>CM042693.1:418075116-419275116 GCA_023614405.1 Avena insularis | reverse complement strand
TCTAACCATCACCTAAGACAATACTCGTACTACAAACGATATTCTCTAAAAGCAATGCCTAAATAAAAACTATGTACAGGTGCTCGATCAAAGATCTTGGTTTTCACCCTAGAGAAAGTCCGAGTTTTTGAAACAATGCCTTCATCGGGACCATTGGCAGGTACAACCAATGAAGGTAAGACACTGGGTTTTTATCCTGAAAATCATGGATCGGTACTCGGGATCACCATCAAGAATACATTACACCTGTGTTGCCATCCTGCTTACCAAGGATGTTCCTGCAAGTCGCCAAATACCAGACACACATGAAGAATCTGTGTCGCATTGTCTTAATCGAGGAGGCTGACATGAAGCAAATTGATGCCTTGGTGCTCGAAGAACAGCAGGGCCATGCCACCTTTATTCTTCGATGCAGACCAGCAGGCACCGACGCTGACGTTCACTGCCCAACGGGTCCGACCGCCCCCCACGAAGGAGGAGGCCACCACCACCATGCCCGAGATCAGTGCCCCGGACAGACCTCGTGTCGGGGACAAGTCCAGGAGTTCGGCCTTGTGCCTTCATCGGGGACGTGGTGATGCAGCAAGTGCAACAATGGTCACGACCCGTACATGCTGGCTCAGACGGGGCGTGCCCACCACCACCAGTCGCTACCATCACCCATCGCTGAAGATGCTTGTCGAGATCTACTGGTCGCCGTCGTCCCAGGCCACCATCGAAGCCTAGGCTAGTGTGGGCATCGCCGTCGCGCCAAGGAGGCCCACCGCCGCGAGATCCGCGCACGGGAGCAGTATGGACTTTAGATAGGGATCGGTTCAGAGAAATCCTATATGACTAATACATAACGAAAGTGAAACCAATCTCGCACTAAACTAAAACAACACAAGATCTGTGCAGGAACGGGTGTACACCAAAGAGCAAGCAAGAAACAGGGACAAGGGAGATCGAACCTGCAGAAGCAGAACTTGCGCTGAAGACGAGTAGCACGAGCAAGCAAAGAGAAGCTGTTATCCCGTCCATATTTTGCTCCCCCGGCCCGGAGAAACGAGTGTTCTTCTGATTGCTATTTCTACGCCTTTCTTTTGCTTTCGGACAAAAACATCACTAGGTCGGTCTACCTATTGTTTAGTCTCAAGATGAGACTTTTTCTAGTCTTGTACCTATGCCCCGGACAAAGATATATAAGGTCATATAGGATAGGGTGATGTATACTCAATTTTGTATTCATCCTCGCATGGTACTGAGGATGATGTTGTAAAGCTAACTTTCAATAAGAACAACGCGACAACCACCACGCCCGGAGTGACATCGTCGATCTGAAATTTCCATGATGACTCTAGCACTTCGTAGGCGTTATGTGAGTACGCAACGTGTGGGGGTGTGCGTGTATTTGGTGTCTAGTGAAAAATAAATGGCTTACCCAAAGGAACAACAAATGTTAGGAAAAGCTATGACGAGTTGATGTCTCAGGAACATGCATATGAATGAGTCACACGTAAATCGACCGGCAGTTTACCATCTGTCGAAGGATCGCTATACCCATCAGGAATGGTTGGAAATTAAACACCGTCTATGACATGGTCCCTAGCTATCAATTGTTCGCTCCACCGAAATACCGAACGGATTCCCTGCCAGCGATCTAGCGGAATAGGTGGCGGCGTCCGCATCGGCTGGTTCGGCGGTGGTGCTGTGGCGGGCGGCAGCCGGTGATTCTCGGCCCAAATGGCGGCAAGCGGCGACGAGGATTCAGGTCTTGGCAGGCCACGATCTACCCCCGTCCGTTGCCCTTGACGCCGGTGCCCAGGTTACCCGGGCCTTGTTCGCGACACTAGGGCACTTGGGGCATCTGCCCCCGGCGTGGTGGTGGTGACCTCCTTCTCCGTCGGAGTGGTCGGCCTGGTGGTCTTGCCATCATGCGGCAGATCCTGCTAGTTTCCGGCAGGTGGCGTGGGGGCTGCTGGCTCGGTTTTAATAAAGGAGGTGGTCCTGGATCCCTCTCAAGCAGACGAAGATCTGCCGGATATTAGTCTCCATTGATCTGGTTTCTGTGTCGTGTTCCGGAAGGCTCCGCCGGTGAACTGCATAGTGCGCTCATGCCGTGAGTTTGCTGGATCGGATTGGATTCGGTCGTGCGCACCAATGTTTTACTTTGACCGTTTGGTTTCAGAGGGTGCGATTCGAAGCTCTATTGGTTGTTATTATCATGGCGCATGTTCTCGTTCCATGGTGCTGACGAATAAAGTTATGGAGACCGAGATCTGAGAACTGACAATGGTGGTTTGAGTCTAGGTGGTGATGAGGAATTGGCTAGGTGACTTGTGAATTGGAGCAGTGACATGCAAGTGGAGACGACTGCACAGGAGAGGTTCATGGTCCTACCTTTCAGGGTAAAAACCCAGGGTCTGGCCTTAATTGGTTGTGCCTGGCAATAGCCTTATTGAAGATATTGTTTTGAGAGCGTGGACTTTCTTCAAGGTGAAAACCTAGATCTTTGATCGGGCGATGACAGTTTATGCACCGTTGCCTTCTTGAAGGCATCGTTTTTGGAGAAGCTGGACTTCTGGTGTTGTCTTGGTGGTGGTAGTACTACTGTTTCAATGAATGAGTCGCTGTAGCGGGACTTTTCTTTTTTGTAATTCTTCTTTCTTTTTTAATTGTGTCCATCCGTATGGCCGCTAGGGCAATGCGTTGTTGCAGAGGCTGGGTGTAATTGATATCCTCTGATATTAATATATGTTTCTTTCCAAAAAAAAATACATAGACTTAGAATAGAAGATTTCACCTTTGTTGCACAAAATTGGGAGAAATTAACTGGATTGTCCACCTTTATGTCTTACGTCAAAAGCTCCAACATGTTAAATCTTTTTTATCCACCCTTTCACTTTTTACATGTGCACTTTAGCAAATCTATTGTACAATACTATTAAATTGTTTGGATGTTCACATGTAAATGGCAAGATCCTTACTTTCAAAGATTTCTTCAATGAACACTAGGGAAAATCGCTGATATATTGGCCAACTCTGAGCCTCGCATGAGATGGCACATACAATCTTTTTTTGAACTTTATTGGAACAATCATAGCAAAGTGCAAAGTAAACTTCTGATTGGAAAATTTCAATGCTCAAAATACTTGTTATGAAGGAAACCTCTTACACAATTCAGCACTTGATCCTATACAGCTTTCATACATCTATTGACAAATTGTATCTGACAGCTTCAAAAGGTGCAATCACGTTGATTTTTCAAACATTCTAAAAAGGAACTAGACCTTCGATTTACAGATATTCTATGGCAAATGGCAAAGAAAAAAATGAAAATATTCTGCAAGGGTGTTCCGGAGGTGCGAGTCTGCGGATGCCGGGGCGGCGGCCCTTGAAGGTGGTCTGCAAGGGTGTTCCTTCAGCAGAGGCGGCTCCGGGAGGCGACTTGCAATGGTGATCCTTAGACCGACGGAGGTTCGGCAAGCTCGGGTGAGCTTGATGGCGACGGAGTTGTTGCTTGATAACTGTGATTTGCCGAGGTGGCAGATCCCCTAGTGGACGATGGAGTTGGACCTGGTGTTTAGGTTGTTGTGTACAGGGGCACCCTGGTTGCAGTGCGGCGGCGAGACTTCACGAGCCTATCCGGGCTCGACCGGGCCAGAAGGCCTGGTTTGTCTTGCTGCTACATCCGGTCGGCTACCGCCTTCTTGCGGTGGAGGTAGTTTCCTCCCGCGTGCTGACGTCATGTTGACCCTCACCTTAGGTTCCGCTCTCTCGGTCCTACCGGCCTCGCTCCGTGGCTCATGGTGTGACGACGGTGGCGACTTCAAGACCGTGCTGGCACGGGCACGTGGGCGGCAAGCTTGGTGGCCCATTACAAAGTGTTCGGGAGTGTGACTTTGTTGAGAGGTCGGGAGAAATCCTTGTCACTTTGACACCGATGCGGTGATGCCTGTGGGTATTGCCGTCCTTTCTGAAGGGCGTCGGGGTTATCTCTCTTTCACCCCCCATAACGTACCGGAAGAAACCCTAGGACATGTCCAGGCAGCAGTGTCGTGGTCATCACTCCCCTTCTTGGAGGTGCTGCTTGGTACACGACGCTTTGTAATGCTAGACATGTGGCGGTACTTCTTCGGAGGACGCACCGGTGACGAGTTACCTTCGTTCTCGTCGCACCGTCAATGTCGGCTTTATTTTGTTTTCTTTCTTCTTATTTTTCGTTTGGGCTCAATTTGTGCTGTTCTGCCTCATTACTGTTCGGAACATGTGGTTGCTATATTAATATAGCAGGGAGTAAAGCCTATGTCGAGAGTGAGCCTGTGTTCCCGCGCGTCGACTGTCTGTGAAGGAAAAGTGCAGAACTCAAAATAGTTTGATTTAGGACAAGAGTTACTTTAGTGATCTTGGAACGCAGGGACGATACATTGTCACGCACGGCAACAACACAAGTAGTCTTCAGTACACATACGTCTAGATTAATTTTGTATATGTATAAAAGATAACACTATACGTAGAAAATACACGTTAGAATAAAGGAAAACGGGTTTTCGCCCGACTTTTCGCGCGTTGACTATCTGTGAAGGACAAGGGCAGGACGGAGTGCGGCGGGAGAGCGGTGATCGCCGGTTCTTCGATCTCCACCCCCTCCGGCACCGGGATTTCGGGATGCCACTCTAGGTGGACCGCGTCCTCCCTTGCAGCAATGACCACCCTCGTCTCCCTTCCCACAGACGGGCTGTAGAACAGCACCTCGTCGGCTGCGATGGTGAACGACTCGGGCGGCGCCTTCTCCTCCACCGTCGGCGGGTTCTCGTCCCATGTTTTCAGAAGCAACGCCATCGTAATCCTGTGCCACATACTAGCCCCTGGCCATGCCACCGGCACGACGACGCGTTCATCGCCCGGCAGCTGCCAGAACAGAGTGCGGTACGACTCGGCTTCGAACATGGTGGGCGTCCCCACCTCGCGTGCTTCTCCGCAGACCCCCTCGCCGTCGTCGGCGACCTTCTGCTGCTGGTCCAGGTTGTAGGAAGGCGGCCGGATGAGCACCCTCAGCTTGTCGCCTACACAGTGTACAACTAAGACATGGTCGTCAGGGACTTTGAAGATTCGCCATGGCTTGGGTGGCTTCGTCGTCTTCGCCTCCTTGTCGTCTGGCGAATCCTCGCTTTTGTCCGCCGGGAACTGTCAGAGGCGTCACCGATCGAATATTAATTAATTGTCGCACACATGGAAGTAGAGGCGTTCCATCTTCTGCAGACAAATTGAGTAGTAGCTCGATCACCTACTTACCATGGTTTCATCTCGCTGGGGATGGGTATGATCTTCTTCTTCAGTAAGGTTGCTGGTAATTTTGGACGGCGTACTACTGGCTGAGTTACTCACCATCTCGCTGTTTTGTCTTTCGATGTTCTCTATACAAATAATAAACAGATGGAGTTTATCAAACTCTTAAACCCAAAATATATTCCATTAACAAGATTATTCAGATCGATGGATGGAATTATCTTGTTCTTCTCCAGAAGAATAAACAGATGCTTACGGCCGGATCCCATTAATAATTAGACATAAGAAAAAATAAAACAAAAATCCAAATTTAATTTGATAATCAAAGTTACAGTTTTCTGGCGTAACATTGCGGTACTTACGGATGATTTGCTCCATGTGCGTTAGCCTTATTTCCGTGTTGTCAAGGCGCCAGGCGAGGTTGGTGACATACAAGTAGGAAGTCGAGAGTAGCGCCACCGCCAGGATGGATACAACAACGGGGAACGCCATCTGCATGGCTCTCCGGACGAGCACTCCGGGGCGCCACCCCAGGGCATGGCTGACTAGCTGGTACGCCACGCCGCCGGCGATCCCGGCGGCGATTGACCCGAGGGTGCCCAAGACAGACGCCTAATTGATTTGGCGCGCGTACGTATGCTGGAACAACTTCTCAAGATGACGACGACGTGCTTGATTTTATTGGCCGGCAATACATGGTAAGCGGTTAATTATTAGAACCCTTCTCTTACCAAAAAAAAAAAAAGAACCCTTCTCTGATTCTAACTCGAACACGTCATGGACTCCAAGCTATCATAAGCCTTCTTTACTCGATCGTGCTATTCATAATAGGGGAACAACACATTGAGGCTGTTGGAAAAATGAGCAATTTGTCATAGAATTAATTGACGGAAAAAATAAAACATGACTAAAAATATAGCAATACAACAAATTGTGGAATCTAACAGAGAGAGTGTAAACAACGATTCTAAACAGATTACTATACATAGTATCGCATATTTAATTTGGCACCTGGGTCCACATGGTCCTGATTTGCTGGATCTAACAGACGTGGCCACATGGCAGTACTCGTATGTATATCTGGTTGTGCAGGTAGCGGTATTAGGATTTTTTAACAGTGGGCAGAGTAGAAGGCCTCCGTTTGTAATTACGGCGCTGTCGGTCCGATTGTCAGTCCAAACGTCCTAGACTGACCCATACCGTCTTGGACTGGCAAACTTAAAGGCCCAACGGCTCAGCCCATGCGTCAGTATACAGCGAGTAAAGTGGTGATCTGTTCATCAACAAG
Source organism: Avena insularis (assembly GCA_023614405.1). Classification (NCBI taxonomy): domain Eukaryota; kingdom Viridiplantae; phylum Streptophyta; class Magnoliopsida; order Poales; family Poaceae; genus Avena; species Avena insularis. Next base: position 419,268,560 of record CM042693.1, on the reverse strand, counting down.
ACAACAAGGCCTCTTCCTTAGAGTAACTCTAGCGGAAGCTGTAAATTTTGGCGCGTTAAAATGGCTATGTAGTACAGGATCCGGATTTCGTGTGTCACGCGTGAATTTCCTCCATAAGACGCGGTATACAGCCGCACGCTAAAATTTGGCAAAATTGTCCCAACAGGCACGCTAAATTGCAGCGCGCACAAATATTTTTTTGCAAAGAAACTGATCTGAAAAATGCATAAAAACAACGTGCGTAGAACAAAAAATATACTACATTATTTGCTACTAACATCTAACGGGGATGCTACTAAAACCTAATCCTCTCAGTCGGAATCGGACGAGGCCGGTGTCGTGTCGCGGACACCAGCGTGGACGACAACTCGTCCATCCAACGGGGGTCGTCATCGCCGATGGTTCGCCAGCCCGGCAGGTTACGATAAATGCCCGCCGCCTTTGTTCATCCGGCGGCCGGTCGTCGTTGACCGCCTTAGCGCCGTCTGCTTCGCGCCGCCGGCATTGTGTTTGCGCCTCGATGTCCCCGGAGAAGCTACGACACCACTCCTACCACAGGTGCTCGTCGGGATCGACGATGAGCAAGCGGCACTCCGTGTTGCGCTGGCGACGTCGCTCCTTCTCCGTCACGAGGCGAGGCGGCAGCGCGAGTGCCTCGGCCTGCTCGCGCGTCCACACGTCGTGGAAGTTCGTGTTGGCGTGCGGGCGGCCGAGCCACCACGCCACGGCGTCGTAGGCGTGCACCGCTCCGTGCGCCATCTCAAACGTCCCGAGGCCGATGTGCTCGTCGCCGAACCGTATCTCCGAGTAGAACGTCCCGTTCGGGCGCGCGCGGACACCACAGTAGCCAGAGCTTCCCCGGCGTGGAGGCATACATGTGGCGGGCGAGGTGCTGGGCGCGGAGGCGGCGCGGACGCTGCGCGAGGGCGGTGTAGAAAGGAAGGGGAAGAAAAAATGGCGCGCTGAAAGCGATGGGCTGTTGGCTTTGCGCGCGACACGCGTTTTATCCCGTGTGTGCTCAGCTGCGCAGCAAAGAAAGAGCGTGGAGAAATGCGCACAGGGAAATGTTTTGGCGCGCGGAAAATGCAGCGGCTGCTGGAGGCGCGCGCAGACTTTGACGCTATAAACGGACGGTTATTTTAGCGCGCGGTAGATCACAGGAGAGACATCTAGGGTTATTCAACCAAATCGCAGAAGCATAAATCCCACATCCATGGCGTCTTCATCCAACTCTAACCAGGGGTCCCAGGCCAATGCTCCTCTCCCCCTCATCCCCTGTCCTGTCTGCGGGAAGCGGATCGTCACAGACATCTCTAAGGGGGAACCAGACCCGGCATCAGATACTTCCTTCGACTTAAATTAGTTGACTTGGTTTTGTCTAAATTCGGACGTATCTAATATTAAAACAAGTCTAGATATATTTAAATCTAGACAACTTTAAGATAACTAATTTTGGTAAGAGGGAATACTGTAAATACGAATTTTATTCGGTTAGTCAAATCCCTCTGTTTCTATATCTCAAATCCCAACCATCCTGATATCTCTCGCAACGTCTTTTTCCTGTACCATGGTCTACGAAGCCGTCACGTTCCTGTTCCGCGTTGTCCAGGTTAGTAGACGGCAGTTTACTTTCGTAACAGCGCGTTGCTACGATCTACGCCACGTCGGCACAGTACAGCTGCGGTTACCATGTATTTTATTTTTTCTGAGACCACTGGATATACGTCATCTCTCATTAACTGCTGCCCCAACTAACTAACGATTGGTCCAGAAATCGGGTGCATTTAGACCCGGGTGCCAAAACTCCAACCCCACATAGTATATGTATCATAATTTGCAGTGAAAGACAGAAGATCTGGAAAAGATGGAGGAATATAGTGTATGATATAAAAGATGAACTGCCCGGGTTGACACTGGTGTTAGGATCAGTCAAGTGGTCAAAGAGGTTATCGGTGTCGGGAAAGAAGTCGTCGTTGGAAAAGATGTCGTTACTAAAGGAGTCTGTGATGAAGGCAATAGTCGTGTGTGAGCGCTCACCAAAAATCTTATCGCATTTCTCTCGTACAGGACTCAAAGCAGTGGGACCTCGGAAGACTATTGTCCCGGCTCGCAGTGCATGCCGCAAGGCGTGATAGGGAAGACCGATGACTACTCAAAGCTCTAGATCCGGAGGCCCTATGTGATGGTGTGGGTGTACAGAGAGGAGGAACAACCTCACTCTCATATAGGCACAGGTCGAGGAGGTGGACATGCAGCACGGGGAGATGAACGAAGAGACAGGAGGTGAACCGAACATGCTGCATCCGAAGCCGAGCAACCTCCACTGAGTTCGGATTAATTAGTCACTCGCCATCCACTAAGTTCGTATTAAAAGTCAACTCGTAAACTATTCAGCTTCTAGTCGCGTAAACTTTTAGGGCATGACTGCATAAGATGAAGGAGAAAAGGACTATTAGAGCATATCTAGCAGATACCGCATATCGCGGTACTGCAAAAGGCGGATGCGGTAAACCGGAAACATAATTTGCGGTATGGAAAAACATGGGGTGAAACGGATGCACTAAATCCAAACTGCATATTTAAAAATCATCACACATTGGCGCCAGATTACATAGAGGTGGTTTTGATCATCTAGATCTACATAGAAAGTTTAGCAGAATTCGTGTCGCGCCCTGCATCCAGACTTAACCTAGCATCTACGGAGCTTTGCCGGCGGTACCTACTCACCGGATCATCAACTGCGGCTGCGGCGCGCACTTACTCCTCGTCGGTTTCGACGTTGCTGAAGACGTCCGTCATGAAGTACGCGTCAGGTAAGTGGGCTTCCTAGTCCTCGATCCACCCCATGTACTTGCGGAGGGAGATGCGACAAATAAGGATAAACTCGCGCTTCTTCTCCGCCTACTGCGCAGCGTCCGCAGCGATCGCGATTAGTGGTACTTGGCCTCAGTGAGCAAGACCGCCTCCTGCTCGTCATTGACAGTAGGCTCGCGGACGACCGGCGGCAGGGCATGCATATCCGCCAGCAGCAGCTCATCTGCCTAATCCGCGGCATCGTCGGACGAAAAAGGAGGGCGTGGGTGCGCTCACGGGCGCCGACGCCGTGTCCTTGCACAGGGACACGCTCGCGCTCCCCCTCAACCGACGGCAACGGCGGGCGAGCTCGCAGCCCGGAGCTCCTCCTCCTCAGACGGCAGCGGCACCTGCAGTCGCATCCGCCCAAATCGCTGCTCGATTGGCCGGCCATGGCAAGAGGGGTGCACATGGAGGTTGGTGGTGGCGATGTGCTTTTCATGGACAGAGTCGGCCAGAATCAGAGACGAATGCGGGCGGCCACGAGGGTTTCTGGGCGAGGGAGGATGGAAAAATGGATGCGGATCCCGCATCCAGTGCCCCTCGCACTGAATATATGCGGGATGGATGAGCCTCGATGCGGGAAACCACAAAAAAATTGCGGTACAGACCATTTTACGGTATGTGAAAAGGCCATTTTTTAGCCGCGATACCGCATATCGGACCAATTTTGCGGGCCCGTGGATATGTGATATCTGCTAGAGATGCTCTTAGAGTCCCTTTTTTAGCGGAAGAGAGGAGTCCTAGTAGAACACGGATGGGTGACTACTTATAAATCTAATGGCTACGTACGACTCAGGGTCTAATGTAACGAATAATTTTCTTTGTTAGGTGAGAGTTAACGTGGAAGCTTCTACTTTTTTTGAGAAACACGGTACAAATGCATACGCTTACAATGCATACATATACTCACCCTTATGAATACACGCATGCACATCCTATCCCTATGAGTACCTTCGAGAGACTGAGCCGGCGGGTCTTGAGATTGACGAAGTCACCGTAGGCACCTCGCTATCGACATGAACGTCGCCTCCCACTGAAAGAATATTCCGCCTTTACGAGACACCAAAACGTCAAACCTAGGGTTTGAACTCTAGTGGACTGGGGGTACCACTGCCCTTCTAACCATCCAACCACGGGTTGGTTCTCAACATGGAAACTTCTACGGTGCCTCCAATTAGGAAATGGAAATCTAGAGTATCGATCATGGCACAACACCAAGAGCTATCAGCGCGCTAATCGGTCGACCCTTTATATATGTAATATAATATATATATATAGAACAGGACTATTCTACAACCCCTTAAGAGTATTGTAGAATAACTATTCTACAACCCTACCCTAATTAGGTTACCTACTGCTACCTGAACCGGTCACCCTGACCCGACCGTCCCCGACTCCACCCCGACCAGGTAAAAGGTCTTTATGACCAGCGCCCGCCCCGAAGCGGAGACACCACCTCCCGTCCCCGATCCCGATGCTACCCGCCAGGTCGGCGCAGGCGAGTGAGCGGCGGCGGCAGCCGAAACGAAGGAGCCCGTGACGGAACCCCAACGACCTTCCCCAACTAGGAGACCTTCTTCTCCGGCGCCAGCGCGGGCGAGTGAGCGGCGGCGGCAGCCGACGCGAAGGAGTCCGCGACGGAACCCCGGCGATCTCCCCGCAACCACCGGACCTTCTTCTCCAGCGTCAGCGCGGGCGGAGTAAGCAATTTCTTCAAATTTGTAGCCAAATTCTTCAATTCAGTCGCAAAATTTGAACAGGCGAAAGCTTGATCTTCGATATAATTTGCAGGACATACAATTCCTACATCAAATCACAGCGACATGGCCCCAGTTCGGCGAAGGATTGGATATCAACTTGATCCAAAGGTTTGCATATTAAAATTAACGGCCTCCTGGATGGAATCATTGTTTGTACTATCATAAATTGATGCCTGATGATGTCTTTCATGATCAGACCCTATTGAAGTTCACTTGTTTGGTTGTTGATTAATTTTGGGATAATTGTATTATTATAAGAAGTTCACTATCATAGAATGTTGAAATTCATATTGATAATTCAGGAAGTTTACTTGTATAAATCAAGTTTAGACTATTGTTACGATATTCAGGAGTTCATTAATATGCCTATTGAAGATCACATGTTTGGTTTCTGAAAACTTGCATCATGGTAGTTGAGATTGTTGTTATGATATTCAGGAGTTCATTAAATATACCTATTGAAAAGATCACATGGTTGGTTCCTAAAAACTTGCATCATGATATTTCAGATTGTTATCGATATTCAGGAGTTGATTACTATTCATAAGTTCACTATCATAAAATGTGGATGTTCATATTGATAATCCAGGAAGTTTACTTGTAGAAACTTGATTATGACTGGAAAATCAAGTTCAAATTGTTATTATGATATTCAGGAGTTCATTACTATGCCAATTGAAGATCACATGTTTGGTTTCTAGAATTTGCATCATGGTAGTTCATATTGTTATTATGATATTCAGAAATTCATTACTATTTAGAAGTTCACTATCAAAAAGTGTGGAAGTTCATATTAATAATCCAGGTAGTTTACTTGTAGAAACTTGATTATGACTGGAAAATCAAGTTTAGATTGTTATTACGATATTCAGGAGTTCATTAATATGCCTATTAAAGATAACATGTTTGGTTCCTGAAAACTTGCATCATGGTAGTTCAGATTGTTATTACGATATTCAGAAGTTCATTATATGCTGATTGAAAAGATTACATGTTTTATTCCTGGAACTTGCATCATGGTAGTTCAGATTGTTATTATGTATTCAGCAGTTCATTACTATGCCTATCGAAGATCACATGTTTGGTTCCTGAAAGTTCAGTGCAGTGATTTTGTAATAAAAGATTAAAAATAAGACATGATTTTATTCTATATTCCATTTATTCTACTGTAGTTCACTACTCTATTCGTGGTAGTTCATTGGGATACAAAATTCCATTGAATAATTATAAAAAAGTTTTATCAATGCCTATTCTTGTGATTAAAAAATTAAAGTAGTGTGATAGAACAAGTACTATTTCTTTTGAAATAAGTTCATCCTTGAAATCCATATATTATTGCTACAGGGAGAGCGCATAGAAGAACGACAACCACAGACTGTGATCAGGGAGTCCACTGCTGGTGGTAGAGAGGTCCACACTAATGCCATAGACCCAGTGGACATGGAAGATGACATACGGTGCTGGTCCAGAACACCGAAACAAAAACGTTCTCCTCTTAAGTGTGATCAACCAATAATTATGACTGAACCTGTGATACGACTCCCAAAACGGATATCTCTAGGCAGAAAAAGACAGAAGTTCACTATAGAAGATGCTACAGTCAAGACACATAGAGATAGAGGCTCAGTTGATTATGAGTTGGGAACCAAGGAGACTGCATAACAGAAGGGCAGCGAGAAGTTCAGTACTTACATTGATGTAGAACCTATACGGATGGTGCCACCTTCGAAAGATCAAGAGGAAGAAGAAATAGAGTGCTGGTCTGGCCTGCCTAAGAAACCACGCTCACCAATAAGTTACACTGAACCAATCACTATTACAGAACATGTCTATCATGTATCAGAACGATCAGGTCACGCACATCGAGATAAAAAGTATGTACATACAAACTTGACAGCTAGAGACAATGGATAGTGTGCAAGGATGATGAGTGAGAAAAGGATCAGTGCAGAAGTAGGAGATGCTGAAAAGAACAAGAAGTCCACTGGTGCTGAAGGTGAAGTTCACTCTGGTATACATCCTCCAGAAAAGAATCCTCCAGAGAAGTGAGTAAATACTGAAGCTCATACTAGCATCGAAGGGAGGACAGAGAGACAAGATGGGAATAGAGCAAGGGGCAACACTTCTTCGAATCATATCCCTCCTCGAGATCCAATGTGTCATGTACCGATTGTCACTCCTCCTAGCCCGATAAATACAGAACAGCAGTAGGCACCTGCAGACCAGCAATCATACACACACGCAAGTTGTTCTTTTTTAAGAAGTGCAATCTGCATGGAACTTATCTGAAACTTGAAGCATATGACTAAAAATGTTTTGTATTAAAAAATTGCAGGTGCCCGAGCTTCCAAGAAATTTGATACCAGCAATTGGTCAAGAATTTGCCACATACAATAAAGCTTACGAATTTTACAACACGTACGCCAAACACACATGATTTAGCATCAAGAAAGGACAGCACAACAAGACAATGAAGTTTCTGCAATGTGTGCGAGAGGGGAAGCATCGTATCACACTTAATGAGAATGATCGCCGACGGGATAAACTGAGCAAAAGAGTTGAATGCAAGGATTCATGAGGTTCAAGAAAAGAGCTGATGGTACGTGCGTCATGAAAGACATAAAACTTGAGCACAACCACCCTCTATTATTGAGCTCATCAATGAGCGTATTCATGCATTTGCACAAGAGAGTGGACTCTACTCTTAAGGATTATATAAAAATTTGTATAGTAGCAATGTTAAATACGTCAACATCATGGCATTTCTATCTAGAATTCATGGAGAGCGAGGCAACCTGCCATTGAACAATAAGGATGTTCTGAACATGTACGTATTTTTTTGGCACCGAATAAAATAAATAAATCAGTAATCTGTTCTGCAAAAAAAATCATAATGATATCTTATGTTAACTTGTAGGAAACTGAATTCAATCATAAGGCGGCTGAGGGAGCAGTCCAGAAGATGTTTAAATACTTTGACGAAATAAAGGCTGAAGATGAAAACTTTTACCTTGATTTCCAGGTGGATGAAGAAAAATCTGAAACATTTTCTGGGAAAACGCAAGCAGTAGAGCCACTTACCAAGATTTCGGTGATTGCATCACGTTTGATACTACATACAAATCCAACAAATACCATATGCCCTAGCAGTATTTGTTGGTGTAAATAACCATCTGCAATCAACAATTTTTGGTGTTGCTTTGATGGGTGATGAGAGTATCGAGTCATTCAAGTGGGTTTTCAGCATGTTCCTGCAATGCATGGGAGGGAAACAATTCATGACAATACTAACAGGTATGTAAAAAACTTTCTACGATAATGTTTCAAGAAGTTATCTATATTACTGAATAATAGTTCAATTTGTTATTTAAAAAGTTATAAAAAAATTAAAAGTTGTCTGTTTTTAGCCTTTGTTATTTTTTGTTTAATAGAAGTTCATAATAAATAAGATTGGAAATTCAAAACAAGTTTAATGAAAGTTTATCATGAATGATTGCTATTGAACGATACAGACATATACGTGAATAAGTAGTTTAGTTAAAAAAACTAACATAAGTATAGAAGTTCACTTGCATGTCTGTTGCATAAAAACCACACAAAAAACTAAAACTACATGTTATATTTTATACTACAGATCAGTGCCCGTCAATGGAAAAAGCAATACCTGCGATTTTCACTCGCTCTCTTCATAAGCTATGCAGATGGCATATTATGAGGAAACATAAATTAGAACTAAAATATGTGTACAAGCTATTCCCTAGCCTGAAAGATGAGCTTGCTGCAGTCCTCAACCATCCGCTCATGCCTCGGGAATTTGAAAATGCTTAGAGAGCGCTAATGGAAAAGTACAATCTGCATAATCTGCCCGTAATGGTCAACTTGTGGTGACGAGGTTTGATCTCGTCAATGCCCATTGTTATGGACTTGGGTTTTGGAGAAGATGGGGATGCTGGAGATCGTGGCACGGTTAACAGACAAGCAACCAGGGGACACGAGATTTACCCAGGTTCAGACCCCCGGAGGAAAAACCCTACTCCTGCTTGTCTGCTCTTTGATTACGGCGGAACCGAAGGTTACAGGGTGCGCAGATTCGATCTGGCGTGGATGCGTGTGCGAAAGTATGAGTCGAGTTGCCCTAGGACGTGCCCTCCTGGCCTTTATATAGACTTAGGCAGGTCCCGGGCGTAGTCCTAGTCGGTTACAAGTTCTAGGGTTTTACCTCTTTGAATTTCCTATCTCCTCTAGCCTTGCTCTCCAAGGATCCGAAGACATCATGGGTCTTGGCCACCCGAAAATCTTCATGGACCAGCGTATGTCTGCCGTGGGCCTTCCTTGAGCTGGACTAGGTATGCTGAAGTTACGTACCCGTGGGGTATAACCATGTCATGTGGAATGAAAGAATGGATTAGATTTCAGCTTATTGAAAAGAAACGTTTTGTGCATGAATGACGTCGACGCAGAGAAGTGAGAGTATGAACTTTGTCTTAAAAAAGGATTTGTAAATGAAAGGCAGGATCTCCACATCTTTGCGCAATAGGTTAACAATTGCATACAAACAAGATGCGAGGCAGAGAATGCAGAGACTCTGGCTACAACAGTACGTATTGCACTATAGATAAAAGTCATTACAACCGGAAGTTCATTTTACATGTAATTAAGTTTGAAAGCTCACTGTTGAAATAATTAATTGGTGATTAATATGTTAGGGAAAAAAGAAGAAAATAATAAGATGCATTTTTAAGCTGGTGAATTGTTCGAATGTTATTGGAAGTTCAGAATTTAAATGTATGTAGTCCATAATAATATTTGTATGGAAAATAAAATGATAAATAAGAAAGTCCAGAATAATATTCTGCCAGTAGTTCATATTTAAAAACATAAGAAGTTCAGATGTAGTACAGAATAATATTTTGCCAGTAAGCAAAATAATAAGTTGGATTTTTAAGCTGATGAATTGTTCGAATGTTATTGGAAGTTCAGAATTTAAATGTATGTAGTTCACTGTTCTGGTCTCAGGTAGTTCAGATGTAGTTTATAAAAAAATAATGAAGTCCATAATAATATTTGTGTGGAAAATAAAATGATAAATAAGGAAGTCCAGAATAATATTTTGCCAGTATTTCAGATTTAAAAATATAAGAAGTTCAGATGAAGTCTAGAATAATATTTTGCCAGTAAGCAAAATAATAAGCTGGATTTTTAATCTGATGAATTGTTCGAATTTTATTGGAAGTTCAGAATTTAAATGTATGTAGTTCACTATCCTGGTCTCAGGTAGTTCAAATGTAGTTTATAAAAAATAATTAAGTCCATAATAATATTTGTGTGTAAAAGAAAATGATAAATAAGGAAGTCCAGAATAATATTTTGCCAGTAGTTCAGATTTAAAAACATAAGAAGTTTATGAGATTTAAATTTTTCTACAGGGGAAAGGAAGACCAGCAACACGGTATGGTTTCAAGGAGCACCTGATGAATGAGTACTGATGACCCACAAGTATATAGGGTGTATCGCAGTATTTTGGATAAGTAAGAGTGTCGAACCCAACAAGGAGCAGAAGATGTTGACGAGTGGCTTGGAGTAGGAATTCTCTATAAATACTTAGCAAACGGATTATTAGTTTTTTTTTGATAATGCAGGTAAATAAAGTATGAGTAAATAAAAGACAATAATAATAAATGCAGCAAGTGGCCCAATCCTTTCTTTAGCAAAGGACAAGCTGGTTATATTATTTAAGATGACCAAACGTTCTCGAGGACACATGGGAATATTGTCAAGTGCTTTCGCTTCATATAGTCGATTAATCTTCTCTAGCTTGCTAAGTGTTGTGTGGGTGAACCTGTGCTAATGTACCGTCCCATCCAAGACTTAATACATACTTGTGATTATACCCATTGCAAGCATCCGCAAGTACAAGAAAGTAATTAAGGTAGAAACCTAACCATAGCTTTAAACTCAGAGACCCTGACATCCCTTGTGCAAAGGTTTTCTAACGGGGGTTCAGTTTTCTATCACTTCGGCAACCCCTACGATTAGTAGCCAAATACACAATGCATTGCCCTAGGCCCATAAAGGTGAAGTGTCATGTAGTCGACGTTCACATGACACCACTAGAAGAAATACACCACAACCTAAATATCAAACCATTGAATCTTTCTCAACACAATTCCACTACTAACAACATGACTTATCCCATGTCCTCAAGAACTAAACAAACTACTCACAAGACGTCATATGGATCAAGATCAGAGATGATATAATGATATGTAACAATCTGAACATAAACAATAATTCAATGGTTCACTCAATAGCATCAACTACAAGGAGTAATCAACACCGGGAAAGTTTCCCCTAAGAACTATGCAAGATTCAACCCAATTGTTACAGCGGTATGAAGTGGTGATGATGGTGCTGGTGGAGATGATGATGGTGATGAGGATGATGATGATCCCGATGAAGTCCAGCTTGATAGTGCTGTTGATGGCGACGATCTCCCCTCTCCGGGAAGGAATTCCCCCGGCAGAATTCTGTCTGTCGGAGAGATCTTTCTCTCTTGGTGTTTTCCGCCCCGCAGAGGCGGCGGAATCTTTCTATGGTCGCTCCCCCAGGTATTAGAGTTTCGAGGGGATAATATACGCCAGAAGGGAGAGCCTGGAGTGGGCTAGGGTGGCCACACCACCTGCTGGCGCGGCCTAGGGCTGTCCGCGCCAGGGGGTGATGTGGGCCCCCTATGGCCCATCTCCACTCCCCTTCTGGTAATCTTCGTCTTCTAGAAAAATAGAATTTTCCATGTATTTTCCCGAATTTTCTGATCTTCGCGAATTTTGCCTCCAAACAAAGACCTTTTCCATCGTAATCCCGATCAGCGGTCCATGCTCCAAAAGTCATCAACCATGCAAAAACAGATGAAATAACATAAGTATCATCTCTTAATATGAAATATATCAATGAATAACAGTAAATTATGATATAGAATAGTGATGCAAAATGGACGTATCAAGTACACAAGAGCTGTGTACACAGTGTTCCGGGAAAGATTGTATCACAGCATAGCTTTCCGAATCAAAACTAGTCAAGATGATCCAAGGAACTATCTCGTGCACCACTACAACCAGAGTAAAGAATTTGCTTGGTCAAGACACGAGTTCTGTGTGTTTGCTGATGAGGAAGAAGGACGGTATGAATGTGAATGCAAACTGTGGGAGCACATAGGTAACTAAAGAACCAAAAAAAAACATTTTTTACAAAAAGGGCGAGTATAAAAAATAAGTACAAATTTGAAAATTACAAAGTTCTTTTGATATACTGAAAAAATGTATCCTTCCTTACTTGAGCAGGGTTATTCTGCAACCATATCATTGCTATGTTTGAGCATATAAGACTCTACGTGGTTTCGCAAAAGTACATACTGAAAAGATACTCAAGAAATCCAGTGACAAATCCTGATTTCAGCCGCACAAACTTCAAAGCAACATTTGCTGATGGCACATCGCTAGAATACAGAAGAACAATAATATACAACAAAGTGATGAAAACTCTGAGCAGGGGCTGTTCATCAGAACAGATGTTCGAAATGGCCCTATCGGCTTTCAAAGTGGTCAATGCGCGAATGGACACAGTAGATCCCAATGTGGCTAACGCCAATCGGGAGTCGTGGCAAGCAGAATCACCAACAGGATCACCTCAAGCTGATGAGAATACTATAACTGGAAATGGTGAAGGTGATGATATTCCAGTGACTATAAATGCTGATCTACATGCTAATATTATCCCACCCGATAAATTGAAAACAAAGGGAAGTGGGGTCCATGAGTACAAAAAGAAGAAAGTAAATAAGACTGCACCCGCCGTCCACTTCTAGAGCTTGATGAAAATGGAAAGCTAATTGGTCAGAGGCTATGCAGCGAATGCAATACTATTTCAGGACACAATGCAAGAACTTGCAAGAAGAGAAAGATTGCATCACAACTCTTGGCGGCACACCACAATATGAATGGTGCAACTGGATCTAGGGAGAACTTACGGGTTTGGATCAAGAATGTGCTTGCGCAGCGCAACATTGAAGGAGAAGAAGACGAAGAAATATTGCTAACTGATGAAGATGAAGATACTGAAGACACCACATATGAGGATGAAGGAGGTGATGAGGACCAAGTTGAAGATGATGCTGAAAAATATTGTGAAAAAGAAGATGATGATGAAGACGATGAATCAGAGGGAGTTGACAAGACTGTTCATGAAAGTGCAGATGCAAAGAAGCAACCATCAGGTATTGGAGAACAGAAATAAGAAGGCCTCAGGATTTGTAGCATTTGTGATGGCTCAAGATATGTAGAGCTCGCTGGGAATCCCAAGAGGAAGGTATGATGAGCACATCAACAAGTTTCCCTTAGTTATGAAACCAAGGTTATCGAACCAGTAGGAGTAAGAAAACAACTCCAAGGTGTTGCTAACAACTTGGAATCCTGCACAACACAACCACATAACTTTGCCCCAACTTACAGTGAGGTTGTCAATCTCACTGGTTTTGCTAAAAACAAAGGATTAAACGTATAGTGTGGAAGATAGTAATTGCTTGCAGAAAGTAAACAGTAAATGGTAAACAGTAGATGGTATATCAATGGTAAAGGAATGGACTGGGGTCCACAGTTCACTAGAGGTGTTTCTCCTTAAGATAAATAGCATGTTTGGTGAACAAATTACAGTGAGGCAATTGATAGATTGAGAAAGCATAACAATGCATATACTAGACATCTTGACTCCTACAAGATTTGATTGGGCATTACAACATAATACATAGACCGTAATCCAACTGCATCTATGACTAATAATCCACCTTCAGGTTATAATCCAAACCCCTTCCAGTATTAAGTTTCAAGCAACAGATAGTTGCATTAAGCAAAGTGTGTAAAGTAAACAATACAATTGCCCCATGGACAAAGGATTGTTGTTTTCTCCCTAGTAGCAACAACACATCTACAACCTTAGAGATTTCTGTCACTTCCCCAGATTACTAGAGGCATGAACCTACTATCGAGCATAAATACTCCCTCTTGGAGTTGCAAGCATCTACTTGGCCAAGATAGCTACTAACAACAGAGAGCATGCAAGATTACCAATAACATAGACATGATAGAATCAATAATCAATCTGACATAGTATCTCAATATCCATCGGATCCCCGCAAACACAACATATAGGATTATAAATAGATGATCTTGATCATGAACGGAGCTCACAAGATCTAAACATGATAGCACAAAGGAGGAGAACCAACCATCTAGCTACTGTATGGACCCATAGTCCAAGGGTGAACTACTCACGCATCACTCCGGAGGCTGGTATGGTGATGAAGAAGGCCTTCGAGATGATCTCTCCCCTCCGGCAGGGTGTCGGGAATCCTCCCCGATCTAGGGATGGAGATGGCGGTGGCTACAGACTCTTTCATGGATTTTTGATCGGGTCCTTAGGGTTTCTGCATTGGGGTACTTTTATAGGCGAAGGGGCAAGGTCGGTGGGTGCCTGAGGGGCCCACATCATGGGGCGGCACGCCCTAGGGGGTGGTCGCGCCAGCCCTAGGTGTGGCCACCTCGTGGCCCCACTTCGGCTGCCCTTCAGACTTTGTGTTCCTTCTGGTAAAATATTGACTTTGGCTTTTGTCCCGTCCAATTCCGAGAATATTTCCTTACTAGCTTTTCTAAAACCAAAAACAGCAGAAAACAGGCAACTAACACTGTGGCATCTTGTTAATAGGTTAGTTCTAGAAAATGTATAAAAATACCTCAAAGTGTAATCAAAACATAAGAAAGTTGATATAAAACAAGCATGGAGCATAAAAAATTATAGATACGTTTACGACGTATCAAGCATCCCCAAGCTTAACTCCTATTCATCCCTGAGTAGGTAAGTGATAAAAAGAATAATTTTTGAGGTGACATGCACCATCACAATCTTGATCAAGGTATTTGTAAAGCATTGATAGCTGGGATCAAAGTACTCTAGACATAAGCATGAAAGATAGAGTTCTAACAATAAGACATAACAACTATGTTGTAACATGAAAAGGTACAAATAAAAGATCATGAATAACAATGCATTGAAAGACGTTTGTTTGTTTCACATATAGAAAACATAATAATAGTGGTATTCATCTTGTCCCTCATGGTATAGCAAAACATAAATGCATAGGACACCTTCAAAGTTCATAAGGGTGACTAGATACAAATAATTTAAGAACAAGCAATATCAAAGTTATGAATCAATCAACAAGTTTTGGGGCAATGCACATTAAACTAAGAATGACCACTATGCTCTCTCAATTGGTGCATAAAGATAGAAGATGGAGACTCAACATAAAAGTAAAAAGAAAGGCCCTTCACCGAGGGAAGCAGGGATTTCAAGTTGCATAAAGAGCTTCCAAAAATTATGGTACTTATTAGCTTTCAGCTCTCATTGCCCCTATCATAAGCATCTTAAGGTGATTAAGGTTAAAGTGACACAAATATGAGGATATGCTTGACAAGTTATAAGTTGAAAATCTCATGCCCCTTTCTTACGAGTACCGAACCTCATGCTACTCAACTTTAGTCACAAGTAAGTTCTTGTCATTGTAAGTACATGTGTATCATGGAGAACCGCTAACGAGGTACCCCTTTCCCCATGACACAAGAGCTTTCCCATATCAAAATGACAAGGCAACAGACAATGAGCATCTCAGCGATCTTTTTATTTTCTATTTGCATAGGTTTTTATTGAGGATGCTTCACAGAATGCTCACTATGGTTATGCTGCAAGTTTCCTCTATGATTAGGCATGGCTTAGGCTAGCCGCACATGCGTTTCTCTAACACACATACAAACTCCATGAGCTTACAAGCTCCCCTTTTATTCCACACCGCCGGGATCCATAAACAAAAGAACATGATATCAACTAAATAATAAGTGCAATGTTGAAAGCGTTCCCCATGGTATCATGGTTCTGCTAATTCACAACTTATAAAGTACAAGCATATAAGCAACATAGATGGACACAGTGGTTCAAGTTTATTAAGTGCAAGAAAATAAAGTGTGCCATCAAGTTTGTGAGAGCTTTAATCACTAATTTTCTCGTAACAAGTTTAATTTGGAAGGTAGATAAAAGCATGGATATACTTGGAATGGTGTAACACGCCATGCATAGGAATTTATAGTGGACTCTTTAGAATAACTTGGTTTTCTTGGAGGTTGGATGCATGAGTGGAACTCATACTTGGTACAGGTGGAGGCTAGCAAAAGTGTGGGAGCGACTGACTAAGAGAGCAATAATGGCCATAATCATGCAAAGCGATAAAACATTATTAATTAAAGCATAAAGTGATATTACAAGTCAAAAACTAAATGATCATAGAGGCTAAGGTGACTGGTTCATAGTCTTAACATGGTGTTAGCATGTGCCAAGTCGACCCAAATAAAGCATCAAAGGAGAATACCACAATATTATGCTTTTGTATGCTAAAACAATGCATGATTCTTTCAAGGCACATTAAGCAATCTCAATTGTTTGGAACAATTCATGCTACAGAAATAATCACTAAGCATAAGGTCAAAGCAACATCAAACATGACATGATAGAGTCTAGGCTACAATCAAAACAAGCTCCTTTTGTACCACTTATAAGCATGAAGCTTCCTACTCTTTTCCAACACCAATCAACTTATTTGAAACAACATATGAATGCGGGGGTCCAACCAATTTATTTAAGCAAATCAAACAAAAAAACTAAAAAAACAAAGACGCTCCAAGAACAACACAATTGTGCATGAAACAATAAAATTGAAGTGTTTTGGAAGAAAACCTGAGAGTTTTATTGATGAAGAAGGGGATGCCTTGGGCATCCCCAAGCTTTGATGCTTGTACCTCTTGAATATTTCTTGGGGTGACACGGGTGGCATCCCCAAGCTTGAGCTTTTGTCCATACTTCATCTCAACACATTATTCTTCCCTACACTAGGAAATTTCCTTTATACAAAACTTCACACAATCTTCATTAGCAACATTAGTGTATTCAAGATAATAAGTTTTTGGGTTTAGTTTCAACACAAGTAAAACTTCAATTAAAAGACAAGATACTGTAGCAATTCCTTCTAAAAGCTCAAGTGATCAAATAGAACTCAAAGAGAAAGAGATTAAGAGGCAAATGCAAATAATGGCAGAAATCTGTCAAAACAGACCAGCAGGTAAAAACCAATTTGTTCGAAGACCTTCTGTTGCTCAAATCGAAAGTGCTAAACTAACGAAAGTTAGATAATAACCTGGAGCATAAGTGTAGAAAATTACAGCTCAATCCGACGTATAGGGATTTTTCACGATTTTTTACAGTGAAGCACAAAAATCTGTTTCGGGACAGCAACTTTCCCAAGTCTTATTTCTCTCTCATTAGAGGTTATTCTTGGCACAAAAACCACACAAAAAGGATAAGGAGAGGTTATTACTGAGGCAATAACTTCCAAGACTCAACAAAAGAAAAACTTACTGAAAGTAAAAATAATTTGGGTTATCTCCCAATAGTGCTTTTCTTTAACGCCTTTTAGCCAGGCATAGGAAGCAAGATTCAAGTACTTTCAAATGAAGAAGCATTAATATCAATACCAGAAATATCTTCAATGATGCAAGGTATATCATCCAAATAAGTTCTAGAGGATTCTATCTTAATACTCTTGGGTTCACTATTTTCATCAAACGGGTTTTTAGGAACAATCCAATCAAAATTCTTTTCTAAGGCTTCATGCATTCCTACAAGTTTAAAAGGTATTGGTATTTTAATATCCTCTCCATTTTTGGGTTTGGTTTTGTCGAACTTTTCTAGTGTACCAATAACATCTACACATGATCCTAGCATATTAAAACGATCAAAGACCTTTCTAGCTTCCTTAACAACATCATTGAATTCTTTAAGCAAAGTTTTAGAATAAAATCTCTCCTTTTAGTATCCTCAGTATCTTTAAGTTTAAGAAACATTACTTGCATCATGGGGTTAAGGTTAACAAACCTAGCCTCCAACATGTGAACTAAAGAAGTTGCAGCAATTTCATAATTTGGAGCAAGTTCTGCTAAGGATCTATCCTCAATATCCTCATGCTTGCTAACATGATTAAAGAATTCTTCAATGTTATCTTTCCCAATTATAGAGCCACTACCTATTGAAAGGTCTTTCAGGGTGAACTTAGGGATCAACATGGTGAGCTAAGAACGAGGCAAAAACTTCAGAAAGAACTATTTTTTTTGTGTTTTTATAAAAAAAAAGCAAACAAAGCAGAAATAAACTAAGCAAAATAAAAACAAAGTAAAGAGATTGGTTGTGAGAGACTCCCCTTTCAAAAATCTTCTTTCTCCCTGAAAAGTGATTGACGAGGAGGATGAGATTGAAGCTATCCTTAACTCCCCGGCAACGGCACCAGAAAAGTGCTTGATGGCTCAATATATGTAGAGCTCGTTCGAAACCCCACAAGGAAGGTATGATGAGCACAACAAGTTTCCCTCAGTTATGAAACCAAGGTTATCGAACCAGTAGGAGTAAGGAAACAACTCCAAGGTGTTGCTAACAACTTGGAATCCTGCACAACACAACCATAGAACTTTGCCCCAACTTACAGTGTGGTTGTCAATCGCACTGGTTTTGCTGAAAACAAAGGATTAAACGTATAGTGTGGAAGATAGTAATTGCTTGCAGAAAGTAAACAGTAAACGGTAAATAGTAGGTGGTATATCAATGGTAAAGGAATGGACTGGGGTCCACAGTTCACTAGAGGTGTTTCTCCTTAAGATAAATAGCATGTTGGGTGAACAAATTACAGCGGGGCAATTGATAGATTGAGAAAGCATAACAATGCATAAACTAGACATCTTGATGTTGGAATTATGCCCTAGAGGCAATAATAAAGATGTTATTATTATAATTCTTGTTCATGATAAAGTTTATATTCCATGCTAGAATTGTATTAAGCGGAAACTTTAATACTTGTGTGGTTTGTGAACAACACCGTGTCCCTAGTACGCCTCTATGGACTAGCTCATTGATCAATGATGGTTAAGGTTTTCTAACCATAGACATGAGTTGTCAATTGATAATGAGATCATATCATTGGAGAATGATGTGGTGGATAGACCCAAACTAAGCGAAGCAATTAGATCGTGTCATCGTGTTCGTCATTGCGAAGCTTTTCTTATGTCAAATATTGTATTCCTTAGACCATGAGATAATACAACTCCCTGGTATCGGAAGAAAGCTTTGAGGCCATCAAACGTCATCCTATGAGAGGGTGATCATAAAGGTGTCTCTCAGGTGATCGGAAAGTATCTGTTGGGGTGTATGTATCGAGATGGGATTTGTCCCTCCCAAGTCGGAGAGATATACTTGCCCACTCGTAATCGATATCAACACCGCTTGCAAGCATGTGGTTAAGGAGTTAATCACAAAGTGATATCGGATTACGGAACGAGTAAAGTACTTGCTGTGAACGAGATTGAACTAGGTATGACGGTACCGACGATCGAATCTCGAGCAAGTAAAATATCGCGAGACGAAGGGAATATATATATGGGATTGATTGAATCCTGGCATCGTGGTTCATCCGATATGATCATCGATGAATGTGTGGGAGTCAATATGGGTGCCCAGACCCCGCTGTTGATTATTGATAGAAGATCATGTCTGCATATTCTCGAACCCGCAGGGTCACACACTTAACGTGTCTTGACGCTAGGATAGATTGGATACTTGGTTTATGAATTTTTTGTTCGGAGTCTCGGATGGGATCCGGGATATCACGAGAGGTTGCGGAATGGTCCGGAGAATAAGATTCATATAAGGCAGTGCAGTTTTTGGAGTTCGGAATTGTTCCGGGTTAATCGGTATTGTACCGGAAGCTTCTAGAACCTTCCGGAAGGGGCCAACGTGGTCCCACCTTCCGGGGAGGGCATGGGCCTATGAGGGAAGTCCTGGCCGCATTGGGCCAGGGGCACAAGGCCCCATAGGGCCCAGCCGATCCTAGATAAGTTTAAACTCGTTTAAACTAGAGATAGGGTTTATAGATAAGGTAAAGTTTAAATCGTTTAAACTAGAGATAGGCTTGGAGGATGGGCAAGGGCTGGCCGCACCCCCCTCTATATATACAGGGCTGGTGCGCCCCCTCCCCCCCAACCTACACCTTCCTCCAAACCCTAGTTGCCCTGCTGCCCTCCTCTCTCCCTCCCTCCATTGTAGGCGAAGCCTCAGCAGAAATTCTCCACCATATACACCGCGCCGTCGTGTTGTAGATCCAATATATCTCTCCATCCTACTTGCTGGTCCAAGGAAGGAGGAGACGTCGAGGTGCTGCACGTGTGCATCTCACGGAGGCACCGCCACTTGTGGTGCTAGATCGGATCGGATCGCGAGGAGGAGAAGCGAGTACGACTACATCACCCACGTTCCGATGAACGCGTTCACCGCGAATCTTCAAGGGTATGAAGATCTAATCCAATCTCTCGTTGTTTGCATCTCCTAGATTAGATCTTGGCTTTCCCTCTGTTCGCGTAGAAAATTTTGATTTACTACGCTGCGAAACCCTTCAGTGGTATCAGAGCTAGATCTATGCGTAGATGTGTTTCACGAGTAGAACGCAACATGGTTGTTGCGGGCGTTGATGTTTTCTGTTGCAAGCCTCTTGTTTGTGTTCTTCTTATGGCGCGGGATAGTGAGATTGAAGCGGTCCAAGCCAACCTTACGCGACGTCGTTCACGAGACCGGCTCCGCACTTGACGTGTGGCTTGTACCACACATGCGGCTGGTGGATGTCAGTTTCTCTCACTATAGTTGTCATGGGATTAACACCGGAGTTTGGCAACCATAATATCACCGTTGTGGCTTTCCGTAGGTAAGAATCGTTCTTAGCATCTACTCCCATGAGCCACATAAAACATGCAACAACAAAGTAGAGGCATCTAACTTGTTTTTGCAGGGAGTGTTTTCTGTGATATGGTATGGCCCAAGATGTGATGTGTATATTGTATGCGATGATCATGTTTTGTAATGTTTCACGACTTGCATGTCGATGAGTACACAACCGGCAGGAGCCATATGGTTGTCTTTATAATTGTGTATGACCTGCGAGTCAACTTCTTATACGCCACGTAATAGCTTTACTTTATCGCTAAGTAGTTAGCAATAGTTGTAGTTGCTATTTGGTGGAGGCAATCATGGTGAAGTGATGGAGATCATGCCGGAACGCACAATATGGAGATCATTGCGCAAAGATTGGCTATACCATGTCACATAAAGTTATATGCATGTGATGTTTATCCTTTTATGTATCTTATTATGCTTAGATCGCGACGGTAGCATTATAAGATGATTCCTCACTTAAAGATCAAGATAAAAACTGTGTTCTCGTTGCGAAAGTTCGTCGTGTCCAAGCATCACGTGATGATCGGGTGCTATAGACTCTACGCTCACATACAACGGGTGCAAGCCAGTTTTGCACACGCGGAAATACTTGGGTCTAACTTGACGAGCCTAGCATGTACAGACATGGCCTCGGAACACATGAACCGAAAGGTTAAGCATGAGTCATATGAATGATATGATCGACACTTCGTTGTCCACCATTGAAACCACATCTCTTCTCGTGAAGATCGGATTAGGTGTGGTGAATTTGGATCGTGTTCACTAAACAACTTGAGGGATGTTGAATTTAGTGGGAGTTCATCTAGTAATTTGATTAAGTTGAACTATTTATCATGAACATAGTATAAATTGTACTTGCAAATCATAGATCACATGGCCAAGTCCAACTTCAACTTCAACGTTTTGAGAAAGAAAAGCTTAGAAACAATGGGTCTAACTTCACCAACTGGTTCCGCAATCTAAGAATCATTCTGTTCATGCGGACAAAAGGACTATGTCCTTGAGAAAGCGTTAGGTAACCCCTCAAGCAATCGCACCGATGAGAAAGCTGTCTATCAGTCACGCAAAGATGATTATGGTGTGATTAAGAGCACCATGTTGTTTGCTATGGAACC
Source organism: Avena insularis (assembly GCA_023614405.1). NCBI lineage: Eukaryota > Viridiplantae > Streptophyta > Magnoliopsida > Poales > Poaceae > Avena > Avena insularis. Next base: position 419,246,908 of record CM042693.1, on the reverse strand, counting down.
GGAACTTCAAAATCGTTTTGAAAACTATCCCGGGCCCTTTGAGATTCTCGAAGAATTGAAAACCATGTTTCAGACTCAGGCCCGTTCTGAGAGATATGAGATCTCCGAGAAGTTCTTTAACTGCAAGATGGAGGAAGGGAGTTCCGTTAGTGAGCACGCCATTAAGATGTCGGGTTACACTCAACGCCTTGAGCAACTGGACTGCAAGATTCCAGAGGAGCTCAAGATTGACAGGGTTCTGCAATCACTCCCTCCCAGCTACAAAAGTTTTGTAGTGACTCATAATCAGATTGGTTCCACTGATACGATCACCGAGCTCTTCACAAAGCTGAAGGCTGCGGAGGTGGACATCAAGAAGGATAATCATGTGTTGATGGTCAACAAGCCCTTCAAGAAGGGCGGCGGCAAGCGCAATGCCCCTGCTGAGAAGAAGCTCAGGTCTGGTCCCAAGCTGGAAACTGAGTGCTTCTATTGCAAGGACAAGGGTCCTTTGGGCGCAATCGTCCAAGTACTTAGCGGACAAGAAGGCTGGCACCATCAAAGGTATATTTGATATACATGTTATTGATGTTTTCCTTACTAGCCCACGTTGTAGTGCCCGGGTATTTGATCTTGGTTCGGTTGCTAATATTTGTAACTCGAAGCAGACGACTACTACGAGAGGATGAGGTGACGATGCGCTGGCAACGGATCAAGAGTTGATGTGATGGCCGTCGACGCTCTCCTTAGTTTTACCTTGGGATTAGTTTTAAACCTTAATAAATGTTATTATGTGCTGCGTTGAGCATGAACATTATTTTCGGATCGTGTTTATTGCAAGACGGTTATTCATTTAAATCGGAGAATAATGGTTGTTCTATTTATATGAGTAACATCTTTTATGGTCATGCACCTCTTGTGAATGGTTTATTTCTTCTAAATCTCGAAAGGGATGAAACACACATCCATAACATTGAGGCTAAGAGATGCAAAGTAGATAGTGATAATACTACTTATTTGTGGCATCGTCTAGGTCATATTGGTGTAAAGCGCATGAAGAAACTCCATTCGATGGACTTTTGGAGTCTCTTGATTTTGAATCATTTGACACATGCGAACCATGCCTCATGGGCAAGATGATCAAAACCCCGTTCTCGGTATGATGGAGCGAGCAACGGACTTGTTGGAAATCATACGACTGATGTATGCGGACCGATGAGTGTTTCGACGCGGTGGATATCGCTATTTTCTCACTTTTACCGATGACTTAAGTAGATATGGGTATATCTATTTAATGAAACATAAATCTGAAACGCTTGAAAAGTTCAAAGAATTTCAGAATGAAGTGGAGAACCATCATAGAAAGATTAAGTTTCTACGATCCGATCATGGGGCGAATATTTGAGTTATGATTTTCTCACGCATCTCAAAGCAAGTGGAATCGTTTCACAACTCACGCCACCGAACACCACAATAAGAATGGTGTGTCTGAACGCCTAATCGAACCTTATTAGATATGGTCCGATCAATGATGTCTCTTACTCATTTGCCGTTATCATTTTGGGGTTATGCATTAGAAACCGCTGCATTCACTTTAAATAGGGCTCCATCTAAATCCGTTGAGACGACACCGTATGAACTGTGGTTTGGTGCTAAACCTAAGTTGTCGTTTCTTAAAGTTTGGGGATGCGAAGCTTACGTCAAGAAGTTGATGCGGACAAGCTCGAACCCAAAGCGGAGAAATGCGTCTTCATAGGATACCCTAAGGAAACTATTGGGTATACCTTCTATCACGTAACTGAAGGCAAAGTGTTTGTCGCAAAGAACGGTTCCTTTCTTGAGAAGAAGTTTCTCTCGAAAGAAGTGAGTGGGAGGAAAGTAGAGCTAGACGAGGTTATTGAACCTTCTCTTGAATTGGAGAGTAGCGCAGCACCTGAAATTATTCCATTCATGCGCCAACAATAGAGGAAGCAAATGACAAGGATCATGAAGCTTGGACGATGTCACTTGAACGTCAGGTCGACAAGGTCGCGTGCCCTCCGAGTGGTACGGCAATTCCTGTCTTGTCTTGTTAGTAGAAGACGGTGAACCTACGAACTATGAGGAAGCCGATGATAAGCCCGGACTCGAGAAATGGCTAGAAGCCATGAAATCAATTGGGATCCATGAGCGAAAACCAAGTATGGACTTTGGTGGACCCTCCTAGCGACCGAAAGGCCGTTGAGTGCAAATGGATCTTCAAGAAGAAAACGGACGCGGATGGTAATGTTACCGTATATAAAGCACGGCTTGTTGCGAAAGGTTTTCGACAAGTTCAAGGTGTTGACTACGATGAGACTTTATCTCCGTAGCGATGTTTAAGTCCATTCGATTTTATTAGCAATTGCTGCGTTTCATGATTATGAAATATGGCAAATGGATGTCAAGCTTTCCTCAATGGCAACATTGATGAAGAGTTGTATATGATGCAACCCGAAGGTTTGTCGATCCTAAGGATGTTGATAAAGTATGCAAACTTCAGCGTTCCATTTATGGATCAAGCAAGCATCTCGGAGTTGGAACCTTCGTTTTGATCAAGTGATCAAGAGCTTTGGATTTGTTCCAAATTGCTCTGAAGCTTGCATCTACAAGAAAGTGAGTGGGAGCTCGGTGACGTTTCTGGTACTATATGTGGATGACATATTGATTATTGGAAATGACATCGACATGCTTAACGATGTGAAGAGTTATTTGAACAAGTGTTTTTCAATGAAAGACCTAGGTGAAGCTTCTTATATATTGGGCATAAAAATCTATAGAGATAGACAAAGACGCCTGATAGCTTTAAGCGGTACATAACTAAACAAAGTTCAAAAGGTTCAGAATGGATAAGGCATTGAAAGGTTCAAAGGCCTATGTTGTTAGGTAAGATATTGAGCAAGGATCAGTGTCCAGCTATGGTAAATGATAGGGAAGCTATGAGCAAAGTGCCTTATGCCTCGGCCATAGGTTCCATCATGTATGCCATGTTGTGTACTAGACCGGATGTCCAATGCTCTTAGTTTGACGAGCAGATATCAAAGTGATCCGAGTGGAACATCGGATGTGAAGAACATCCTAAGGTACCTAAATAGGACTAAAGAAATGTTCTTAGTCTATGGGGTGATGAACAAATCGTCGTAAAGGTTACGTTGATGCTAGTTTCGACACCGACAAGGATGATTGTAATTTCTCACAGGATACGTGTATATTTTGAATGGAGGAGCTGAGTCGAGAAGTCGCAAGCAAAGCGTGATCGCGGGATCTGATGAAAGCGGAATACATGGCTGCAGAAGCGTCAAGTGAAGGAGTTTGGATCAGAACTTCATCACTGAGCTTGGCGTGGTTCCAAGTGCATTGGACCCTTTGGAGATATTATGTGACAACACCGCGCCATAGCACTCGCTAAGGAACCAAGATATCATCCAAAGACTAAGCATATCAACCGCAAGTTTCATATAATCCGAGATTATATAGCAGATGGAGATCTGAAGATTAGCAAAGTACATACAGATCTGAATGTCGCAGATCCATTGACTAAACCTCTTCCACGTGTAAAACATGATCAGCACCTCAGTGCCATGGGTGTGAGATTGTTGCCAGATGTAAACTAGATTATTGACTCTAGTGCAAGTGGGAGACTGTTGGAATTATGCCCTAGAGGCAATAATAAAGATGTTATTATTATAATTCTTGTTCATGATAAAGTTTATATTCCATGCTAGAATTGTATTAAGCGGAAACTTTAATACTTGTGTGGTTTGTGAACAACACCGTGTCCCTAGTACGCCTCTATGGACTAGCTCATTGATCAATGATGGTTAAGGTTTTCTAACCATAGACATGAGTTGTCAATTGATAATGAGATCATATCATTGGAGAATGATGTGGTGGATAGACCCAAACTAAGCGAAGCAATTAGATCGTGTCATCGTGTTCGTCATTGCGAAGCTTTTCTTATGTCAAATATTGTATTCCTTAGACCATGAGATAATACAACTCCCTGGTATCGAAAGAAAGCTTTGAGGCCATCAAACGTCATCCTATGAGAGGGTGATCATAAAGGTGTCTCTCAGGTGATCGGAAAGTATCTGTTGGGTTGTATGTATCGAGATGGGATTTGTCCCTCCCAAGTCGGAGAGATATACTTCGGGCCCACTCGGTAATCAATATCAACACCGCTTGCAAGCATGTGGTTAAGGATTTAATCACAAAGTGATATCGGATTACGGAACGAGTAAAGTACTTGATGTGAACGAGATTGAACTAGGTATGACGGTACCGACGATCGAATCTCGGGCAAGTAAAATATCGCGAGACGAAGGGAATATATATATGGGATTGATTGAATCCTGGCATCGTGGTTCATCCGATATGATCATCGATGAATGTGTGGGAGTCAATATGGGTGCCTGACACTGTTGATTATTGATAGAAGATCATGTCTGCATATTCTCGAACCCGCAGGGTCACACACTTAACGTGTCTCGACGCTAGGATAGATTGGATACTTGGTTTATGAATTTTTTGTTCGGAGTCTCGGATGGGATACGGGATATCAAGAGAGGTTCCGGAATGGTCCGGAGAATAAGATTCATATAAGGCAGTGTAGTTTTTGGAGTTCGGAATTGTTCCGGGTTAATCGGTATTGTACCGGAAGCTTCTAGAACCTTCCGGAAGGGGGCCAACGTGGTCCCACCTTCCGGGAGGGGGCATGGGCCTATGAGGGAAGTCCTGGCCGCATTGGGCCAGGGGCACAAGGCCCCATAGGGCCCAGCCGATCCTAGATAAGTTTAAACTCGTTTAAACTAGAGATAGGGTTTCTAGATAAGGGAAAGTTTAAATCGTTTAAACTAGAGATAGGCTTGGAGGATGGGCAAGGGCTGGCCGCACCCCCCCTCTATATATAGAGGGCTGGTGCGCCCCCTCCCCCCAACCTACACCTTCCTCCAAACCCTAGTTGCCCTGCTGCCCTCCTCTCTCCCTCCCGACTGTTTGTAGGCGAAGCCCTGCTGCAGAAATTCTCCACCATATACACCGCGCCGTCGTGTTGTAGATCCAATCTATCTCTCCACCCTACTTGCTGGTCCGAGGAAGGAGGAGACGTCGAGGTGCTGCACGTGTGCATCTCACGGAGGCACCGCCACTTGTGGTGCTAGATCGGATCGGATCGCGAGGAGGAGAAGCGAGTACGACTACATCACCCACGTTTCGACGAATGTTCCGCTATGCGAATCTTCAAGGGTATGAAGATCTAATCCAATCTCTCTCGTTGTTTGCATCTCCTAGATTAGATCTTGGCTTTCCCTCTGTTCGCTTCCGTAGAAAATTTTGATTTACTATGCTGCGAAACCCTTCACTTGACTCCTACAAGATTTCATTGGGCATTACAATATAATACATAGACTGTAATCCAACTACATCTATGACTATTAATCCACCTTCAGGTTATCATCCGAACCCCTTCTAGTATTAAGTTGCAAGCAACAGATAATTGCATTAAGCAAAGTATGTAAAGTAAACAATACAATTGCCCCATGGAAAAAGGATTGTTGTTTTCTCCCTAGTAGCAACAACACAGCTACAACCTTAGAGATTTCTGTCACTTCCCCAGATTACTAGAGGCATGGAACTAATATCGAGCATAAATACTCCCTCTTGGAGTTGCAAGCATCTAGTTGGACAAGATAGCTACTAACAACGGAGAGCATGCAAGATCACAAATAGCATAGACATGATAGAATCAATAATCAATCTGACATAGTATCTCAATATCAATCGGATCCTCGCAAACACAACATATAGGATTACAAATAGATGATCTTGATCATGAACGGAGATCACAAGATCTAAACATGATAGCACAAAGGAGGAGAACCAACCATCTAGCTACTATATGGACCCATAGTCCAAGGGTGAACTACTCACGCATCACTCCGGAGGCTGGCATGGTGATGAAGAAGGCCTCTGGGATGATCTCTCCCCTCCGGCAGGGTGCCAGGAAGAGCTTCGGATCCCCCCAATCTAGGGATGGAGATGGCGGCGGCTACAGACTCTTTCGTGGATTTTTGATCGGGTCCTTAGGGTTTCTGCATCGGGGTACTTTTATAGGTGAAGGGGTGAGGTCAATGGCCGCCCGAGGAGCCCACACCAGGGACTGGCGCGCCCAGGGGGTGGCCGCGCCAGCCCTAGGTGTGGCCACCTCGTGGCCTCCCTTAAGCTTCCCTTCGGACTTCGTGTTTCTTCTAGTAAAATATAGACTTTGGCTTTTGTCTCGTCCAATTCCGAGAATATTTCCTTACTAGCATTTCTTAAACCAAACCAGCATAAAACTGGCACTGCGACATCTTGTTAATAGGTTAGTTCCAGAAAATATATAAAAATACCTCAAAGTGTAAACAAAACATAAGAAAGTTGATATAAAACAAGCATGGAGCATCAAAAATTATAGATACATTTATGACGTATCAATTTGCAAGGAAAAAAGAAAACACAATGCGAGGACGGTCCCAAAAAAGATGAAATCCTTGCAAAACAAATCGCAGAACAACAAAAGGAGTTGCTTCATGGTTTAGATAACAATGATATCATGGTGAAAAGGGGGAAGAAAACTTGTCATACTTGTGGTACAATAACGGCACACAATTCAAGAACATGCATGCGACTTCAATTCGCCGAGAAAGAGTGACAAGAAAGAGTGCAGGAAGAGGAGGAAGAACGGCAGGAGACGTTGCAGATAGAAAATGAAAAATAGCAAAAGAAGTTGAAACACGAGACAAATGGAAATGTGCAAGCTAGGAAGGATAAGAAGAATGTAAAGCAGAGAAGAAATACAAATTACACATAGAGAGCAACAAAAACAGTGAGGAGGAGTAGCAGATTGATCAAAACTACAGATTGAATTACAAACAAGAAGGAAAAATACAAATACATAGTTAGTTGAGTAGGCTATTGTATAGTTTTCTACAAATATGAACTTCCTGTGGATAATAATAGACGTGCGCGAGATTAGATTTGGGAAACATTTGTTAAAACATATGTTATAGTTCATTTTGGAGATTCACAAAACAAACAAGGGAGAAGTTTAGTTTTAACTTGTGTGGTAAATTATTATGAAAGGATAAAACAAAACTAGGCATTGTAATCTTTTGTGTAAGACAATTGATAAAGAAGTTCACATTTAGTTTCAGTGGGAGTTCATTGTTTCATTAATGTGAATTTCACCATGCAACAAAAAAGTAAAACACAAAAACAAAAAATGTCGATTTCGTTGAACATTAAAGAAAAACAGTAATGGTGGTAAAAAAATAAAGCTTAACCGATTTCCTAGAATAAATATGGAAGTTTATTACATCATTATTGTTTTAGTACCTTAAGTCTTACACATGAACATACATGCAGAACTTAAAAACACATAGTCTTACACAACACATACTTAGAAAACAACACACTTAAAAAAAGAAACATAGTCTTGGACATAGTTATTATAGATAGCAGTAGTTGGTGTTGTGTCGAGAGATGAAAACAACACCATTCCATAACAGTAATAACTCGATCACTCAGTCACAAATTGGGTCGACAGTTATTTGAATCCCGGTTGGTGTTGCATGGAACATGAAAAGAGCAGCAAGCCCGTCTTTAAAGTCATTCATCTGAGCAAACTCTTTCCACCCATTTTTGAAACGGATCTTTCCATCAGTTGACTTGTAGTAGTTTGCAGACATATTGTAACCATTAGGTATGCCAAGACAAGGAGCAGAGTTCCAGTTGATGGAATGTCCAGCACTGATCCAATGAAATTTGGAATGTTCTAGGACAAAGTAAGAAACACAAAGAAAAACCATGTTAAACTACAAATTACAACAAAACAGATAGAAAAAATGACTCTAGAATTAAATTTCAAAAAGACAAATTACCAAAGCATTCTTGGATATATCTGTTGCAGTGATCAGATGAACAAACACAGCCCCAAGACCAATTCCATGCATTCCTACATACATATTTATCCTTCCTAACTCAGATGGTGTTGGTTCCATCCCTTTTGAGAACACAACTGCTTTAGCTTTATCATTGAATGCAAATTCTTCTGGAAAAACAAATATTAAAGACACAAGAAGTAAATAAAAATATGGAATCTCAATAACAAAAGAAAAACAAATAAGGATTGATGTAAAAACATTACCTTGTACCTTGTCCTTCTGATAACCATCTTTGTCAAGTGGCCTGATGCGAAGAAAAGGTGGTGGGTTGTTCATGCTTAGCCTATTTTGGTCTCCTTGGGTCATGTTGTAGTCATCAAGAAACTTCATGTACTCAGGACCAAAAATTCTAGTCTTGTGTGTCTTTTTCAGAAGATTAAAAGTGTACAGTTCTTTTCCTTTAGTCTCAACACACAGAATATCACTTGTGACTGAATTGAAAGTTTCCCTTGCAAAACAAGGTACATTATGTACACATGTATACAACAAAGCAAAAATAAGAAATAAAATTCAAATATATATATAAAGTACTCCAACCAAAATAGGGAATTAAACATTTCTAGGGCACAAAAAAGGTACTTGCCAGATGATCTTTGAAGTTGCTGCAAAAGTGGATATGGAAAAAAGTTTGGTGAGCTTCCTGTTCTTGCAGGCACCATATTTGTGCCCACAAATTCCACATTTGTCCTAGTATACATTGTTACAAAAGTCCAAACATTAAAATCCACAAATATTAAAAAGGAGGTCAACCTGCTTATTTAGTTAGCCATGCCGATATAGTTGCTTCACAAGTATCTTATTTAGTTAACTAACTAAATCAAGTACATATACAACATTCACTTGCTTGTTAAAAATATAGACAAACTAAATAAAAACTAAATCTTCTTATGCCTAGAAACTATAAATAAAAGCTAGATCTGCTTATATACTTGGAAAATATGACAATGATTTATTTCAAAAATAAAACAAGGTTGTTCAAGTAGTTTCAGATCTCCTGCCCATCATATGCTTCTAAAAAATGATGAACAAACTGAATAAAAGCTAGATCTGATATGCCAAGAAAATAATAGTCACATAAATTTAACAGAAAAATATTACAAATGCTTGATTTGGAAAAAATCAATGAAACAAAACAAAACTATAAAAAAAGAAATACGTGAGTTCAAGACAACAATCTCCAGTAACTGGGTAGACAGAGGAAACAAAGAAAACGACATTTCTTGGATAGAAACAAAAAGATATGGAGGGGACCTCCTTCTTCCTACCTAGCTTGAAGACATTGTAGGACCTCCCTTGTTCCTACCTCCTGTCAAGAGAGGGTACACCTAAGATGGAGAGTGGTGGTTGAAGGAGGATGAATGAGGGGGTGGGGGTACTGTCGGCAAGGGATAGAACGAGAGAAAGAAGAGGACATGACTCATCATCTATTAAATGCGGGTAAGAAGTAACTTACCGGTACCATTTATTACTGGTAGGTGAGGGGGTAAGAAGTAACTTACTGGTACCATTTATTACTGGTAGGTGAGGGGGTAAGAAGTAACTTACATGTAGTAGTAATGTCCAAAATTACATGTAGTAACTTACAGGTTTGATATTTATCTCTGTAAAAATAAATATCAACATTATCAGGAATAAAAATAATAAAATAAAATAAAATTTTAAACTAAAATTATTCAGTAATGTACATAATTTATATATCTTATGTTTTTCTTGTTATTTACTTTTTATGTAGAACGTTACTTCAACTTTATATGGGTACATTCTAGATCCTTCTTTCCATCAAGATCAGTATTCTGTAAGTTGTTAAAAATAAACAATTAAATTTACAGTTTTTGTTCTGACTTAAATTCATATTGTCTTGTTTAAAATGCTAACTTGTACAATGTTTTTTATCAAGTTTAGTTTTAACTTGTGTGGTAAATTATTATGAAAGGATAAAACAAAACTGGGCATTGTAATCTTTTGTGTAAGACAATTGATAAATAAGTTTACATTCAGTTTCAGTGGGAGTTCATTGTTTCATTAGTGTGAATTTCACCATGCAACAAAAAGGAAAACAAAAAAACAAAAAATGTTGATTTCGTTGAACATTAAACCAAAACAGCAATGATGGTAAAAAATAAAGCTTGATCGATTTCCTAGAATAAATAGGGAAGTTTATTGCATCTGAAATCTGAAGTTTACAGGAGTACAGAACAAATAGTTAAAATCTGAAAAATAATTATTTAAATGAGTGATATTTATTCCTGCTAAACCTAAAATGCCATACCATCACACATAGTGGGCATAAGTTCACTTTGCAGAACCTAAGAAGTTCAGATGTACGATCCAGGAAGTTCACTTAGATAACAAAATTTAAAAAGGGGCTGCTAACAAGTTCAGAAGATAGAAAAACATAAATTTAGAAAAATTACATTGGTACAGGAAAATACATTTGAAACTTCAAACATTTGGATACACAAAATGCAAAATAGGACAACATCGATTCTTCTGAAAAATCGAAACACTGGACAAAATATACACAAATTTAGAAAAAAAAAATGATATTATAGGTTTAGATAGATAAATTTTGTAGTTCACAACTCAAAACAATCAGATAATGTGTACACTGAACAAACAAACCTACAGTGAGGTAATACAAGGGGTTCCATACAATAACAAAATATTGTTGAAATGAAAAATGAACCAAACACTAAAATAGAACTACAGAATAAGCTATTGGCACATCGAGTTAAGATTTGTACGACATCGTTCCTTGAGTTTCCTGCGAGCTTAGGCCTAGTAGAAGAAGGAGATCCTGGAGTAGTGTCGACCACTGTGATGGAGATGTGGTATTCTTGGGATGAAAGAGAATATGGAAAATGTGCTCAGCCTTCCAATCGTCCACACGCTTCTGTTAGAAAATAAAGAAAATTTTAAAATAAAGAGTATATTAGAGACACATATAAGATAAAAAAATAGGGAGTTCACATACAAAGAAAAGTAAGTTCAGTGAACATGAAAAAAAATGGAAAAGCTAGACAATAAAAACAACAACTAAAAAGTACATTATAAAAAGATAAAAAAGTTTGGCTAGGGACATAAAAAGATAAAATGGTGAATGTAGTAGTTAAATGTATGATGGAAGTTCGCGCTTATCATAATGTGAAAATACATAAAATATAAAAAATAAAAAGACAGAAAATAAAAAATTAAAAGGGACATTAAAATAAATGATAAGACATAATGAAGAGGCACTTACATCCTTCTTTACAAACTTCTCAACAAATTTTTCGTTATCGAAGGTGCCAAGAACTTTCATAGCATATAAACCACACTCGTTTGCACCCTGCTGTGATGTGAGCACATAGTTGACCCTATTAGCTTTGTCAACCCAGTCATGATGGTTGTATTTTTGTACTCTACTTCCCCATAATGCTCTTTTAACAGTGAAACAAATCTGCTAATCTGTAAGAAACAGGAAAATTGGGAAAAAATAAAACAATTAGAAGGATGAAAACACATAACAATGATGATGCAAAAAAATTAAAAAATGTAAAGTATTTTCATATCAACGTACAATTTCAATACGACCCGCGTGATGCTGACCCCTGGTTATTTTCAGATCAGTATACCTCCTCGAATCAAAGATATCAATAGTACTAGAGTATTTGTTAATCATATAAACTGAGTGGTGATTCTTCCATAAATGAGGGATCATTATCTGTGCAGAAAAAATAAAGGAAAGCAAATAAAGTTTAGAAAGGACAGACTATGGAAGTTCACATATGCAACAACAGGAAGCTCAAATTAAAATAACATCTGCAATGTTAAGAATGTTACAAAAAGGAAACACTTTGAAAAGTTCAGAAGGGACATACTATGGAAGTTCACATATGCAACAATAGGAAGCTCAAATTAAAATAACATCTACAAATGTTCAGAATGTTACAAAAAGGAAATAGTGTGAAAAGTTCAAAAGGATAGACTATGGAACTTCACATATGCAACAACAGGAAGCTCAAATTAAAATAACATCTACAATGTTAAGAATGTTACAAAAAAGAAATAGTGTGAAAAGTTCAGAAGGGACAGACTATGGAAGTTCACAGATGCAACAACAAGAAGCTCAAATTAAAATAACATCTACAAATGTTAAGAATGTTACAAAAATGAAACAGTGTGAAAAGTTCAGAAGGGACAGACTATGGAAGTTCACATATGCAACAACAAGAAGCTCAAATTAAAATAACATCTACAATGTTAAGAATGTTACAAAAAGGAAACAATGTGAAATGTTCAGAAGGGACAGACTATGGAAGTTCACAGATGGAACAATAGGAAGCTCAAATTAAAATAACATCTACAATGTTAAGAATGTTACAAAAGGAACAATATGAAAAGTTTGGATGACAAAAAAGTTTACCAGATTTGCCTTGAGCCAATTTTCATTTTCATTCTTGAATAAATGAAGATTTCTGGAAGCCCTTTTAACATCAGAATTATTCTTGCCCAATGCATTCCCACTGTTGTCCAATTTATCAAGGGATTTCTATTTTCGTGCCCTTGGTTCGTTAGTTGTACTCACTTTTCCCTAGCTGCTTAGTTTTTTCTCACTTTTCCTCTTCCTCTATTCTAAAACCCTCACAGGCGCTCGGACGGGGGGATGTCGTCGGGTCAAAGGCTTGACCGTTACATGCTAACCAGTGGGACCATGTTGGGGCGGGTCATACGTTGAGCGTTACGTTATGTCACCTCGACCGTTACATGCTGATAGGTGGGATGATGATACACGGCGGACCAGCCATCCATCTCTCGCTGATTATGGGGGACATGGTGTGGGACCTCGTGAGGCGTGTTTGGTGGTTATGTGGGTTTTATTTTTTGTTATTTTTATGATTGGCCTTTTTAAGAGCGCCTTTTACCCTCTCTCTCGCTAACAATTGTGTTTTTTTGCCCAAAAAGGTAGCGAATCTAGAGCAGCTTCTCTCTTCATTCATTGTTCCTTTTGGCCCTCGTTTTCCCTAGTCTGGTAGCAAATCTAACCAGCACCACAAATAAATTCAGTAAATGGAGCATATGTAGATAAAGCAGCTAATATAGGTTATATATTATGGTACTTAACGAGGTTTAATAATTAGGCTGCTCAGCAGCAGCAGACGAGTTCAACACAGACAAGACAAAAAAGCTGCTTTACAGCAGCAGCAACACAAGATCAGTGGCCCCTCATGGCCTCCACTGGGAGGGCCTCCGTCTGCTCCCTCTGCCGCCTCCTCCACTTCTTGCTGCCCAGTCCCTTGATCTTGGGCGCCTTGGGCTTGATCGGGGGCATGTGACCCTCCTCAATGGCCACCTTCTGGAGGTTGCGGAGGTGAAGGCCGAGCGCCAGGTGCTTGGCTCTGAAGCCGTGGAGGTTCACGGACTCGCCGAAGGTCCTCACGTCCTCGAGATCATTCACGAGGGAGTTGAAGTCGGTGGTGCGGAGCCTCCTGGTGGTGCAGAAGGGGCACATGTAGACATTGTCGGTGAAGTAGTTATCATACTGGCCGGACTTCAGCCTCCTCAACACATGATGAGTCTTGGTGTCCTTGGACTCGTCGTCCCTATAGACGTTGCTGCTATCCTCCTGTTGGAAAAAACAGTAGAGTGCAATAAGGACATGATTGAGATACTTTGATTATCGGGATTGATTATTTGCATAAATTAACCGATTGAGATCCCCTGATTATTCCCCAAATCTCAAACCAAATTGAATACCGATCCCAACTACGAATAGGGTGATTCAAATACGAATAGGGCGATTCATCGAAATACGAGATCTAACACAAGAGGATTAACTATTGTAAAAATATGAACAACCGAACCCTAATAACATACGATCTAGCATCCAATGATGGGAATGAGGGAAGAACAAGGGAAGGGGAGAAAACCCTGGTTACCTCCGACCATGGGACGGCGATGCTGGTGTCGTAGGGTTCTCCGGCCTTATGTAATCAACCTCCTCGTAGGGGTCCTAGCCAAGTGGGATCTGCCCAAGACCGGCGGGGGCCTCATCACCGGCAGCTACGGCGGATGCGGGGATAGGGACGGCGGCTGCCTTCGATGCCTAGACGGGGGCCTGTACGGGGGCCTCCTTGCCGACAGCCTTGGAGGCGCCGATGGCCACCGTGTCGTTCTTCTCCATCACCGGCGTTCTTGGGGTTTTCTTGGGGGTTTGCATAAGGTGATGGGACAGTGGAGACGATTTAGTGAGTGAGTGAGTGATGAGTGAGAGTGAGGAGGCCTATTAAAGGATAAGGGAAGCAATGTTTCGCTGCACCACCGTCCACCGCGTAACCGCGTACGCTACTGCACCGTGCATGGCCACATGTGTCCGCTACCGCCTCGTGCACCGCACACGCGTACCGTGAGTCACGTTTTTTTCGCTTGTGTCTAACCCTGGCGACACAGTTGTGCTCAGTTTTGCCCTCGAGTATAACACTAGAAGTTTGGTTGTGCTCAGTTTTGCCCTCTAGTACTAACACTGCCATGTGCAATATACTCAGTTTTACCCTCCGGTGGCTGGTCAATAGAGAGTCAACGAATGGGTTTTAGCTAGCTAATTGAGTCATTTTATGCACAACAAATTTAAAAAGATCAAAACATAGTGGCATGTACCCAGGGAGTCTTATTATGTGACCTTCCACCATAGGAAATGCATATAAATCAAGTTTTAACCTAAATCACCACCTCTTAAATGACCTACTCTGGTTCATGGCTTTCTACTCAATCCTCTTCCCAAAATATCCCTCCCCAAAACATAGTTTGTCTGAATGAGGCAATAATTGTCAAACTGGTGTATATTTGAATTGCAAATAGTTTGATGTATGCCAAGATGTATTTTATTGTATAAAAGACGCATTTTCCATTTTAAAAATATTTTTTCTATTTTTCATTTGAATCCCTTTATTAGTCTTGCCCTTGGTATTTAAGTTCTACTTAGTTTTTTCCTTGGTTCTTAACTTCTACTCAGTTCTCCCCTCTCTTGGTCACAATCTCTCACACATGTGCTCATCTTCGCTGCTACGCTCTGATTGGTTGAGACAGTTGTCACGCGGATCGTGCCCACCAACCGTTGATCCTCTGTGATCTAGCGGATAGGATAACCCCTATATTTGTTGGGGGCACCCCTCTATCCATGCAAAATAACGAGTTTGCCATGACTACTTTAACTCCATAAACAAATGAACTTGAATATAATTTGAAGGGAACATGTTCAAAGATGTATAATTTGTGCATTACATTCCACTCTATGAAAATGATAATCTTTCAAGATTTTCTTAGCACGACATTATCACGTATTAAGTGCAATTTAAAAGAGTTCAAAGGTGTATAATTTTCGTATACACAAGTTTATGCATTATATTTCACTCCATGGAAATGATAATCTCTCAAGATTTTCTTAGAACAACATTATCATGTCCTAAGTGCGATTTCAAAGAGTTCAAAGGTGTATAAACTTTGTATATGCAAGTTTATGCATTACATTCCACTCTATGAAAATGGGGGAGAAAATAATAATCTCTCAAAAATTTGTTAGCACATCATTATCACGTATTAAGTGCGATTTAAAAGTGTTCAAAGGTTTATAATTTTCGCATATGCAAGTTTGTGCATTACATTCCACTCTATGAAAATGATAATCTCTTAAGATTTTCTTAGCACAACATTATCACGTATTAAGTGCGATTTCAAAGAGTTCAAAGGTGTATAATTTTCGTATACGCAAGTTTATGCATTATATTTCACTCCATGGAAATGATAATCTCTCAAAATTTTATTAGCACAACATTATCATGTCCTAAGTGCGATTTCAAAGAGTTCAAAGGTGTATAAACTTCGTATATGCAAGTTTATGCATTACATTCCACTCTATGAAAATGGGGGAGAAAATAATAATCTCTCAAAATTTTGTTAGCACGTCATTATCACATATTAAGTGCGATTTAAAAGTGTTCAAAGGTTTATAATTTTCGCATATGCAAGTTTGTGCATTACATTCCACTCTATGAAAATGATAATCTCTCAAGATTTTCTTAGAACAACATTATCATGTATTAAGTGCGATCTCAAAGAGTTCAAAGGTGTATAATTTTCTTGTATGCAAGTTTATGCATTATATTTCACTCCATGGAAATGATAATATCTCAAGATTTTATTAGCACAACATTATCATGTCCTAAGTGCGATTTCAAAGAGTTCAAAGGTGTATAAACTTCGTATAATTTTCATATATGCATTACATTTCACTATATGAAAATGAAGCTAGACAAAGGGTCACCATCACCAGAGAATAAGAAGAAAGGGGAGGCAACGGCACGGGCGCGGGCGTGGGGCTGGCTCGGGGTCCCTCTTGCAATGCCAACCTGGGTAAGTTGTGGGTCCGGTGCTCACATGGATAAGCTATGGGTCCGGCGCTCACGTGGATAAGCTGTGGGTCTGGCGCTCACATGGATAAGCTGTGGGTCCGGCACTCACGTGGATAAGTTGTGGGTCCACTGCTGATCTGGATAAGTTGAGAGAGGTGTCCACTACGGGAACTGATGTCTACGCACGCTTCTATTCTTGTAGACAGTGTTGGGCCTCCAAGTGCAGAGGTTTGTAGAACAGTAACAAGTTTCCCTTAAGTGGATCACCCAAGGTTTATAGAACTCAGGGAGGAAGTGGTCAAATGTATCCCTCTCAAGCAACCCTACAATCAAGATACAAGAAGTCTCTTGTGTCCCCAACACACCTAATACACTTGTCAGATGTATAGGTGCACTAGTTCGGCAAAGAGATAGTGAAATACAAGTAATATGGATGATTATAAGTGGTAATTGCAATATGAAATAAGAGTGGTAGCAAGAAAACATGTAACAGGACTAATTGTAAATGGTGTTTCAATGCTTAGAAACAAGGCCTAGGTATCATACTTTCACTAGTGGACACTCTCATATAAATATTTTCTCTTCATTATGCTACCCTGAACTACTCTCCGGTTGGACGATGTAGGGCTATAACAACACACCTTAAAGTTCGCATTCCCTATCTAGATAACCCCTCACTGTCACCTTGAGCGCTAGATGGTCCAATAAACACCACAATCTCATAGAGACATCCAACTCAAATTATACTCATGATAAGTATTTATGTAACCTTAGCCAAAGTGCCACATGGTGTGCACACTGTCGACTTCACACATGTGTTGATAAGCAAAGATTAATTAAAGCACTTGAGTAGCAGAATAGATCCTAGATTACAAAGCTCATGATCTCAATAAGATCACACGTAGAGAGATAGAGAGAGATGAACACATAGCTACTTGTAGAGCTCTTAGTCTCGAGAGAGAACTATTCCCTCCTCATCATGGGAGTCAGCAACAGTAATGGAGATGGCGGTGAAGTCGATGGAGATGGATCCGGGGGCACTTCCCCGTCCTAGCAGTGCTGTAGCAGATATACTTCTCCCCCTCTTCTCCTTGGTGGGCGGTGGAGGAACTTTTCGTGGAATTCTGATCTTGTTTTTAGGGTTTTCGTCCCGGGGCAATATATAGGCGAAGGGGCAAGGTCGGTGGAGGCCTGAGGTCCCACACCACCTGGTGGCGTGCCTAGGGCTGGCCACGCCACCATAGGGTGTGGCCGCCTCCTGGCCCCCCTTCGGCTACCCTTCGGACTCCGTGTTGCTTCGGGTAAAATATTGACTTTGGATTTTGTTCCGTCGAATTTCGAGAATATTTCCTTACTAGCTTTTCTTAAACCAAAAACAGCAGAAAACAGGCAACTAGCAATGTGGCATCTTGTCAATAGGTTAGTTCCAGAAAATGTATAAAATTGCCTCAAAGTGTAGACAAAACATAAGATAGTTGATACAAAACAAGCATGGAGCATCAAAAATTATAGATACGTTTACGACGTATCAAGCACCCCCAAGCTTAAATCCTGCTCGTCCTCGAGTAGGTAAGTGATAAAAAGAATAATTTTTTAGGTGACATGCACCATCACAATCTTGATCAAGGTATTTGTAAAGCATTGATAGCTGGGATCAATGTACTCTAAACATCAGCATGAAAGATAGAGTTCTAACAATCAGACATAGCAACTATGTTGTAACATGAAAAGGTACAAACAAAAGATCATGAATAACAATGCATTGAAAGACGTTTGTTTGTTTCACATATAGAAATCATAATAAAAGTGGTATTCAGCTTGTCCCTCATGGTATAGCAAAACATAAATGCATAGGACACCTTCAAAGTTCATAAGGGTGACTAGATACAAATAATTTAAGAGCAAGCAATATAAAAGTTATGAATCAATCAACAAGTTTTGGGACAATGCTCATTAAACTAAGAATGACCACTATGCTCTCTCAATAGGTGCATAAAGATAGAATATGGAGACTCAACATAAAAGTAAAATGAAAGGCCCTTCACAAAGGGAAGCAGAGATTCAAGTTTCATAAAGAGCTTCCAAAAATTATGGTACTTATTAGCTT
This sequence comes from Avena insularis, assembly GCA_023614405.1. NCBI lineage: Eukaryota > Viridiplantae > Streptophyta > Magnoliopsida > Poales > Poaceae > Avena > Avena insularis. Next base: position 419,228,438 of record CM042693.1, on the reverse strand, counting down.
TCATCTCTCATTGCCCCTATCATAAGCATCTTGAGGTGATTAAGGTTAAAGTGACACAAATATGAAGATATGCTTGGCAAGTTATAAGTTGAAAATCTCATGCCCCGTGCTTACGAGTACCGAACCTCATGCTACTCAACTTTAGTCACAAATAAGTTCTTGTCATTGTAAGTACATGTGTATCATAGAGAACCACCAACAGGGTACCCCTTGCCCCATGATACAGGAGCTACCCATATCAAAATAACAAGGCAACAGACAATGAGCATCTCAGCGATATGTTTATTTGCTATTTGCATAGGTTTTTATTGAGGATGCTTCATAGAATGCTCACTATGGTTATGCTACAAGTTTCCACCATGATTAGGCATAGCTTAGGCTAGCCGCCCATGCGTTTCTCTAACACACATACAAACTCCATGAGCTTACAAGCTCCCCTTTTATTTCACACCGCCAGGATCCATAAGCAAAAGAACATGAAATCAACTAAATAATAAGTACAATGTTGAAAGTGTTCCCCATGACAACATGGTTCTGCTAATTCACAACTTATAAAACGCAAGCATATAAGCAACATAGATGGACACAATGGTTCAAGTTTATTAAGTGCAATAAAGTAAAATGTGTCATCAAGTTTGTGAGAGCTTTAATCCACTACAAGAAAAGTTTCCTTCCGCAACGAATTGGCCCGACGGTCGTCGTAGAAGGCGCGTCTTCTGTGGCGAAATTCTCGGCTCGGCCGTGGCCGATGGAAAACTTTTTTTTCTGGTTTCACGGCCCTCTACTATGACGGATCTGCTAAAAACATGGAGGAAGCTCGGCCAGCGCGTGGCAGAAGCAAGATTTTCGTTTCCTCGCGCGATGTTGACTCACCAAAATCTTTTGAGGCTTGTGGGTCCCGGACGTCAGTGTCTCTAGCGGACCATACTTTTCGGTCGCGCCTTCCTGATTTCAATTCGATAACATAGCTCGAGGTGTCTACCGTTTAGTCATGTTGCTAGGTCCCACATGTCAACCTCTCATTATGATGGAATTTTTTTCCTTCGCTCGCGCTACCCTGTTCCGAAGTTGATAGCGTTGCTCGATGCATCTACCGTCTAATCAACCTCCCGGGACCCACATGCCATCCTCTCATTAGAAGAAATGTGTGTATGATGGAATTTTTTCCTTCGCTGGCGCTACCCCATTCCGAGTTGATAGCGCTGCTCGACGCATCTACCGTTTAACCAACCTCCTGAGCCCCACATGTCATCATCTCATTAGAAGAAACGTGTTTATGATAGATTTTTTTCCTTGGCTCGTGCTACCCCGTTTCGAGTTGATAGCGCTTCTCGACGCATCTACCGTTTAACCAACCTCCTGAGCCCCACATGTCATTCTCTCATTAGAAGAAACGTGTGTATGATGGATTTTTTCCTTCGCTCATGCTACCCTGTTTTGAACTTAATAGTGTTGTTCGATGCATCTACCGTTTAATCATGACGCCGGGCCTCACATGTCATCCTCTCATTAGAAGAAACGTGTGTATGATGGATTTTTACCCTCTGTCGCGCCTTCGTGTTCCGAACTTGATAGCGTTGCTCATTGCTTCAGCCGTTTATACAGGCTGGTGGGCCCGACATGTCAGCCTCACATTAAGAATCGTGGGTACGATGGAATTTTTTTCTCTAGCGCTACCCTGTTCTGAACTAGATAGCGTTGCTCGACGAATCTGCCGTTTGCTCATGCTGCTGGGTCCCCCATTTCAGCCTCTTATTAAAAGAAATGTGTACATGCTGAACTTTTTTCTTGCTCGTGCCTCCCTGTTTTGAACTGGCTACGTTGCTCGATGCAGCATTTGTATAAGGTCACGCTGCTGGGTCCCACATATCAGCCTCTCTATAAATGAAACGTGCGTATGATGGACTTTTTTTGGCCATGCCCGCTGTTTTGACCTTGGGAACTTGCTGGGTCCCAGATGTTAACCACCTCTATGCAGGAAATATGTCTATGCTGAGTCCCAGTTGACATCCTCTATTTGAAAGAAACATGTGTATGTTGGACTGTTTTTTCGGGTACCAGATGTCAGCCTTAGAGTACAAAAAATGCTCATAAACTCGGGACGGATGCCCTATTCTTCATAGCTTATTGGGCTATGTTTGGGGCTAATAGGATAATTTCATGGGCTATGCTTGGGCCTGTTGGGTCCAACATGTCAGCTTATCTGTAAGTGCAACGTGTGTATGATGGACTTTTTCGGTCGCGTCCGCTGTTTTCACCGCGGCAACCTTGTATGGTCTTACTGCTGGAGCCCTTATGTCAGCCTCTCTGGCATGTTCTGGCTTGTGGGTCCCCGATGCTGCCTTGTATATTCTGTCTGGTGGGTCCCTGATGCGAGCTTCCCTGTACAAGTATTTAAACTTTTGTTTCGAACCCACCCTCAAAACAAACTCCATGGATGCTGCATGCTGGTGGGTCCGTAATGTCAGCCTCTCCGTAATGCGATATTGCTAGAAGAAAAAATTGTAAATCCAAGATACGATTCGAATAAAAGACCTTCAAATCAAATAAACATAAACTGAGTGTGTTGCCACTACAACAAAAATATTTATAGAATAAATATCATTAAACTTTTATCAGTATTACAATTTATGTATTAGTCTTCTTAAAAATATTTTGGATGTCTATGTTTATCTCTTTTACAATATAAAAGGGCAGCGCTCCTGGCATCTCAATTTATAAAATGCCACATAATAGAGTATTTTCTTAAAAATATGGGTAGGCAGAGTTTTTTTAGAGGTGGAGGGCAATGCCCAAAAGGCCGAATTAAAAAGAGTTTGGCTATTCTACATAGGCTTCTCTACGTGGGTTATACTCCGTAGGGCAGGCTCCATGGGATTTATTCTCAAATTTTAGTGGGTTGTGCTCAGCAGTCCCCTGACCCCTAAAAGGCTGAATTAATATGTTCTCAGCTATGCACCATGGGCTCCTTTCTCAAATTTCACTGGGCTGTGGTCAGCAGTCCCCTGGCCCCGAAAAAACCGAATAAAATGTTCTAGGCTAAAGAGGGGCCGAATGAGCTACGGAGTACTAGATGTCTTCTCCTGGTTAATAAAAATTGCATTGTGATGTGCTCGGCCGGATTCGAAACAAAGACCTCAGAGGGAGAGGGGGAAAAGCGATAATTCTTTTTGGCAGCTATTCATGTCAAAAATCAGCAGTACAGAATAAGGTAGAAAAATTATCAACAGATTCGAAGTTCATATTCAGGAGCACTTGACCAATTCAGCAGCATTTCAAAAGTGACCAATTTAGCAATATAGACAATGAAATACAAATAATAGTACAGAGAGAACCGGTTTTTGTTTCAGCTCTAAAAACCTTGTCGCACGATCAGTTTGTCGTTTTCACCAATAACACTTGACCATTGGAGCAAGCAAAACTGACGATCAAGTCTTCTCTGAGTACCTTAATTCTCACATTAATGCCTATGTGACCCCCATATGCAACCCAAAATGCCCAAGTCTCATCTAGATTGTGACACGGCCATGTACAAGAGCGATGAACACTCGTCTGTTTCACATTCAGCAGCACATGACAGATTCAGCAGCAATTTAAAGTGACCGATTCAACGGTGGCAGAAAATGTCCAAAATAATTGATAGATTCAGCAATGCTGACATTGAATTACAATGGATGTACAGTAATGTGGCAAAGCCAAGTTTCAAAAGGAAAGCGTGACCATGCATTTTCTCCACTCGATCTGAATAAGTCCAAGTACATAGGTATTACTATAAAATAGATTAGCAGTAGCTGAACTCCATACAAAATACTTAGTAGAAGTGTAGAACTACAAGCTTACACTAAGCTAGAAACCACAACATGTCCCATCATACGTACTCGAAGAAATGAGAATGCTTCAACGTGTCAAAGTGCTGGCCGGGCTGCACCCTTGATTCCCTGCCTGGGACGCGTCTCTCGTTTCATTGTCGCCTGTCGGCCTCTAGGTCAGCAGCATACATGTAAAATTCATACGACAAACCAGGAGGTTCGGGATCCTTAATTTCGGCAATTCCAATTACGAAGGGAATCTACCACCAACATAAACTAGCTAATTAGTACAACATTACATACACTCACAGTAGGATCATCACAAGAGCATTAAGATGTGATATGTCACCGGTGAATCTTGTTCGACTACAGGTTCAGTAGTATGCCAGTAAAGACGCGGCTTGGACAGAAAAGACATGAGCACTTCCTACGCAGCGTTGGCCGGCGACGGCCTAATCGTTGTCTCGGGTGACCTCTTTACTACAACCTGATTGAAACTAGTGAATAAGACCAACGACCAAAACCTCACCTCATACCACGACGATTCGCACGCCGCCGACCTGAATAGCCTGACGGATAGGAGCAAGTCCGTGCTATGCCCGTCAATTTGGGCGACGAACAACTTGCCCTCCTTCCCGATGTCGATGACCTCAACTCTGAGCGAGCCCGGTGCACGAACCGACACAGACGGGTCCCATTTTTTGGGGCTGTATCTGGGCACTGTCATCGATTGGGCATATATGAGGTGCTCGACAAACACGTTCTTGACATCAGTGAACTCACATCCTGGCTCCGTGCAGACACACCGGCGGTAGTTGCACGCGATCTTGTGGTCGTAGACGTCCTTATAGGAGACCAAAGTCCAGCAGATGTCGTTGGGGCATCTACTACCTTTTCCACCAGTGACTTGGCGGTACAGCTCCTTGGAGCATGTGGCCAGCCAGACGGCGCTGGTAGTGCCCAAACGCTTAGCTATTTCGTTGAAGACATCGTCCCCGACATTTGTCTAGATGTTGTTCAGCCGGTTGTGCCTCGAATCGAAAGCCATCACGTCTGAATGATTGGGGGCAAGGGCGGATCTATGTATGGCTATTGGGCTTATTTGGAGGAGAGGGGTGGCGGCCTGGAAGGATCGATATAGCGGGTGAGATGGCGAGAAAAATGTGTGAAGTGCGTGCTAGATAAGATCCAAATGCGGCCTCTCGGAGTTGGGAATGGCTCTTAAGGAGGGGGTTTTGTCGTGCTCCTACGGCTGTCTTCTGCCGGACGTACTGCATTGAGCACGCCGACTAGAGTTATGGAGTAGGGAGTACTACTATAGGTACTCTAGACTAGCAAGCTGCCATGGAGTGTTCTCTCATCACATCTCAGTTATTAGAACTGAGAGATGACTTATTTACTACTTCCATTTTATACTACTCCCTCTAGTTCGTATTCTAATGGCCTCAACTTTGTCTAGATTCACATCAGTTAGACAGAGTAGTTGTAAGTTGAGTCACTTACGTTTTTCGGTACTTCATAGTACGTACCAAAATATCAAGATGTTGAACCTCATATGAACTTTCTAGAAAGGTACCCCTTTGCAAAGATTGGCAAGCCTGCTAAAATTGATGAAACTTCTAGAAATGCAAGAACCCACGGCCTAAATTGCATCATGCTTGGTGAAATAACGACAGGTTCCCAGTTCATATTCAGCAGCATTTCAAAGTGACCGATTCAGCAATACAGACTCTGAAATTCAATAGCAGGACAACGAGAATCAATTCTTGTTTCAGCACTAAAAACCTTGGTGCGGGATCGGTCACTTTTGTCCGAACACACTCGATCATCGGAGCAAGCAAAACTGACCATCAAGCCTGCTTTTCTGAACATACTTTCTACTCACATCAATGACTATGTGACCCACATATGCAAACCAAAATGCCCCAAGCCTCATCTAGATTGTGACAACGCCATGTTTCAAAAAAACAGTAAGACCATCTACTGCCCTTGATCTAAAAAAGTATCAGTACGTCAGTATTAGTTCTACAAGATACTTTAGTATTATAATAAAAATGACAGAACCTTTGACAGATTCACTACCATTTGAAATATTCAGCAACACTGAATAAAACAGAAAAATATCAATAGATTCCAAACACATAATCAACGGCACTTGACAGATTCAACAGCATTTCAAAGTGACCGATTTAGCAGTACAGATAATGACCAAAAGTATTGACAGATTTAACAATGCAGACACTAAAATCCAATAGATGTAGCAAGGCCATAATTCAAAAGGACAGAGAGAACATATTCTAGCCATGTTCCAAAAGAAGAGCAAGACCATCTACTGGTCTTGATCTAAACAAGTACCAATACATCACTATTAGTTCTAAAAAATATTTTAGTAATAGCAACAACAGAATGTTCGACAAATTCAATGGCACTTGAAAGATTCAGCAGTACTGAATAACACAGAAAAATATCATCAGATTCCCAGTTCATAATAAGCGGCACTTGACAGATTTAGCACCATTTCAAAGTGACCAATTTAGCAGTACAGATAATGACCAAAGGAATTGATAGATTCAGCAATGCAGAGAATTGAAATTCAGTAGATGTAGCAAGGCCATGATTAAAAAGGAAAGAGAGACCTTATTCTGCACTATATCCATCGGTCTGAACAAGTACCAGTACATAGGTATTACTCCTACTACAAAATAGATTAGCAGTAACAGAACTCCATACAAAATACTCAGAACTACCTTAAGCTAGGAACCACATGTCCCAAAATGGTAAGAAAAATCTGGTCGAGGAGTACATGTGTTCAAGTTAGGATCATCACAAGAAGATAAAGATGGGTTAATCGCTAAGAAATAGGGATGCAGAAGTGGGACAAATGGGACAGGCGGGATCATTAATTTTAGACCCTTAGAATAACTCTAAATTGAGTGGGAGAAGTGGGACAAGCAGGATTTAACAAATCTCACTTATCCCACTTATCCCACTTAGTTTAGAGTTAGTTTAGAAGTCTCCCACATCTGCATCTATGGTAATAATCTTGTCGATACGAAGCTTGTATTCCACAGTGAACTTCGATGGTCGATTTCGATGATGAGCGACCAGATTAGACCGACAAACCGACAAAGAGCAAAATACCTTCTCACACAAGCCATTTGGATGTGCAGAGCTCAACTTCACCATGAACTGCGGCGACACACGCGCCGCTGGCCTGACGCACACGACATATATCAAGATGACATCGTTGCACCCATCGAATAGCACGCAGAACACCATGTCATCGAACCCGATTAGCCTGATATCTACATTTTGCGAGCCCGGTGCCGGCACCGGCTTAGAAATGTACCTGCCTTTCCTACCATAGTGTAAAATGTGCAACCTCATGGCGTGGGCTTCTCTGAAGTGGGGGTGGAGCACAAACGGAATTGCGGCGAACTCGCAGCCAGGCACCACGCAGTTCCATTGAACTACATCAGCGAGCATTGAACATGAAGACATATTTGGCTGGACATCCCATACCAATTGGGTCTGTCACCAACATAAAGTAATTAATTAGTACGACATTACATATATTCATATTAGGATCATCACAAGAAGATTTATATGTGTTAACTCACTCTTGGTTGATATTCTTGTAATCCAGGGGGAATTCCGACAACATCTTGAGAAGATCGCAGGTAATGCCTCGGTTTTGACAGGTACGACATGAGCCCTTTCAGCGCGACTTCAGCCAATGAAGGCCTGCTTGTCTGCTCAGATGTCGCTGCCATTTTGACCGAATGGAGCTTATTCCATGACGACAGCGACCATAACATCACCTTGTACCGCGGCGATTCGCACGCTGCCGACCTGACGTACCTGACGAATAGGAAGATGTCCGTGGTGTACCCTCCAATTAGGGCGGCAAACTCCGTGCCCTCTTTCCCGATGTCGATGATCTCTGGTGCGTGCACCCGGTTAGTCGGGTACCAGTACTTGTTGGAGTAGGTCACTTGGGGCAAATAGTACATCTTGTGGGCAAGTTTCAAGTGGTCAAAGAGCTCGTGCAAAGTCAATGGCCGGTTGACGAACTCGCATCCTCGCTCCATGCAGGCTGCGCACGGGGCGTAGCAGCACTGGATCTTGTGCTCGTAGACGTCATTGTAGGAGACCAATGAACAACAACGGTTGTTGGGGCACCTGCTACCTTTTCCACCGGCAACCTGGCGGTACAGCTCCTTGGAGCATGCGGCCAGCCTAACGGCGTTGATAGTGTCCAGACGCATAGTGATTTCGTTGAAGACATCGTCGCTGACCTTGCTCCAGCCGCAGTGCCGTGGGTTGCACCTCGAATCCGCCATCCCGTCCGGACGGATTGGGGGCAAGGGTGGATCTATGTAGAGTTGTTGGTGGTTTTTGGAGGAGGGGGCTGGTGGCCTGGAGGGAGTGATGCAGCGTGCAAGATGGGGAGTAAAATGTGTGAAGCACGCGCCAGAGATGCGGCCAGGCGGCATCAGCGAGTGGGATAAACTAAACGGAGATGGGGAAGATAGGATGGCTCTTTGAAAGAGGTTTTTTCTTTTCTTCTGTTGTAAGAAGCGGCTTCATCGAGGACACCGGCTAAGCGTGAATGCGTGTAAAACGCGCCCCTGTGCAATAAATTAAACATGTCACTTCCTAGCGTAGTACTTTCTCGTCACGTCAGCTTCTATTTTCATACTAGCATTAGGGCATCACCTATGGTGGCACAATTTGTCTATAAGCTGGGAGGTTTTAAGAAAAAGATTTCGATGTACTACTGATTTCCTGGTTAGCCTAAAAAAGTATTTGGAAAATTTTAAGAGCAATCTATCTATTGTGCTTACTTGTAGTTAAAATTTGACACGGTCGGTGGGAGTACGGTTTACATCAAAGACCTCAAAAAAGAGAAAATTACATAGAGGTCCATAAACTTAGCACAAAGGGCCCTAAAGTTAAGCAAGGAAAAGCACTCGGGTCCTTCTCGAGCGAGAAACTGAGCCATACCCTTCGTACTACTGTATTTGCTACACACAAACACACAAAACGCTCCTCACACTTTCGAACCAGTGTGCTAGGGATGTTCTTGGTGCTTCCTCTTTGCAGGGTGTGAAATGGAACAACAATGCAGGTCGACGCACGTGGGCAGCGCCACGTTGTAGATGAGAGATCAGCGGGCCAGCAGGGTGTGTGTGGATGGTGATGAGGCAAGAAATGAGAGAGAAAACACAATTTGTTTTGCGTGCATATATATAGTAATGGTCCCGAAATTTTGACAATAAGTTCAACTTCTTGCTAAGATTCTACATTTTGACAACTTAACGAAATTATATTAGGTCAAACTTGAGATAGAAGTAAGCTTGTGATAGATAGATCTTGGACTAGTTGTCTCGTTGAAGGTAGATGGGTGCATCTTATTTTAGTAAATGATGTTCTAGGTGTGAGTTTCCAACTATCAGGAAAGAACATTCTCAATTTTCCCATGTTTTGTGAATTTTAAAACTTCCTAGCTAACTCTGTGGACTTGAATGAGACTCTATGCCAATTTATCAAAATTAGGTCAAATTTGAACTACAAGTAAATTATAGATTGCTTTGGAAGTTTTGCGAAAAAGCTTTCGGTGGTTTTCGATGTACTGAATTCCTCATTAGATATTCAAAAGTTTGTTGGGACATTTTAAGAGGAATCTATCTATCGTGCTTACTAGTAGTTAAAATTTGATATGGACGGTGGGAGAAAGTACGATTTGCATCGAAGACCTAAATTTTTTACATAGAGGTCCATAAATTTAGCATAAAGGGCTCTAAAGTTAAGCAAGGAAAAGCAGTCTGGTCCTTCTCGAGAGAGAAACTTAGCCATATACCCTTCATACTAGTGTGTACTTGCTTCACACACACTACACAAAAATGCTCCTCACACTTTCGAACGAGCGTGCTGGGGTGTGCTTGGTGCTTTCTCTTCACAGGGTGTGAAATGTAACGACAAGGCAGGTCGACGCACGTGGGTAGCACCACGTTGTGGATGATGGAGAGGTAAGCCGGTCGGGGTGTGTGTGGATGGTGATTAGGCAGTGTGAAGGAGAGATAAAACACAACTTGTTTTTCGTGCATATCTTATCTTACCACTATATAGTGTACTAATAACTTTGAATGTTGACCGTTGGATCAAGACTCGCGAATCCTAGCGTTTCTAGCCGTTGGATCTTATTTTCCATTATAGTTTCTAGAAGAATCTATTGATAGTCTTCGACATAATCAATGCTATGCACAAACCTCAAAACACACGTTTCCATCATGCTAGAAGCTTCTCCCTTGTTTCTCTAGACCATGTTATCAAAAATTTCATGTGTTAGGTAGCTAAATAATCTTTGATTTCTACATGATGATACAAAGTACAAGGACCAAATATACACCCATACTTTATAGATGTTGATCAAATTTATATTTTTTGTGCTTTACCAATTATAATTGTATATAGTGATGATGATATGTCATACGTCTACTATCCAAGTCTCACGTGCAACTTACTAGTAGCTAATAATCGTTGACTTCTACATGATCTTACCACTATATAGTGTACAAACAACTTTGAATATTGACCGTTGGATCAAGACTTGTGACCCAACATTTCTGGTCGTTGGATCTTCTTTTCCATTTTAGCACCATGAAGATTCTATTGATAATCTTCATTACAAACCACTATATAGTGTACGAATAACTTTGAATGTTGACTGTTGGATCAACACTCGCGAATCCCAGCTTTTCGAGCCGTTGGATCTTATTTTCCATCCTATCATCTAGAAGATTTTATTGATAGTCTTCGGCATAATGAATGTTATCCACAACCTCAAAACACACTTCTCTGTCATACTAGAATCTTCTCCCTTGTTTCTCTAGACCATGTTATCAAAAATTTCATGTGTTAGGTAGCTAATAATCTTTTACTTATACATGATGATACAAAGTACAAGGACCAAATATATACACCCATACTTTATAGATGTTGATCAAATTTATATTTTTTTTGTGCTTTACCAATTTATAGATGTTGATCAAATTCCTAGTTAACTCCTTTCTAATTAAGATTTTGCATCTTGATGATTTAACGAAATATTAGCTCAAACTTGAGCTACAAGTAAGCGCGGTAGATTTTTCTTTAATTAAATGTCTCTTTGGAGGTAGATGGATACATCTTCTTATAGTAATCAGTACCGCCGGTGTGAGTTTCCAACTATCAGGAAAGAACATTCTCAATTTTCCGAGTGATGATGAGATTAGTGTACGAATAACTTTGAATGTTGGCCGTTGGATCAAGACTCGTGAATCCCAGCATTTCTAGCCGTTGGATCTTCTTTTCCATTCTAGCATCTATAACATTCTATTGATAGTATTGAACATAATGAATGCACTATGCATAAACCTCTCCAAACACACTTCTCGATCATACTAGAATCTTCTCCCTCGTTTCTCTAGACCATGTTACCAAAAATTTCAAGTGTTAGGTAGCTAATAATCTTTGACTTCTATACATGATGATACAAAGTATAAGGACCAAATATACACTCATACTTTATACAACAGATGTTGATCAAATTTATAATTTTTTGTGTTTTACCAATTATAATTTTATATAGTGATGATATGTCATACGATTTACTATCTGAGACTTATTAAGGTGTGCTTTTTTACACAATGCGGGAGTAGTATATTTCTTTGCTTAGACATATGGTCACCTCTGTCCACGCGTTGTACATGCTGAGAGAATAAAACGTTGGCAGGGGAAGAGGGCACCAGCGAAGAGAAGTTGAAGGCGGTTCCATGTCAGTGCAAAGTTATGATGGGTTTCTGACACGAGGTACTCCTGCGGCCTTATAGTGTACGCTCTAATAGTAGTAAATTTCAGGACCTATGCACGCAAAACAAACCGTGTGTTTTATCTCCCCTTCCCTATGCTCCATCTCTCACCCCTTTCCCCTCGCGCACCGGTCCGGCTGATCTCTCTCCCCTCGTCCACGGCGTATCGCTACGCATGTGTGCCTTGGTACGGCGGCTCTGTGTCTCTGGCGTGTTCGGCAGCCACGTGTTGGTGTTGAGTAGGGATGAGGAGGAGTACATAGGAAGGAAACCACTTTGGTCCTTGGTGGCACAAAAATTCAAACTTTTCCGGTTTTCGAAATTTTCACTTGCTTCCCAAACATCAGGAGGGAAGGTTATCCAAAACATCAGCCACACATCGGGAGGGAAGGCAATTTTGAACCAGTTTTGAACATTGATCACATTGAATATACGAAAAACAAAAAACAAAAGTTTTACTCATGATGTCCTATCATGTCTTGTGCACCACGTGCCATGAAAACTGTAATCATGGGATTAGATAAGTTTTGGAAAAATAGCTTCACAATATTATCCTACCATGTGTATGGACACTATCGGGTTTCTTTCAACCCGAACGACCAAGGTCATCTACAGGTAAATTGTAGGTAACTTTGAAAGTTTTACGAAAAAGCACTTGGAGGTACCCATCGGGGGGAAGGGTCAATTAATATATATCAGAAACCACCGAGCGTTTTGATGACAGGTTCATCGTCTTGCTAAGATTTTGCATCCTAACTATTTAATGAAATTAGGTCAAACTTTGCTCACTGTTTCATGAAATTAGGTCAAACTTTGCTAACCGATTAACTTTGAGCATTGACCGTTGGATCAAGACTAGCAAATCAAAACATTGCCAATCTCTTGATCTTCTTTTCTATTCTTAGCATCTAGAAAGATTCTACTGATAGTCTTTAGCACGATGAACACTAGTATGCGCAAACCTCAAAACACAAAGTACTTCATTATTACTCGGTCTTGTGCTAAATGCACGGACTTGGATGGAATTTTCATTTTTTTATGAGGTCTGATACATTGCAAATGTATCTATAATTTTTGATGTTCCATGCTTGGTTTTATCTACTTTCTTGTGTTTTGTTCCAACTTTGGAGTACTTTTCATATGATTTCTTGGACTAACCTATTAACAAGATGCCAAAGTGCCAGTTGCCTGTTTTCTGCTGTTTTTGGTTCCAGGAAGTCAGAAAATGAATATTCTCGGAATTGGACGGGACAAAAGCCAAAGTTACTATTTTCCCGGAAGACTCACGGAGCTAGAAGGAGAGTCGGAGAGGGGCCACGGGGTGGCCACACCACCCCTTGGCGCGGGCCAGCCCAGGTCGCGCCAGGGCATGGTGTGGGCCCCTGGCTGGCCACCGACCTTGCCTCCTTCGCCTATAAGAGCCTCCTGATACCAAAACCCTAAATAGTCAATCCGGAGTCCACGAAAAGTTCCGCAGCACCACCGCCACCGAAGGGGAGATTCGGGGGACAAAAAGTCTCTGTTTGGCACCTACGGACAGAAGTGCCGGAGCCATCTCCATCGATCTCCACCGCCATCTCCATCACCATTGCTGATTCCCATGATGAGGAGGGAGTAGTTCTTCCTCGAGGCTAAGGGTTCTAGTGGTAGCTATGTGTTCATCTCTCTCTATGCGTGATCATATTGTGATCATGAGCTTGTAATCTATAGATCTACCTTGCTACTCAAGTGCTTTAATAGATCTCTGCTCTCCCCATGTGTGTGAAGTTGACAGTGTGCACACCATGGTGGCACTTAGGCTAGAGATTACAAATACTTGTTATGAGTTATGTTTGGAGTTGGATGTCTCTATGAAATTGTGGTGTTTGTTTGAACCATCTAGTACTCAAGGTGACAGTGTGGGGTTTTCTAGATGGGAAAGGCTAACTTTGAGGAGTGTTGTTATAGCCCTACCATGGATTAGAGTGTCCAACCGGAGAGTAGTTAAGAGTAGTATCATGAAGAGAATATATTTATATGAGAGTGTCCACTAGTGAAAGTATGATCCCTAGGCCTTGTTTCTAAGCATTGATACACCGTTTGCAATTAGATCTGTTACATGTTTGCTTGCTTCCTTCTTTATTTTAGTTTGCCTTTAGTCTCTTCCACACCATCAACATATTTTCTTGCACAGTTGTCTTATATCCATACCACTTGTATTTCACTATCTCTTCGCCGAACTATTGCACCTATACACCTGACAAGTGTATTGGGTGTGTTGGGGACACAAGAGACTTCTTGTATCTTGATTGCAGGGTTGCTTGAGAGGGGATACCTTTGACCACTTCCTCCCTGAGTTCGATAAACCTTGGGTGATCCACTTAAGGGAAAACTTGCTGCTCTTCTACAAACCTCTACACTTGGAGGCCCAACAACTGTCTACAAGAATATAAGTGCGTAGACATCAAGCTATTTTATGGCGCCATTGCCGGGGAGGTAAGGTAAAAGGTATTCACACCGGAGGATTAAAGAAGAAGAACCTCCCATGCCAAACGCCTATTTTCTGGCGCCGTTGCCGGGGAGGTAAGGTAAAAGGTACTCACATCCTTCGGTGTGAGTGCTCGAAGTTGTTTCATTTAGATTCTGCAATTTTGTCTTTTTGTTTCTTGTTTTCACTAGTTAGGCTTAATGGAAAACAACAACAAAAATAGAGAGCTTTATAGTATTTATCTTGAGTTTGGACATGAAGTGTTTGAAGAGAAAATTAAAAAACCTATGGAACTTTATTTGCATGCTAATAGCAATGTTATTAGTATGTATTCTTTGAACACCATTATTGCTAATGCTGTGGAAAAGTCTCAGCTTGGGGAAGCTAGTTTTTATGAAAATGATCTTTTTAGTCCCCCAAGCACGGAGGAGAAAATTTACTTTGATGATACTATGCCTCCAATATATGATGATTACAATGATGAATATGATATTTTCAGTCCACCTAATATTGAGGAGAAGATTAATTATGATTACAATATGCCTCCTATATTTGATGATTATGGTGATAAGAATAATAATGATAGCTATTTTGTTGAATTTGCTCCCACTATAATTAATAAGAATGACTATGCTTATGTGGAGAGTAATAATTATTATATGCATGTGGCTCATGATAAGAATGTTTTATGTGATTGTTATATTGTTAATTTTATTCATGATGCTACTGAAAGTTATTATGATAGAGGGAAACATGGTTTTATGCATCTCAATAATATTAAGTTTCCCCTCTTTAGGTTGAAAGTCTTGAAGTTGCACTTGTTTTGCTTTACTATGCTTGTTGCTTTGTGCTTTCATGACTTGTTTATTTACAAGATTCCTATGCATAGGAAGTGCGTTAGACTTAAATGTGCTTTGAATTTGCTTCTTGATGCTCTCTTTTACTTCAATTCATATTTCTTATGTGAGCATCTTCTCAAACTATCATGCCTAACTTAAAGGTGTTAAACAAAAGTATTTATTGGAAGATAACCCAAAAGTTTTAGATGAGTCTTGGAAGTTATTACTTCAGTAATAACCTCTCCTTATCCTTTTTATTTGCTTTTTGTGCCAAGAGTAACCTCTAATGAGAGAGAAGTAATGATTGGGAAAGTTGCTGTCCTGAAACAGATTTTTGTGCTTCACCGTATTAATTCGTGTAAAATCTCTGTATGTCCTTTTGAGGCGTGAATATTTGTGCTTCTGCCCCAGGTTGTTATCTAACTTTTGTTAGTTCAACACTTTTCGATTTGAGCAACAAAAGGTCATCGAAAAAAATCCGTCTTTACCTGCTGGTCTGTTTTGACAGATTTCTGCCATTATCTGCATTTGCTTCTTGTTGGTTCCTTTTTGAGTTCTTTTGGGGAATTGAGCTTTTTGAGGGAAGTGTTACAGTAGCTAGTGTTCTAATGGAAGTTTATTTGGTTTTAGAACTGAACCTTAAGACTTATTTATCTTGAGTGCACTAATGTTGCTAATAAAGATTGTGTGAAGTTTTGTATGAAGGAAAATTTTCAGGTGTATGGAAGGAGTGAGTAATGAGATGAAGGATGGACTAAAGCTCAAGCTTGGGGATTCCACGCATGTCACCCCAATAAATATCCAAGAAGTACAAGCGTCAAAGCTTGGGTATGCCCAAGGCATCCCCTTCTTCATCAATAAAAATCCCAGGTTTCTTCCAAACGCTTTATTTTTATTGTTTCATGTACAGTTGTGTTGTTCTTGGAGCGTCTTCTTTTTTGTTTTCGTTTTGGTTTTTTGTTTGCTTTGTTTGCTTAGTTTTCTGAATAAATTGGTTGGATCCCCTCTTTCATACATTGGTTTTCAAATAGTTTGGTTTGGATTGGAAAATAGTAGGAAAGTTCATGCTTAAGTGGTAAAGAGAGCTTGTTTTTTACTGTGGCCCATGTTTTGTCATGCCATGCTTGATATTGTTTTGGCTTTAGGCTTAGTATTCTTTGATGTAGCATGAATTTTTATAAACAATTGAGATTGCTTAATGTGCCTTGGATGAATCATGCGTTGTTTTAGCATATTAAAGCATAGTATAGTGGTATTCTCCTTTGATGCTTTATTTGGGTTGACTTGGCGCATGCTCACACCATGTTATGACTATCTCAAGTCACCATAGCCTTTATGATCCTTTAGTTTTCAACTTGTAGTATCACTTTATGCTTTGATCAATGATGTTTTGTCGCTCTGCATGATTATGGCCATTATTGTTCTCTTAGTTTGTCGCCAGTCTTTTGCTAGCCTCATGACCAAGTATGAGTTCCACTCATGCATCCAACTCCCTAAACCAAGTTATTCCAAAGAGTCCACCATACCTACCTACTAGCTTAAGCTATTCCAAGTATATTCATGTTTTTGTTTACCTTCCAAATTAAACTTGTTATGAGAAACTAGTGATTAAAGCTCTCACGAACTTGATGACACACTTTACTTTTCTTGCCCTTAATAAACTTGAACCATTGTGTCATCTATGTTGTATATGCTTGCACTTATTTGTTGGGAATTAGCAGAACCATGCTGTCATGGGGAACGCTTTCAATATTGCACTTGGTACTTGTACCTAGTTGATATCATGCTCTTTTGTATATGGATGTCGTCGGTGTGAAATGAAAGGGGAGCTTGTAAGTCCATGGAGTTATGTATATGTGTTAGAGAAACGCCTGGGCCGCTGGTCTAAAACATGCTAACATGGTAGAAACCTGCAGCGTAACCATAATGAGTTGTCTACGAAGCATTCTTCTTATAAAAAAAGAGTCCTATATTGAGAAAAAAAAGAGAAAAGAAAAAAAAGATTATGAAAATAGGAAAGAGAGAAAAAAGCACCATATTCCCATGGTAAATAAGAAGGTTGCTGAGATGCTCGTTGTCTGCTTGCCTTGTCATTTTGATATGGGGATTCTTCCGTATCATCGGGCAAGGGGTACCCCGTTGGCGGTTCTCTATGATACACATGTACTTACAATGACAAGAACTTACCGGTGACTAAACTTGAGTAGCATGAGGAGCGGCCCTCGTATTCAAGGGACATTAGATTTCCAACTTATACTTTATCAAGCATATACTCCATAGTTTGTTCACTTTAACCTTAATCACTTCAAGATGCTTATGATAGGGGCAATGAGAGCTGAAAGCTAATAAGTACCATAATTTTTGGAAGCTCTTTATGAGACTTGAATCCCTACTTCCTTCTATGAAGCCCTTTCTTCCACTTATATATTGAGTCTCCACCTTCTATCTTTATGCACCTACTTTGAGAGCATAGTGGCCATTCTTAGTTCTATGTGCATTGTCCCAAGACTTGTTGATTGATGCATAGCTTTGATATTGCTTGTTTCAAACTATTTGTATCTAGTCACTCTTATGAACTTTGAAGGTGTCCTCTGCATTTATATTTGCTACTCTATGAGGGACAAGCTGAATGCCATTATGCTATGTTTTCTTTATGTGAAACAAACAAACGTCTTGCAAAGCATTGTTATTCATGAATCTTTTGTTTGTGCCTTTTCATGTTGCAACATAGTTTCTTTGTCTTATTGCTAGAACTTTGTCTTTCATGTTATGATTGAAGTACTATGATCCCAACTTTGAATGTTTTACAAATACTTTGATCAAGTTTATGATGGTGCATGTCACCTCAAAAATTATTCTTTCTTTTTATCACTTACCTACTCGAGGACGAGCAAGAGTTAAGCTTGGGGATGTTGATACATTGCAAATGTATCTATAATTTTTGATGTTTCATGCTTGGGTTTATCTACTTTCTTGTGTTTTGTTCCAACTTTGGAGTACTTTTCATATGATTTCTTGGACTAACCTATTAACAAGATGCCACAGTGCCAGTTTCCTGTTTTCTGCTGTTTTTGGTTCCAGGAAGTCAGAAAATGAATATTCTCGGAATTGGGCGGGACAAAAGCCAAAGTTACTATTTTCCCGGAAGACTCACGGAGCCAGAAGGAGAGTCGGAGAGGGGCCACAGGGTGGCCACACCACCCCTTGGTACGGGCCAGCCCAGGTCGCGCCAGGGCATGGTGTGGGCCACTGGCTAGCCACCGACCTTGCCTCCTTCGCCTATAAGAGCCTCCCGATACCAAAACCCTAAATAGTCAATCAGGAGTCCACGAAAAGTTCCGCAGCACCACTGCCACTGAAGGGGAGATTCGGGGGATAGAAAGTCTCTGTTCCGGCACCCTGCCGGGACGGGGAAGTCTCCCCGGAGCCATCTCCATCGATCTCCAATGCCATCTCCATCACCATTGCTGATTCCCATGATGAGGAGGGAGTAGTTCTTCCTCGAGGCTAAGGGTTCTACCGGTAGCTATGTGTTCATCTCTCTCTATGCGTGATCATATTGTGATCATGAGCTTGTAATCTATAGATCTACCTTGCTACTCAAGTGCTTTAATAGATCTCTGCTCTCCCCATGTGTGTGAAGTTGACAGTGTGCACACCATGGTGGCACTTAGGCTAGAGATTACAAATACTTGTTATGAGTTATGTTTGGAGTTGGATGTCTCTATGAAATTGTGGTGTTTGTTTGAACCATCTAGTACTCAAGGTGATAGTGTGGGGTTTTCTAGATGGGAAAGGCTAACTTTGAGGAGTGTTGTTATAGCCCTACCATGGATTAGAGTGTCCAACCGGAGAGTAGTTAAGAGTAGTATCATGAAGAGAATATATTTATATGAGAGTGTTCACTAGTGAAAGTATGATCCCTAGGCCTTGTTTCTAAGCATTGATACACCGTTTGCAATTAGATATGTTACATGTTTGCTTGCTTCCTTCTTTATTTCAGTTTGCCTTTAGTCTCTTCCACACAATCAAGCTATTTTCTTGCACCGTTGTCTTATATCCATACCACATGTATTTCACTATCTCTTCGCCGAACTAGTGCACCTATACACCTGACAAGTGTATTGGGTGTGTTGGGGACACAAGAGACTTCTTGTATCTTGATTGCAGGGTTGCTTGAGAGGGGATACCTTTGACCACTTCCTTCCTGAGTTCGATAAACCTTTGGTGATCCACTTAAGGGAAAACTTGCTGTTGTTCTACAAACCTCTGCACTTGGAGGCCCAACAACTGTCTACAAGAATAGAAGTGCGTAGACATCAAGGTCCTTGATGTAACTTGTACTTCCACCGACCACTCGAGCACCTCGCTCTTATGAGACCTACCATTAGATCGGCCATTCGCACTACTTCTTATCTTTATCTTGTCTCTTATCACTTACAATACCATATATACCACAACTACATAGTGTAGGGATTAACTTATTTTGAACATTGACCGTTGGATCTCAAGACTGGCAAATCCAAACATTGCTAACTGTTGGATCTTCTTTTCCATTCTTAGCATCTATAAAGATTCTATTGATAGTCTTTAGCATGATGAACACTAGTATGCGCAAACCTCAAAACACATAGTACTTCATTACTCGGTTTCAGGGTCCTTGTGATAAATGCATGGACTTGGATGCAATTTTCATTTTTTATGAGGTCCTTGATGTAAATTGTAATTGTACCCACCTTGTTAATTCTCAAGCACCTCGCTCTTACGAGACCTATCATAAGATCGGCCATTCGCAGTACTTCTTATCTTATCTTTTATCTTGTCTCATATCTCTTACAATACCATACCACTACATAGTGTAGGTATTAACTTTGAACATATTAACTGTTGGATCGAGACTAGCAAATCCAAACATTGCTAACCATTATATCTTTTTTCCATTCTTAGCATCGAGAAAGAGTCGATCTATTTGATAGTCTTTAGCACGATGAACGCTAGTATGTGCAAACCTAAAAACACACAGTAATTCATTGCTCAGTGTCAGGGTCCTTGTGCTAAAATGCATGCACTTGGATGCAATTTTCATTTTTTACGAGGTTCTTGATGTAACTTGTACTTCCACCGACCGTGTTAACTCTCAACCACCTCGCTCCTACGAGACCTACCATTAGATCGCCCATTCGCAGTACTTCTTATCTTACCTTTATCTTGTCTCTTATCTCTTACAATACCATGCATACCACCACTAAATAGTGTAGGGATTAACTTATTTGAACATTGACCGTTGGATCAACACTGGCAAATCCAAACATTGCTAACCGTTGGATCTTCTTTTCCATTCTACCATATAGGTCTGTACTCCCTCGCTCCGTCCCAAAACATAAGGCGCCTAAGGATTGGTCAAAAGTCAAACCTTACTAACTTTGACCAAATATTTAGAAAAAAAATCTACATCTACAATATTGAGTGGACATATTAAGAAAATATACTTTATGGTGAATCTATTGATATTAATTTAGTACTCTAAATTTTTATATTTTTGTGTATAATCATGGTCAAACTTAAAAAATGTTGACTTTTGACTAATGCTTAGGCGCCTTATATTTTGGTGGAGGGAGTACTATTCAACACAAATCCAGTTGCTCTGAACCATTAGAACTAATAGCCCAATGGTCATGATTAGTGCAATGGATCCAATTCAAAACTACTCCACTATAGTAGTATAAGTAGAGAGAATACAGTCTACTGTGCTATGAAATTTTGGGGGTGGTGACATGATGGTTCTAGAACATGCATAGTGGAGTTTGCTCTAGGTACTATTCAACACGAATCCAGCTTCTCTAAACCATTGAATCCAACAGCCCAATGGTCAGGATTGGTGCTATGGATCCAATTCAAAACTGCTCCACTATAGTAGTAGAGATAGAGATATCTTATCTTATCTTACGAATATATAGTGTACGAATAACTTCGAATATTGACCGTTGGATCAAGACTCATGAATCCCAACATTTCTAGCCGTTGGATCTTCTTTTCCATTCTAGCATCTAGAAGATTCTATTGATAGTCTTCAGCATAATGAATGCTATGCACAAACCTCAAAACACACTTCTCCACCATACTAGAATCTTCTCCCTCGTAGCTAATAATCGTTGACTTCTACATGATCTTATCTTATCTTATCTTACCACTATGTAGTGTACGGATAACTTTGAATGTTGACGTTGGATCAAGACTCGCGAATCCCAGCATTTCTAGTCATTGGATCTTCTTTTCCATTCTAGCATCTAGAATATTCTGTTGACAGTCTTCAGCATAATGAATGCTATGCACAAACCTCAAAACAGACTTCTCCATCATACTAGAAGCTTCTCCCTTGTTTCTCTAGACCATGTTATCAAAAAAATCATGTGTTAGGTAACTAATAATATTTGACTTCTACATGATGATACAAAGTACAAGGACCAAATGTACACCCATACTTTATAGATGTTGATCAAATTTATATTTTTTTGTGCTTTACCAATTATAATTGTATATAGTGATGATATGCCATACGTCTACTATCTAAGTCTCATGTGCAACTTACTAGTAGCTAATAATCATTGACTTTTACATGATCTTGCCACTATATAGTGTACAAACAACTTTGAATATTGACCGTTGGATCAAGACTCGCGAATCCCAACATTTCCAGTCGATGGATCTTCTTTTCCATTCTAGCATCTTGAAGATTCTATTGGTATTCTTCATTACAAACCACTATATAGTGTACGAATAACTTTGAATGTTGACTATTGGATCAAGACTCGCGAATCCCAGCATTTCTATCTGTTGGATCTTCTTTTTCATTCTAGCATCTAGAAGATTCTATTGATAGTATTGAACACAATGAATGCACTATGCATAAACCTCTCCAAACACACTTCTCGATCATACTAGAATCTTTTCCCTCGTTTCTCTAGACCATGTTACCAAAAATTTCAAGTGTTAGGTAGCTAATAATCTTTGACTTCTATACATGATGATACAAAGTATAAGGACCAAATATACACTCATACTTTATACAGTAGATGTTGATCAAATTTATATTTTTTTGTGTTTTACCAATTATAATTTTATATAGTGATGATATGTCATACGATTTACTATCTGAGACTTATTAAGGTGTGCTTTTTTACACAATGCGGGAGTAGTATATTTCTTTGCTTAGACATATGGTCACCTCTGTCCACGCGTTGTACATGCTGAGAAAATAAAACGTTGGCAGGGGAAGAGGGCAGCAGCGAAGAGAAGTTGAAGGCGGTTCCATGTCAGTGCAAAGTTATGATGGGTTTCTGACACGAGGTACTCCTGCGGCCTTATAGTGTACACTCTAATAGTAGTAAATTTCAGGACCTATGCACGCAAAACAAACTGTGTGTTTTATCTCCCCTTCCCTATGCTCCATCTCTCACCCCTTTCCCCTCGCGCACCGGTCCGGCTGATCTCTCTCCCCTCGTCCATGGCGTATCGCTACGCATGTGTGCCTTGGTACGGCGGCTCTGTGTCTCTAGCGTGTTCGGCAGCCGCGCATTGGTGTGGAGTAGGGACAAGGAGGAGTACATAGGAAGGAAACCACTTTGGTCCTTGGCGGCACAAAAATTCAAACTTTTCCGGTTTTCGAAATTTTCACTTGCTTCCCAAACATCAGGAGGGAAGGTTATCCAAAAGAACGGCCAAACATCGGGAGGGAAGGCAATTTTGAACCAGTTTTGAACATTGATCACATTGAATAAACGAAAAACAAAAAACAAAAGTTTTACTCATGATGTCCTATCATGTCTTGTGCACCACGTGCCATGAAAACTGTAATCATGGGATTAGATAAGTTTTGGAAAAATAGCTTCACAATATTGTCCTACCATGTGTATGGACACTATCGGGTTTATTTCAACCCGAACGACCAAGGTCATCTACAGGTAAATTGTAGGTCGCTTTAAAAGTTTTACGAAAAAGCTCTTGGAGGTACCCATCGGGGGGAAGGGTCAATTAATATATATCAGAAACCACTGAGAGTTTTGACGACAGGTTCATCTTCTTGCTAAGATTTTGCATCCTAACTATTTAATGAAATTAGGTCAAACTTTGCTCACTGATTCATTAAATTAGGTCAACCTTTGCTAACCGATTAACTTTGAACATTGATCGTTGGATCAAGACTAGCAAATCAAAACATTGCCAACCTCTTGATCTTCTTTTCCATTCTTAGCATCTAGAAAGATTCTACTGATAGTCTTTAGCACGATGAACACTAGTATGCGCAAACCTCAAAACACAAAGTACTTCATTATTACTCGGTCTTGTGCCAAATGCACGGACTTGGATGGAATTTTCATTTTTTTATGAGGTCCTTGATGTAACTTGTACTTCCATCGACCACTCGAGCACCTCGCTATTATGAGACCTACCATTAGATCGGCCATTCGTAGTACTTCTTATCTTTATCTTGTCTCTTATCTCTTACAATACCATATATACCACCACTACATAGTGTAGGGATTAACTTATTTTGAACCTTGATCGTTGGATCTCAAGACTGGCAAATCCAAACATTGCTAACTGTTGGATCTTCTTTTCCATTCTTAGCATATATAAAGATTCTATTGATAGTCTTTAGCATGATGAACACTAGTATGCGTAAACCTCAAAAACACAATACTTCATTACTCGGTTTCAGGGTCCTTGTGATAAATGCATGGACTTGGATGCAAATTTCAGTTTTTATGAGGTCCTTGATGTAAATTGTAATTCTACCCACCGTGTTAACTCTCAAGCACCTCGCTCTTACGAGACCTACCATAAGATCGGTCATTCGCAGTACTTCTTATCTTATCTTTTATCTTGTCTCATATCTCTTACAATACCATACCACTACATAGTGTAGGGATTAACTTTGAACATATTAACCGTTGGATCAAGACTAGCAAATCCAAACATTGCTAATCGTTGGATCTTTTTTCCATTCTTAGCATCGAGAAAGATTCGATCTATTGATAGTCTTTAGCATGATGAACGCTAGTATGCGCAAACCTAAAAACACAAACTCCATTGCTCAGTTTTCAGGGTCCCTGTGCTAATAAATGCATGGACTTGGGTGCAATTTTCATTTTTATGAGTTCCTTGATGTAACTTGTACTTCCGCCGACCGTGTTAACTCTCAAGCACCTCTCTCCTACGAGACCTAGCATTTGATAGCCATGCGCAGTCCTTCTTATCTTCTCTTTATCGTGTCTTACCTCTTACAATACAATAAACCATTGCGTAGTGTACGGATTAACTTTGAACATTGACCATTGGATCAAGACTAGCAAATCAAAACATTGCCAACCTCTTGATCTTCTTTTCCATTATTAGCATCTAGAAAGATTCTACTTTAGCACGATGAACGCTAGTATGCGCAAACCTAAAAACACAAACTCCATTGCTCATTTTTCAAGGTCCCTATGCTAATAAATGCATGGACTTGGGTGCAATTTTCATTTTTATGAGGTCCTTGATGTAACTTGTACTTCCACCGACCGTGTTAACTCTCAAGCACCTCTATCCTACGATTCCTACCATTTGATAGCCATTCACAGTACTTCTTATCTTCTCTTTATCGTGTCTTATCTCTTACAATCCAATAAACCACTGCATAGTGTATGGATTAACTTTGAACATTGACCGTTGGATCAAGACTAGCAAATCCAAACATTTCCAACCTCTTGATCTTCTTTTCCATTCTTAGCATCTAGAAAGATTCTACTTTAGCACGATGAACGCTACTATGCATAAACCTAAAAACACAAACTCCATTGCTCAGTTTTCAGGGTCCTTGTGCTAATAAATGCTTGAACTTGGATGCAATTTTCATTTTTATGAGGTCCTTGATGTAACTTGTACTTCCACTGACCGTGTTAACTCTCAAGCACCTCTCTCCTATAAGACCTACCATTTGGTAGGCCATTCGCAGTACATCTTATCTTCTATTTATCGTGTCTTATGTCTTACAATAAAATAAATCACTTCATAGTGTGTGGATTAACTTTGAATATTGACCGTTGGATCAAGTCTAGCTGTAACACCCCAGGTTTGGACCATACCTGGCAGTGCTACCACACTATCTAAATAACACCAAGTATAGGAAAATTCTAGATTTGGGCAACATCTTCTTTGTTTTCGCATACATACATGACGAGCAATTTAAGGATATTCGTCATCTATAATCAATATAGTTCACAACTCATCTAGAAGATATCAATAATGAGCCACGAAAGGCTCACACTAAGATAATTCTGATTACACAAATAAGCAAACTAGATAAGAAACCAGTAGACTAGAACCACTAGATAATTGTTCTCTAATCTTTGTCTAGAATATGTGATCAAGTGATGTGGTAGATGTACTAAGCCTGTCTCCCATGCATATGTCACTTACTTAGTACCTGAAAACCAAATGAAACGCAAGAATGAGTACAGAAATACTCAGCAAGTACAATTAGAACCACAAGAGCAATGCGAACGATTAACCATGAAAGAATACTGATAACCTCATTGTCAACATGAAAACTGAAACAAATTATCTGAATATGCCGCCCGGACTAGCCCACGAGCTAACAGTACTCACCGAACTGAATTCAGAACTAGCCGCTCGGAACAGTCTCTCACCGGACTAACATCAAATGAATAGCCATCGGACTAGCCCACAAGCAAACAGTTCTCACCGAACTCTATCGGAGTAGCCGCTTGGAACAGTTTCTCACCGATTTAGCTCAGAAAATAAGAGAATATGATATTTGTGAACATGAAGAGATAAGCTGAAGTGAAACAATCGAACAAGTCCAAATTGAACCGAATTGGATACGAGAATCTCAAGTCAAATGAGAACCAGCAATCACACATTCACACAATGGACAATCTTAGAAGAAACATGGGTTCGTCATGCACTTGCCTTAACTTCGACAGCCAACAGAAGAATGAATATCGACACCAAAAATAGTCAAACCTGTGGATGAAACTGCGCTTAGAAATTCTATGCCACGGTAAGGTAATAACAATATTTCTATATAAACTCACTTCACTTTCTACTGTAGTTAACCATCAGGCACAAGCACAATACTTCTATTCAAACAATGGCTTCAGGTTTACATAGGGACAGCAGAAAATGGTACTGCTAACGACTATGCCAATTTTAAGGCTTATGCGTGTGTACCAATTCCCCAGATGAGAAAAACAGAAGCCAAGTGCAAAATACCATATCAAATTAGAGACCGGAAATAACTAGAATAGCATCAATTAGTACTCAGATTTGTAAGCAGCAGACCATCAGGATTTAATAAGTCTACACGTCTTTGACATGCACTAGATTTCTTTAATCTGAATATTCCATCAGCGAAACTACCGATCGATCGGCCATGTGCCAATGCCGCAGTATTCAACGCTGAAGCAAAAGGTGCTCATATACTAGCACTAATCACCCTCAGACCTACTCAATTTCTCGATTGAAAGAAAAGGATTACGGGTAAGTTGGGAGGCAAACCAATCTATATAGGAGCAGTGGCTCCAGCACGGGGTGGTCTTCGGGATAGTGCAGCGCCGCCCCAGCCAGGCTCCGGCAGCAGCCTGGGATTTGTACTCGAACGTCAGAGATAGCGATTTGCGGCGGCGATGAACAAGGCAGTGGTTTGGTGTGGAGGCGGCGATGACAGCGGGCGAATTAGGTCACAGATGTCTGGGGTTAAGAAGTCAGCTAGGCTGGACTTTATATTTATTTGTATATTTTTTTCCCGTTCAATCGGAATAGTGTGGACTTTGCATGCTATAAAAAAATCTAGATTAACTAATTTTTGGCACGGTCTGTCAATTCATAATTGAACGATTCTATAGACAATTTTGATTAGCTCAACGTAACGAACACAACCATGGTCATATTTTCCATACGACTCATCGATCGAAAAGTCAAAATTCAATCAACTATTTTCTAGCTTTGTCAAAAATGAACTTCCGAAATTTCGGGGTATTACATTCTCCCCCAGTTCAATGGAATTCGACCTCGAATTCTTGACTTCTTACTTTCTAGTTTGTTCAACCAAAAGACTCAATCCTTTAATCAAACTACAACTTCATATTATTGAAACATTGGCTTCTATCCATATAAGATCTTTGAACTGTGAACTATATACACTCAATGAAACTGTAAACAAGCTTGGCGACTTGATCAGAAACAATTGTCCTTGTCCTTGGTAAGTCAGGAAATCCTTTATGAATAATGAAGATGGTGCACCTCCACTCTTGTCCTACATTATTCCACTTTGAAATGCAGCTACCCAAACACAAAACCTCTCACGGAGGGCTACTATGACCTGTCTAATAAGATACAATTAAAACAATAGGTTGGTTTATCCTCACCGGAAATCCAATGGTTGGCAGCGGTTGCCTCCATTAAAAGGTCAAGCATAATACCATTCTATGGTTCCGGCTGAACAACGTCGATACTCCACTATCTAGATGTAAAAGTCACGCAATGATTCAAAAGCCCGACATAACAAGAGCGAATAACAAGAGTAGTCGGTATGGGGGCCAATCCATCCCGCACCCAAATTATTAACTCCGTACATGAATAGGTTAATCGCGCAGCCTAACTCTCGGGCATCCTCACACACATAAATAGAAGATTCCAGGAATGAACTAAGGTTCGAGACTGATCCCATTTGTCCTTTATATGCGAAGCCTACAAAATCTACTCTAGTAGTCTCGGGGTTACGTATAATTCTACACAACATCCTTGAAGAACGAAGGGGGCAGAGAGCCATCTCGAGGATAACAAAAGGGAACTCTTCTCATGTAGATTGAAAGGCATCAGAAAAAATTTAGAATCTAGGAATTTTCTAAGAAACATCTGGATTGCTTTCTAACAGAACAGTGTATACTTTTATTGTGCATTCATATATCTTGGCAGGATGACTTCTAAAACGATATAGAAGCACCAGCTAGTCGTGTAAAATTCCTCAATTGCACACTTGATCCCGTGGTACTTAACTATGGGAGGAGGGTAAACAATTGGGTGTAAAGAAAAAAAGTATCAGATAAAGAATGGGTTTAACTGAAGGTTTTTATTCAAGAAGACTAATGGTAGGGCCAACATTAGATAGATTTCATCAACCTAGAACAAGAAACAAGCTGGATGATGATTGCCACGCAAGAGAAGTGCGTGAGGTAGAGTTAGAAATAATAGGTGATAGGAAATAAAGATGTTGTGTTAGGAAATGTGGCTTCAGACATAGATACAGGAAAGAACTTCTCTCAAACACTATTTGGTTTGAAGTTCACTCATATCTTATAATATGTAATGTTTAAGCACCACTGATGAACTTGACATAAACCTTCAAGCGTAAACTAAAACTAATCAATAAGAATATTATTTTGACCTCTTACTGGTCATGCTTCAAAACCAGAGCCAATCTCTTGATATATCTATGTATATCTAATCCCAACCTTTCAAGTTTTCTCATCTAGTTGTTCACACTTTCAAGGTGTTACCTAAATGACCACATCTTTTTTATCACGTGAAGAGAACTTTAGCCAACTAGTTAGTATCAACATGGAAGGGACGATCAAGTAAAAGAAAATGCATGAATCAAGGAACGTCAAACCTCTCGCGACCTCACATGCACAACAATTTGGATAAATGATATCATCAATAAATTTAAGAAAAGGAAAAGCAAAAGTGCAATGCATGACCCAAAAACCCATCCTATTGTGCACCAGTGTGTCAAATTTTATGTTATTGAATCCTATCTCAAGACTGTAGTATGTTTAGCAACATTAAGGGGAGTTTTAATTATTCAACCACCCTACCAATTCTCAAATTATCATAGTTTACATTAGACTACTCCAGAGATCTAAAGCCTAGGCTCTGATACCAACTATAGCACCCCAGGTTTGGACCATACCTAGCAGTGCTACCACACTATCTAAATAACACCAAGTATAGGAAAATTCTAGATTTGGGCAACATCTTCTTTGTTTTCGCATACATACATGACGAGCAATTTAAGGATATTCGTCATCTATAATCAATATAGTTCACAACTCATCTAGAAGATATCAATGATGAGCCACGAAAGGCTCACACTAAGATAATTCTGATTACACAAATAAGCAAACTAGATAAGAAACCAGTAGACTAGAACCACTAGATGATTGTTCTCTAATCTTTGTCTAGAATATGTGATCAAGTGATGTGGTAGATGTACTAAGCCTGTCTCCCATGCATATGTCACTTACTTAGTACCTGAAAACCAAATAAAACGCAAGAATGAGTACAGAAATACTCAGCAAGTACAATTAGAACCACAAGAGCAATGCGAACGATTAACCATGAAAGAATACTGATAACCTCATTGTCAACATGAAAACTGAAACAAATTATCTGAATATGCCGCCCGGACTAGCCCACGAGCTAACAGTACTCACCGAACTGAATTCAGAACTAGCCGCTCGGAACAGTCTCTCACCGGACTAACATCAAATGAATAGCCATCGGACTAGCCCACAAGCAAACAGTTCTCACCGAACTCTATCGGAGTAGCCGCTTGGAACAGTTTCTCACCGATTTAGCTCAGAAAATAAGAGAATATGATATTTGTGAACATGAAGAGATAAGCTGAAGTGAAACAATCGAACAAGTCCAAATTGAACCGAATTGGATACGAGAATCTCAAGTCAAATGAGAACCAGCAATCACACATTCACACAATGGACAATCTTAGAAGAAACATGGGTTCGTCATGCACTTGCCTTAACTTCGACAGCCAACAGAAGAATGAATATCGGCACCAAAAATAGTCAAACCTGTGGATGAAACCGCGCTTAGAAATTCTATGCCACGGTAAGGTAATAGCAATATTTCTATATAAACTCACTTCACTTTCTACTGTAGTTAACCATCAGGCACAAGCACAATACTTCTATTCAAACAATGGCTTCAGGTTTACATAGGGACAGCAGAAAATGGTACTGCTAACGACTATGCCAATTTTAAGGCTTATGCGTGTGTACCAATTCCCCAGATGAGAAAAACAGAAGCCAAGTGCAAACTACCATATCAAATTAGAGACGGAAATAACTAGAATAGCATCAATTAGTACTCAGATTTGTAAGCAGTAGACCATCAGGATTTAATAAGTCTACACGTCTTTGACATGCACTAGATTTCTTTAATCTGAATATTCCATCAGCCAAACTACCGATCGATCGGCCATGTGCCAATGCCGCAGTATTCAACGCTGAAGCAAAAGGTGCCCATATACTAGCACTAATCACCCTCAGAACTACTCAATTTCTCGATTGAAAGAAAAGGATTACGGGTCAGTTGGGAGGCAAACCAATCTATATAGGAGCAGTGGCTCCAGCACGGGGTGGTCTTCGGGATAGTGCAGCGCCGCCCCAGCCAGGCTCCGGCAGCAGCCCGGGATTTGTACTCGAACGTCAGAGATAGCGATTTGCGGCGGCGATGAACAAGGCAGTGGATTGGTGTGGAGGCGGCGATGACAGCGGGCGAATTAGGTCACAGATGTCTAGGGTTAAGAAGTCAGCTAGGCTGGACTTTATATTTATTTGTATATTTTTTTCCTGTTCAATCGGAATAGTGTGGACTTTGCATGCTATAAAAAAATCTAGATTAACTAATTTTTGGCACGGTCTGTCAATTCATAATTGAACGATTCTATAGACAATTTTGATTAGCTCAACGTAACGAACACAACCATGGTCATATTTTCCATACGACTCATCGATCGAAAAGTCAAAATTCGATCAACTATTTTCTAGCTTTGTCAAAAATGAACTTCCAAAATTCCCGGGTATTACACTAGCAAATCCAAACATTACCAAACGCTAGATCTTTTTTTCCATTGTTAGCATCTAGAAAGATTCTACTCCCTCCGACCCAAATTAGTTGACTTAGATTTGTCCAGATTTGATTGTATCTAGACTTGTTTTAGTGTTAGATATGTCTGAATCTAGATAAAACTAAGTCAACTAATTTGGGTCGGAGGGAGTACTTTAGCATGATGAACGCTAGTATGCGCAAACCTCAAAACATAAAACTCCATTGCTCAGTTTTCAAGGTCCTTGTTCCAATAAATGTGTGGATTTGGACGCAATTTTCATTTTTATGAGGTCCTTAATGCAACTTGTACTTCCACCGATCGTGTTAACTCTCAAGCACCTCTCTCCTACGAGACCTAGCATTTGATAGGCCATTCGCAGTACTTCTTATCTTCTCTTTATCGTGTCTTATCTCTTACAATACAATAAACCACTTCATAGTGTACGAATTAACTTTGAACATTGACCGTTGGATCAAGAGTAGCAAATCCAAACATTACCAACCGCTGGATCTTCTTTTCCATTCTTAGCATCTAGAAAGATTCTACTGGTAGTTTTTAGCACGATGGACGCTAGTATATGCGCAAACCTCAAAACACACACTTCATTGCTCTCAGTTTCAGGGTCTTTGTGCTAATAAATGCATGGACTTGGATGCAATAATTATCATTTTCATGAGGTCCTTGATGTAACTTGTACTTCCACCGACCGTGTTAACTCTCAAGCACCTCGCTCCTACGAGACCTATCATTAGATCGGCCATTCGTAATACTTCTTATCTTATCTTTATCTTCTCTTATCTCTTACAATATCATACCTTCACTATAGAGTGTACAAACCATTTACCGTTTGATCAAGACTGGAAAATCCAAACATTGCTAACAACCATTGGATCTTATTTTCCATTCTTAGCATATAGAAAGATTCTACTGAAAGTCTTTAGTAGGATGAACGCTAGTATGCGCAAACCTCAAAACACACACTTCATTGCTCAGTTTAAGGGTCCTTGTGCTAAATGACTGGACTTGGATGTAATTTTTTATTTTTTACGAGGTCCTTGATGTAACCTGTACTTCCACCGACCGTGTTAACTCTGAGCACCTCACTCCTACGAGACCTAAAGTTAGATCGGCCATTCGTAGTACTTCTTATCCTATCTTTATCTTGTCTCTTATCTCTCACAATACCATATATACCACTGCATGGTGTACGGAACAATGAATGTTTGATCAAGACAGGCAAATCCAAACATTGCTAACCATTGGATCTTCTTTTCCATTCTTAACATCTAGAAAGATTCTACTTTAGCACGATGAACGCTAGTATGCGCAAACCTCAAAACACACACTTCATTGCTAAGTTTCAGGGTCCTTGTGCTAAATGTATGGACTTGGATGCAATTTTTATTTTTTATGAGGTCCACTTGTACTTGCTTAACAAAGAAAATCAGCGTGGTGCTCACTCCTACAGCCTTACAGTGTGCTACTCCTCCTCTATGCAAGGAAAATAAATTGTATACTACTCTCTCCTTTGCTGCATCACACCCATCCTCTAGCTGATATCTCCCTCGTCCATAGTGTGGCGCTGCGCACGTGTGCCATGGTACTATGACGGCTCTGTTTCTATCTTTTTTTCATAACTTTGCTCTGACATCGAACCGCTTTCAACACCTCTTCACTGCAGCCCTCTCGGGCTGCCTTCTCTAACCCCATAATCTCTTCTACAGTAGTTTGTAATAACCTTCGCTGCAGCCCTCTTGGGATGCCTTCTCTCGGGCTTCCTACGTGTATATATTTATATATACATACTAAGTACAATATCCCTTCTCTAGTGTTGTGAGTGTTGATCCTTGTAATAATCTTCCATGCAATGTTTGGGACGAAGCAAGTGAAAAAATCGAAACCCGAAAAGTTTGATCCGCGACTACTTTTTTCCGCCGCCCCAACCCAATGCCCAAAGTGGTTCCTTCATATGCACACTAACACAACGTAGCTGATGAACACATGATAGACAGACACATAGCCGCCGTACCAATGTTAGAGTTGAAAGCGGCATCCTGCAGAAGTTCTGCTTATAGTTCATTTTGAAGTACTCCTATAGAAACTTCAAAATGAACTAGAGGCAGGACTTTCGCGGGATCCCGGTCGCAACCCTAACCATGGCACATGTGCTGAGCGCCACACTCCGGACGAGGGAGAGATCAACTAGCAAAGTGCGGGGGTGCCGAGAAGATACATACTTGATTACATTGTGTAAAATTTGACCGAATAAATAGAGTAACTAATACACTTGATTAATTTGTGTAAAATTAGTACTTGTACTGTTGGAGGTAGAGTAAAACTTTCCAATAATGCTAATTTTCTACCAACATTTTTTATACTATATATTTAGAGTAAATCTTGGTCAAAGAAAAAACACCCAAAACAAGGATGCCTTATTATTCCTCGGGACGAAGGTAGAGTAATACTCCTACCTACTACTCCTACTTCGCGCTCCTACTTATGCAAACAGTACTACAGTAGGACTTGTAAATAAATAATGTGTATAGTCAAACCGACATGATGAGACTATATTGTGCCAGGAGGTGACATGGGTAATTTATTACAAGAAAAGAAAAAACATCTTTCAAAGAGCCATCGCATCTTCCCCATCTCCGTTTAGTTTATCCACACTTGCCGACGCCGTCTGGCCGCATTTGGGATCCTCTCCACCGTGCTGATCACACATTTTCCTCACCATCTCGCCCGGTGCATCTCTCCTTCTAGACCACCACCCCTCTCCTCCAAAAAAAACCAAACAGTTTTATATAGATCCGCCCTCGCCCCCAATCCTCCTCGACGCGGATCGTCTGTACAAAATTTGGAGAGGTTCGAGGGAGAGCCGGCGGTGCAGCAGCTTTAACAAGGTCGGCGACAACATCATCAACCAAATCGCTGAGCGTCTCGATGCTAAAAGCGTCGTCCGGCTGGCCGCATGCTCCAAGGAGCTACACCGCCAAGTCGTCAGCGGAGAAGGTTACATCTGCCCGAACTACAACTGCTTGGAAGTGGTCTCCTTCAACGAACTCTATGCCCACATGATCTCCTGCATCCATAGCCCGTTTATCTACACGGAGCCAGGATGCAACTAGGTCGGCAACAAATTAATGTTGTATCTGCACCTCAAATCCACCCACTCGATCGAGGTGCCCACAGTCCTCAACAGCGTCAAACAATGGGACCCGTCTAAGCCGGTGCCTGCAGGGTGCTCGCAGAGAACAAATGTCATTGGCATTGGGAAGACGGGCATGTTGTTCATCGGCCAGATTGACGGGCACAGCACGGAGATTGTCCTGTCCGTCAGCCGCGTAAGGTCCGCGGTGTGGGAATTGGAGGACTACGAGGTGAGGATATCATCATTGGTCGATTGCCATGGGTTCTATCTGCTCAAGTTTGATTCTGAGCTAGAGATTGGGCAGCCGTTGGCGCCGGCCGAAGCCGCGCTGGAGGCGCTCAACCATTACCTGTCGGTAGCGGGGACTTATTGTCAAGCTCCTCAATTGTTGGTCGGAGTTCCTCGTGGAGTTCCAATGTTGGATTGATGACAACATCAACCCAATGTGAGATATCACATCTTAATATTCTCCTGATGATCCTAATATGAATGTATATGTAATTTTCTAGTCCCTCTGTTCTAATATTAATTACTTTATTTATTTTAGTGGCAGATTCCTTTCGCAATCGGAGTGGTGGAAATGGCTGGAAAGCTCCGTGAATTTTACATCTATCTTGCTAAGGGAGAACAGGCGAAAGCCTATTACGAGGATCTAGAGACGACGGTAAAACAAGAGAAGCGTGCCAGGCGGGAAAGCAAGCGCTACCTGGCCACGACCTGGACATGCTGAATCGTTGGCATACAGATCTTGTGGTGATTCTGACCTCTCTCTTTCTCTCATGCATGTTTGGAGTATATGATGGGACATGTAATCGTTCCTAGCTAGATTAAGGTTCTACTAAGAGTAGTTTTATACTTCTACCGAGTATTTTGTATGGAGTTCTGCAACTGCTAATATATTTTGTAATAATTCCTATGTACTGGAAATTGTTCAGATCGAGTGCAGAATATGGCATGTACTACTGAATCTTTCAAAAGCTACCGAATCTCTCAAATGTGTTGATGTTGCTATTATTAAAGTATTTTGTAGAACTAATACTCTTATACTGGTACTTGTTTTGATCAATGGCAGTAGATTGTTTTGCTTTTCTTTTGAAACATGGCCTTCTCAATCTAGATAAGGCATGGGCTTATTGGGTTGCATATATGTTGGTCACACATGCATTGATGTAAGAACGAGGTATGCACACAAATGTAGACTTAATCGTTAGTCTTGCTTGCTCCAATGATGGAGTGTGTTCGGAGAAAAAGGGCAAACTCATCCCTTGCCTGTTAAAAAAACAAAAAACAGGCCCAATGTTGAGACTCCCACCGGCAACATTTCCTACTACGCCAAGATGCACCCATATACCAAATTCATGTGGGAACAGTACATTAACTATGATGTCGATATGGCCATGACCTTTTTTGGCCATCAGGGTTGAAACCTAATAATATTCATACATGGTGGGAAAATATGGCGTGGCTGGTTTCCAGAAGTTGTCAAATCCCATGGTTATCAATTTCCTGGCAGGCTGTACACGTGACGTGATAGGATGCCATACGTAAATATTTGTTTTTCTGTTTTTCTTTATTACATGCGATTGTTTCAAAACGTGTTCAAAATTGTCAAGATACAAATTCTTAGCAGGAAGTTGAATTTGTCAAAACTCTCGATTGTTTTCGATATATTAACTACCTGATGCGTACCACCAAAAGCTTTTTGTAGAACTTCGATAGAAATCTACCACTTTCTAGAGCTTCTAGTTCAAATATGACATGATTTTGTTAATAGAGACATAAAGTCATTTGAGTGGTCCGAGTTAGCTCGAAAGCTTTGAAAACTCATAAAACTTGGGAATCGTACATAAAACGTTGTCCACTATATCTGGAAAATTGGCTTGTGGCATTCAAAACCATATTCTCTGTACTTTCTGTGCATAGTATATTCATGGTGCTAGAGGCCAACAATAATGGGATCTTCTATATGCTAGACATGACATAATCAAATGTACTGAAAGAGATCCAATGGTCAACAATGTCAGGTTTTGCCAATCTATATCCAACTACCGATGTTCGAAGTTATTCGTACACTATATAGTGGTATGGAAATTGTGAAGCAACATAGTCGTTTTTATTTTGAAAAGAAGTGTCAAGCACTATATAGTGGTATGGAAATTGTGTCACGTGCCTTTTACTAGTATGGATATGGATGATCAGTTGATGTGACTCTCGGCTTTGATTTCCTTGACAGATAGGTTAAGGTCTACTGCCTTTTTCTATTACTAGATGGACGCTGGCCAAATTCAAAATCTAAATCGAGCGGCAAAATCACCCACTGACCTTGAAGCATTTCCCGCCCCACTGATTCAAAACCTTTGGACCAAAATCTCCCACTGGATAGTACCATTTTTCTATTATCATTAGCTGGACGCGGGCCAAATTCAAATCTCAATCGAGCGGCAATATCACACACCAACCTTGAAGCATTTCGTGCCCCTTTGTTTCAAAAACTTTTGTCTTTAAATTTCCTGTTCTACCCATTGTTCAGACGATAGATGGGCAGGCTAAAGTCAGTACCTCAGGGGCACAATCGTAATTATATTGCTATTCACCTATACTACGGTCCCGGTTCACACAGTTTTTCCCCTGGCCCTCCCAAAAATCCCAAGCTCCTCTGTCACCTCCACGGCCACCACGTGCACCAGCTTGATCTCTGGTCTCGTGCGCTGCTGCAGAGCCGCTTCACCGACGTTCACCCACTGGATCTAGTTCACCGGGTCTCTCTGCCACTGCACCGGAGCTGTAGTGTCGTTCACCACGCCGATGGCGTCATCGACCGCCCAAGATCTGCTTCCTCGCTGCCGAAAGCTACCCAACCGTACTGGATCCGCTTCATCGGTGTCCACCTGACGTGATCTAGTTCAAGGAGTTCCATGTCCACCGCTCCAGACCAGGTGCACGGCCGTCGCCGTTACTGCACCGGATCTGCCTCAGCGACGCTCTCATCCACCATGTTCAAGCCGGCATCAACCACCCAAGATCTGCTTCCCCGATGCCAATAGCCACCGGAACCGCAGCACCCTCGGTGACCTGGACGTCACTTGCACGGTACCGACAATGCTTAGACGCCTCTCCGACCAAGGTTAACCTAATCTCCTACCCGTTTTTGTTTTGTCAACAGTATAACAGGTTCAAGCCTGTCGCAGTGAACTGCATTTTTGTAATTGTGCTAGTACATACAAGTCACTGGGCACGCCTGCTCTTCGTGCTAGTACATGCAAATTTCAAGTCATGCACATGTCTGTTATTTTGTCATGCACATGTTCTTAGCTACTCCATACAACAGTAATTGCCTGCTACCATGTAATTCTTGTAAAATCTGTAGTCAGTGGAAAATATTAGTGTGGATTCCTTGCTCTACAGTTGCTGAATCTATCTGGTTCATCCTGAGATCAGTTCCTGCTATTATTTCCTCCTTGGCATCGTTCTCCTATCCTGTAGTAACTGTTTAAATTCTTTGTACTAATTTGATTATAATTTTGTTTTTCCCATAATGCCATATGGCTCTTCAAAGCGGCATCACTAACTATTTCCTTTTTCTTGCACAGAGCTCAAAATGGAACAATGAACATGTTGGTTTGCATAGCCTATTCTACAGGTTCACAAGGGATGCCATTACTTCCTTATCTGGCGGTAGTTCGTCCTGAGCAACAGCATAACTGTCCTCTACTATGTAGTTCAGTCGTGGTTTGCATTCCTGCTCTAGAATTTCTCTTATGATGACATTATAATTTCTATCTGGTTGATTTTTATCTATGACAGTAACTACTTGCCATTGTGTAGCTCACCGCAAATTCTGAGTCACCCAACGACTCTATGCATTCTAGGAGATGCCACAGATTCCATATATATTTGTTGAAATGCTAAGAAACACTTTGTTTGATTGCTCATTTCATTCTAGGCACACTTGTCTAATGCTCGTTTGTCCTGTTCTACAGGTTCACGAGCAACGTCATTACATCTCGCATCTGGTTCTAGGTCTGGTTCGTCCTAAGTCATGACATAACTATCCTCTACAATATATAGTTCATCCGTGGTTTGCATTCCTACTCTACAGGTTCTCGTATGATGCGGTTATAATTCCAATCTGGTTCATTCTTCGCTATGACAGTAACTGCATGCCATTTTGTGGCTCAGCGCAAATTCCGAGTAACCCAACGTCTCTTGGATTTTAGGGTATAGAACTACTTTCATATATATTTGTTCAAAATGACCTGGCTAGTTTATATCTGCTGAAATTCTAAGCCACACACACACACATTTTTTGATTGCTCGTTTCACAGTAGTCACACTTGTTTAATGCGTGCTTTCTTTTCATGTTTGTTTGACGTGTTGGTCAATAATTGAACCATTGACCAGTTGGTCAATACTTGATTACTCCAGTTCATAGCTCCTGTCATATCAGTCAAATGAGTAGTTTGTCTTGTTTGATGTATTAACTTGTTATTACTTTGTTTCAGACTGCAACTATTGCTAGTGTCGTGGTGGTGTCACGGCAGATGCCATGGGTAGGCTAAAGGTGGGGACTAATATGTGCTAGGGGAATCCAGGGAGGGATAGTAGAGTGATTCTCTACACAGAAGCTTTGTATCGATGTTCAATCTTCAAGATTACAAGAGCTCCTCGAGCTGTATTGACAAGAGGAGGAAGAAGAAACTCTCTTACTCTTGCCTACCAACTAGCCCCTGAACCCTAGATCCACTAGTGCTCAACTAACTAGAATTCTCCTTGCTCTGTATCAGAAAAACCCCAACCTCCTTACCAGAACCCAACCCCCCCCCCCTTATATAGAGGTGGTTCGGTCCTGGCCTAGGGCATACGTGGAGGCATATTCCTAAGAATATGCCCCCTCCCAAAGTAGTAACCCGACATGGGTGCTTTTCCCCCGCGTCACACTTGCTTTAGCGACGTAGCCTCTGCGGCACCCGCCTCAGCCGACATGAGCGTCGTCACCCTTGTCGGCCACGATCTGGTGGTCCTGCCCTTGCTTTATTCGCTCATCCAGTACACACCAGACCTTCTTTTTTGACCAGAGAGATTCCTTCCTTCTCCTAGAAGCCAAGAGAGGATCCGGATCACAGTTTATCCGGCCACACCTGTTCCTGCATATAAGCCAGACAAGTATTTCCGACTTACTCTTTGAGTCGGACGAGACAATGTTAGGCGACCCGTCTGGTTCGGGTTACTCCGTGATCCGGCCTGCCTTGAGGTGACTCGGCCAGCATCCGCTTTGACCTTGCCGAACCTCGGCTGACTCGGCCCTTATACCCCGGAGTGACCCTACCCGGGGTTATCCCCCCAACATTAGTCCCCGAAGCTGGTGCGGCCTTAGCGGCCTTGGTCGCTAAGGCCACATCAGGTTCATTCGTATTTAAGCTTCGGACATTTAGTTCCGGGTTAACTTCTTGTCTCGGATTATATGGATTTACGTTCCCTTCGCACGTTCCAAGTTTTCACTTGCTGGCCGGGTTACCATTGTAGCTCGGATCCTATGGTTTTACTTTCCCTCTGCACATTTCAAGTTTTCACTTGTCGGCCGGGTTACCACGGAGGCTCGGATCCGGACCTTGCTTCCTTCTTTCATACGCCAACCCACGTAAGGGTTAATCATCGCGTTACCTTATTTTAAGGGCCTGCACTGTAATTGCCGCAGTAACTGTCAGTGATTACTGCGTGCGGGTTACGTCACGTCTGTCTCCTTGTTTCCCGCAACTACACGTCGTGTCATGAGATCATATTTACTCTGTGGCCTCCGATGTGGCTTCTCTCTGATTGGCTAATGCCGGTGATACACGGCCACAACGCGTGGCTCTTCAGCGCAGCACGATCCCACTCGTTGATTACTGGGGCAGTTAAATAGGGGAGGGGCACGCTCCTTAGCACTTTTCCATCTCCGCGCCCCCTCGCCCGTTCCTCTTCTTCTTCCTTGCGACCGCGCCGCCGCCAGTGCCTGTTGCAGCAGCGCCGCCGCCGCACCTCCACCGTGTCTCCGCACCGCAGCCACCGCTACACAACCGCTTAGCTACGGGTCCTCGTCAATCTAGACCGCAGAACCCCGCCGCCACCAGCTCCAGCGAGGACAGCGGATTCAAGATGACGGAGGAGGAGCTCATCGTCGTCGAGCAGGAGATGGGGGAGGACGCCGGCGCGGCGGACCGCGGCGCGTGGGCCGGTTCGTGGGTCTGCGAGGACGACATCGACTGGCTCTACCGGACCCAGCGTATTCCCACCGGCGTTGCCGCTCGTCTCCCCTCCTCGGAATTGGCCCCCTCACCCAATCCGGGTGAGTTCGTTGTTTTCCTATCCCATTTCCAACGGGGATTTGGTCTTCCGGTGAGTGATTTCTTCCCGGACTGGGTCCGGACCTATCACTTGCAACCACATCATCTCCCGGCGGACGCCATCACCTCTTTGTCCGCATTCGTCTCTACGGTCGAGGGCTACACCGGACTATGGCCCACGAAGGAGTTGTGGATCCGGTTCTTCGGCCTCCGTCGCAACATCGTCCCCAACATCCACGTCGAGTCGGAGGACAAGCAGCTCACCCAGTTCGGAGCTGCCTCCATCTCGCCCCGGAGATATTCAATCTTTCCCCGGGTCACCGGGCTTGACTCCTGCAAAGGATGGGCCTGGACCTTCTTCTACGTCCGGAACGAGGGTACCGAAGACTTGATTCGGTTGCTGCCCTATGCTCCGGGTCTCCCTGACACGGATTACTGGGAGGAGGTCGCCAAGAAATCCACAGCTCTGGCCAACCAAGTCCACAAAAGTTTCGCGGAGCTGAAGAAGCTCGGATTGCGCAACGAGGATGCCATGATCACATTCGTGCGCAACCGAATCTCTCCCCTCCAGCGGCGCACTCACAAGTTGCGCCACATGAGCTTCAGCCGCGACCCCAACCGAACCTCCTCGTTTGAGTTGAGTAATACGGAGATCTTCCGCCGGGTCAAGGCTCTTTTCACCACCCATAAGGATTTCTCCGCCGAATGGACGTGGGGAATCGAGCATTACTGCCGTGACAGGCTCCCTCCCGCGGTAAGCTTCACGGGGTAAACTTATTTCGGATCGATTATGTGTCGGTTCTTATCATATTTTTGACTCTGCTCTTTATGCTTTTTTCTCAGCTATTTCTCCAGCAAACCCTCGAGGATGGCACGGATCCGACCCTTAAGTGGGCCCCGGACCGAGAAATCCCGGATGAAGAGGAGCCGGACCAGGAGATGTTCCTCCCCATGACCGACGCCACCAAACGACCCACTGGTAAATTCTCTTCTCTTAGAGATTGGCCCGACGATGAGGATGACTCGGATATCGACGTGATTGAACCCGTTGAGGCTGTCCCTCTTTCTTTTGCCTTTCCGGCATCAGCTAACCCCGGTGGGCATATCCACGAGGATCCCCCACTTGCCACAGGCGAGCCTGTTCTGGTGGCGTCGAAGAAGAAGCGTGGATCCGCATCGAGTTCTTCTTCCGAACCTTCTCAGCCTTCCAAAAGGCAAAAGAAGGCCGGAGACAAGACTGCCTCTAAATGGGCAGGCAAAGCCCCGGCACGGAGGGCCCGGAAACCTAAGGAGGCCGAGACCTCGGATGCATAAGTCATTTTTCACTACGCAACACACTTCTTCCTGCATCGGGGTAATTTCATTCCTGACATTATTTTCTCTTGCAGGGCTCCTGTGGAGGTCCTTCAGAGCGGATCGAGCATCTCCTCTCCTCTTCGGTCTAGTCCTTCCCCTCCTCGTGACGACGAGTCACACCTTCTGAGCCCTATTCCGGAGGGCTCTGCAGCCGCTCCAGGTTCCGCAGTACCTCCTTCAGAGGAACGCGACCTCGGATCAGGAGGGGTCGGATCGGCCGAGGCAACGGCGTCCGTCACTTCGGCATTGCCGCAACCAGTAACCACCAAGTCTACCGCAACTCCAGCACCAGCAGCAGCTCCAGCACCAGCCACCGAACCAGCGCCTGTCCCGGCTCCGAAGAAACCAACATCAGCTCCAACACCAGCCACCAAAGCTCCTGCGTTAAGTTCGCCTCGTCCGAGTCATCCCAAGCTCGGCGAGGAACCACTCCAGCGGCTTCCAAGGGCAAATCCACCATGGTCACATCCTCCCAGCAAGCCAAAGGCAAGTCTACCTCCATCGAGGCCGGGCAGCGAACCTTGTCGACAATGCTTCCCAAGAAGTCACCAGCAGCGACGGATCCTCCTGCCGAGCCAGCCGATTCGCAGCAGATGGTTCTTCACACTAGCCCAGCTCTTGCCCTGATTGAAAGGAAAGAGGCTCACGCAAAGGGCTTGGTGGCACCTCACATGCCCACTGGCGAACGGTACCCTCCG
This sequence comes from Avena insularis, assembly GCA_023614405.1. NCBI lineage: Eukaryota > Viridiplantae > Streptophyta > Magnoliopsida > Poales > Poaceae > Avena > Avena insularis. The sequence goes on along the minus strand of CM042693.1, from coordinate 419,186,029 downwards.
AGCCTCATCGAGTTTGTCATGAACTGGAATAAGGCGGAGTTCATCTACAACGACGATCTCCCGGAAAAGTTCGGCCCAGCTGAATTTTCCGCTCAGATGAATACCGCCGCCAAGGCCATTAACCTCGCTGGGCGTATGATGGAGGTACGTCGTTTCTTTTTTACATGGTGTAGATAATAACCATCAGTCCCCGAGCCTCCGGGAGTAACTTGTTACTCGGCCGGATGCTCCTTAGAAGATCAACGTAGCTGCATGTAAACTTCAAATATACACACACCTAGAGCCGGGTTAAGTTCCGCTTGGCCCGGATCTTGTACACTTCAAATATGCACACACCTAGAGCCGGGTTAAGTTCCGCTTGGCCCGGATCTCGTATACTTCGAATATGCACACACCTAGAGCCGGGTTAAGTTCCGCTTGGCCCGGATCTTGTACACTTCAAATATGCACACACCTAGAGCCGGGTTAAGTTCCGCTTGGCCCGGATCTCGTATACTTCGAATATGCACACACCTAGAGCCGGGTTAAGTTCCGCTTGGCCCGGATCTTGTACACTTCAAATCTGCACACACCTAGAGCCGGGTTAAGTTCCGCTTGGCCCGGATCTTGTACACTTCAAATACGCACACACCTAAAGCCGGTTTAAGTTCCGCTTGGCCCGTTCCTTGTACACTTCAAATATGCACACATCTAGAGCCAGGTTAAGTTCTGCTTGGCCCGGATTTCGTATACTTTGAATATGCACCGAACTAATTTTACACGCCTGTACCTTTGTCAGGTAACCACCAATCGTCGAAGCGCCGAGTTTCAGCGCTTGCTTGATACCCACAAGATCTTGCATGCAAAACATGTTGCACTTGGCGTGGAGCATGAAAAGAGGGGTAATTTCCTCTCTTAACACCTCTCCATTTCGTTTGTTTCTGCCGGACTAACCTCCTTATTCGGTTTTTTGCAGCTGGGGTGGAGGCTGAAAACAAGATTATGCGGAAGAACTTGGAGGAAATCCGAGGTATGTCTTCTCTCGGCCAACGTCGTTGTGTTTTCCATTCTTTCTTCTCCTTGGCTCGGCAAACATTCACTCCTCGGCTTTGCCGGGTCAACACACTATTTCAGCATCGCTTGAGGATAGTGTGCCCGTGCCTGATATGATGCTGCATTTTCTCGAACAAGCAGGACAGCATCAAGCCGAGTTGAAGAAGAAGAACGATGAGCTCGCCCTCCTCCGGACCAAGGACGACGAAATAGCTAAACTCAAGGCCGAGATGGAGAAGATGAAGGCCCAACACAAAACTGAGCTCCAAAAAGTTGGCCAGAACTTCACCGAAGAACGTGAGCGCTTTACCCTTCAGATCTCCAAGGACCAGGACCTGCTTAAGGAATCTGAGGTCCGGCTTGGGTCGGCGCTCGCTGAGCTTGAACAACTTCGCCAGAGACGCGACAATTGTATCAAGGAGTTGACCCGGATCCATCGCCATATCTCACGTAAGTTTCTTCCCCTTATCCGACATAGTTTTTTCGGGTTAGCTCATATGCCTTTGCTTCAGCATCTTCCCTTTCCTTGTTTTCAGATCATTTTCTGGAGGGTACTGCCATCGCCAGTGCTGCCGTTGCCAAATTCCGCCAAGAGAGGGGTACTCCCATCGCTCCTGATGGTGAGAGCATCCCCTTAGACATGGAGGACCTATTGGTCAGCGTGTCAGCTCGGGTGGAAACTATTAAGAACTATGGGAAAGATCTCCTCGACGTTGCGGTCCGGATCTTCAACACATTCTGGCCAAGCGAGAGCGCTCTGGAAAGGATCACGCTCCTTCCGACAAACTGATGGAGATTGAGACTCAACTTGACTTGTGGAGAGAATTCGCCGGTCGCGCCATAGCAGATACCCTCCTCCATCACATCCTTTCATGGTACGAGAAGATCGATCTGAGCCTCCTCACCCATCGGCGCACCAGATCCAAATGGACCGATGATCCGGAGTGGGTAGCTCGGCGTCAGGCTTGCGCCTACGGCCTCGCCGAATATTCTCCAGTCCATGACTGGGTTGAGGGGCCGAGCTTTCTGGAATCCGGCAAGGAGGAGCAGATGGAGAACGTGGAGGATGGGTCGGGCGATGACGGAGAAGATGCTGCTTTAGATATTGAAGACAGTGATGATGACGCCGAACTCCCTCCTCCTGCCGCTCCTTAGTTGAAAAAACTTGAAAATTTATCAGATCCCCGGTATGCCGGGTGCAATTGTATGTTGAATACCTGATATTTTGCTACTATGCTTGTATGCCGGATTAACTTGGGCGTAGTCCCCGAGTTTCATTTTCTTGTTCGTCCAATTCCTCGGCTCGATCCGTGTCTACCTTGATTCGGTTTTACGACTTACGAAACCGAGCCTCAAGAATCGTTTTAACAATACTGAGAAACTTTGAGGCTTGGCTCAAAATAATTCAACATAATAGCTTGAAAGTAAATACGGGGTTAGTCCGAAAAAACAAACGTTAGCTGGGATAGGATCGTTTCCTTAGTAGTTTTTCATGTGCTACGCAATTCCAAACTTGTTCCCTTGCTTGCCATGAAGCCAATTCTTGTTGGACAGCAGCAAGACGAAGGGTTGGGTTTTTGGTGCTCACACATTACTAATCCGGGTTAAGTGAAACGAGTCATTCCAGCTAACGCATAAAAAGTAACAACAATCATTTATTAAGGCAGTCCCCGAGTTACTGCTCGAGGCTCCGCTATCTCATTGATAAGCTCATTGCCAACATACATACCGACATATGAGATGACTCGGATACATACACTTCTTAGCTAAGTGTAGAAGGGACGAAGTAGTGCTACATTCCATGGTCGCTTCGATTCCTCTCCGGACCTGTCCGCCTTGTTCTTTTCCTGTGGCTTTGCATCTATGCGATAATAAGAGTCATTGTGCAATGCTTTGCTCACAATAAATGGCCCTTCCCATGGGGGGATAATTTATGCATGCCAGTGGTACGCTGTACCAACTGGAGCACCAGATCGCCTTCCCGAAGACTCGGGGGCACACTTTCTGGCTATGATAGCGTCGGAGATTTTGCTGATATATGGCGGATCTGGACAGTGCCAGTTCTCTCGCTTCTTCCAGTAGATCAACATCATTTTGCCGGGCTTCTTGCACTTCGGCTTCTGTGTATTGGGTGACCCTAGGCGAATCATGCTCTATGTCGGCTGGTAATACAGCTTCTGCCCCATATACCGTAAAGAGCGGTGTAGCCTGTTGATCGATTCTGAGTTGTTCTTAAACTCCACAATACCGCTGGTAGTTCTTCTATCCAGCACCCCGCTGATCTTTGCAGTGGCTCAATGAGCCGCGGTTTTATCCCGGATAGCACTAATCCGTTGGATCTTTCCACTTGTCCGTTCGATGCGGGGTGGGCTACCGAGGCTACGTCGAGTCGGATTTTCTTATCTCGGCAGAATCGTGCAAATGCTCCCTCAGCAAAATTTGTGCCGTTATCAGTTATGATACTATGAGGATAACCGTATCTCAAGATAATGTCTTTGAGAAATGTTACGGCCGTAGCCCCATCACATTTTCTTATAGGCTTCACTTCGATCCATTTTGTAAACTTGTCCACCATGACCAGAATGTGCGTCATGTTTCCTCTTGCTGGTTTGAACGGGCCAACCATATCCAAGCACCACACAGCAAATGGCCATGTAATTGGTATGGTTTTGAGTTCCGACATAGGCATATGTGTCTTGGTGGCGTACCTCTGACAACCATTGCATTTTCTCACCAGATCTTCTGCTTGCTCCAAGGCACTTGTCTAGTAGAATCCATGCCGGAACGCCTTCGCCACTAAGGCCCGGGATGAGGCGTGATGCCCGCATTCTCCTTGGTGTATATCTCGGAGGATGTTAAGTCCTTCTTCCGGGTCAACACACCGCTGGAGGACATTGGTTACACTTCGTTTGTACAGCTCGGAATTGATGATTGTGTAAGCTTTGGCTCTCCTCTGAGTTTGCCTGGCTAGCACTTCCTCAGTGGGTAACGTTCCATCTTTCAAGAACTGGTATATAGGCAGTGCCTAAGCTGGTACTGCTCGTGCAGGGAACATCTCCTCATCAATTTCCATTCGATCCACCGGCATAACTTCAGCCGGATCACGCTGAACAGTCCCCGGGTCTAGCGAGGTAGTCCCCGGGTTCGGCGTGCTACCTCCCATATCAACATCCATGGGCTCAACTCCGGATTCCACGTTTTCCAGGACATAGATTGAATCGGTTCCTGGGGACGGCCTGATAGATGGTTTTCTGAGGTGCTCCAATGCTACGCCTGGTGGAATTGCCTGTCGGGTCGATCCGATCTTTGATAGCATGTCGGCAGCTTCGTTTTCCACGCGAGGTACATGGTGAAATTCGCATCCCTCAAAGTAACCCGAGATTTTCTGTACATGAAACCTGTATAGCGCCATGTTTGGATCCAGGGCGTCCCATACTCCGGACACTTGTTGTATTACAAGATCCGAGTCACCAAAGCATATTATCCGACGTATGCCAATTTCCTTCACCACTTTGAGACCATGCACCAGAGCCTCGTACTCAGCGACATTGTTTGATGCCGCGAAATGGATCTGCAATACGTACTTGAGCTGATACTTCTTTGGCGAGGTAAGCACAACCCCGGCACCTAACCCGGTTTTGGTTTTCGATCCGTCAAAGTGCATCCTCTAGTAGTTCGGATCTGGTGGCGGTGGTTCGTATTGTACCTCGGCCCAATCCACGAAAAAGTCCGCCACAGCCTGGGACTTGATCGCTTCTCTCCTATCATACTGGGGCGCGTATGGTGCTAGCTCAATTGCCCATTTCGCAATTCTGCCATTCGCATCTTTGTTACCCATTATCTCGGATATGGGGGCTTCGCATATCACTTTGATGGGATGCTCCTCAAAGTAGTGCTTTAACTTCTTTGCCGCCATATAAACTCCGTATGCCACCTTTTGAAAATGCGGGTAGTTCTGTTTTGAGGCAGACAATACCTCGCTCAAGTAATACACTGGCCTCTGCACCGACTTACCCTCTTCATCTCGCTCCACTACAATCATTGCACTTACAACTCGGTTGGTTGCGGCAATGTAGAGTAACATTGGCTCCTTCGATAGTGGAGAAGCTAACATTGGTGCAGTGGCCAACATCTTTTTTAAGTGCGCAAATGCTTCATCGGCCTGCGGCGTCCAAACGAATTTATCTGACTTTTTCATGAGTTGGTAGAGAGGCAGTGCCTTTTCCCCTAACCGACATACAAACCGACTCAACGACGCCAGGCATCCAGTGAACTTCTGGACGTCGTTGAGACATTTCGGCAGCTCCATTCGTTTGATGGCTCGGATCTTAGTTGGATTAACCTCGATACCTCGGCTAGAGACGAGAAATCCGAGTAATTTCCCAGCCGAGACACCGAAGGTACATTTCTCCGGGTTAAGCTTCATCCGGAATCTCCTCAAGTTCGCGAATGTTTGCCTTATGTCGTCAAGGAGCGTTGCGCTTTCCTTGGTTTTAATAACCACATCATCCACGTAGACTTGTACATTTTGCCCTATTTGACCGTGCAAACATTTTTGCATACATCTTTGGTACGTTGCTCCTGCATTTCGTAAACCGAACGGCATAGTGCGATAGCAATAAGCCCCGTACGGGGTAATAAAGGCAGTTTTTATTTGATCATCCGGGTTCAAAGGTATCTGGTGGAAACCAGAATAGGCGTCAATGAATGACAACAATTCACATCCCGTGGTAGAGTCGATGACCTAATCTATCCTCGGCAGTGGGAATGGATCTTTTGGACAAGCCTTGTTCAGGTTCGTGTAATCGATACACATACGCCAAACCACTGCCACGTTCGGATCATCCTTCTTCTTTTCTACCAGCACTGGATTAGAGAGCCAATCCGGATATAGCACTTCCATGATAAATCCTGCTGCTAGCAACCGAGCTATCTCGTCACCAATGACCTTTCTCCTATCCTCGGCGAAGCGTCGGAGGGGCTGCTTCACCGGCCTTGCTCCGGGTCTTACGTTCAAAGAGTGCTCGGCTAACTCCCTCGTAACACCTTGCAAGTTCTGTGTGGACCAAGCAAAAATATCCCGATTCTCACGGAGGAAGTTGACGAGCTTGCTTTCCTATTTGTCAGTTAACCCGGCACCAATTGTTACGGTACGCTCCGGAAACATGTTGTCTACTGGAATTTTCTTGGTGTCCTTCGCGGCTTGAAACGAAACACTTCCATGCGGGTTGCTTAACGCCAGCATATACTGCTGCGCGGACTGAGCTAATGCCGCCACCTCTTGGATTTTTCTTTTCTCTTGGGCAATTACGAGTGACTTGGCTAGGTTAGACCCGGCTGAGGCGCACTCAATGGAATGTCGGAAATCCCCAGCGATAGTAATTGTTCCATGTGGTCCGGGCAACTTCATCTTTAGATAACTAACGTGGCAACTTGCCATGAATTTGCTCAGTGCTGGTCTCCCGAGTAATGCATGATACGCGCTCTCCAAGTTCACCACCTCAAACTCCAGATTCTCGGTCGGCTTATCCTCGCATCAATAGCACGTCGACCCGGACTTTGCCTATGGGCTCACAGGATATGCCTGGTACGATACCATAGAAAGTTGTTCTTGTAGCCTGGAGCATGTTCTCCGAGATGCCCAATTTGCGCATCGTATCCGCATACATGATGTTAATGCTACTGCCATTGTCGATCAGTACCTTGGAGAACCTCACATTAATGTTTGGTCCAATGAACGTCGAATCTAACACTAGTGCATACGAGCCCGGACTTGGCATAAGCTTGGGATGATCTTTGATGCTCCAGGTAATTTCCTGGTCCGACCAAGGCATGTACCTCGTCACTGCAGGCATAACCGCGTTAACCTCCATATGTCGGTGTTGCAAGCTCTTCCTATCTGTTTCCTCTATTGTGAACACACAATAGCTCTGGTGATGTTCCCTGTACTCATTCCTTCCCTCGTTTCCGGAGTACCTCTGATCCGGTTGTTGCTGGTTTTCCACCTGATGCACTGCATCCCTTCTCTCACTGTTGTCATACCTCGGCGGAGGGGGAGGCAACATCAGTTGCTGCGTGTTTGCTCCAGAAAGCAATTGCTGCCGGGGTAACTATTGCCGAGGTTGATCATTCTGGGGTGCCTGAGCATTCCCCGAACCACCTTGTTCTATCTTGCGCATCCACTCACATTGCCTCGTTGTGTGACCCGCCGGGCTGTTCGGATTTGGCGTGTGAAATTTGCATGGCTGGTCCAACATTGACTCACAAGTATACCTCGGACGATCTTTCTTTTCTTGCCATTGCTTTTTCTGCTCCGGAGTCCACGTTTTCTTGCCATCGTTTTGAGGAGTCCATTGCCCTCCCGTTTTCTGGCGTTGGTTGCTCCCTGCTCCGGGCTGATCTTGATTCACGACTGCAACTTGTTGCAAACTATACCTATGGTCCGGTCTATCATCTCTCCTTTTTCCCTTGTAATCGTTCCTCCGGGATGACCCGGCTCCGTCCCTCGGATAGTACTCCTCATTTGACTCGTTCGACGCGATCCTAGGTTGAGTCAGATCTCCCAAAGCGTAAGAATCCGCGATCCGGATCATCTCTGCCAATGTGACTGGCATTTTCCTTTACAATTTCATCCACAACTCGCTGCCATATCTGCACCCTTGTGCGAACCATGCTATAGCCTATGACTCTATGACTCCCTCACACGAGTTTCTCACGGTACACCACCGGGTCAAGAATTCACGGTCCGTTTCGTTAGATCTCTGCTTGCATATTGCCAGGGTCTGCGGTCTATTCGGTCTCTAATATGTACTTGAGAAGTTGCTGATAAACATTTCTTCAAAATCTATCCAGCAATTGATGCTTCTGGGTGGCAAATTATTCAGCCATACCCTAGCCGGACCTTCCAACATTTGGGGTACATATCGTACAGCCCATCTCAAGTTGCCAGTTGCAATTTTCACAGCTGTTGCGTAGTTTATCAGCCAATCCTCCGGCTTTGTACTGTCGTCATACGTCTTCGTGCCCCTGGGTAATTGGAAATTAGGTACTGGCGGTTCCTTCATGATTCGGGGTCCAAAGCACGCCGGACCCGGAGGACCTTGACATTTGATCTGTTCCGACCTATACAGGCGATCCAGCTTTAACCTGGCGTCATCCGGCATCAAATCTCTGCCTCCCAATCTCGACCCTATCACATGATAGTCCGGTCTTGCGTATCCCGCATTCATCATTTCCGAGTCTCCGTCATTGTATCGGTCTTGCTCTCATTGTGCTCCTCTCTGTTGCATACCACGGCCGACACTTTGCTCTTGCCTTGGTACATTCCGCTGCTGCGGTTGACCTGCTCCTGCCGAGTTTCGCTGTCCGGCATTGCTGTTGGCAACATTCCGTTGACCGGCATTGCCTTGGTCGTGATTACCTCGGCCAGCTTCACCTCGGCTCACACTTCGTCGATCGTCATTTTTCCGCATCTCTTTTTCTTTTCCCGCACGCGTTGGGTCGTACGGAACGATCTGCTTGTTCCGTCTGGACGAGGTTACTACCTCTTCTCTCCTTGGGCCACCATGAGGCGATGATGCGGCTCCAGCGGATTTCTCCGGGTTACCCATCGCTGAATGGACGATCTTAGAAGCTCCAACTCTCTCCGGGTTACCTCTTAGCAGCTCCTCGTTCTGCCTGTTCGCGATCCGAACCAGCTCGTTAACCCGGTCTTGCTGTCTTTGACGGGATTCACCCGTCAGACCCTCTAGATCGGACGCCGCGGCATCTGCTGCTCTGAGGTTCTTCGCCGGGGTACTATACTTCGGCAACCCCACAGACAGATAGTTTTCCGACCCTTCTGGTCCATCATCACCTTCTCTGTTTATCTTACTTATGAGATTTTTCCCTTTTACCCTTACCGTATCAACCTTGTTTGCCTTCACAGATTTCATGCACGTCATGTTCAACGATCACTGAGCTGCTGCTATTTTCTTTGCACCTCCAAGATCTTTTGTCGGGTCTCCTCTAGCTTGGCTCGTGCTGAGCCGGATCTACCATCGTGCCACGGGTTCGCCAAGCTATCCATAGCTTCCTCGGACGTTCTCAGCCTCTCTAGCGGAGGACCCCTAGCTTTCTCGCTGCCTTGGGCGTTACCTCCGGTGGCGCTAGATCCTTGCTCACGCTGGCGCAGCGATCATCATCACCTCTGCATGGTGCGGGAGCGGCGTCTGGCCCATGCGAGCCACAGTGAGGGGTGGTTCTCCTGCATCGACGACGCGGCGCGGATGAACGCAAGACACGTCCACAACAACGTAGACCTTGTGCGCCCCGAGCTTGACGAAGATGCCGTTGCACGGAAGGGTGCGCGTGCCGAAGCAGCCAGCGTTGTTGCTGACGTAGTCCAGCGCTCCAAAGCGCTGAACGAGCCCGGAGACAATGCGTTCGCCGGTGCCGATGAAGTTTCCCGTCCGGATCTTCACCCCTGCTAGCGCCGCTAGCCCCATGGTGGGCGCCAACTGTCGTGGTGGTGTCACGGCAGATGCCATGGGTAGGCTAAAGGTGGGGACTAATATGCGCTAGGGGAATCCAGGGAGGGATAGTAGAGTGATTCTCTACACAAAAGCTTTGTATCGATGTTCAATCTTCAAGATTACAAGAGCTCCTCGAGCTGTATTGACAAGAGGAGGAAGAAGAAACTCTCTTACTCTTGCCTACCAACTAGCCCCTGAACCCTAGATCCACTAGTGCTCAACTAACTAGAATTCTCCTTGCTCTGTATCAGAAAAACCCCAACCTCCTTACCAGAACCCCAACCCCCCCTTATATAGAGGTGGTTCGGTCCTGGCCTAGGGCATACGTGGAGGCATATTCCTTAGAATATGCCCCCTCCCAAAGTAGTAACCCGACAGGGGTGCTTTTCCCCCGTGTCACACTTGCTTTAGCGACGTAGCCTCTGCGGCGCCCGCGTCAGCCGACGTGAGCGTCGTCACCCTTGTCGGCCATGATTCGGTGGTCCTGCCCTTGCTTTATTCGCTCATCCAGTACACACCGGACCTTCTTTTTTGACCAGAGAGATTCCTTCCTTCTCCTAGAAGCCAAGAGAGGATCCGGATCACAGTTGATCCGGCCACACCTGTTCCTGCATATAAGCCAGACAAGTATTTCCGACTTACTCTTTGAGTCGGACGAGACAATGTTAGGCGACCCGTCTGGTTCGGGTTACTCCGTGATCCGGCCTGCCTTGAGGTGACTCGGCCAGCATCCGCTTTGACCTTGCCGAACCTCGACTGACTCGGCCCTTATACCCCGGAGTGACCCTACCCGGGGTTATCCCCCCAACAGCTAGCCCCACCAAAAAGGGGGCTGCAAGATCATGTCTCCTCCAATGTAGTTGTCACACTCAATGGAAGATGCAGGTGATCGATTGAGAAAGCAAATTGAGGACTCTGCTATCAACTTGATTATCAACTAAAATGCCGATTTTTCTTTCCCCTGAGTTGATAATATGTAATAATTAGTTTACAGCTGATGTAATATATAGATAACTCGTGTAGGCCATGTAGGCATTTAGTTGACGCTGTCCACATTGCGGTAACTCGTCGAGGCAGGTCGATTAGGGAACAGTATCGTGCTGTATTCGGCCGACAACAAACAGTAAGAAAATGTTGGATTATTATACACGTTTTATGATATTGCCATGGGCTTCAGAACTGACGAAACTGCAAAAGGCCGTAAATGTAACGGGCCAATGCGCATGTGGTAACAGGCCTAACGGGTCGTAACAGAAACAGACCATTAGTGAAGCAGGCTGTAACAGTAGCAGGCCAAAACAGAAACAGCCCATTACAGTAACAGGCAAGAAACTACACAAATCGCAAAATAGTAACATGCCAAAACAGTAGCGGGCCACAACAGTAAATGGCCAGAACAGTGACGAGCCTAAATAGTACGGGCCGAGAAATTCCCGACCGAGGGTAGTAACAGGCTGACAAATTTACCAGGCTAGAACAGTAAAGGGCCTTTTGTGGGCCTAAACAGGTAAAGGCCAGAACAGTAAAAGGCCAAAACAGTAACATGCCAGAACAGTAACGGACCATCTCAGAGAAGGGTCATCACTAGGCGGTCGACGATGGGCTGCGATAATGATGATGGGTGACCCACGAACCTTATGTTTTGGAGTGACTTGGCGCAGGCTGCTAATGGGTCGCACAGTGTTGGACCAACATGGGCCTTATGTAGGCCGAAACAGAACCAGGCATGAAAGTTCGCCGGCCGCTGCTGGCTGCATTTTTGGGCCCATTTCAAACAGTAGAGTACAAAACAGTAACGGGTCATCTTCTTATTGGGCTCCCCTTATGGGCCGGCCCAGTTAGTATTTAGCAGGCCTTGGATGGGCATGGCCTCTCCCACAGTTTCTATGGCCGTTAACGGCGGTAACCGGCTGCTAACGGAGGCTGCCACCTGGTAGTTCGCATGACGTCAGCAGTTAGCGCGGCTGGCGAACAGATCTACGATGGAACAAGGTTTCGTGGCTAAAGAGTGCGATCCGTGATGACCCACAAGTATAGGGGGTGTATCGCAGTATTTTCAATAAGTAAGAGTGTCGAACCCAACGAGGAGCAGAAGGTGCTGGCTAGTGGTATGGATTAGAAATTCTCTGCAAATACTTAGCAAACGGATTTTTAGGGGTTTTCGATAAAGCAAGTAAACAAAGTACGAGTAAATAAAAGACAGTAGGAATAAATGCAGCAAGTGTCCCAATCCTTTATGCAGCAAAGGGCAAGCCGGTTGTATTACTTAAGATGACCAAACGTTCTCGAGGACACGTGGGAAGACTGTCAAGTGCTTTCGCTTCATATAGTTGATTAATCTTCTCTAGCTTGCTAAGTGTTGTGTGGGTGAACCTGTGCTAATGTACCGCCCCATCCAAGACTAATACATACTTGTGATTATACCCCTTGCAAACATCTGTAAGTACAAGAAAGTAATTAAGGTAGAGACCTAACCACAGCTTTAAACTCTAAGACCCTTACGTCCCTTGTGCAATGGTTTCCTAACGGGGGTTCAGGTTTCACACTCGCAACCCCTACGATTAGTAGCCAAATACACAATGCATTCCCCTAGGCCCATATAGGTGAAGTTTCATGTAGTCGACGTTCACATGACACCACTAGAAGAAGTACACCACAACTTAAATAACAAACTATTGAATCTTTCTCAACACAACTCCACTACTAACAACATGACTTCTCCCATGTCCTCAAGAACAAACGAACTATTCACAAGACATCATATGGATCATGATTAGAGATGGAATAATGATGTATAACAATCTGCACATAAACAATAATTCAATGGTTCACTCAATAACATCAACTACAAAGAGCAATCAACACCGGGAAAGTTTCCCCTATGAACTAATGCAAGATTCAACTCAATTGTTACAGCAATATGGAGATGGTGATGAGGGTGATGGTGATGATGGTGGTGGTGATGATGATGATCCCGATGAAGTCCAGCTTGATTGTGGTGTTGATGGCGGCGATCTCCCTCTCCGGAAGGAATTCCCTCGGCAAATCATCGCTAGAGAGATCTTTCTCTCTCGGTGTTTTCCGCCTCAGAGGCGGCGGAATCTTCTGTGGTCGCTCCACGAGTCTTAGGATTTCGGAGGATGATATACACCGAGGAAAATTTGGAGTGGGCAGGCGGCCACACCACCTCCCGGCGCGGCCTAGGCCTGCCCGCGCCATGGGGTGGTGTGGGCCCCATGTGGCCCACCTCCACTCCATCTTCTGGCATCCTTAGTCTTCGGAAAAATAGGATTTTCAGATATTTTCCCGGATTTTCTGATCTTCAATTTTGCCTCCAAACAGCACCTTTTCCATCGAATCTGATCGCAGGTCCATGCTCCAAAAGTCATCAACCATGCAAAATAGATGAAATAACATAAGTATCACCTCTCAATACGAAATATATCAATGAATAATAGTGAATTAAGACATAGAATAGTGATGCAAAATGGACGTATCAACTCCCCCCAAGCTTAGACTTCGCTTGTCCCCAAGCGAAACTGAGCTCAATAAACATGGCCTCAAGTTTATGGAGTGAAGAGTCGATAAAAGAATACGGACAAGAAGCATCAAATTCATCAAATACATAGATCATAATAGAAGACAACTCACTATTATATAACTCAACTAGTGAGTAAAGGAAACACAATAAAGATACATAATGTGAATCATAATTGGTAATGGCAAACTTAGCTCTTGGTCGAAGAATAGTTGACAATTTGCTGGAGTTCACAAATAACTGGTTTTTCAATGATAGCTTTCAAAGTAGTAAACTTTAAGATAAGAGCAATGTGCAAAACAAGGAACATCAGAAACATGATTGGATAAATCATCATATGAATGAAAGAAACACAACAACTCAAAATACTTGCTGAGATAGAAGGGAGTAGGTTTACTGACTCAACTACAAAGTAAAAGAAAGGCCCTTCGCAGAGGGAAGCAGGGATTGCAAGTCTCATAAAGAGCTCCCAAAAATTATGATACTTACTAGCTTTCAGCTCTCATTGCCCTATCATAGGCATCTTTAGGTGATTAAGGTTAAAGTGATCAAAAATGAGGATATGCATTGACAAGTTGTAAATTGAGAATCTCATGTCCCTTGAATACGAGGGCCGCTCCTCATGCTACTCAAGTTTAGTCACCGGTAAGTTCTTGTCATCGTAAGCATATGTGTATCATTGAGAACCGCCAACGGGGTATCCCTTGCCCGATGATACGGAAGAATCCCCATATCAAAATGACAAGGCAAGCAGACAACAAGTATCTCAGCAATCTTCTTATTTACCATGGGAATATGGTGCTTTTTTCTCTCTTTCCTCTTTTCATAATATCTCTTTTTTTCTTTTTTCTCAATCTCTATCTCTTTTTTTATAAGAAGAATGCTTCATAGATACTCGTTATGGTTACGCTGCAAGTTTCCACCATGTCAGCATGGATTAGACCAGCGGCCCAGGCGTTTCTCTAACACACATGCATAACTCCATGGACTTACAAGCTCCCCTTTAATTTCACACCGACGACATCCATAGACAAAAGAACATGATATCAACTTGGTACAAAGTACCAGTGCAATGTTGAAAGCATTCCCCATGACAGCATGGTTCTTCTAATTCACAACTTACAAAGCGCAAGCATATACGCAACATAGATGAGCACAATGGTTCAAGTTTATTAAATGCAAGAAAGTAAAGTGTGCCATCAAGTTCGTGAGAGCTTTAATCACTAATTTCCACATAAAAGGTTTAATTTGGGAGGTAGATAAAACAAGCATTTACTTGGAATAGCAATAATGCTAATAGGTAGGTATGGTGGACACAAATGGCAAAGGTTTTGGTTTAAAGGAGTGGATGCACGAGAAGAATACCCTCTCAGTACAGGTTTTTGGCTAGCAAGGCTGGGTAGCAAGTACAAGAGTTGAAGGAAACAAACAAACATACAAGTGATAAAGACAAACATGCAATCTTCCTTGGAAGCACAAAAGATATTAACTAGAGAATACTAGACTTATGAGCAAATCAAGAAAGAAAGATGATGAAATTGTTTTTCTCTAGAGTACTTCTATCTTTTTCTTTTCAACTCTCAAAAAGGTGTTGCTACTGACCGAGCCAGGTTTGCCAAAAGCAACTAAATTAACTCAATGATCCCAAAGTGATACCAATACTAACAACAAGATCAATCATATAACCACGAATTGAAAACTAATATAAGCTATGCAAAAGAGTAAATGATAGAACTTCTCGTTAATATTCCATAACGGCAACTCACACCAAGGGATACATATCTAACGAGAGAGGGGACACTTCCATAATGCAAACCATACTACATAATAACTCCTCTATTCATGATATGACTCTACTAATAAGGTAAAAAGATAGAAGATAGTGATGTGATACCGCGGCACTCCCCCAAGCTTGGAATAAACCAAGGGGAAGCCAAACCTGATGACGAATTACTCCTTCGGTGGTGGTGGTATTATTTCCTTAGTTGACGTGAGGAAATCTTCCAGCATCTTGCGAAGCCTATTATTCTCCCATTGAAGCATGTCCACCTTCCTCTGCAAGTCTCGGTACTTATAGTAGAACTCCTTAGTACCTCGTAGGGCTTCCGTTGATGCAGTGCAAGAGACTAAAGGTACCAGCCCCTGCTTGGGGTCTTGGAGATCTTCCTCCATAGGCTCCTTTCCTTTATCCTTGGCAGACACCATTGTGCTTCTAAGCTCTCAAAGAGTATGTCCTGACAGAAACAGATCGGAAAAAAAACACGACGAAAACACAATATATGGACCTCAGGGGATCCGAGGGGTTATATATTACGAAGTTTCATATCAAAAGGAAGGTACTGGGAGAAAACGAGTCGGAGGCGGAGTCCTGGGTGGCCTCACCACCTGGTGGCGCGACCAGGGGTGGGCCCGCGCCATGGGGTGGTGTGGGCCACCCCGGCTCCGTTTTCATCCCTTTTTCTCTTCGTAACTTTCCTTATTGACTGAAAACTGCAAAAATATAGTTGGATTGTATTTTCACGGAACTTTTCTTACTAGAACTGTTACCTAGATGAAAACAGACTCTGTAGGTCTCTGAATTTGGTCCTCAATGAATTTCTCTGGAGTTATAACTTGAAAAGCATCAACATCTTCATTGTAAGAATCTCCAGCAATATAGTGTTTGAGTCACTGTCCATTCACTACTTGTGTAGTATTATCTTTTAGAGAAGAAATTTTTATTGCTCCTGAACGGTATACTTCTTCAATGATGAAAGGTCCTTCCCATTTTGATAGTAGCTTACCTGCAAAAAATCTAAGACGAGACCTATACAATAGAACTTTCTCACCAACATGAAATTCTCTCTTAAGTATTTGCTTGTCATGCCATATTTTAACTTTTTCCTTAAAGAGCCTAGCATTCTCATAGGCTTCACTCCTCCATTCATCTAAAGAACTTAAGTCAAATAATCTTTTCTCACCAGCGAGCTTACAATCTCTATTTAGTTCTTTCACTGCCCAGTAAGCTTTGTGTTCTAATTCTATGGGTAGGTGGCAAGCTTTCCCATAAACCATTTTATAAGGAGACATTCCCATAGGATTTCTATAAGCAGTTTTATAAGCCCATAAAGCATCATTCAACTTCTTAGCCCGGTTTTTTCTAGACCTATTAACAGAGTTTTGCAAGATAGATTTAATTTCTCTATTTGATAACTCTACTTGCCCGCTAGTTTGGGGGTGATAAGCTGAAGCAATTCTATGATTAACATCATATTTAGCGAGGGTCTTCCTAAAACCGCCATGAATGAAATGAGAACCCCTATCAGTCATGAGATACCTAGGCACTCCAAACCTAGGAAAGATAATGTCCTTAAGCATTTTTAGAGAGGTTTCCCCATCAGCACTCTTCATAGGAATGGCTTCTACCCACTTAGTAACATAATCAACGGCAACAAGAATATGAGTGTAGCCTTTTGAAGGAGGGAAAGGACCCATAAAGTCAAATCCCCAACAATCAAAAGGTTCAATAACTAGAGAGTAGTTCATAGGCATTTCATTGCGTCTAGAAATATTACCAACACGCTGACATTCATCACAAGATATGACAAATTTTCTTGCATCTTTAAAAAGGGTGGGCCAGTAGAAACCTGATTGTAGTACCTTTTGTGCAGTTCTATCTCCTGCATGATGTCCTCCATAGGCACTACCATGACATTTACGCAATATCTCCTTTTGTTCATATTCTAGAACACATCTTCGCATAATACCATCAACTCCTTCTTTGTATAAGTGTGGGTCATCCCAAAAATAATGCCTCAAATCATAGAAGAACTTTCTTCTTTGTTGAGCTGTAAAAGTTGGAGGCAAATACTTGGAGACAATAAAGTTAGCATAATCAGCATACCAAGGGCTTCCTCGCGAGCTCACCCCTACTGCGACTAACTGTTCATTTGGGAAACTATCATTAACAGGCATAGGGTCAAAAGAGATGTTTTCCAAACGAGATAAATTATCAGCTACAGGGTTTTCAGCACCCCTCCTATCTACTATGTGTAGATCAAACTCTTGTAAAAGCAGTACCCATCTAATAAGCCTAGGCTTAGCGTCCTTCTTTGTCACAAGATATTTAATAGCAGCATGATCAGTATGAATGGTTACTTTTGAGTCCACAATATAGGGCCTAAACTTATCACAGGCAAAAACAACAGCTAGAAATTCCTTTTCAGTAGTGGCATAGTTCCTTTGAGCAGCGTCTAGGGTCTTACTAGCATAATGGATAACATTTAACTTTTTATCAATACGTTGCCCAAGGACAGCCCCTACAGCAAAATCACTAGCATCACACATTATTTCAAAGGGTAAACTCCAATCAGGTGGTTGAACAATAGGGGCTGTAGTTAAAGCCTTCTTAAGAGTTTCAAAAGCTTCCCTACAATCATCATCAAAAACGAAAGGTACATCTTTTTGAAGAAGATCAGTGAGAGGTTTTGATATCCTAGAAGTCTTTAATAAACCTCCTATAGAAACCAGCATGACCAAGGATACTACGAATACCTTTGATGTCTCTTGGACATGACATCTTCTCAATTGCCTCAACCTTAGCTCTATCAACTTCTATGCCTCTTTCAGAAACTTTATGCTCAAGAACAATAACTTCATTAACCATGAAGTGGCATTTCTCCCAATTAAGAACAAGATTAGTTTCTTCACATCTCTACAAAACTTTATCAAGCTTGTGCAAACAATTATCAAAAAGAAGTTCCATAGACAGAAAAGTCATCCATGAACACTTCTACAATTTCCTCACAAAAACCATGAAAGATAGCAGACATGCACCTTTGGAAAGTAGCAGGAGCATTGCATAAATCAAAAGGCATTCGTCTATAAGCATAAGTTCCATAAGGGCAAGTAAAAGTAGTTTTTTTCTTGATCTTGTTGTTTAATAGCAATTTGAGAGAAACCAGAATAACCATCAAGAAAACAAAAATGGGTCTTTTTAGACAACCTTTCCAACATTTGATCAATAAAAGGAAGCGGGTAGTGATCTTTCTTAGTAACTTTATTGACTTTCCTAAAATCGATGCACATCCTATAGCCTACCACTATTCTTTGAGGAATAAGCTCATCATTATCATTAGGGACAACGGTAATACCTCCCTTTTTAGGAACACAATGAACAGGACTAACCTATTCACTATCAGCAATAGGGTAAATAATATCAGCATCAAGGAGTTTCAATACCTCATTCCTTACCACTTCCTTCATCCTACGATTTAAACATCGTTGGTGCTCCACTACCGGCTTCGCATCTGGTTCTATGTTGATAGAGTGATGACATATAGTAGGTGAAATCCCTTTTAAATCATCCAGAGTATAGCCCATAGCTCCTCGATGTTTCCTCAAAACTTCCAATAACCTTTCTTCTTCCTTCCCTGAAAGTTTAGCGCTAACAATAACAGGATATATCTTTTTATCATCAATATAAGCATATTTAAGATCATCAGGGAGAGGTTTTAGATCGAAAACCGGATCCTTTTTAGGTGGCATCGTGGTACCCAAGTCTTCTACAGGCAAGTCGTGCTTAAGCATCATAGGTTGATCATGGAGAATCCTGTCAATCTCATTCCTTTCTTCCATGAAGATTTCACTTTCATGATCCTCCATAAATTGCTGCAAAGCATTTTTAGGAGCAAGAGAAATAGAAGCAAGTTGTTCAACCCTAAAATCCTCATTATGGGTTTCCTCTTCGCAAGGTTCTTTAGCAAATTTCGAAAAATTAAACTCATAAGATTCCCCATCAAACTTAGTCAAGATTTTCTCCCTGTTGCAATCAATAATAGCTCCACAAGTACTCAAGAAAGGTCTACCAAAAATGATAGGGTAGGTTTTACTAGCAGCCGAACCAAGTACTAGAAAATCAGCAGGGTACTTAATCTTACCACAAAGAACTTCCACATCTCGTACAATACCAATTGGAGAGATGGTCTCTCTATTAGCAAGGTGAATAACCACATTAATCTCTTCCAACTCGCAAGGACTGATTTCATGCATAATTCCTCTGTAAAGCTCATAAGGAATAGCACTGGAACTTGCACCAATATCACATAAACCATAATAGCAATGATCATCAATTCTAACAGAAAGCATAGGAACACTAGCCTTTTTAGTTCTATTGGGATGTGAAACAATATTAGAAGCATCCTCACAAAAGACTATGTGCCCATCTTCTATGCTTTTAGTGACAAGGTCTTTCACAATTGCTACCACAAGTTCAGTGTTTATTTGTTCATCAGGTTTTACAGTTCTTTTTTCACTTTTGGTGATTACATTAGTTATCATAGGGTGGTCCTTTACCTTTTCGGGGAAGGGAATCTTCTCAATATAAGGTTCGGGTAAGATGGGGTCAATAATGCAATACTCAGCACTTCCAAAAGGAGCATAGTCAATAGTATCTTTGTAAGGTGCATGGTATTTGTTCCATCCCCTTTTTGGAATTTCGATATAGGAAGCAAAAGCTCTAAAGAAATTCGTAATAACTTGCAAATCAAGACCATAAATATTACTAATATTTTGAAAGTCATCAGTTCCCATAAAAGATTCAATGCATTCATAATCATAATTTATACCTGAATTTCTACCTTTGTCATTCTCCCAAGCTTCAGCATTGTCTTGAATACGGTCTAGAAGATCCCATTTAGCTTCTTCTTCCATACGAGTGAATGATCCAGCACAAGAAGCATCCAATAAATCTTTATCATGTAGAGGGAGCCTTGCATAAAAGTTATTGATAATAATATTGTTGGGGAGCTCATGAATGGGACATTTGAGCATTAGTAACTTCAATCTCCCCCAAGCTTGTGTTGTACTCTCTCCATCAAGAGGCCAAAAGTTGTATATTTGATTCCGATCTTTATGAATCTCACTAGGAGGATAAAACTTTGAATAAAAGAGAGGCACTATTTCCTCGCATTCCAGAGCTTGACCATTCTTCAGCAGCTTATACCATTCCTCAGCTCTTCCTTTCAGTGATAATGAGAATAACTTCTTCTTAACTTGATCTGTAGTAATACCTGCACACTCGAACAACCCGCATAATTCGTGTATAAAGAGTAAATGATCACCGGGATGGATAGTTCCATCCCCAACATAGTAGTTATCCATAACATGATCAATAATTCTTGTAGGTATTTTGAAAACATCATTCTCAGCAGGTGGTGGCTTATCTACTACCTTAGCAGTGGTAGTAGCATTACCAAATAAGAAACTCAGCGAATTATCCATAACAAAAATAAAGCAACTAGCAGAAGTAAACAATACTCACAGTAGAAGTTTCCTTTACCAGTTCCACTATCCAATAGCGCTTCACTCCCCGGCAACGGCGCCAGAAAATAGTCTTGATGACCCACAAGTATAGGCAGTGTATCGCAGTATTTTCGATAAGTAAGAGTGTCGAACCCAACAAGGAGCAGAAGGTGCTGGCTAGTGGTATGGATCAGGAATTCTCTGCAAATACTTAGCAAACGGATTTTTAGGGGTTTTCAATAAAGCAAGTAAACAAATTACGAGTAAATAAAAGACAGTAGGAATAAATGCAGCAAGTGGCCCAATCCTTTATACAGCAAAGGACAAGCCGGTTGTATTACTTAAGATGACCAAACGTTCTCGAGGACACATGGGAAGACTGTCAAGTGCTTTCGCTTCATATAGTTGATTAATCTTCTCTAGCTTGCTAAGTGTTGTGTGGGTGAACCTGTGCTAATGTACCGCCCATCCAAGACTAATACATACTTGTGATTATACCCCTTGCAAACATCTGTAAGTACAAGAAAGTAATTAAGGTAGAGACCTAACCACAGCTTTAAACTCTAAGACCCTTACGTCCCTTGTGCAATGGTTTCCTAACGGGGGTTCAGGTTTCTGTCACTCCGGCAACCCCTACGATTAGTAGCCAAATACACAATGCATTCCCCTAGGCCCATATAGGTGAAGTTTCATGTAGTCGACGTTCACATGACACCACTAGAAGAAGTACACCACAACTTAAATAACAAACTATTGAATCTTTCTCAACACAACTCCACTACTAACAACATGACTTCTCCCATGTCCTCAAGAACAAACGAACTATTCACAAGACATCATATGGATCATGATTAGAGATGGAATAATGATGTATAACAATCTGCACATAAACAATAATTCAATGGTTCACTCAATAACATCAACTACAAAGAGCAATCAACACCGGGAAAGTTTCCCCTATGAACTAATGCAAGATTCAACTCAATTGTTACAGCAATATGGAGATGGTGATGAGGGTGCTGATGGTGATGATGGTGGTGATGATGATGATCCCGATGAAGTCCAGCTTGATGGTGGTGTTGATGGCGACGATCTCCCCTCTCCGGGAAGGAATTTCCCTGGCAGAAATCTGTCTGCCGGAGAGATCTTTCTCTCTCGGTGTTTTCTGCCTCGTAGAGGCGGCGGAATCTTTCTCTGGTCGCTCCTCGAGTCTTAGGGTTTCGGGAGGATGATATACGCCAGAGGGGAGAGGCTGGACTGGGCCAGGGCGGCCACACCACCTCCAGGCGCGGCCTAGGCCTGCCCGCGCCATGGGGTGGTGTGGGCCCCTTGTGGCCAACCTCCACTCCATCTTCTGGCATCCTTAGTCTTCTGGAAAAATAGGATTTTCTGTATATTTTCCCGGATTTTCTGATCTTCGCGAATTTTGCCTCCAAACAGTACCTTTTCATCGAATCCGACTACATGGTCCATGCTCCAAAAGTCATCAACCATGCAAAAATAGATGAAATAACATAAGTATCACCTCTCAATACGAAATATATCAATGAATAATAGTGAATTAAGACATAGAATAGTGATGCAAAATGGACGTATCAATCCGCCATGGTCGAAAAAAATCGTGGTTAATTCATTTGTGACAGGCCTTTTACCACGAAGGCCATCTGTCCCGAAAGACTCTTTGGCCACGAAAAACGGGCCTTCAACCACGAAAATCGTCTATTGTAAAAGCCAACTTTTCTTGTAGTGATCACTACTTTTCACATAACAAGTTTAATTTGGAAGGTAGATAAAAGCATGAATATACTTGGAATGGTGTAACACACCATGCATAGGAATTTATAGTGGACTCTTTGGAATAACTTGGTTTTCTTGGAGGTTGGATGCATGAGTGGAACTCATACTCAGTACAGGTGGATGCTAGCAAAAGACTGGGAGCGACTAACTAAGAGAGCAATAATGGCCATAATCATACAAAGCGACAAAACATTATTAATTAAATCATAAAGTGATATTACAAGTCAAAAACTAAATGATCATAGAGGCTATGGTGACTGGTTCATAGTCTTAACATGGTGTAAGCATGTTCCAAGTCAACCCAAATAAAGAATCAAAGGAGAATACCACAATATTATGATTTTGTATGCTAAAACAACGCATGATTCTTTCAAGGCACATTAAGCAATGTCAATTGTTTGAAACAAGTCATGCTACATCAATAATCACTAAGCATATGGTCAAAGCCACATCTAGCATGACATGATAAAGTCTAAATCACAGTCAAAACAAGCTTCCTTTTGTACCACTATAAGCATGAAACTTCCTACTCTTTTCCAACACCAATCAAAAACTAAAGCTAAACGCGGTGCTAGCAAAGGAGAACACTCAGAGAACAATAAGAGTGAAAACTAGAGTGTTCTAGGCAATGAATAACGGAGTGTGTCTCTCTCCAAAATAAGTGTGTTGGAATCCAACCAAATTATTTAAGCAAACTAAACAAAAGAAAACTAAAAGCAAATACGCTCCAAGAACAACACATAGTGCATAAGGTAATAAAAATAAAGTGTCTTGAAAGAAGACCTGAGATTATTGATGAAGAAGGGGATGCCTTGGGCATCCCCAAGCTTTGACGCTTTTACTTCTTGAATATTTCTTGGGGTGATATGGGTGGCATCCCCAAGCTTGAGCTTTTGTCCATAGTTCATCTCATCACATCATTCTCTCCCTACACTTGAAAACTTCCTTCATAGGAAACTTCACACAATCTTCATTAGCAACATTAGTGTATTCAAAATAATAAGTCTTTGGGTTTAGTTCCAACACAAGTAAAACTTCCATTAAAACACAAGCTAATGTAGCAATTCCTTCTAAAATCTCAAGTGATCAAAGAGAACTCAAAGAGAAAGAGATTAAGAGGCAAATACAAATAATGGCAAAAATCTGTCAAAACAGACCAGCAGGTAAAAACCGATTTTTTCGAAGACCTTATGTTGCTCAAATCGAAAAGTTATAATCTAACGAAAGTTAGATAATAATCTGGGGCATAAGCACAGAAAATTACAGCTCAATTTGACTTACTGAGATTTTTCACGATTTTTTACAGTGACGCATAGAAATCTGTTTCAGGACAGCAACTTCCCCATATCTTACTTCCCTCTCATTAGAGGTTATTCTTGGCACAAAAACCAAAAAAAGGACAAGGAGAGGTTATTACAGAGGCAATAACTTCCAAGACTCAACACAACAAAAATAAACTAAAAGTAAAAATATAATGGGTTGTCTCCCAAAAGCTCTTTCTTTATAACCATTAAGATAGGCATGATAATTTCGATGATGCTCACATAAGTAATATGAATTGAAGTAAAAGAGAGCATCAAGAAGCAAATATGGAACAAATTTAAGTCTAACCCACTTCCTATGAAAAATAATCTTGTAAGAAACAAGTCATGAGAGCACAAAGCAACAAGCATAGGAAAGCAAAACAAGTGCAACTTCAAAATTTTCAACATAAAGAGGGGAAACTTAATATTGTTGAGATATATAAAACCATGTTTCCCTCTCTCATAATAACTTTCAGTAGCATCATGAATAAAATTAACAATATAAATATCACATAAAACATTCTTATCATGAGCCACATGCATAAAATAATTATTACTCTCCCTATAAGCATAGTCATTCTTATTAATCGTAGTAGGAGCAAATTCAACAAAGTAGCTATCATTATTATTCTCATCACCATAATCATCAAATATAGGAGGCATATTGTAATCATAATTAATTTTTCCTCAATAGTAGGTGGACTGAAAATATCATATTCATCATTGTAATCATCATATATTGGAGGTATAGTATCATCAAAGTAAATTTTCTCCTCCGTGCTTGGGGGACTAAAAAGATCATTTTCATCAAAAATAGCTTCCCCAAGCTTAGACTTTTCTATAGCATTAGCAATAATGGTGTTCAAAGAATTCATACTAATAACATTGCTATTAGCACGCAAATAAAGTTCCATAGATTTTTTAATTTTCTCTTTAAACACTTCATGTCCTAACTCAAGATAAATACTATAAAGCTCTCTAATTGTGTTGTTGTTTTCCATTAAGCCTAACTAGTGAAAATAAAAACAAGAAACAAAAAGATATAATTGCAGAATCTAAAGGAAATAACTTCGAGCACTCACACACCAGCAACAGTACTAGAAGATAGCTTAGTAGCTAGAGGATGTGAGTACCTTTTACCTTACCTCCCCGGCAACGACGCCAGAAAATAGCTTGATGTCTACCCATGCTTCTATTCTTGTAGACAGTGTTGGGCCTCCAAGTGCAGAGGTTTGTAGAACAGCAGCAAGTTCCCCTTAAGTGGATCACCCAAGGTTTATCGAACTAAAGGAGAAAGTGGTCAAAGATATCCCTCTCAAGCAGCCATGCCATCAAGATACAAGAAGTCTTGTGTCCCCAACACACCCAATACACTTGTCAGATGTATAGGTGCACTAGTTCAGCAAAGAGATAGTGAAATACAAGTAATATAGATGATTATAAGTGGTAATTTCAATCTGAAATAAGAGTGGTAGCAAGCAAACATGTAACAGGACTGGTTGTAAACGGTGTTTCAATGATTAGAAACAAGACCTATGTATCATACTTTCACTAGTGGACACTCTCATATAAATATCTTCTCTTCATTATGCTACCCTGAACTACTCTCCGGTTGGACGATGTAGGGCTATACTAGCACACCTTAAAGTTCACATTCCCCATCTAGATAACCCCTCACTGTCACCTTGAGCGCTAGATGGTTCCAACAAACACCACAATCTCATAGAGACATCCAACTCAAAATATACTCACGATAAGTATTTATGTAACCTTAGCCAAAGTGCTACACGGTGTGCACACTGTCGACTTCACACACGTGGGGATAAGCAGAGATTAATTAAAGCACTTGAGTAGCAGAATAGATCCTAGATTATAAAGCTCATGATCTCAATAAGATCACGCATAGAGAGAGATGAACACATAGCTACTTGTAGAGCCCTTAGCCTCAAGAGAGAACTACTCCCTCCTCATCATGGGAGTCAGCAACAGCGATGGACATGGTGGTGGAGTCGATGGAGATGGATCCGGGGACACTTCCTCGTCCCGGCAGGGTCCCGGAATAGAGACTTCTATCCCCCGAATCTCCTCTTCGGTGGCGGTGGCGCTGCGGAACTTTTCGTGGAATTCTGATCTTGTTTTTAGGGTTTTCGTCCCAGGGGGAATATATAGGCGAAGGGGCAAGGTCGGTGGAGGCCTGAGGAGCCCACACCACCTGGTGGCATGCCTAGGGCTAGCCGCGCCACCATAGGGTGTGGCCGCCTCCTGGCCCCCCTTCGGCTGCCCTTCATACTCTGTGTTGCTTCGGGTAAAATATTGACTTTGGCTTTTGTTCCGTCCAATTCCAAGAATATTTTCTTACTAGCTTTTCTGAAACCAAAAACAGCAGAAAACAGGCAACTGGCACTGTGGCATCTTGTCAATATGTTAGTTCCAGAAAATGTATAAAAATGCCTCAAAGTGTAAAAAAACATAAGATAGTTGATATAAAACAAGCATGGAGCATCAAAAATTATAGATACGTTTACGACGTATCAGGAACCGACTGAACGCGTCCCCACTTGTTAGCATGTAATAGCAAGGGTCCACTACGAGACCCGACAGAACGCAACCCCACTTGTCAGCACGTAATGGCGGGGGTCCACTATGGGACCCGACTGAACGCGACCCCACTTGTCAGCACGTAACGGCAAGGCTGACGGATGGCAAGTTTTAGACCATGTGAGAGTTTCGTACAAGGAGATGGGAAAAAGGGAGGAAAAACTAAGCGGCTGGGGAAACTGAGTACAAACCGAGGGTACAAAAATATAAAACCCATTTATCAAATGGTTCATATTCAAGAAGGTAATGTAAAAAAAAAACAAGACAAAAAACACAAAAAGCTTAATAAGAAAATAATGACATAACTGAGAAAGAATAAGAATTGAATAACACAGAAAAGATATGTGCAAAGACTATACAGGAATAGTATAAGCACTGAGCAAAACACGATGGCATGAGCAAAATAAATATTTCATGCTGGGACCATCCTTCTAGTTAGAAAAAATGTATTCCATAATCTCAGATTCCATCATCTCCCCGCGTCCGAAAAGATTGAACATGTATTTGGCGTTGATTCCAACGGGAACATCATGAACATTCTCAAACCTGACAAGAAATTCATTGTAGACAAAAAAGGGAACATTCAAAATATAGAAAAAGAAATATCAAAACAGATAAAATAAAATGAGGGAATGAGAGATATAACTCAGTCTCCAAACTAGCTGATGAATTGTTTGGTCAAAATTTGTTCCTTCAACTGTCTAGCCTTATCAAGATGTGGGAAGATGTAAGGAACCATCTTAGGAACATCCATCCTTAGCTTCTTCGCCAATTTAGACGGCCTCTTATTAGATAGCTCAAATTTTTCACCAGGTCGAGATTGTCTAGGTACAGTAGTGAAGTCAGAATCATGGCTGCCACAAGAGACCTGCGCAACTCCTCAAAGATGTTTACCAATATTCTTCTTGGGCATTAATGTGACAAAATCATCGTTGTCATCTTCGTCAACAACGACAACATCATCCTTCGAAGTGTGTCCAGCTACAGATGTCTTCTTCACAAACGGATGGATTTTTGAGATGACCTTCTTCGCCGTGTTTACAAGGTTTTGAAAAGC
Organism: Avena insularis; assembly: GCA_023614405.1. Lineage (NCBI taxonomy): Eukaryota > Viridiplantae > Streptophyta > Magnoliopsida > Poales > Poaceae > Avena > Avena insularis. The sequence continues at coordinate 419,158,909 of CM042693.1, read as the reverse complement.
TTCCGCAGGAATATGTTGCACCTCAGGTGTTTCATACCGATTCTCGAAAAGAGAAAGGTTATCCTCCTCAATATCAAGCACTAGACCTGCATCGCATGAAGTTTAAAAAAGTTTAGACAGATAAATAAAACAAAAACTATGGGGGGAGTTCACTATTGTATTACACATAAGTTATGTTGCATATCACAAAAACAAAACATACTACAAAAACAAATGAAAACAACTGAAAAAACAAACAAAAAAAGGAAAGTTCACTAGGAAGTTTGAGGGGTTCACTATAACAGTATTCAGAAGTTATGTGCTGAACAAACTGGAAAAAAAAGTGAAATAATGAGTAAACTAACATGTTTAGAAAAATATATTTAAAAATATACAACAAATATACAATACAGATATTGTTTTGTAAAAAAATAAAAACATAAAACTGAACCTACAAAAAAATACTAGCTTCAACACCTAACATTTCTCTAAGATTGATATTGAAGTCCCCACATGTGAGCTAGCTATAAAGTGTGGCCATCCTTATATCCAGGATGTCTTGTTGCATGAATACTAACAAGCTAACACCATTATATGTTAGCAAAATCTGGAGCATAAAGAACCCATAGTCACGCCTACAAAAAAGTAGCTAAAGAAGTTTTAGGATAAAAAATATAAAATAGGCATTTAGAAAAGAAACAAAAATGAAAATAATAAAAAACAACATATGTCGTAACAAAAAGATACTTACGTAGTTAACTTCTTTGGAACTCTAACATAGTGATACTCCCAATGATCAATGCATCTTGGACTGAACGATTCACCTTTTGAGTTTGTTGCTTCCCTCCAAAACTTCTTGATATTAGTTGGCATGGTATGCAGGACCCTTTTGCCATCTGGGTCAAGGGGTCCACGTAAAGAGTCAAGTAACTCAAAACGCTGCATCTTAACATTAAGGGCAACAACAAAAAAATGCCCAGGAGCATCAGCAGCAAGAGGATCAGGAGGATCAAAAGTAGCAAACAAAACTTGCATATAAGTTAAAATGAAATTTAAAACAAGAATTAGAAAAGAAGGAGAACTACAAAAAGATAGTGTTCCAGAAAACAAAAATTGGGTTTACCACATCTTTCGTATCAAGACGTTCTTCCGAATTAAGACTGAAGAGGTTTTGTACACGTCTAGAGACTAGATTTCCTTCGAATATATGCCTCTGTTTTGAATACAAACGAAATATAATATATAAAAAAAGCACGAACAACACAAAAAGGAGCTCAAATTTGGAGAGAAAAAATAAGATAGAAGTTCACATCTCAAGATAGAAAAACTTACACAGCAAATATACAAAACAACCAACTTGATTTCTTATACTTTTTTCAAGCAAATAAGTTCCAACAGATACAGTGAGCGTGCAAAGAAATCTAGTAGGATGGAATGCCTCACCAATTTGACCAATAGTGCACTCGCAATCAGCATTACTAAAAAGTACTTGGTCCCTGAAAAAAAGAAGAAAATAATACAATAACCACAAAATGATAACTAGTCAGGAGAAGTTCACTACTATAGTAGACATTATATATTTTGCATATAAATGGGAAGTTCACTAAGAATTGATAAAGAGTTCAATATACCAGACTTGAGGAGTTATGTGATGGAGTAGAAAGAATGCAAAAAAAAATAAGAACTACAAAATAACTAAAGTAAATTTTTTTAGTAAAGCAAATATAAGAAAAAATAAAAGAAACCTTTTCAATGGATCTCTCCTCATTCTGCAGACTCTATCGAAAACTTCTTTTATTTTCTGGAAGGCTGGAAGAGCGAAAGGACGAGGAGTTAAACAAGGGGGTGGACTCTGAAAAAAGAAAAAAAAAGTTCACATTAATAATCTGGTAAGTTCACACTAACAATCTAGTAAGTTCACACTAAACATGATATATGGAGCATAATGGAGATCAGATATATCTATGCAGAACTTCAGACTACATGAGAGGAAGTTCATTATGGGCACACAAAAGAACATCTATGCACAGGCTAATGAATTCCAAAAATCACAAAAAATAAGCAAATGTACATTTATTCAACAAGATATTTACATGAACTGTCAGTTTACACCATGAACAGAACAAAGGCATATGTAAGAAATGCTGGACGCTGACAAAACATCGCAACCCACCAAACCCAACCCAGAAAAACAAAGATTGTAATCACATGTCCTTCCCTGATTCTTTGGCTATTGAATCTGGTCAAGTGAAAAATTCTTTTGAAGAGTGGGAAGAACCAATGTTCGTTGATAACTCATGGATAGGGACTTCATCACCCTTTGGATCGACATCAACTTCTAAAGGAACAGAAGTTCTGGCCGCAGAAGTGACATCTTTGTCAGCACCATCTTTGCCAGTATCCTTATCTACCTCGTGAACTTCCTCTACTGAAGGAATAGCTGCCTCTTTAACTTCATCTACTGCAGGAACATAAATTGTGGCCAAAGAAGAAGAAGCATTGTCAACACCAGTTTCAGCATCATGCGTTGCCTAATCAACATGATCTTTTTCCGCAGCAACATTTGATTCAGAATTTCCAGCACCTACAACGTCGACTGAGATAGCTCTAGCTACTCCATCTGTAATAGGTTCCTTAGTAAAAACTGCAGCTCCTACAGAATCCCCATCAATTACCATATCATGAGCATGCACATTTCTTGCAGCGCTATACTCGCTAGACTCGCCTTGAATGTTGTCGACATTGTCAATAGGCTCAGCAAAAACAACTCCAGCTGCTCCCACTAAAATAGGATCCACATGCAAAGTTGTAAATCCTTCAACATCCATATCCGGTGCCACAACATGATGATGCAGACTCCCTACTGAGCCAGATTTGATTTCAACATTGTCGGTATTGACAGGAATGTCAGTGCCTAATTCCATATCTTCTTGACCATGATCTTCAATAAAATCGTGAGGAGGCGTTACAGTAGTAGATGCACGCTTCTTGAACTGAAAATCACTCAGATTATCAATTTCCAATTCTTCATGAACATCGTCATCATCAAGCTCGTCGGGAGCATGTTCCTCAGCTAGCCTAGCATCTTCCTGCACACAAATTTAGGAAGTATGAAAGTTAGCACGATACAAAGTATTAAAAAAAAGGAGAAGTTCACTATAATGCTAACATGAATTTAGCATTTAAAAATCATAGAGGTCCATTATATAGTTGCAGTGAATAAACCTCAAATGCAAAAAATATAAAAAGGAGAAGTCATTGTGATGCTCATAAAGGATAACTATATAAAAAAGGAACAGCATAACTATAACCTTAGCTTCTTCAGCTGATTGACCTAAAACAACAATAGGGGAAGAGGCATCTTTGGCAGGAGCATCATCATTAAAAGCAGGAGGATATTGTTCCCTAATCTTCCTTTCAATCACAATATCTTCTCTTTCAAACTCTCGGCAAATTTTATCTTGATTCAAGCCAAACGCTAAGAAACAAGTGTGCACACAAGACGCTGCAGCCCTCAACGAATCAAGCAATCTGAGCTCATGTCCCTTTTGTTCTTCAACAGCTTCAGCACTGGGGCCATGACTAGCAGGAAATCATCCATATATCTTGTTCATCTGGTCAGCTGTAGTAGGGATGGAATGAGAAATATCATCAACTTTCTGAAGTAGAAGATCGATCTTGCTCAAGGCTGAAACAGGTGCTGCACCACCACTAGTTGCTGCTGGCTCAAGGATAGGCACAGTTTGAACATTTGTTGCTGGACATAAACAGTTTCATGCTGAGTAATGGTCAGTGGATTAGAAAAATGATCAGGTTCCGAGAGATTATTAACAGCGTGTCCAACATTAGATCCAGCATAAATTTCTTGGACAGGCAAACGATAAGAATATGCAATCTGGTTGCGACCTTTCCACTGCAGATAATATGGATAAAAAATAAATTAAATGAATACAAAAAGAATACAGGAAGTTCACTAAAATCATGAAAAAATAACAAAAAATATGGATTATGCACGCATAACGGTAAAACATAACAACATACAAAAAACCATATAAAAAATGAGTTGACCAAAGGAAGTTCATATGTAAAATTATAGAAGCTCACTACTACTTATTGGGTATTTGTAGAAATGAAAAGGAAAAAAGAATGAGGGGTTTCACAAAATGCTAGGTGTTAATACGGGAAATTCACTTATGCAACATACAGGAGCTTACTACTTAAAATGTTGGGTATTTCAAACAATAGAAAAGTGATACAAAAGTATATAAGAATTCACATTAATATGGATTAAAAAAAGAAGGAAGTCCACACCAACAAAATGTCATGGGTTCACTGATAGGAAAGTGGGGTATTTCCAAAATGTGAAGATAGGAAAATCAATGCAGTAATTAACACCGACTACTATCAATTAAAAAAAGAAAGATCACACATACAAGATATCAGAAGTTCACTACTGCATAAATGAAGGAGTTAACATAAAAAATAAAATAAAATTAGAATGTAAGTATAAAACAAAATACACAATGAATACATCATAAAATGGAGAATAGCCCAAAAATAAAGAAGAAAAGAATAGTGGTACTCACGCTTAGTTTGCCAAACCTATAATCTACAAGGTTAGGTCCACCACTCTTATAGAGATCTAGTTTATAAATCTCATTCATCTTCTTCTCTTGCAAGTAATTTGCATGAGGTGTGAGAGTGTGCATGACCGAATGCTTGACAGAATAGCAACTGTCAAGATACATGATAACTAGAACAACACCACATCCTTTGGGTCTTGCCTTCTTTTCTTCTTGGTACCTGATAGCACCTCTCTTGATTTCATCACAAACAACCTGACAAAAATCCATGGTGGACATACTCTCATAATCCATGTTAACTAACATAGGAGCATCCCTACCAAGGCGTGTAGCAGCACCAGGACAGATCAATCTGTTGAACAAAATGGCAAAGAACACCTTCATAGCTAAGTCAACTTTTGAATTATCCTTGACTAAATCTTATAAAAGTTTCCGCGGATGCTTGGTTTCAATATGAGAACTTGGTGCAAAGCCAAGTTCTATATTAAGCTCACGCAATTGATCAACATGACTTGAATTTGAAGGTCTCGGAGCGGTGCCATCTCCATTTGGGAAACCAAAAACATGATGAACAACATCCCTGCTAACTTCAAGAATCTTTCCAGAACCACACTCTATATTCATGTTGGATGGGTCAAGTTTCATCATTAAATGACACATGAGGACACGTGAAATATTGCTCTCAAGAACCCAGTCAAACACACAGCCAAATCCAGCATCATTGACTTTTGCTATATGATCTGAATTTAGCAACTTAACAGCCAACAAAACTTTCCCAAGTGAGTAGCGAACAGTTTGCTGAAAGCGCTTTTGTCTAGCATCATCTGCATCAGGCATCAATCGACCTGCAGTCTTCTTACGGCATGCAGTCTTCTTCTTATCAGGACCACTAGGTAAAGCATTTCAATTTCTGTCTTTTCTCCCTTTGTCTGCAAAACATAGAAAAACAAAAAAAATAAGAGATGTTCATTGAATATGAAAAGGTGAAAAACAAAAAAAAGGATAAAACAAAAAAAATTAAATAAGGGAAGTTCACTACAATGATGATGGGAGATCACATTTTAAATAAGGAGAGATTAACTAATGGTAAAAAAGGATGATATAAGAAGTTCCGGATGTCTACTTTCAGTAGTTCACTAATATGGTAGGATAAAGTTCAACTATATTACAAAACAGAACTTGAATAAAAACATTAATACAACATAATGAAAAAATTACAAAAATTAAAATAGCGTAAAACGACAATACAAAACAAAATTAAGAGAAGTTCACTATACTAGTGAAGGGATATACACATCTATATCAGGAGAGGTTAATTAAAGACCTAAAATAATAATTTAGCATGGTACATTCAGAAGTACATTATAAAAATAAAAATCATCTAAAAAATCACCTGCTCAGCTATGTCAACAAAGTCATCAGAATCATCAGATAAAACATCTTCAGTGGCAGCATCAGGGACATAAGGCTTGTCCGCTGGAAGGCTGCATTTGCTAGAACTAGACTTAGAAGAAGAAGAATCCTCATGAATGGTTGTTGATTTAGTAGACACGAAAACACGAGGACTACGGTGAGGGGTCATAGCAGCAGGCTGAGAAGGGGACAAAGGAGATCCAACAACGGAACTATGACTTCTTTTACGAACACCAATCCTCTCTCTATGACGTACTGGTTCACTAGGCACTAGTTCACTTGGCACTGGTTCACTTGGCTCTACAACTGGTTCACTTGGCTCTACGACTGGTTCACTTGGATCTATGACTGGATCACTTGAAATATCTGCAAGCTGGTAACATCTTTCTTTCTTCCTTCCTAATATAGTACTGTTTCACTTTCAACTCATGTTGAGCAACCTTGGAAGCGCGTTGCTCATTGTATTTGGACAGCTACTCCTAAACATTCCAATCTTGTGTCACTTCCTCAGTACCATCGACAGTCTGCGAAGGAATGTCCTGTAAAATAGGAGTGCAATCTGGTACAAGCGAATCAGTTGCATCTGATGCCCTGGACTTATCCTGCACAGGACTCGGATCAAAAGCTGGTCCAGCTAAACAATCAACATTGGGGATATTGGCAGATTCACCAACAGGCCTGCTAGGGAGTGGTGTTTCATCATAGAGAGGCCGGCCAGTAACAACATCATCATCAATAGACTTCACAGGAGAAACAGAATGGGGATGGTCGACATTGAGATGTTCTAAAGATTCCCTGATAGTTTTAGTGGCTACAAAAAATAGAGAAGTTCATTGTATGAAAATATGAAGATAGAAAAATAACATTGCAGAAATTAACTAATAGATTAGTAAAAAAATATAGAATCAAAACAAAAAACAAAGAGGTTCACTACATAACTAACAAAATAAAAAGTTAAAAAGAAATACAGATATGAATATAAAAGTATAAAAGTGTGCATCTGTTAAACTACTAAAGGATTGACTTTTCCATAAAAGGGGGAGACCACATAAAATGTGAAATCTACTAATATAGACGACAACAATAAAAAACCTTGAGAAGTTCACTGCATATAAAATGATGAGTTCATTAGATTCATTTGTGAGTTAATATTTATCCCAATAGTAAAAAACTTACAAAAATAAATAACAAAGAAGTCCACTACATAGTTAATAGACAGTTAAGTAACATTTATTAAAAAAAATTCAAAATAAACTAGCTAGCAGCACATAAACAAAAATAAATAAAAAGTTACACAAAGTACAAGAAGTATTATAGAACAAACCTGCATCAGTAGTAGATGAAACTTCCGGATTAGGATTATTTGGAAGCAATATAACTGCTGGGTCAACATAAAATAAACTAGGAGTTAATGACGAGTAAAAAAGAAGGAAGTTACACATATAAAATTACAAGTTTAACAACAAAAAATGCTGAAAAAAGAATAGACACCATACCAGGTGGAGATACTGGTTTTTCAACAGGATCAGCCACAGGATGATCATCCTTGGCCATATCCTGCGTCTGCCCAATAGCTTCATCAGTTGCAGAAACAGGACAAGGCACGCTTGGCACCAAAAGATAGGCAGTACCGAGGATTATAGGAATGCCAGTAAGACAACTCAGTTTGCCATCATGAGCAACTAATTTAGCTTTCCTAACAACCATAATCGGGTTTGAGCTTTGAGAAGCATCATCAGATCCTGAAAAACCGACACACAAGTAACATTTCATTTTGATGTTGACAAAAACGCAATCAGTACAAAAAAAACACATCACACCAAGAAAGGTACATGAGAAGTTCACAGTAATGCAATCTAAAAAACAATATATAGTGAACAGAAAATAATTAACTAATACCAATGTGAAGTTCACATAATAAACTTGACAAGTTCACATTTTAGGGGGAAATAGGTGTACATACCTACATTGCTCATGAGTAATTTTTTGACAAGTAAAAGAAAAAAGGTTATCAGCAAAGAAACTAAAAACTATATTACTATATGTGGTAAACTGCAAAATACATGCGAATCTCAGTTCACTATCTAGAAAACATCAAAACTAGACAAAAAGCAACTACCACACACATATGAGAAGTTCACATAAAAAATATATGGAAGACCACATAACAACTATAAGAATAATAACATATTGTAACAGATGAGAATTAACTAATATCACTATGAAGTTCATATAATGAACTTGACAAGTTCACATGTAAGTAAAAATGGGTCAACATACCTAAATTAATCATGAGTAATTTTTTTGACCAGAAAAGAAAAGGTTAAAAACAAATACAAAACTTTAAAATAGAATAACTATAAACTATAACACTTGAGATGTAAATTTTATCTTAATAGACAAACACAAGTTAAAGGATCAAAAATCAGATGAGCATATGCTCAGCAAAAAAACATGCAAAATTTTGAGTTAACTAAAAATGTAAAACATCAGAACTACACCAACCACAAAAATACATATATGAGAAGTTCACATATAAATATATGGAAGACCATATGTAATATATGAGAAGTTCACATATAAAAATATGAAAGACAACATGTAAGTTCACATATAAAATATATGAGAAGTTCATATAATGAACTTGACAGGTTCACATGTAAGTAAAATGGGTTTACATACATAAAATTGATTATGAGTAATTTTTTACAAGAAAAGAAAAGGTTATAAACAAAAACAAACATAAAAAACAGAATACCTATAAACTATACAACAGATTCAGAAAAATGAGATATAAATTTCATCTTAATAGACAAACACAAATTAAAGGATAAAAACTTAGATGAGCATGTGGTCAGCAAAAAAACATGCAAAGATTGAGTTAACTAAAAATATAAAACATCAAAACTACACCACCACAAAAGATACATATATAAGAAGTTCACATATAAAAACATGGAAGACCACATAGTAACAAAAAATCAAAACTACCAAAAAATCTAATTACTACAAACATCTGCTCTGAGTGTACCAATACATAAACAAAAAATTAGGATGTTCAAAACAGCATAACAAACTTAGAAGTTATGAGCGTCCAATGCAGATCTACATACAACTAATAAGATTAGATTTCTAGAACAGAAAAAAACACATGAACTACAGATCAAAAATAGAGAAAAAGGAAGGAGACAAGTTAAGTATACCTACATTACCTAGACAAAAAGAGGGGTCCATATATTATTAGCGTATAAGGAGGAAAACCAAGAGGCAAACAGGGAAGGTCGCAATCAATAAAGGAGGCACGGCTCCATGAGGGCAAGGAGGGTCCGAGAAGAAGACGTAGGGGGCGCAGCCGGAGAAGAACCTCCACCCCAAGGCGAGTCTGCACCTCCGCCAACCCCAAACTCTAGGGAATTCAAGCAAAAATGGCAGAGCAAAATCAGAAACAGAGGAACAGCTCCCGCTGATACCACCTTCCACAGAAGGAGAAGACGGAGCACGAACTTACAGAAGGATGCGGCTATTGGGGCGGAGGATGTAGGGGCAGTGCACGCGTGGGCGACGGTTCCGTCGGTGGTAGCAACTACCATGATTTTCGAACTACGATAGGAAGTTCACTTACACTCATTCTGGAAGTTCACTTATTTCATTATGGAAGTTTAGAAAGGGTTGTACAATAGTTATTCTACAAGGGGTTGTAGAATAGCGGAGATATATATTATATACTAGCAAAAACTCATAGGGACACTATTTCAGTATCGATCATAGATCTAGTGTGGCACTACGTCGGCTTGAAATACCCAAAATATGTTCATACACTACAAGGAATGTGCTAACTGGTGACCTCAAATATTGGTCATAGAAAGGTCATGATAATTCATCTATGACCTTTCTATGAACAAAAACAATAGGTCACATACCGAGGGTCACTATAGACAGCTAACGACCTTTTTTTGAATTAGTCATAGACGATTATGACCAAAATATATGGTCATAGAGTCTATGACCAAAATTTTGGTCATGCACAATCTAGCATATCCACATCAGCGAATCCTACGTGGCAGATTTCTGTGACCAAACCAATTGGTCATTGATAACATTTAGCCCGGTCCAGTTCAACTTTTAAATGGGCCAAGCCCAACATTTTGGCATATTTATATATGTTTTTCCCAATCAATTTCGGCGAGCCTAGATGGTACGAGCCCAACATTTCAGCCTCTTTATTTTAGGGTTATGGCCGTTTTGTTGTCCATTTGTTTAGCCTTTTTGTTCTACTTGTTTCATAAATATACAACGTTCCAGCCCACTGTTGGTTGGGCTATAATCACAAATATTATCTAGTCCAGTAGGACTTTTGGCCTTTTAAATTCCATGATTCCAATTCTGGACATTTCAGCATCAGACGATCATTAATTCTGTCAAATGAAATGATTAAAATCAAGAAATGATTCAATCAATTATTCACAACAACAGTTACAAGTCCACACAGTAATAGAGAATGAACAAGTCTAATTACAAGTTAACATATACATAAGCACCAAAACATGGTGGCTATATCAACAACAACTTCGGTGCACATCTCCAGGGTTCAAGCTTCTTCTAATCTTCTATCATAGCAGCAACAGCCTCAATGACATCACATCCCTACCTACTTAAACTGTTAATGAAATACAGTGCAAGTTAAATGCTTGCCAGTAAAAATGAGAAGTAATCTACAGATCAGGGAACATAAACTACCTTACTAATAGTTGCATTAAGAAAACTGTAATTATTTCATACATCCAGAACAGATACAGGTCCAGTGAGGCACGAACCTAGGCTAGCCTTCTCATTATGTTGGAGCAGCAGTATCATCAGTGCTCGCGGACACAATTTCCCTGACCATAAATGATAGTAATAAGACAAAAAAGAAAGTGTTCAGTTGCATGAGTCACTTAAAATGGACCTAAACTACCAACAGTTTCGATAGGTTAGATGTTTCAGAAATGTGTAACCATTATGTGTTTATCAAGTGACTATAAAGTACTCCCCTAGCTAGAAATTTACTACAAATAATAATTTATAATATACTTCTACGTGCAACTCTTTGGTGAACTCAAATATCTGAAGTTTCATTCAAGATATTGGTATGCCAATAGTATATGCTATTTACTTACATGACAATTTAGGGAAGCATAGAGTAACTTATATAGAGTTGTAGCAAAGGGATGAACTTAGAAAGCATGATTAGCGGTAACATATATGGATATATATTATTTTAGGAAACACAAATTTGTATACAGATACACTCACTAGCTAACAATTAACAGTTTATACATAGAAACTCAAGATTCAGTAACAACATGGTACACACTAAGCATTCTAGGCAGTAGAGTACAGTTCCACCGAAGCATCAAACCTAGTAGAGCAACCACTGCATCAATGTTCTATCATTTATTTTTATCTATTTGATTAACTGAAGGAGTATCACGAACTTATTAGGCATGCAAGTTCAAAATGCATAAAAAAGTGAGTATCACTAACATCAGTAGCATTTAGCATTCTAAAACCTGAATCATATCCAGAAGCCCAAGGTAAGGAACATGGATTACAAACAAACATGGACAAGTTTGGCAAATGTTGTCATTCATCTTAATACTGTAACCAAGTTCAGCTTCACCGAGCTTCATCCATGTGGTCAATTTCAGTTTGACAAATGTTGTCGGAGAAGAGCCATTGCTACCTTCAAAGGACATGGAGTTGCTGCAGCACTTCATTCACGCCATCTTCTGTCTACTTTACAAAACCTTCAAAGGACGGAGCATATTATATTAGCCAAGGAATTAGTAATTAATCACTCACGTTAATATTCTGTATGTTTGAGAAACATTCCATTTTGGAAGACCCCCAGTGATGAGATCTTACTCATATGCTTGCTATTGAAAACATGATATAATATTATTTGAAAACCATGTTGCATTCTGAATCAAATAAAGTTTCATGTGTCTTTTGGATTTTATGTTCACACAAGTGTGACTCACAAATCGTTGTGCTTATTGCTAAGGTATGAACTGTTCATGGAATTACATGAGACAACTAAATAAGCTTTTCTATAGAAATAATTTATACAATATGTTGACAATAAATTAGAGTGGCGAAACTACGCGTAAGAATCAGAGCTGCGTAGCTGCAACAAACATCATTAATCATTATCACAAGCAATGACATGAACCTAGTACTGCAACCAAGCAATGAGAAAGACTCATCTTCATTACCATAAGAATATCTTATCTGACCTGCTATCTATCACACACTACATATATATAGGAAGGGAAAGGAGACAGACAGTTAAAAGAGACACCAGTACACAGATTTTTAGTCTTAGAACAGTGCACACAAGCCTCTGAATATAGAGATGGGCATGTACTAATGCGTATTATGGGTAAGGGGGTCTGAACTTCTCCAGCTCTTCACACAGGTCGAGGTGGTCTCGAAAAAGCTGTTGCGGCTGGAGAGCAGACAGATGGAGAGGGTTCAATTGATGATTCCAGGAATTTTGTTGGGAGAGGGGTAAGAATGGCATTCATACCGCTTGGTAGACCTCCAGCTGGGACAAGTCCAGTCTGGCGAGTATGTCGAACAATGACAGATATAACATGCGGTTACGAGCCTGAGAAAACAAGAAACTTAGTCATGAAGTGGATCATAAGTAATTAACACATTACTGAGCAGACTTTATAATGCCAATTTATACCATAACCAACTAGACAGCTCAACTGGCAACATAGCAGGCATGTCTGAAATATGATATAGCTAAGTTCTGGGATGTGTTATTTTGAGACGGATGTACCAAGTTCTAGGCGGTGTTAATTGGAAATGGATGTGCTATTTAGATTCTTTTTGTTAAACAATAATATGAGACCTGAGCCGGACAATCGAACCCCTTTGCTTGAGTATAGAAGTTGTGCAAGAAACTGAAACAGGAGACACGGTGTGGTTGGCGAGAAGACTACTATTATCATTCATGGGAACCAAAACCATACAAGTAATGAACTGAGGACCTTTTCTACAGCAATGAACTGAGGACCTTTTATCTATTTCTGTCATTGTTCCCCTCCCATTTTCTGCAAAATCAACATGTAACACTCCAATGCAGATCAACCAAAAAGTCTTATACAGAGATCCGTGACGAACACCTCAAAAGTACGATGGCAGCTCCGATATGAATAGCAGTACCGGAATCCTACATTAATCAGAGAATATGGACTCACCATCAGGATGCAGTTGCAGAGGTTGAGCACCATGATGGAGCGCCAGTGGTCGGCAAGCACGGGCACGGCTCTTGACGACCCGCATCTCCACCTCCACCCCTCCCCGTCGTTGTGGATCTATGGGAAGATCGACGGAGACGATGTCGTGGGGCAGGGGCAGCGCGACCATGAGCTGGGACTGGAGCAGCAACGCCACCTGGTCCTCGTCGTTGCTGATGGACCAGTCGAGCTCGATGCGGTAGCCGAAGTTGCTGTTCGTTGTGGCGGTGGGCGAGAGGACGCGATGTCGACCTCCTCCGTCGCGCTGGCCGGAACCAGGATGCGGAGCGCGCGATGCAGGCCGCCGCACCTAGCGCTAGTTTTCCTCTCCAGTACGCGACACGCCACTACCTGTGCATCATCCCGAGTTCCCGACCAGGGAGAAGACGTGCACCGTGTTGAGCTGAGCATCAGTTCCTTTGTGTCCCGCCTGGACACCCACTTTGTTATGGCCAGAATTGTGACATAGTTTGTGATAATATGCTCATAATTTGGAGGCATGGGAGAAACACCGGGGGCTTTTGGAGGCTATGGTGGCATGGGGCTCGGAAGCATGGGACTTGGAGGCATGGGAGCACCACCGGAGGGATTCATGGCCTCCTTGATGAATCCATCACCTAGGATCAATATTTATGGCCTTCTTGGTGAATCCATCACCTTCTATCAATGTTGATGGCTATGGAGATTCATCGCATGCCAACACCACCAACACCATCGTCCAAGACTCCCAAGGAGAAGAAGCACAAAATGGAAGTGGCAATGGCAATGGCTATGACGATGTTGACAAATGATATGTCAACATGTGTGTTCAAGTCAAATTTGTGTTGAACTTGGTTGTGTGAAATTATCATTTGCTTTTGAACTATGTCCTAATTTTGTGTTGAACTTGGTCGTGTGAAACAAGCATTGGGTGATTGTTGAGAGCCACTTGTTGTTCTATTTATTTTGGTTTGTTTGATTTTGTTGATGTGGTGTGGGCTATGAAAAGTTGTTTGCGCCGACGCCCGCGCGCTGCATTTTAGCGCGCCTGGTGGGGGGCTATTTTAAGCTCTATTTTCGCGCGCCGATTTTACCGCGTCGGCCAGCGGAGAAACACCGCGCGCGCGCTGCATAGCATGTTTAGCGTGCCGCGATATCGCGCGCATATTGGAGTTGCTCGTACTCTTGGAGATTTGACATATCCTGGACGGCTAGGTGTCGCGTTAAACATCCAAGGTGTGGACTTATCGAGGCAACTGTATAAATGTTTGGAGATCGCCTCGAAGATCTGCCGTCGGAGATTGGGCCAAGCAGGTTGAGCTTGGTTAAGGGAGAATAAGGTTTTGTTCGTGACCAGGTGATTCTTGTGGGTTCGACGGGTGATAACGATGAACTAGGGTGCATGCATGCATAGCCTCTCCAGCCAGAGACTCGTAGAGTTGGTGCCAGTAGCTTGAACTCCATGAAACAAATCAAGTGTACTAATCTCCTTTTTCTCTCATATTCATGTTTGTTTCCTTGTGGTGTTTGATTGGATGTATTGCTTGAAGCATTGGCATGTTATGTTTGTCCTCATCTTACTATCTTCGCTTCATCTTGTGCTCATGTGTTGAGACAATAGCCTATCAAAACATTTTATATTTTGAGACAGAGGAAGCATGTGTCATTTGCACCATAAATCTCACAATGTTGAAGTGCGTGCTTTTTTTGACATGCATCACTTCAATTGTTCCAAATTTACATGAGCCTTCGACTTAAACTTGGCACATGTTTTATCTACTGTCAGAGGGGCAGATACCTATATCTTGTTTATCATCCGCATTTGGTTGTGCACTACGACATGGGGTCATGCTTACTAACTCAATTCTTCAAGTTGGCCATGCGAGTGGAGCTAAAGTTATCCTAATATAAGATATGCTTCCTTTTGTGCACCGAGGGTTCCTGCAGAACAGAATTTTTAAGATATGCTTTCTTTTGTGCACCGAGGGTTCCTGCAAAACAGAATTTTGATTTCTTCAACGAACACTAGGCAAATCGCTGGTATATTGGCCACCTCTGAGCCTCGCATCAGATGGCACATACAATCTTTTTTTTTTGAACTTTACTGGAACAATCACAGCAAAGTGCAAAGTAAACTTTTGATTGGAAAATTTCAGTGCTCAAAATACTTGTTATTAAGGAAACCTCTTACAAAATTCAGCACTTGATCCTATACAGATTTCATACATGTATTAACAAACTGTATCAGGCAGCTTCAAAAGGTGCAATCACGTTGATTTTCAAACATTCTAAAAAGGAACTGGACCTTCGATTTACAGATATTCTATGGCAAATGGCAAAGAAAAAAATCGAAATATTCTACAGTTAGTATCCCCAGGGTCCTCAACTTGTATCACTGGATGATCAAGCAGGAATTACAGAACGTTATGAAGTTATACTGTGGGATCGATTGCAGTATCGTGCTGTGTACTGTGGCTATCGCCTACCACATCGACACACAAGTAATAGTTTACAACACCAGTGTACCACCCGTGAACAATTCCATGATGCCGTGTACAGCCTATAGATAAAGTAAAGCAAAGTAAAAAAGCAGTATTAATGTCGTTTAATGGCCCATTCCACAAATAAACAAGAATGGGAGGATACTTTAATAGATGGGGAGCAATGCTACTTGAGAGATTGTACTACTCCTTCCGGTCCATATTAATGAACTCAACTTTGTCTAGATTCGTATGTATCTAGTCTAAATTCTTAACTAAATACATGCGAATCTAGAGAAAGTTGAGGCCATTAATATGGACCAGAGGGAGTACTCAAAATACCTATCTTGAACACCCATGAACTGCTATTTCCAATATATTATTCATGTTAATAAAAGAGGAGTATTGAGATTTGAAGGGGTAGTTTCAGCTATACAGAAAATAAGAGGGGAATATCAAGGTTTGCAGGTGAACTAAAATGGTCATATACATTTGATGTGTACTTGCGGAGTTAATGAGACTTTATTGATAAGTTGAACTAAACACTAAGTTAATAGGAGCTACGTATGCAGATTGCAAGCTACCAATAGAACATTTGGGTTATACCAATTCATACTTTAGCTTCTCATCGGTGAAGCTTTATTAGGGGCAAAGCAAAATACTACCGCTGTGGTATAACAAGGAAGCCAAAATGTTTTCCTATGAGTTGTTTTCGTAAGGAAGAAACCTCAAAGCTTATAAACATTTTTTATATGAAGCAGCCCACATCAATATATCATAGCATGTAAGTGCCCTACTGCTAAAACCACGGAAACCTTCCCCAGCTCCACCCATGCTCCTGTTGCCCCATCTCTCCATGTAATGTAAGACATCACCCCTTGCCCTCCTTCCCTCTTTGCCCCAGTGCGATTGATTCTGTGGTTGCACGACTGTAGCGCCATGCTCCCCGGAAACCAATGCCACCTCTCTGCCTCTGCTTGCAGCAGCTGCAACTGGTGCAACACCAGATCCTCGCGTCCCCATGATGTGCACGTACTCCAAGGCACCCTCCTCAGTTTCTTGGAGATGGCTACCCACCTGACAAACTTTATTGTGCTGCCAGGCTCTTCCCTAACTCTAAACAGAACTGAGGGAGATGGGTTGAAGAGAGAAAGAGGGACAATACTTATCCCATTTTCATTTCGATGTGGCTAAAACACTATAAATGCTCACGTCAGCTAAACAAGGGAGTAAAGAGTATTGAGACTTGGTACAGTAACCAAAAAGTAGACCAGAGGGTTCTCAGAACAACTGCAGTTTTTGGTGGTAGAATAAATGACTTCTTAGTATGTAACAGCAATTAAAATGTCAGGTCGGTGTATACTCACACCTTGTATATATCATACTGCTGAGAGACTGCCGATCTTTCCCATCTCATAGGTATCAGCGTAGTAGTACAGCTTGACCTTATTTGACAAAGACAATCCAGAAGCCAAAGGAAGATTTCGCAAGTTTAAGCCGTTAATATCAGCAATATCATCAACAAAGGCGGTGACATCCCCAAGTAATCTAAAGATAACACAACGGCAATCTTGCTGTAAATCCAGAAAATCAAAATATAGTGGTGTGTTTGCTTTAACTTCTGGTAGACGGTATTCCTCTACAACCAGCTTGCCAGACTCCTAGAAAAAACATAAGCACATGAAAAATCGTTTAATGGCACATAAAAAAACAACATAGGCAAGCAAGAATTATGAGGTGGTGTTTTGGCTCACAGGTGCAAATGAACCTATTATGAAAAATGCATAAAAAATAAAATTTAAAATGTAAAAAAAATTGAACAAAAATTTGGCATGTACATCTGAACATTCTATGTCAATACATAAGTTTTTTAGAAAAAATGAACATTTTATGTGGCTTGTGTAAAAAAGATAAAAGAAATGTCCGTGAATAGTCATTTTGCAGCACCGAAATTTGTCTTTTTACGTGGGACACAAAAAATATTCCTTTTCCCCGAAAACTTGTGTACGGACATATAATATCTAGATGTACATGCATATATTTTTTTCTAACTTTTTTGACATTTTGAAATGGGCTTTCTAACAATGGGTTCATTTGCACCGTGAGCTGAATTGGATTTCCGGAACTATATATCAATCTAGAAAGTTCAGCTTTAAGCTTCTCAAACCCTCAAATAACGATATCATGTAGCAGAAAAACTGGCTACTTTTAGGAGCAAAACTTGAAAAGAGCTGCAGCACACAGATGAACAATTATGATATTATGTTCAATCACCTATAGGCTATAGCTATATCAGGGTTCCAACAAAACACAGGGATATTGGCTTCAAAACTTGGAACTGGACAGGTTCAAAACTGCTGGTTCCCCTGGCTGATTCAGCCCTTAAAACGAAGTAACTAGCCTGTTAAGGGAATCTTGGGACCTCAGGAATGAACACATTTGGCAGGAATCCAAGCGCAGAGGATTGCATGACACAAGGAAAATAGATGAATAGCCATATGGATAGATCACAGGAAAATGGCTTCGGTCCTAGGCAAGTGAAAAGGAGGTTGGAGTGGACGTTGAAGTCCCTATGGAACTAAGGCATAGGAAACCAATCCATAGGAAATTTGGTAGCACCATCACACTGATCCAAAGGACATTTGAAGGGGAAAAATCACAAGGATTGGGAACCTATGAAAATCCTACAATCCAAAGTGGCCATAATTAATTCTCAAACTCAACTCCTAGAATTTTAAACCAACTTCCTTAACCTTTTTCATCCCCAAAAGGGTTCCAAAGAATGAATGCTGAATAGAAGTGATGAATTACATAAGCATGAAAGTTCCAAGTGTTCAAAAACGAACATATAAATAGATCAAAAGAACTATAAAACTATCAATTTTAGTCATCAAATCAGGCAAATTGGACCATATAAGCAGTGCCTTATTACCTTGACAACTGTGACTTGTATATGAAGAACTGCAGGATTTACATGTCTATCTTCTATACGCGTCAATGAAAAAGATCTCGTATCCAACTCTGATGACAAAGGTGAATGGGTTACTCGAGGCCTTATAGCACTGAAGGAATCAAGGCGAAATCCAGCTATTCCAGGAGAATTAGGTAAGAGATATTGCTCAAGAACAAGATCATTGTCTGTCAACCTCTCAGCCTCAACTGGAATCTGTAAAATAGGAGGGGAAAGTTTTAGCAAATAACTCGAAATAGAGCTCAGAAGTGCTCTGTAAAAAAATGACTGGATTTACCCTAAATCTGCCCAATGATGGTGATCCATCTAAATAACTTTTCATCCTCATTATTCCCGCGGATGTGTCAGGACCCATCTCCTTTGGCAAAGAGCTACCAAAAACAACAATCTTTTTTGCATGGATGAATGAATCCTGTGCACTTTTTGGCTTAGAATCAATAAATGAGCTTCCATCCAAAGATAAAAGATCAAATTCTTTGTTAAACATAGTTGAGCGAGAATCAATCTGGGGAAGTGTCATTTTTATTGTAATTATGCGACAGCGGATAGGATTTGGGAAGTGTAGTTTAATGTGTCTTGGTGCCTTATCCAGGCTACTTGAATTTTCTGGTCCACAAAGCTGTGGAGATGACACTATCATGTCTTGTACATCCCATTTTCCTATGAATGTACGATCGTCTCGCTGTATTTTATTACTAGCCCATATCTCGACCTGCACAAGCAGCACTATTATCAGCATATGGGTTAAATAATTGCACTAAAGAAACAACCAAACAGGGGAACTGAATATAGCTCAATAGGCTAGTTCAAATACTCTTCTTGTTTCATACAGGTAGCTAACTCTGCCACTATAGGAAACAGTCTCTACAGCACAATGAATGTTCAATGAGCTCTCTAATATTAATGTACATAGGCATGTCAAAGGTCAAATACTGCAAACAGTTTCAAAGCCTAAATGGTGTCAAGATCCCTATAAGAAACACTGTGAAGTGCTACAAGTACATCCCAGACAAAATAGCAAGTATTTGAATTGTAATACCCAAACTGAGCACTTTAACTAGGAAAGGAGAATTTGTGTATCCACTCTGCAATGCTGGGATCTTTTTCCGATTCTTGTGTGTTCCTCCTTTGCCTCTTTTTGTGTTTGCATTCTATGAGATACCCAGGCTAAACATGAAATCGCAACTGATCCGCTGATACATATGTTTTGGACTTTTAGTATGAAGTTCAGGAGAGGAAAAGTGTAGGTTTTAGGGGAAAATTTCTGGATGGGCTTTTGGTCCCTTGGACCTGCACACCCTCATATATATAGCTCAACTTAGGATTACATCCTAACTTACACACTAGAATACTCTAGACTCTGCTAGTGTACTAACTCACACTCCAACACTCTACTGGAACATTCCAGACTCTCCTAGGACACTACTGCTATACAAACCCAGACTTCAACACTCCACTTGAATATTCTAGACTCTCCTAGGACAGCACTGCTATACAAACCAGACTCCAACAAAAAGAGTATTGCTTCTCTTGTATTGTATCTAGATGCAGCTCGCTCAGAACTAGTGCATTTGATCAAGCTATATGAAATCTTCAATAAAATGCATCAATGATTTCAATAACTTATATTCAAACGTTCTGTTTACTAAGCTTATCAAGAAAACTGAATATAGCTAGGAGCCTAGGAGTTCCCATACATAATAGTGAAGAAATTTCTCACTGACTTAGTCTGTACACTTATGTACATAAATGAAGCATCCCATGAAAAAGAAAGACAGCGAATTAGGACATCTTACAATTGGGCAGTCAGATGATGAGTAACCACAGGAACTGACAATTATTGCAACTCCAGAAACATCTGATAAACCACTAAGAACAATCGGGAACTCCACAGATGTGCTGCCCTGTGGAGCTTTCCAGTAGGACCTGTACACCCCACTGCCAAGTGGTGCCAGTAATGAAAACAGTGGTGCAGAGTCACCAGCAGTTTCTACCTGGAAAAATACAACAGGGCAGGATCAGAGCAATACTCTGTGGCAAAAAATATAGAGCAGGGAAAATAAGATACAGCTTCAGAAAAAAGAGAAAAAATATTTTGAAATGATTATGTTAGGCTCAAGTCTGGTGCATATTCCATGGTCCATGCGCAACAGTGTGGCAGCAGCTCATAAAGGGCTCATAAAGGGTACTCCCTCCATTCAGAAATATAAGACGTTTTAGCTTTGTGAATCGGATGTATCTAGACGTCCTTTAGTGTATAGGTTCATAGAGGTTCCGAGTGAACCTTTATATTAAAAAGCGTCTAAATACATTAGCTTCACAAGCCTAAAACATCTTATATTTTGAAACGGAGGGAGTAGAATTAATCATAAATTAATACAATGTCGAGGAATACCATATGTAAAAAGCTTGCATGTGGAAATTCTGCAAGAGATTCTTCATCATCGAGGAGCTTCTTCAATTGTTCCTGACCAGATTGAATACTATCTACTGAATCAGATATTCTACTGGGCTCAAGTTGGCAGACCTGATTCACCGCTCTCAGTGCTGCTTTCTCTGCACGACCTTTTCTTCGCAAACTATGAAGAACTCTGATATAATCCACATAGAGTGCATGTTTGATCACCTCACTGCAGCATGATTTGCACACAGAACTATCTTCGAGGGCGGAATAGCCACCACCTTGACTCCCACCATACATCTTCAGATCTCTGTAAGTATTGCTAAGCAAAAGAAAGGCCCCTTTCCCAGCACAGCAAGCCTTACAAGCTGTCCTTTCACACTGGGAACACTCCACAAATAGAGATGGATTTCCACTAGTAGCTGAAGCTTTTAACGAAGATACAGCACAGACTTCACATGCCCCACCAGAACATGATTCACCATTTTCACTGATATTCCAGAAGTCTATAACATGGCCATTGACTTTTTCGAGCCCAATCGAAGCGTTAACACGATCCTCGAAGACAGCATGCCCCAGCAATGCTAGCCTATCAGCAAAGCTGGATAATTTCAATAGGTAAGAGTAATCAACTGAACGATTTGGGTCTACTGTGGCAGGAATTATGCCAATCGATAACAATGCACGGTCCCTTTGAGCAGCAGAAAGATCAAGATAAAGACGTTTTATTTCAAGCTTCATCATCTGCTCAAAGTTAAGGGTCTTTCCCTGAAAAGAGATTTACATCCCTAAGATCCTGATTTATACTCAACACATTTACAACAGCAAGAACATCAAACTTTTTTCCCAAACAAGTTGGGGTAGGCTAGATAATAGATATGAAACCCAACCGAAACATGTGGAAACCAAACATAACACGTTTGTTAAAAAAAAATCATTTTCACTTTCTTGTTTCAAAATAGGCAATTATAATTGAGAACAAGGATCATTGTATAAAGCATGACAAGTAAGCACTAAGCAGTGTCAAGCACAATATATACTGTATCTAGCATGAGAACACCAATTTCAGATATCACTTGCAAATAAAATTAGCTCCACAGATTTAAGGAAAACCTATCAATGACCTAGATAGGAAGAGAATGAAAATGAATTTGTACCAAGAAATACCTTATTATTTCCAGAAAGTAATTCCAAAAACTCGAGATAAAACTGTGTGCTGCCACGATCTTCAACCTTGTTATTCACTTCAGCAACAGGCTCTTCTGATGCACTGGCAAAAGGGTTAACATCAAATTCGTCATCAAAGAAGTTCATCCGTTCCTCATTGCCAAATGATGTATTTGCAGTGACTTTTGATTGGTTTGATATGACAATATCACCAGTGAGAAAATCCACGAAGTTTCCAGAACCACCTGGTTGAACTGATGGCGAACTTCTATCGTGAATTCTCTCACTACCATGAACATCACTCTCAGGAGAGGAAAAATTTGCAACATCCTTCAAACCTAGAGCATATGGTTTTTCATGGATGAGCTCCAAAATTTGAGCAACACATTTGCTGTTGGTTAACATATCCTCCCATGGAAGAGAAACACCAAGTACTTCAATCTGTTTCAAAAGATTACTCATCTAGTCAACGAAAATGTAGACAGAAGAAATATTTCAAATTGTTAAAAGCTTCTTGTTAAAACATTAAACATCTACAACCCAATGATTGTGTCGACCTATTACCTCACCAAGCGTAATGGGTGTTCTCGACATGGCAGACGGATGAAAAGATAACGCGACAACCCGATCTAAAAAGTTGACTTCTCCTTCCAGCTCTTCAAAGTCGTATAACAAAGGAAGATAAGTACTCTCTTGAACGTCCGGTCGAGCACTTTTACCTGTAACAGCCAAGTCCTCCGGATCAATTCTTCCAGTGAGAGGGATCAACAAATTTGTCCCATTCGAGCACTGTGGAATGCAAGCGCCCTAAACAAGTAAACTCGCAGTTAGTTATACATTAGCTTGCTAAACAAGACTTGTAAAAGATGAAAGGATGCAAAGAACAAATGTAATTATTTGATTAATAGAGGTAACTTCCAATAAAAAAAAACTAGCATGCAGCAAATAAGCCGCTAGTATAATATCAGATCGACATAACCAGATTAAGATAGGAAAGCACTAAGAATAGTTCAATGCATCCAGATGCTTTAACAGGAATTCATACAAAAAAACATCAAATTCAAAGCAGCTGGGTACATACTGAAATTGTCACAGTAAGCAAGTAAACTGATGAAAATACAAAAATTGTAATGACGACCATTCAGCATGGGCTCATATGTGTGCAGATAAAATCTGTACTTTAAAGAAATGGGACAGATTTAAAATTACAGGAACAAAGCTTGGCTCAGCCACTCAGATTAGCTGAGCTTGACTTAGCATCATTCAATCAAAGTTAAGGAATACACTGTTTAGCTTTGGCTTAAAACCAAGCCTCGTGCCTCAAGTTCAGATTGACAGAATTGCAAAATAGCATGTCAATGACACATCTGATGAGGCTCAATATTAGCAAGGACTGCAGTTTTAATGTGTTTCTAGTGATCTAGTCTTGATATTAACTTACACATGTCAGTCCGTCAAGCCCAATCCTATGAATGAGCCAACTTGCTATTAATAAAAGCAAAATTGATGAACACACCTGGCGTAAAAAAATCATAATAATATACCAGTAAGATGAAGACAAACCTCAAGAACAAGCTTAAGGGCATCTATGCTGGAACCAACTCTGACATCTACAGTAGCTGGATACGAAGAATCTTCAACACCATGGGAGACAGTAAGAAGAAGCTGAGAAACTTGACAAGGTTCTCCAAGGTATATAAAAAGCTCAACATAGTCTGCACCTTGTTGGCATACCTGCATGAGTGAAGTATCTTAACATGATATATGGAAAGCATTGAGATGTAAGAGTAAGTATATATTCTACACCATTTGGACTCTTCCAGCCATCAAGTCATCAACTAATCATCTTCCAAGCAGGATTGGTGGGGTATGTTAGGGACAAAATATTTAATGTACAATAGCTACCCCCTAATTCAAATAAATCAGGTAACTATCAGGAATTAGCTCAACATCAAAGCAATATACCCAAATAAGATCCTTCTTTTTGAAGCTGAGAAGACTGGAACCACCATCAGCCATTGGGGTGATACTAGGGACTGGTTTCAACATGCATCCAGATGGCCTTGATAGCACCTGAATTTTCAACACAAAGATGACGATCTAAATTAGAAACAGTAACAGCACATATTAAGCCTATGCATATATATTCATTGGTACCAATAGATCCCTTAGACACATACAAAGAAAATAATGGCATGAAGCCATGAATATGAACTGCGCTCACAGCATCTGTGATGTCGTTTCAAGGGGGTGTCCTAAGAAAATCTTTTGTATACGGTACTAGTTGTAAGCATATCAAGGCGAGTGCAAAACTTAGAGGTCGCTCCTCTGATAATGACAGACTTCATGGGGGGAACTCTTATGTTCTTCCCTTGTGTTGCCCATGTTATGATGCCAGAGGTTGGAAAAAAATTGGAGCACGTGTCAGATGGAACCAATACAAACTTTGGAGTTTTTACCAAGGATACACATGGGACCCACCTTAGGTATGCCTAACCAAACTATACACTGCTCATGCTCTCAGATAGCAAAAACTACAAGTACATAAGGGTTTTAGACTTAGTAAGACCAAGACCGAGTATATGAGATGTGACTTTAGTGGTGTTGGGTGCGAAGATGGAGGTTAGTTTAGAAGAACAAATAGTGCCTAAGAGGGACACCTTCCGATACTTGGGATCAATCCTACAAAGCAACAGCGATATCAACGAGGATGTTTGCCACAGGATCAAGGCAGGATGGACAAAGTGGCGGCAAGCATCCAGCATCCTATGTGACAAGAAGGTCCCACAAAAGCTACAAGGTAAGTTCTATAGGACGGCAATCAGACCTGTGATGCTATATGGAGCAGAATGTTGACCCACTAAAAGACAACACATCCAACAAATGAGTGTTGTGGAGATGCGCATGCTACAGTGGATGTGCGGGCATACAAGGACCGAGTTAGGAACGAGGTAATACGTGATAGGGTAAGGGTGGCACCGATTGACGAGAAGCTAGTCCAACACCGACTAAGGTGGTTTGGGCATATCCAGTGGAGGCATCCAGAAGCACCAGTTAATAGCGGTATTCTAAAGGGTATGGAAAATGCTAGGACAGGCAGAGGGCGACAAAATTTGACATGGACGGAGGCGGTAAAAAGAGACTTGAGGGATTGGAATGCTCCTAGAGTTTTGACTCTTGATAGGACTGTATGGAAATCAACAATCCATGTGACATAATCTTAGTTTACTCGTTCTTTGTTTACTTTTTCTCTCCTCTTTTTGGCTTCCTTATGTTTCTTTTGGGTTTCATATCTAGCCTACCTCAATTTACTTGCAAAAAGGCTTTGATGTTGTTGTTGTACATAATGTGGAGAAAAAGCAACAGGAAAACAGAACGGTGGTCAAACGTGTAGAACTGTTTTTCTTAAAATGCATAACTCAACCCAGATACATCATGATTTTTTTATAAGTACTGATGTAGATAGTGTTATGCTCTGAATAATAATACAAGTATGTACGATATTTTTCAAAGAATTATGCTGTCTTCGGTTCTAAGTTATATATTTCGTATTTTCGTACCAGTGAAAACTTGGCAACTAGCACTTAAATAAAAAATAGAGTTTACTACATATAGTTTAAGATCAATGATCACTACAGGAGACAGCAAAAGTACCCATTGATTTTCTTTTTCAGGTCAAAATAATGTTCAACAGGAACAGGTTACAATCTCATAAATCCACAGATAATTTAAAAGGCTAGTGGAAGCACCTTCCTCCCTCTGTCCCAATATACAGTTAGTTTCTCCCATCGAGGATGCATCTTTATTTTTTCCCTCAGGTATGGAATGCATAAAAGAAACGAAGAGCGAGGAGCCAATCCAAAAAAAAACTGCCCGATATTCTATTCAAGTAATGAATGTTGGACAATAAGAGTAGGGCCCATTGAAGGGAAATGCACTACAGGTCAGTAGTGAAAATTATATGTAGAAATAAATTAACAGTTGGCATGTCACTAAATGTGATAATTAGAGTGAGGGGAAATTTTCCCGAACAACGGTACAGAGATATTAAAGTCAAACTAAAGTGGAAAATCTACATTTGAATTATAAAATTGGTTCCATTCTAATTGTGATAATGCATTCTAGTTAAGTTAGAATAGAATATTTGCATAGTTCATGCATAGAACTGAAATAAAGATTACTTTGTAAATTCTATACTGATAATGAATAAATTCACCTACTTCGAGAGGAAAAATAGGGATGGATGGGAGATGCTTATATAGCCTCAATCCAAGAAACATCTCAAACTGTTTTTGACGGGAACTATCATTCACATAATTGTGGAACCTTCTTTGCAGTGTAATCTTGACATTCTGAGCAGCTGAGAATTTACCGAACTTTCCAGTCTCCTCCTTGAATATGTTCAGAATCTCGCTGTGCATAGCTTTTGAGCCAGTGTACAACGTGGCATGGATATCACCAGCCAGAAGAAAAATCTCCGCAAGGTGGTTCACTGGGGTAAGCATTGTTGAGCTCTTGAACTGGTCGAATGTCATATCAAATCTCTTCCAGGGCTTTTGTGGAGCCTCCTGGCATGGATGCTCCCATGAGGTAGTACGTGTATTATGATCAATATAAAATGATTTACCTGTTACAGAATCAAAGCGTTCCTCCCATCCAGGGGGCAAAGAACGAGCACTGCGACCATTATTTTCAGAATATCTGCTTGCGGATAATCCAAACATTGCATCTATATCAAGGGAGATACCAAGTCGACTACACTGTTCAACAAAAACTTGAAGTGCGCCAAAATAGCTGGCGGCATTGGTGCGATCAAGAGAGTCTGCACAATTAAAACGTACCACCCCATTTTGAACCGATTCCATGCAGAACCCACCATCATCATTGCAGATAATGGATCCTTTGCATTCCTTAAGCTGCTGCTTTACACTATAGTAATTCCCTTCACTGAATCCAATGGCCATTGTTGGTGCTTTAAGATGTCTCCAGAGGCCCTCGACTGTCTGTTGTTGCCCTTTTGCCTTCACAGTGGCATGCCAGTCATAATTTATCAACTGAATCCAGGTGTTTCCGAGCTTACCAGTAGACTTTACGTGCTTCAGAGATTCTTTGAAATGTTCAACTAGAATTGTCTCAGGTTTTCCTTCAGCATATCTTAGTAAGTTAACACACACAATGGGAACCATTCCAGGTTTCTTCTGCTTCGGCACGCCGACTTCAGATGATTTATTACCGTATCTTCTACCCAACCGTTGGTAGTATTGCAAGGTCCCATTATAAGGATCATCAGCAACATAAATTTCTGCTTCAACTGACACAGCATTTTTTATCTCTGCACCCCACCATATCGGTATAGTTCCACGCCGCCAGATGTATGAGCTAAAAGGGATTATTTGTCCACCCTTTTGAGGGGTCCAGACAAGTTGCTCGCACTCTACTTCATTGCCGGTGCCAGAACATGCATTTAGCCCACGAGCCAAATAGCGGGTTCCAGGATGTAACCGGCTACGGCGTGCAAGGAGAGCAACCAGCCCACCTTGCTGGCCAGTACCTCCAAAACTTCGGCACTCGGCAAAACCCTGCAAAAGAATGACACAGTGCCCTGGCAAACCAATGTCCTTGAAAGGCCTTGATAACCACCCATTCCACACAAATTCCTCATCTGGTTCCTGAAGAGTCATCCGACTTGGAAATGGCCTGGTAATATCCCTCGTTTCACAGAAGTAGTACTTGCCATCAATGTCAAGATCAGCCAAGTCGCGGATATTCTTCAGTTCTCCATTCCCCTGGGCCTGAGGGTTTTGCAACTGAATCTTTATCCATTGACTCTCCACCACGGTATGTATACACCCACCTCCAGGTAGGCCTGGGACTGTCGCGCTGAGCTGTGTCGCAACGAGAAGCAGAGTGTAACTTCCTAATACAGCATACCCTAGCACAGCCTTAGCATATGTGGTGCTCTTGGATAGAAATCTCGATCCATTGGTGATGTGGTTCAAAGCCGCTGCCTCGGAATCAAAGAGGTCCTCCCCCTGCTTCCCCTGGTACCGCAGCGCACCGGTGGTGGGGTCGACACAGATCACCTGGGTGTCGCCCGCTGTCGACAGGCTAACCACAATGTACACCTCATTTGTTTCTAACACAACGACAACGGCGGACGTGTTCCCCCGGGCGGACCTGCTGCGCATCATGGAGGTTCAGCTCAACCCCCAGATTTGTGTCTGCACATAGAGAACTACTGTTAGTGATATTAATGCGGAGTAACAGGCACCAAAATGCTTGGGCGGGTGCGCGCGGATCTCATGATTTGTGGGAGTTATTAGGCGGAGGCTTATTACTTACAGCTAGGCGTCGGCAGTGACGCAAAGCTACGCGGCACGGTGACGGTGGCAGCTCTAGGGCACAGCGGCAGTGGACTACATGAGAGATTTTAGAGCCTCATTAGGATGTAGTATATGGCAGAGCACGAGAGAGAGGGACGGGGTCAAACTGAGGCCGATCTTGAAGAGAGATCTCGCTGTGATCTTACCAGCAAAATGGATCGCGCCTCGGTGGATCTCCAGTCCACACAGATCCAGCAGCAGAGGGGAAGAGACCCTCTGCGTCGAGGAAGCAGGCGTGCTTCGGTGGGAGGAGGACTTGAGGCGGCTTTGGTCACGAACGGCGAGAGACGGGAGGCGGGAGCGGCAGCCAAGCGTGAGGTGAGCTTTTGCGTTCGCGTCCCCGCCGCCGGAGTCGCCCGGAGACCCGATCACGGACGAGGAGGCGCAGCCTCTTCGAAGGAGAAGGATCAAATTTGGTTGGGAAGGCTGGAGATTGGGGATCGGGGAGGAAGAAGAGACTGGGAACCACAACTCGGTAGTATCTCCTGTTTCTTCCTGGGCTGGGATCTCCCCTGCTTCTTCGGTTCGTTTGCCGAGACACGCGAGTCCTGTACTAGCATAGAAGAGTCACTGACAGATGGGACCCACAGGCTGCCGCACGGCACCACAGTTGTTCTTTGCTTCCGGGCAGTTTTTGAGCTTGGAGCAACTCTGGCGTACCCCTTAAGACTCCTCCAGGTTGAGTTTTTCGCGTTTTATCGGGCTGCGTGTGTCAGGGCGAAACAGAACCCATATACCTGAACCAGAAAAATGAATATTCTATTTTGATTCCGTCCATCTTCGTGTACAAATAGGAGGCGCCAACGCGATCCATCCCCTCCCTCTCCACTCTCCACCGCGCCGCCACGGAGGCGTCGACACTCAACTTCTACGAGGCGGTGATGTTCGCGCAAGCGCGGTGCCCTATGGTTGGCGAATCAGCTACGCGGGTGTGCCGGTTGCGCCGCTCCCGGGCCGATTCGAGATGGGGAGGAACATCGAGGCGCGGCACCACCAGATGTCGGCGTGGAAGAGGGTGATGCCCCGGTACGAGGCTACGAGCCCATACTGGTCGACGAAGTTCAAGAGGGAGCGGAAGGCGAAGCTAGGGTTGTGCGTCGTTTACGGGCGGCTGGTGCACCTGGATCTCCGCAATCGGGAAGGAAGGGAGCGGTTCTGGTCCATCCCTGGCCGCACCAAGTACACCGTCATCGTCGCCGCTCTCCGTGAAGAGCTCCTCCGTGCGGCAAACAATGTCGAAATCGTGGAGATTATGTCCGATGAGGAGGACAATGCCGACGGCACGAGGGAGGAGGACGGCGAGGGCAGCGGCAGTGGAAGTGAAATAGTTAACTAGATTTATGTATCGTAGCTTGTTGTATGATGAGCTCGTTCTGAAATCAATGAACTAGTATATTTCTGCCTCGAGGTAGATCTCCGTCCCGGATCAATTTCTGTCACAACTTGGGTTGGGAACGTGATAGTTGAGTAGCGGAGGTCGTCTCGGCAGGCAAAATTTGTCTACCGGGGCCTGAGTCGATGGCGGCGCTCGACGGTGGCGGTGATGGGTGGACGCGGAAGGGAGGGGAACGAGCTGAAATGTCCCTCCCGCCAACGATTTGCAGCGATACGGGTCGCCTCCACGTCATGGTCGAAACCTGGGAATATGTGGTTCCGAGGGGCATTTTTCTCGGCCCCCCTAAAAAAAATCTGGTTCGGAGGGTTATATGGTTTCTGGTCTGGATAGTTTTCGCGGAAAAACCAAAAAGTGGCAGTTATTTTTCTGGTTCCGCCATTTTAAGGGGTCTGCTATAGTTGCTCTTAGGTCATCTCCAACGAAGATTATAAAGAGCCTGGAACTGTAAAATAACTGTCTATTTACCATTTGCGCAAAAGTTGGTCGCTCTAGTGAACCCCGTATAAGGTAATGGCCCTTACTTATTTTTGAGGGGGGCGGTGAATTGTCGCCATCGACCGGTACATACGCGGAGCGACGGGCCGAACCGAGCATGAAACCATCCCCTCGCGGGTGTTGGCGCGCTGACATCGCTCCCCTCTCCTCCTCCCGCCTGCCTTGGCCGCCGTTCCCCGCCACGAAGCCCGTCCTTTGCAGCCCGATTTTCCGGTGCGCTGAACGGGATCCGATAGATCCACCCTTCCCGGAGCCAGTTCTGCAGCCGGGAGCATTGTCGCCTCATGAGCCGACCGATTCGCCCGCCACCACTGTCGCCAAGGTGTGAACTTGTTCGATCTCCCTGCCTCGGCTAAATTTCAAGGATATCGATGGTCGTATTTACTTGTTTCAGATGAGTTCGTCGTTGACGAAGAGCAAGGAGATGTATTTCGAGAACTCCTCTAACGATGACGATTCGGACCTCGATGAGCTGCTCCATGACAACGACACTGAGCATTTGGCCGTCATCCTCACCGTCAAGGAGGTCGAGGATAGGATGAGGATGTTGAATCAGTGTCGCGGATCGGTGGCCGGCTAGATTTGTCTCCCGCGCAACCGCTGGCAAGGCCACCATTCCCCGATGCAAGACTACTTTGTCGAGGTACCGACATACCCCCCGCATCTCTTCCGTAGGCAGTTCCAAATGCGGCGAGAGTTGTTCGTGAAAATTGTAGAGGCTTGCGAAGGCAGTTGCACATACTTTTAGTGTCATAGAGACGGTGTCGGGGTGCTAGGGTTTAGCGCGTATCAAAAAATATCCGCAACTATTCGTGTGCTTGCGTATGGCGTGCATGCAGATTATTGCGATGAGTATCTTCGTATTGGTGAAGATACCACCATTGAATTTGTTCGGAGGTTCGCAAAGGTTGTGATCTGGTTGTTCGATGATGAGTATCTTCGAGCTCTAAACAATGAAGATACTAAAAGGTTGATGGATATGAACCTTGAGAGGGGCTGGCCCGGTATGCTTGGCAGTGTGGATTGTATGCACTAGAAGTGAAAGAATTGCCCACAAGAATGGCAAGGCCAATATTGTGGTAAAATCCGCGACCCGATAATTGTTCTTGAAGTCGAGGCATCTCAAGACATGTGGATTTGACATTGTTTTTTTGGATTACCAGGATCACTCAATGACATCAATATCTTACATTAATCCTATTTATTTACAAGACTTGCTCGTGGAGATGCACCAGCTTGCAATTACAAAGTCATGAACAATGACTAAACCATGGGGTACTATCTAGCCGATGGCATATATCTAGATTAGGCACCTTTGGTGAAAACCATTCATGCCCCTGAAAGAAGGAAAGAAGCTATTTTTGCCAAGACTCAAGAGGCTGCCCGATAGGATATTGAAAGAGCTTTTGGTGTTCTGCAAGCTATGTTTGCTTTTGTGTGAGGCCCTACTTTTTTCTGGGACATTAAGTCCCTCGGGAACATCATGACATGTTGTGTCATTCTTCACAACATGATCATCAAGGACGAGAGAGGGTTAGACTTGGAGTGCTTCTATGACAATGTTGGGAGACGAGTGAGGCCAGAAAGGAACCCAGACCGTCTTCAAGCATTTTTTGACTCGTACAATAAAATTGAACATGAGGGCACCCATAATCAACTTCAAAAAGATATGATCGACCACCACTGGCAGCGGCATGGCCTCCAATGATGTTTTATTTTTGTGTGTACCAAAACATTCATTTGACCAAACCATTTGTGTAAAACATTCATTTGATTCAACCCATTTGTGTAATAATTTGATTTGATTTGATGCGGATGATTTGTGTAATAATTTGTTAAACTATTTGCTATCATTTCTATTATAACATCCTAGCATTAGAGCTTAGAAATAAGTAAACTCATGTGTGTGCATTGCATTCATGCATAAGAAAATCCAGGGGATTTTCGCGCAAAGTTAAAGAAGTTATAGAGGGATCGAGATCTCTCTTTCTCTAATGGAAGCATCCGATCAAGTGCGACAGATTTTGCCATGACCTCTATAATAACTCCTTTTTTAGAGAAATGATTTAAATATGAATTGGAAATTCAAGTTTGACTTCAAATGAATTTAGAAAATTCACTAATTGATTAAATACAAAGAAATGGTTATCATAATATTATCAAAGAATTCTTTATTAATAAATATACATATAGTATTACATTGTTCTTTTATAATAAAGGAATGAAAGTAAATTATTATGGAATAATGAAATGGGAAAAGGAAGATGGAAAGGAAATTACAACAATGAACCAAGGAATTCTTAATTCCAAGAATAATTATATTACATTGTTTTTATAGATAAATAAATGAATTAATCAATTACAAAAGAATGATGAACAAAGAATTACAACAGTAAATAAGAATTAAATTCTTATTTTGGAATAAGATATAAAATGTTTACAGGATTAAAACTTTTAAAAGAGAGAAATACAATTTTATTAATATTGAACAATATTACATTGTCTTTACAAGAATTTAAATGGAAGACAAGTATTTTATTCAAATAAAAATATTACAACATATTACATATGTAAAAAATAAAAATAAAATTGCAACAGAATAACAAGAAAACCCTAAGCTAAATTTCTTATCTATTTCATGTATTCTCTTTTCTTCTTCACTTTAATCCCTGTAAAACAAAATAGGTGCAACAGACAAACATATGGTGAAATAAAGGGTTAGTTTTAGGATTAGATTACTCTTGGATTGTGCATACGAGTGATATGCCAAATTGATCATTGAGTATTAAAGATAAAGGCCAAATGCATAATCTGTTCTTATCAAAATTGCTTTAGACTTGTGCATCATTAGCTTAATAGCAAAATCCTCATTTGGCAAATCAAAGGAATAAGCCAAAGGTGGAGAAAATATATGTACAAGCTGATCCACAAGCACAAGAGTCAAAGGTTGAAACTCTCACCCTATGGAGCCCACATGTAAGCAGCTTAGTCACTTCATGTAAGTTGTGTGATGTCAACACAATAGTAGCAGCCAAATGGTAGTATAGAAGGAGTGGAGTTGAAGCTCATCCACCAAGAAGATAGGAATACTTCTTGTTCTTATTAGTCCATTACCAAAATACCACCACAACTCAATAGAGTTCATCAGGAAGGACAAGTTAGGAACACTAGCTAGGAGGAAAAGGCACTAGTAGCAAAGAGATCAAGTACATGGCCAAGATAGCTGGTTGATTAAGCGCATCAACCGCAAGTTCTAGCAATTCACCCGGCATCAGGTTATCCTCTATTCCCATGATCAACCATAGCATTTGATCTTATCATTTGAAGTAAGAAAATGATTATGGGGGGGGAGAGTGAGCTCTCAGTTGGCATAGTGGTGTTATGCCTAGTTCATCCTAGAGCTTTTGGGACAACAATATCATATGTTCTTATTAATCAACAGGGCCTTAGCCTTTGCATCACAGGCCAAGCCAGAAATCTGGGAGCAAACATTCAAATATGTTTACCACTGTGCACACTCCTAGGGGAGACACCATAGTGGTAAATCCAATGGTTCTAGCCAAAAAAACTGAGTGATTGATCATGTAAATGATCCATGCTACTGTGCATCCTCCAAGGAGGTACCACAGTAGCTAGACCACCTATAAATGTCACTGAATCAAAGGTTCAATAAGCCAATACATGGAGTACCTACAACCAAACCATAAGTCATTAGTCCAATCTCAAGGCAAATCATTTTCTTAACTTAGAAAGCTAGAAGTCACCCAAGTTATTCACCATCATATGGTTAGTACCAAGTATAGGCAAACCTGGTGTCGTCGGATTGATGACAAGTACGCCATGAGGGGGTCCTCGAGGCATGTGGAAGAGAGGGGTGTGAGATATACGGTATTCCGGGACGATGAGCACACAAGTTTACCCAGGTTTGAATCTGCCGGCTTTGGACGGATCCTACTCCTGCTAGCAATCTGTAATACGACAGAGCCGGAATATGGGTTACAAGGGTTTCGCCTGTGCGAGTTGATATTGTAGACTATTGTGAGGTGCCCTAAAGGCTCTCCCTAGGATGGCTTATATAGATATCTGGCCTAGGGGTTTACAGGAGAGACCTATCCGGCTACGGCTAAGAGTCAGTTATAGAGTACATCTTGAACTACAAGTAACACTATGGGCCTATGTCAGTAAGTCATCTGGGACTTCCCATAGCTGGACTGGACTTCGTCTCTTCTCCCTGACTGACCCGCCCGTGAAGAAATGCTCTAACCCGAAGTGGGCCACCCTGGTCAGTGAGGCATAGTGAGGATACCTGGAAAGTATATCCCCAACAGCAGCCCCCGGAAGCCTCCAAGATCCAGAGTCGGATTTCATCATCGCCTAGCTTGATCTTCGGCTTGCAGAATCTTGAAGGGTTCCTGAAACTTCAAAAGAAAAGATAGGATCCGAGTCTCAAAAACTAGTCGGACCCTGATACATTGCAAATGTATCTATAATTTTTGATGTTCCATGCTTGGTTTTATCCACTTTTTTGTGTTTTGTCCACACTTTGGAGTACTTTTCATATGATTTTTTGGACTAACCTATTAACAAGAGCCACAATGTTAGCTGCCTGTTTTCTGCTGTTTTTGGTTCCAGGAAAGTCAGAAAATGAATATTCTCGGAATTGGACAGGACAAAAGCCAAAGTGCCTATTTTTCCGAAAGTCGTAAGATGTCAGAATACGAGACGGAGAAGGGCTGGGGGCTGGCCACACCACCTGGCCACGTGGCCAGGCCTGGCCCACGCCAGGGGGTGGTCTGGCCGACCCCAGCACCCCCTCGGCCTCTCCTTCCACCTATAATATGCCCTCGAGACGAAAACCCTAAGTACCCGATCAAAAATCCACGAAAGAGTCTGTAGACACCGCCATCTCCATCCCTAGATCGGAAGGGATCTGAAGCTCTTCCCGGCACCCTGCCGGAGAGGGGAATTCACCCTGGAGGCCTTCTTCATCATCATGCAAGCCTCCGGTGTGATGCGTGAGTAGTTCATCTCTGGACTACGGATCCATGTAGTAGCTAGATGGCTGGTTCTCCTCCTTTGTGCTTTCATGTCTAGATCTTGTGAGCTCCGTTCATGATCAAGATCATCTATTTGTAATTCTACATGTTGTGTTTGCGGGGATCCGATGGATATTGAGATGCTATTTCAGATTGATTATTGATTCTATCATGTCTTTGTTATTTGTGATCTTGCATGCTTTCCGTTGTTAGTAGCTATCTTGGCCAAGTAGATGCTAGCAACTCCAAGAGTTAGTATTTATGCTCGATAGTGGGTTCATGCCTCCGTAATCTGGGGAAGTGACAAAAATCTCTAAGGTACTAGATGTGTTGTTGCTACTAGGGAGAAAAAACAATCCTTTATTCATAGAACAGTCGTATTGTTTACTTTACACGCAATTTGTAAAGCAATAATCTGTTGCTTGCAACTTAATACTGGAGGGGGTTCGGATGATAACCTGAAGGTGGATTATTAGTCATAGATGCAGTTGGATGGCGGTCTATGTATAATGTTGTAATGCCCAATCAAGTTCCAATGGAGTCAAGATGATTAGTATATGCATGTATTGCTTTCTCGATGTTTGTCAATTGCCCCGCTATAATTTGTTCACCCAGCATGTTATCTATCTTAAGGAGAGCCACCTCTAGTGAACTATGGATCCCGGTCCTTTTCTTTACATACAATCTATAAACTCTTTACTGCTTTGTGTCTACTTTCTGCAAACTATTACTTCCTTCCATTCGATACGTTTAATCCTTTGTTTTCAGCAAAACCGGTGAGATTGACAACCTCATCGCAAGTTGGGGACAAAGTTCTGTGGTTGTGTTGTATAGGTCTCCATGTTGCTACTAGCACTGGTAGTGCGCCCTGCCAAGGCTCAGCTAGCAACACCTTTTGGGTGTTTCCTTGTTCATACTGGTTCGATTAAACCTTGGTTTCATAACTGAGGGAAACTTGCTGGTGTGCTCATCATACCTTCCTCTTGGGGTTCCCCAACGAGTTCTACATCAACACTGAGCCATCAAGCACTTTTTTAGCGTCGTTGCCGGGGAGTCAAGGACATCTTCACAAGGGGAGTCCCTCATAACCAATCTATTTACTTTGTTATTTTTGTTTTGCTTAGTTTTTTTTGCTTTGTTTGCTTGTTTCTTTATCAAAAACAAAAAAAATAGTTTTACTAGTTTGCTTTCTTTATTGAAAACACACAAAAAAAATTAGTTCCTATCTTAAGTTGCCATTATGTCTAGCCTTTCTCTAGTCACTATGTCACCGAGGAAATGATTTTCACTTTTAAACAAGGAATTGAGGAAAGCTCCAAGGAAGCTTGGTCTAGAATCTCCGATCTACATGAAAAAACTGAGCCTAAAATGACTCAAAACTTGTTCCTTAGCAGTTTTTACCTTGGAATTGCTCTTTGTTATAGATATGCTTTAGATGCTGTTGTGGGAGGAGATTTCCTCCAATGTAATGAGGATGATGCTATTAATGCTATAAAGAAATTGATCCTTACTTACAACTTGCCTAGCCAAACTGATATTTCTTTCGCAAGAATATTTGCTAGATTGAACACTCTTGAGACTAGCACTACTAGCTTAAAAGATTGTTATAATATGCTTAGGGAGCATCATAATTATGTTCCAATAAATTCTAAACCATCAAAGTGGCTCCCTACAGTAAAGATTGAGATAAACACTGAAACTTTTCAAGCCCGCTGTGATATCATGTCTGAATTTTGTCTTATGCCCAAAGATATTTATGAATCTTTGAATCTTTGGGGGCTTACTGAAGGAGAAAAGGAAGTATCTCTTGCTAACAATGCTACCATATTACCTATTGGAATAGCTGAAGGAGTGTTTACAAAGATCCTTGGGAAAATGATTTCTACTGATTATCTTGTTATTGAATGTGCAGGAAAAGGACAAATTACACTTGGAAGGTCCCTATTAGAACTCCTTGGAGCAATAATAGATGTGGGAAAGGGGACCATGCACCTTTATTATCCACCAAACAATCATATTTTCCCCAAGGTTAAGAATAAAAGTAAGAGAGGTAAGGGCAAGAAATTTGATTTTAATGCTTCTTCATTTGAGAACACTTGATTCTTTTTCTTGCTTCTTATGCCTAACTTAAAGGCGTTAAAGAAAAGTACTTATTGGGAGATAACCCAAAAGTTTTAGATGAGTTTTAAAGGTTATTACTTCAGTAATAACCGCTCCTTATCCTTTTTATTTGCTTTTTGTGCCAAGAGTAATCTCTAATGAGAGAGAAGTAATGATTGGGAAAGTTGCTGTCCCAAAACAGATTTATGTGCTTCACTGTAAAAATTCGTGTAAAATCTCTGAACGTCTTTTTGAGGCGTGAATTTTTGTGCTTCTGCCCCAGGTTGTTATCTAACTTTCGTTATTTGAACACTTTTTGATTTGGGCAACAGAAGGTCTTCGAAAAAATTTATCTTTACCTGCTGGTCTATTTTGACAGATTTCTGCCATTTTCTGCATTTGCTTCTTGTTGGTTCCTTTTTGAGTTCTTTTGGGGAATTGAGCTTTTTGAGGGAAGTGCTACAGTAGCTAGTTTTCTAATGGAAGTTTATTTGGTATTAGAACTGAATCTTAAGACCTATTATCTTGAGTGTACTAATGTTGCTAATAAAGATTGTGTGAAGTTTTGTATGAAGGAAAAATTTCAGGTGTATGGAAGGAATGAGTAATGAGATGAAGGATGGACTAAAGCTCAAGCTTGGGGATGCCACACATGTCATCCTAAGAAATATCCAAGAAGTACAAGCGTTAAAGCTTGGGGATGCCCAAGGCATCCCCTTCTTCATCAATAAAAATCCCAGGTTTCTTCCAAACGCTTCATTTTTATTGTTTCATGCACAGTTGTGTTGTTCTTGGAGCGTCTTCTTTTTCATTTTCGTTTTGGTTTTTCATTTGCTTTTGTTTGCTTAGTTTTATGAATAAATTGGTTGGACCCCCTCTTTCATACATTGGTTTTCAAATAGTTTGGTTTGGATTGGAAAAGAGTAGGAAAGTTCATGCTTATGTGGTAAAAAGAGCTCGTTTTTGACCGTGGCTTATGCTTTGTCATGCCATGCTTGATATTGTTTTGGCTTTATGCTTAGTATTCTTTGATGTAGCATGACTTGTTATAAACAATTGAAATTGCTTAATGTGCCTTGGATGAATCATGCGTTGTTTTAGCATATTAAAGCATAATATAGTGGTATTCTCCTTTGATGCTTTATTTGGGTTGACTTGGCACATGCTCACACCATGTTATGACTATCTCAAGTCACCTAAGCCTTTATGATCCTTTAGTTTTCAAGTTGTAGTATCACTTTATGCTTTGATCAATGATATTTTGTCGCTCTGCATGATTATGGCCATTATTGCTCTCTTAGTTTGTCGCTCCCAGTCATTTGCTAGCCTCCGTAACCAAGTATGAGTTCCACTCATGCATCCAACTCCCTAAACCAAGTTATTCCAAAGAGTCCACCATACCTACCTACTAGCTTATGCTATTCCAAGTATATTCATGCTTTTGTTTACCTTCCAAATTAAACTTGTTATGAGAAAACTAGTGATTAACGCTATCACGAACTTGATGGCATACTTTACTTTTCTTGCCCTTAATAAACTTGAACCATTGGGTCCTTCTTTGTTGCGTATATGCTTGCGCTTTATAAGTTGAAATTAGCAGAACCATGTATCATGGGGAACGCTTTCAACATT
Organism: Avena insularis; assembly: GCA_023614405.1. Lineage (NCBI taxonomy): Eukaryota > Viridiplantae > Streptophyta > Magnoliopsida > Poales > Poaceae > Avena > Avena insularis. Next base: position 419,119,605 of record CM042693.1, on the reverse strand, counting down.
GCACCTGTACTTTGTACCCCGTTAATATCATGTTCTTTTGCTTATGGATCCCGGCGGTGTGAAATAAAAGTGGAACTTGTAATATCATGGAGTTTGTATGTGTGTTAGAGAAATGGCTGGGCCGCTAGCCTAAGCCATGCCTAATCATGGTGGAAACTTGCAGCATCACCATAATGAGCACTCTATGAAGCATCCTCAATAAAAACCTATGCAAATAGAAAATAAAAAGATCGCTGAGATGCTCATTGTCTGCTTGCCTTGTCATTTTGATTATGGGATAGCTCTTGTATCATGTGCAAGGGGTACCCCGTTGGCGGTTCTTTATGATACATATGTACTTACAATGACAAGAGCTTACTTGTGACTAAAGTTGAGTAGCATGAGGTTCGGTCTTCGTAAGTAAGGGGCATGCGATTTCGGTTTATAACTTGTCAAACATATCCTCTTAGTTGTGTCACTTTAACCTTAATCACCTTCAAGATGCTTATGATAGGGGCAATGAGAGCTGAAAGCTATAAGTACCATAATTTTTGGAAGCTCTTTATGAGACGTGAATCCATGCTTCCTTTTATGAAGGCCTTTCTTCCACTTTTATATTGAGTCTCCACCTTCTACCTTTGTGCAGCTACTTTGAGAGCATAGTGGCCATTCTTAGTTCTATGTGCATTGTCCCAAGACTAGTTGATTGATGCATAACTTGATATTGCTTGTTTTAAACTATTTGTATCTAGTCACTCTTATGAACTTTGAAGGTGTCCTATGCATTTATATTTGCTACTCTATGAGGGACAAGCTGAATACTATTATGCTATGTTTTCTTTATGTTTTCTGCAAGTTGTGTTTGCGGGGATCCGATGGATATTGAGATGCTATTTCAGATTGATTATTGATTCTATCATGTCTTTGTTATTTGTGATCTTGCATGCTTTCCGTTGTTAGTAGCTATCTTGGCCAAGTAGATGCTAGCAACTCCAAGAGTTAGTATTTATGCTCGATAGTGGGTTCATGCCTCTGGTAATCTGGGGAAGTGACAAAAATCTCTAAGGTACTAGATGTGCTGTTGCTACTAGGGAGAAAACAACAATCCTTTGTTCATAGAACAATCGTATTGTTTACTTTACACGCAATTCATAAAGCAATAATCTGTTGCTTGCAACTTAATACTGGAGGGGGTCGGATGATAACCTGAAGGTGGATTATTAGTCATAGATGCAGTTGGATGGCGGTCTATGTATAATGTTGTAATGCCCAATCAAGTTCCAGTGGAGTCAAGATGATTAGTATATGCATGTATTGCTTTCTCGATGTTTGTCAATTGCCCCGCTATAATTTGTTCACCCTGCATGTTATCTATCTTAAGGAGAGCCACCTCTAGTGAACTATGGATCCCGGTCCTTTTCTTTACATACAATCTATAAACTGTTTACTGCTTTGTGTCTACTTTCTGCAAACTATTACTTCCTTCCATTCGATATGTTTAATCCTTTGTTTTCAGCAAAACCGGTGAGATTGACAACCTCATCGCAAGTTGGGGACAAAGTTCTGTGGTTGTGTTGTGTAGGTCTCCATGTTGCTACTAACATCGGTAGTGCGCCCTGCCAAGGCTCAGCTAGCAACACCTTTAGGGTGTTTCCTTGCTCCTACTGGTTCGATTAAACCCTGGTTTCATAACTGAGGGAAACTTGCTACTGTGCTCATCATACCTTCCTCTCGGGGTTCCCCAACAAGGTCTACATCAGCACTGAGCCATCAGACCTAGGAATTCATTATTTGAGTTTCTAGCTTGAAATTCAAACTAAGCCAGAACTTGGTATCTGACGTAACCTGACACCAGTCAAGGTCAAGTCACGTCACTGCCAGACATTCCTTACACTATGACCGTCGGTGGGTCCGCTTCGCGTGGAACCGAGGCGTCGTTTTAATGCGTGCGTGGAGATCGAGGCGGCGTAATCCTGGCGAGGAGGTTAACCAGCTCCTTCCATGATGTGTGGCATGTTTCACTGTTGCGTTTACACGTATCTTGGCGCAGCCTAAGGATATAAATGATTAGGATTCCTTTCCATCTTCACCAGCACTTGCGCCCCTTCCTTCCTCCCAATGCTTCCCACAAAACAAAGTTCCTCTGCCTCCGCAGCTCCCACAGCGCTGCCCCTCTGAAGTCACCGGAGCCCACAAGATGGCTAAAGCCTTGTCTTCTGCAGCGGCGACGACGACAGTGGTAGCAACGGTGGAGAAAGAAAGCTTTCGCGGGGTCTAGATCCCCTGCATCCTCGATGACGCCAAGCTTCACATCATGGAGAACGAAGGACTCCTCCGCACCGGCGACTAGCGGAGCAGTTATGGAGAAACCATCCCTAATCCCAACGCCGACGAGCGAGTGCATTTCGGCACTCACCTTGACAGAGGTCTAAGTTTTCCTCCCTCAGATTTCTTTTCCAAGGTCATAGATCACTACGGAGTTCAACTCCACCGTCTCCTCCCGAACTCTATTTTAGAGATGAGTTCTTATGCTTGTTTGTGCAAGGGGTATCTCGGCATTAGGCCGAGCCTTCTTCTTTTCCGGTTCTACTTCGGAACCCGGAGAAATTCCATCACCGCCGGTAACCCCTACATTACCGAAACGCTTAGTTTTTCTGTTAGGAGAGGACGAGTCTATCCTAGGATTAAGGCTAGCGAGTCGGTGAAAAAGTGGCCATCCACATTCTTTTATCACAAGGATAGACCGGCTCCCGACATAGCTACTGCTTTGCCAGCTTTCATCGATGGTGCCGCCACGCCCCAAGAGTCCTGGGACGCGGATGCTCCGGCTCTCACGGACGATCTGCTTCTTCCAAAGAGGCGGATCGAATATCTGATGAAGCACAAGGATCTAAAAGGATTCGACTTAGTGCACTTCTGGCTGGCGCGCCGAATTCAGCCTCTTCAACACCATGGAGACCGGCTTATGCACTCCATCACCAAGAGCAAGACGGATTCTCTCTGAACCTGCTCCACGTCCTACTCGAAAAAGGACTATGAGTGCCAAATCAAGTGGCTGATCAAGGAGCGGGTCGACAGGAAAATTCCGGACTTATCCTTGGACATGCACACAGCTGACAATCCCGTAACACCAGTAAGTTTTCCAACAGTAAGTCGAATTATGTGTTTATCTATCACTGTATGTTTTTGCAATACTGAGTTTATTTCTTCTCTTCATCTTGCTGACCTCCCCGAGTCAGAGCTTGCTCCCCTCGAAGGATATCCTCCTGAGTTATCTCAGGCTGATGGAGAGTTGGTTTCACTGTTGGATGTGCTTACTCGAAAGTGTAAGGCTCTGACAGTGTCTATCGGCACAAAAGAAGTGCCCGTTGTGAATAGGTAACCTTCCTCACAAGGTCTTTGTATTAAATCTATTATTCTTTCTGAAGTGTAACGATTTTCATTCTATTACCTCTTCAGAGCTAGATAGCTCTCCAAGGGCAAGGGGAAAGGAGGCTCATCGAAGACCCTGTGCCAGTTAACATTGAAATTGACTTCTCCTGTCACAGCACCTCCGACTCCTGCCCCGCAGCCTTTCGCAGCACCGGAGATTACTCCATCTCCGCCTGATGCAGAAGATTCGGCTCAAGAAGCAGAGCTAGCGATCCTTGGGTCGCAAACCGACGTCACCATTGGTGGATCGGAACTTGATAAGGGTGAACCCTCTAAGGGTAATGATCCTTCGGCCGAAGTCTTCGCTGAAAACCTCCTCAACAATCCGGGTCTTGCCAGACTTGGCATTACTCGGAAATCTATGGAGGAGATCCAACAACTAGCCCGACAATGCTTGGAAAGCTGGAACATTACCGCCGAGGAGGAGGCACAAGTAGGAGAGGACGTCAAGTACTCTGAACTTCTTGATCAAGTCTGTATCCACGACGACAGGTTGAGAGCCAGCTTGGTTCCTCCCCCACCGGTAATCCCGCGGACCCTCGCTGAGAAGGTTAGCACCAAGGTGAACATGAGCTTAAGCAAGCTCACTCATGAACATTTTATAAGTCGAATCTCCAACTCAACTTTTTTTATTTTACTCCATATCATATCCTCTAGCCCCCAAGCATGAAATTGGATAAATAATCCAGATTTATGCTTTCATAGGATGCCAAAGAACGAACTAGTATATCCCCCAAGACTCGTGCCGATATTAGTTAAAATATTAGCCCGAGTCTTTTAGTAGACTTCTGACCCTGGTATTCTGACTTACAGAAAGTTAATTCATATAACTAGGAATTGTTGAAGAACATCTGCAACAAGTGGAGAGAGATCAAATCTCTCCGTTTTGAAAATGCTCAGTTAAAGGTGTCCAGGGATGAGGCTGAAGGTAAACATTTCAGTCCCTAACCTTAATCTTTCTTCCATAGGCAAATTTATTTATTCAATTGTTGTTCTTTTACTTACAGCATGGTCAAACAATCCTATGCCATGATTGAAGAGGCCGAGAATCTGAAGACCATGGAGGTGGAGAACTCCGACTTACACCAAGAGCTGGATAAGCTCAAGGCGGATCATGAGAAGAGCATTGCTCAAGTTCTTGAATCCACCTCCATGGCCACTGAAGAGCGCGATCATAAGATCGTGATCCAAGATAAGAAAATCTTGAATCTCAGTAATGAGCTATTCAGAGAGAGGGATGATGGCTCGGTGTTGATGTAGAGCTTGTTGGGGAACCCCAAGAGGAAGGTATGATGAGCACAACAACAAGTTTCCCTCAGTTATGAAACCAAGGTTTAATCGAACCAGTAGGAGCAAGGAAACACCCCAAAGGTGTTGCTAGCTGAGCCTTGGCAGGGTGCACTACCGGTGCTAGTAGCAACGTGGAGACCTGCACAATACAACCATAGAACTTTGTCCCCAACTTGTGATGAGGTTGTCAATCTCATCGGTTTTGCTGAAAACAAAGGATTAAACGTATCGAATGGAAGGAAGTAAAAGTTTGCAGAAAGTAAACACAAAGCAGTAAATAGCTTGTAGATTGTATGTAAAAGAAAGGACAGGGATCCATAGTTCACTAGAGGTGGCTCTCCTTAAGATAGATAACATGCTGGGTGAACAAATTATAGCGGGGCAATTAACAAACATCGAGAAAGCAATACATGCATATACTAATCATCTTGACTCCTTTGGAACTTGATTGGTCATTACAATATTATACATAGACCGCCATCCAACTGCATCTATGACTAATAATCCACCTTCAGGTTATCATCCGAACCCCCTCCAGTATTAAGTTGCAAGCAACAGATTATTGCTTTACGAATTGCGTGTAAAGTAAACAATACGATTGTTCTATGAACAAAGGATTGTTGTTTTCTCCCTAGTAGCAACAGCACATCTAGTACCTTAGAGATTTCTGTCACTTCTCCAGATTACCAGAGGCATGAACCCACTATCGAGCATAAATACTAACTCTTGGAGTTGCTAGCATCTACTTGGCCAAGATAGCTACTAATAACGGAAAGCATGCAAGATCACAAATAACAAAGACATGATAGAATCAATAATCAATCTGAAATAGCATCTCAATATCCATCGGATCCTCACAAACAAAACATGCAGAATTGCAAATAGATGATCTTGATCATGAACGGAGCTCACAAGATCTAGACATGAAAGCACAAAGGAGGAGAACCAGCCATCTAGCTACTACATGGATCCGTAGTCCAAAGATGAACTACTCACGCATCACACCGGAGGCTTGCATGGTGATGAAGAAGGCCTCCAGGGTGAATTCCCCTCTCTAGCAGGGTGCCGAGAAGAGCTTCAGATCCCTCCCGGTCTAGGGATGGAGATGACGGCGGCTACAAACTCTTTCGTGGATTTTTGATTGGGTACTTAGGGTTTTCGTCCCGAGGGCATCTTATAGGCAGAAGGAGAGGCCGAGGGGGTGCTGGGGTCGGCCAGACCACCCCGGCGGGCGGGCCTGGCCGTCTTGACCAGGTGGTGTGGCCGGCCCCCAGCCCTTCTCCGTCTCGTATTCCGTAAAAATAGGCACTTTGGCTTTTGTCCCGTCCAATTCCGAGAATAATCATTTTCTGACTTTCTTGGAACCAAAAACAGTAGAAAACAGGCAGCTGGCACTATGGCTCTTGTTAATAGGTTAGTCCAAGAAATCATATGAGAAGTACTCCAAAGTGTGGACAAAACATAAGAAAGTGGATAAAACCAAGCATGGAACATCAAAAATTATAGATACATTTGCAATGTATCAAGGGACATCACCGAGGCACTCCGGGCTGAACTCTAGAGCCTTAGGGAAGAGAAGACCAAAGTTGATGATGTCATCTTTGGTATGTTTCCTACTTTCTAACTTCCTGCTTTTCTGATTCTTGGAATTCGGATATACTTTCTAACCTTTGCATTTTATGCGCAGGTCCTCTGAACTTACTAGATTCCTCCTCAACCGAGTCTCGCACCAGCCGGCTTACACAAGTCGGTGATTTGCTTCACGATTTCCATCAATCTTTGGAGGATATTGGCAAAGTACTCAAGGTTCCGGACATGAATAGAATGTCCGGCTTTGAGGTGCGAGACAAGGCCAAGGAAATGCCCCAGCTCATCCAGGACTGGAACATGTCCTATGCACGAACCGCAGCACAAAACGCTCTCACCATGGTCATGAGCCACCATGGAAGCATGGAAATCTGGCAAGTGACCAGAGGGTGTTCGACTGGGGACGAAGACGGACATGAGCAAGATATCAAGGCCATCATGGACTCCTGCACCGGATATGGATGTCACGTAGCTGATCTGACCAACTACGACACTCCTTTCTTCACTCGCGTAGATATGCCTCCTCCGCCCGCTGAAGAAACTGGTGAAGTTTCCGACGACGAACAAATCATATCAGATTTGAACGTCTCGGAAAGATATCAGGGCAAGGGTGATGTCTCCAGTGAGCCAGCTGCTCCTTCCTCTCCTCCTGCATAAAGTGCCAGAAGAAGCAATATGTTATTCTGAAACAATTGAGTTGTAAATAAGTAGTGTAATACTTTTGCTAGTGCGATTTGATATTTCTATTTAGCACTTTTGGCTTTATATTTATCGTGTCTGAAATGTTTACATAAGCACTTATTTGTTTTGCCTGCACTTATCATTTATCTGGCTTTCCGCCTCGTCCCTTTCGTGAGCCGGCTAACCTTCCACACGGAATCTCTGCCGAGCAACAGAGCTCAATTGCTAAACTAGTTTAAACTTGAAAACAAACCCGGCTTCTAGTACCAACAATTCACTACTCAGAAATTCCCGCATCCGGCAATCAGATAAATAACCAAAGGACAAACTAGAAAATTTAGAGTTATACCCAAAGGTAGCATTTTTAGAATCGGAAATCTTTACCAGAACAAACATGAGCATAAAGTACTTTCAAGTATTCTGGGATTTTCGACCGTGACATGATCATTCGGAAATAAGATGGTAAAAAACTTCTCAGAAAAAATTTGAGGCAACGAATACTTTATTTCTCATTGAACATATACACATAAATGATTACAAAGAAAGATAATTTAAGAATAAAAGGGACGTAGGTGAGTAATATTCCACAGTCTGTCTAATTCTTCCGATTATGTATTGCCTCCAGCTCTCTTTCTCTTCTTAGTAGCAGGTCTTTCTTTGACTGGACGCATACCAGTTAGATAGTAAGAACCATTATGCAATACTCGGCTAACTAAAAAGGGTCCTTCCCATATTAGGGAAAGTTTATGCTTTCTTTTCTGCACAAGCCGGAGAACCAAGTCGCCCTTGTTAAAAGACCGGTTTTTGACTCTCTGGCTATGATACTTGTGTAACTTCTGCTGATAGGCTATTGATCTCATCTCAGCAATGACGCACACTTCTTCGATTAAATCGAGATCATTTTGTCGAGAAATTTCGGCATCCTCTTCAATATACGCAGCAACACGAGGAGAAGTGTGAATCAAATCACTAGGAAGAACTGCTTTTGCACCATAGACCAAGAAGAAATGTGTGTATCCGGTTGACCTGTTTGGAGTTGTTCTCAAGCTCCATATCACAGAGGGTAATTCCTCTGCCCAAGCCCCCGCAGCACGACGTAGTGGTGCTTCGAGTCTCGATTTTAGGCCATGTAGGATTAAACCATTTGCTCTTTCAACTTTTCCATTAGCCTGTGGATGTGCGACTGACGCAATGTCAATCCGGATATCTTGTTCATCGCAGAATTCGGCAAGCTCTCCCATAGAAAAATTACTCCCGTTGTCCGTAATAATGCTATGCGGATAACTGTATCGGATTATGACATCCTCAACAAATCGTTTGGCTGTTGCTCTATCACAACTTGTGACGGGTTTAGCCTCAATCCATTTCGTGAATTTATCCACCATCACTAAAAGGTGAGTAAATCCACTTGGAGCTCGTTTAAAGGGTCCTACCATATCAAGCCCCTAGACCACGAAGGGTCATGTTATAGGTATTGTCCGTAGCTGATCAGCCGGAACATGAGCTTGTTTGGCGTACTTTTGGCAGCCTTTGCATGTCTTGACCAGCCGTTTGGCATCTGCCTTAGCTGTAAGCCAGAAAAAACCGTGTCTGAAAGCTTTTGCCACTAAAGAGTTGGCTGCAGCGTGATGACCGCATTCGCCTTCATGGATTTCCCTTAGGATTTCCACTCCTTCTTCCGAAGATACACAGCGCTGAAAGACCCTAGACACACTCCGCTTATAGAGCTCACCATTTACTATTGTATAGGTTTTTGCTCGTCGGATGATCTGTCGGCTCAGAACCTCGTCTTTGGGTAATTTGCCATCTACCAAGTAATCAAGGTAGGATTGATTCCAGCTGGGAATCATAGCTAGAACTGCTACTAAAGGTGAGTCGGATTTGGTCGGATATTCCTTGTCAACTTCTTTTATTGAAGGAACTTTGAGGTGCTCTAAAAAAGCGCCATCCGGGACCTTTTTCCGTGCAGAGCCTATTCGAGATAATGCATATGCTTCCCCGTTTTCTGTTCGAGGGATGTGTTGAACCTCAAACCCTTTGAATGATTTCGATAATTCATCCACGACAGCTCTATATGCTGCCATGTGTTTGTTTGCATTACAGATATCTGACACTTGTTAAGCAATAAGATCCGAATCTCCGTAACACATTAATCATTGGATGCTGATATCCTTAGCAATCCGAATTCCATGTAGCAGCGCTTCATATTCGACAATGTTATTTGTAGCCGTAAAATGAGTTTGCAACACATAGAAAAGTTTATCTCCTTGGGGTGACTTGAGTACCATGCCATCCCTCGAGCCTCCAAGTGCCTTAGACCCGTCAAAATGCAAGGTCCAGTATTTCGACTCTGGGAGGGTCATATTTTTCGTTGTCTCTATCCAATCAGCGACAAAGTTAGAGAGGATTTGGAATTTGATTGCTGTACGAGGTTTATACTCAATGTCGAAAGTTGAAAGCTCTATGCCCCATTTTGCGACACGTCATGTAGCATCACTGTTGTTTATGATATCTCTCATGGGAGATGTGCTCACCATGGTAATTGGATGTTCCTGAAAATAATGTCGTAACTTCCGGGATGCAAACACACCGTAAGCTAGCTTTTAATAGTGTGGATACCGCTGCTTAGATTCAGTTAGGACTTTGCTGAGATAGTAAGTCGGACGCTGCATCAGGTGTTCCTGCTTTTCCTGAGGTCTCTCCACCACCATGACGACACTAACGACCCTGTTTGTCGCAGCGATATAGAGCAACATCGGTTCCTGAGGTTTTGGTGCTGCGAGGATAGGAGTAGACGAGAGTACTGTTTTCAGGTCTTTTAGTGCAGTTTCAGCTTCATCAGTCCAAATGAATTTTCTGGTCTTTTTCAGGAGCTTGTAAAGTGGTGCGGCTCTTTCACCGAGCCGGCTCACAAATCGGCTGACTGTAGCAATGCAACCAGTTAGTCTTTGAACGTCCTTCAGGTGAGTAGGCCTGGAAATATTGAGTATAGCCTTGATCTTGTCGCGGTTCACCTCTATGCCTCTTTGTGACATGATGAAACCTAACAATTTTCTGGCTGGTATTCCAAAGAAGCATTTCTTCAGGTTTAAGCATTATGTTGTATTTGCGTAAATTGGCGAATGTCTCCTCCAAGTCGGAAATTCAGGTTTCCTTCTTTTTGGACATCACCGCAATGTTGTCCACATATGATGTACATTGCGTCCGATTTGGTCATGGAGGCAATGCTGCATAGTGCGCTGGTAGGTAGCTCCTGCGTTTTTTAGCCCAAAGGGCATCGTAACGAAACAGAAGGTTCCGAAGGGGGTTATGAATGAAGTTTTGACTTTGTCTGATTCCTTCATCCGAATTTGGTGATAACCGGAATATGCGTCGAGAAAACATAGGAGTTCCGAGCCTGCCGTAGAATCGATAACTTGATCAATCCTAGGAAGAGCGAACAGGTCTTTGGGACAAGCCTTGTTCAAGGTGGTATAATCAACACACATCCTTAAATAAGTGGTGTCCTTTTTAGGGACCATTACAGGATTGGCCGACCACTTAGTGTGGATGACCTCTTCTATGAATCCGGCTAACTCGAGCTGGGATAGTTACTTAGCTATTGCTTTTCGCTTTTCATCCCTGAAACGTCATAAGGACTGTTTGACGGGTTTAGCGTTTGGGTGTACATTTAGAGAGTGCTCGGCAAGTTCCCTAGGTACTCCGGTCATGTCAGATGGATGCCATGCGAAGATATCTTGATTTGCTTTGAGGAACTTGACGAGCGTGCTTTCCTATGCGCGGTCTAAACCTACACCTATCTGGGTCACCTTGGAGAGGTCATCATCCTTCAATGGCGTCGTCTTTGTCTCTTTTGATCCTTTGAACTCCGGAGTCGGCTTTGTAACCTCCTTCTTTGCCGCAGGCATCTTGGACGGGTCGTTGGTCTTCTTGATCTCCTGGTACTCCTGGGCATGCAGCACGGCTTCAGCAAAGGCGACATTTCTGTCCTTGCACTCTCGCGCCTTCTTCGGGTCTCCCTTGATGGTGATCACGCATTTGGGACCTGAAATTTTCATCATGTTGTAAATGTAACACAGACGAGCCATAAAATCCTAGTAAGCCGGTCGTCCGAATATAGTGTGGTAGGCGCTCTTAAACGGGACCACTTCGAAGGAAAGTGCCTCCGTCCGATAATTCTTTGGAGTACCAAAGGTGACATCCAATGTGATCTATCCTAGGGAATATGCTTGTCTTCCTGGGACAACTCCGTGAAAGATCATAGAGCTTTGATTCAGCTGTGTCTCCGAGATCCGCATCCGATGTAGCGTTTCGACATATAAAATGTTGATGTTGCTGTAGGGGTTCCACGTATGAAAACAATAAAATTTTACCCTACGCCCATGAACCCCTGAAGCTGCCAGGACCTATCTATTAGTAATATAGTAATGGGAGGGGATTTTCGCGAACTTACCCTTGAAGACCGAAAAGCGTTGTCAACGCTCAGGAGAGCGTGGTTGATGTAGACGAGCCGAAGCCAATCTCAAGGTCATGATGAAGTCCTTGCGCTCCAACGGCTCCAACAACTTGAGTGCCTCAAGTGCGACACCTCGCAGGAAGTTACACACGTCCGGTGCCTGACGATGACTCCCGCTTCCCCGATCCAGCAGCGGGTTGCAAAGTAGAGCTCCTGGATCCGAATCCATGGCCACGGTGCTCCATGTGAAGATGTATCTCGTTAAATGCAGCCGGCACTTGGGACCACTGTCACGAGAGAGAGAGAGAGCGGGAGAGAGAAAATATCAATTAGAGGTCCTCCCAAAAGTGAGAAGACATTTATTGATTATTGGTGTATTTTATTTGACCAAATACCCCCACTATATATAGGGGGAGGGGAGGTACTACCTCGCTCAAAGTCCCGGGGTGGGACTAAAGGAGAGGAGGGGGAGGGGAGGCTACCAGCCACCCTAGTGGGCCCCGCGCGAGGGGGATAGGCCCAGCCAGCCACCCTCTTGGCCCCTTCTCCCTCTCTCTTTTCCCTAATGGGCCCTCTCCCTCCGGAAATTGGCCCATTAAGCCTTTGACCATTTAAATTGATTTTTCTCTTTATTAAATAATTATGAATAAATGATTAAATCAATATTTAACATTCAGTCACATATTATTCAACCTCCATGGCTATGGGACACTTCCACCTCCACTCCGGACATCCTCCGGACTTACCGAAACCCTTCTGGTTTTCTCTCTATTATTCTTCGGTGATTCCACCGATCCTATAAACACTCTCTAAGCATCATCAAGCCCTTAAGAGTGATACCCCACGGTTCGGGAACACTCCAGACATGGTCGGGACACTCCCGCACCAATGATCGACAGAGGGACCTGGATGGCCATGTGACCCCTGTGCGTTCCACGAAGATCTTTCGTCGTTTGAACCGGGACATTCGTGTCTTATTCCCTTTGTCTCTTGATACTTGCATTGCCTGAGATCTGATCAATGACATCACCATGTCGTGTTCAATCTCGTTACTGGACAATGCTACTTAACTTGTTCTGACAAGTGATATCCTTGTGATCAAATCACACGCTGTGCAGCTATTGGATATAACTTCTCCGAGTGGGCCCTCGAGTATCTTTCCGTCACATGGACGGACAAATCCCGCTCTTGACATATGTTGCCTCTACGGTTTCCTCCGAGTAACTGAACACACCTTTATAACCACTGTATTACCAAGTGGCGCTTGATGCTATCTAAGCACTCTCGGGAGACAGTGATTGATATAGCCTCACGGTCTAAAGAATAGTCTACGAGGATCCATTTCTAATCATCATAACTTGAACTTCGTGACATGATCGGGTCACGATGTTTAGGTTGGGTATTGATTCATCATCTCATTCTCGGAATGAGATGACTCCATTTCCAACTGGCATAAATGCCACATGATCAGGAAACTTGATCATCTGTTGACCAATGAACCAGTGACTAGAGTTTCATTGGGAACCCCTGGTTGTTTGTATGTCACACGTGTATTGATGTTTCCACTCAATATAGTTATAGCATGATATAAAACTTAATCATAAACTATATGAAATATGATAATAGTCCTTACTACTATTTGTCTCTAGGGCATATTTCCAACAGTCTCCCACTTGCACTAGAGTACAAATACACTAGCTGCATTTGTTCTCAATCATTGGCACCATATACCCGGTACCCTGAACATGCTTGCTCATGGAAGAGGTTGAGTCTTAGATGCATGCTACAGTCCCAAATCCTTTACAACTTACTAATGTCACCTTGATTGACATTAATACTTTATCATCACATGATAACATCTGTGTATGCATCGTCGCTATGGCGAAGAGCGAGGCTGATTCGAGAGCCTATAGTGACTTGAGATCAACCTTGGCGGCTTTCTCATGGGCACTATGCCCTGGGACACATCATTCTACGTTAAAAGCGAACTAGCCCCGCCATAACATTATACAACACTTTATATGGTACCCTTATCTATTATTATAAATGTATTCATCGAAACACTAGTGCACTCTGTGCAATTTTTGATGTTTTTGTTCACCTCGCTTCCTACTTGAATTTAATCGGTATTTACAGGAGTTTCCAACATATTCCCTTATAACATAACCCTTTATGTTTTAATATATGTCATCCTTTATGGATTTGGAAAATATGTCTACAGTTCTCTATTAGACACTGCGGACAAACTTAGCTCAACGTTCTGTGATTCAAACTTAATCACTTTCAAACGTTCCATATTTGGATCACACATTATGCTAAGTTATTATCATGGTTTACTAAGACAAAACCTATGTCTCAACATAGTGGATTACGATCATCCTTTTCTTTCTTCCAACCATTGATGTTCAACTTAATACTATTCCTAATTTGAGTTATTAAGGACCAGTTCCTTAATTAAATTCTATTCTGAAACTCCTTTCAGAATCCCTTAAGGAATACTACATAATATCATAATATACTTATTATCAACTTCTACATCTTATAAATCATTATTTATAAGTATTTGCGCTTTCATTCTTAACACAATTAAGAATTACTCCTATAAGCTCCCACTCAAAAATATGTCATTCACATATTGTTTTAGGAAGACTTTCATAGCTCCCACTCAATTTTATGCAAATTGCACATCTACTCACTATTTTGAATAATTTCAAAATCCTTTGATCAAATATCAAAGTGAGAGATTCACTATGAGACACTAGTACTATTACCAGTTTTAAATCCATTAGACATTTAACACACTTGAATCAAATTCATTTGAATTTGTCCAATACTTGACAAATTGTGCTTTTGTCATTTACCCATATTTTCCACTATGGCTTTGCAGTCATTTGGGAAAATACCAAGTAACCCCTTTTACTTGTGAGATTCAGCAACGAATTGCTTTCTAATCTCAAGGGAATTTTGCTTCTAGGATTTCTCATAATTCTAGTTTATCATTATTTCCTTAGTAGTTCGTAGGTGTGTCATATTCCAAGAATCATGACAATTGATTCACAAATGTCTCCATACAAGATATGGATTACATTTTGAATCCTACTTCATGTAGTGAAAACACTAGTGGGGAAAACACAATGATCAATGTCATTGATTCTTTCCTTCTATGAAGAGAATCGTTCAGGAACATTGTCCGTTGCGCTTCTCAACACTCTGATGCAGGGTTTTGAATCCTCATCGTGTTTTTCACTATCTTCCATTTTCTCCATAATTGAGAAATATCACTAAAATTGAAGTTTCTCAAGAATGCACCAAAAACCAAGCAATACAAGTTTTGCTTCTCTTTTGGTTTAGCTATGGATTTCGTATTCAAAGTTTCCAATGAATACTCTACAAGGACTTATTTGTTATTGTTTTGGTTATATCGAATAACCCCAAAACTTTTACGAATCCAGATGGTTCACTATATTTTCTAATTGAGTGCTAACTATTTCTAACTAATGGTCTCTACATCTACACTACAACGATTTATTTGGTGCCATCTATTTACCCACTTTGATATTCACTACATTGTGATGCTTTGCATTTAGACGTTTCAAAACGCTTTGCATTTCACAATTTCTCTTATGCCATTCTTTATAAAGTCGAATTTCATTATTATTGATCAAATCATAGTAATTAGATTCTCTTTTATCTTTATACCCTTTGTTGATGAAACACATTGATCAAATCAAATAGTTTCATATTCATGTTTCCTTTGGTAAACTTCTTTACGCATTTAAACAATCATATAATGATAATTACCATTTTCGTTAAAACACAATACATCGAATATGTATTTACTTTTAACAATTCATTAAACACTTTGTATTCAAGTAATACTCGGTGTTCAAGTTATATTGCCGAACTCAGTTTATATGTGATAAGAAATCAAATGACTTTCACATATTATCAACATAACTTTGAATTTAAACAATGGTTTTTCATTCCATAATGAAATATCATTTAAGTTGGGTATTTTAAAGCATTTTGATGTTTTATAAATGTTCATGCATTATCAAATAGTTTCAAACAACAAGGATAATTCACACATAATCAAACAAGATATGAACACGAATAGAAATCATTCACAAAAGTGGAACAACTGTTTGTTACAAACTCGTATGAATAACCGTCTCACAAAGTGTGAGACACACTAAAGAAGTTCACAATCTCTTGATTACAATAATCATCCAAAACATAAACTAAATGATAAATGTCGAGGGATAGTGTCGTCGGCCATCATCATCATGCTCGCCATCAACACGCAACGTCACCTCCTCTCTAGCAAGAACCTCTCATGCAGAAGGACCTGTTTTCAGCAAAACAGAACAAGTATCAAATATACTTAACACTGCAATTGTGTTTGCAAGATTATAACATTTATAAAATTGTATATCAAATATATACCTTTGTCATCGATGACCTGAGCGACATCTGGTTCAACCAACACATTCCTGAGATGTGTCACAAACCGGTGGAACTCCATTGATTCCGCGTCGCCCCTCATTACGCAAGTCCTGACTTGTGCTTGGTAGCTTGATGGCAGCAACCGCAACACAATGCCGTTTGCAAAAGATCCCGTCATCCAGCTATCCAGGAAGTATGCAGACCTCATGTACACATCATGCATGTGCTCCAAGTGGTCGTCCAGTGATGAGTTCTCCTCCATCTTAATGGAGAGGAAGTCTCCCATCAGCTCATGCTCCCATATGCGTGCTTGTTCCATGAAATGTGTCCTGAGCTGTAGCATCACCGAACGAGGGTTGACATCACCCACGAAAGGCCATAGCTCATCCACCATTATGAAATGCATAGTAACTGAAATGAAGGAGGCCATCTCACGATGGAGATAGCAGTCTTTCCGCTGCTCTGGGGGTCTCTAGTTCAGTGGGCTGATCCAAATCCATCCCGTCGAGTATGTAGTCTGCCACGTCATTCTCGCTAAGGAGAACATGGAGACGTGCAACCCATATGGAGAAGTTTGATCAATCTAATCTGAGCTTCTCTCCTTCTAACCAATCAATCATCAACAGGAAAGGTGCCATCTACATTTATAATTACAAAAAGAATTTTGACTAAGTTTATAATTAAATGAGTTAATGATAACTCCATTCAGAAACACCTATCCCCAGAAGGGTTCCTAGTGATAACACGACCCCTATCAGCCACATATCCCCCGATCTCCATAGCCATCAATGTGGGTTCAAGGGGTGGACGCTAAACGTCGGTCACATCATTCATGCAACTCGTGCTTGATCTTTCGACCATTCGCGTCCCGAGGCCATGTCTGCACATGCTATGCTCGCCAACTCAACCTTAGTGTATTCGCTGTGCAACATGGCCTACACCCACTGTATGCAAACATAGATATGTCTGACACCCATTCCTGTACCATGGATCGCCTCATACCGAAGAACTTTCTTGGTGGTGCACACTAAGGGGGAACACAATCGTTGGTAATTTTAATAGGGATCATCTTATTAGGCTACAGTCGAGTATCTAATACTAGCACACAGTAAGATATACAAACAATAACATTGAATGTAAATGCGATGTGATATGGTCCTTCACATCGTGATCTCCATCCGTCGTCACCGGATTCCGGCGCTAGGGTTCCAGCGTCGTGGACACCAGGGTACCGGTGTCGTTCCGGCATGGTAGTCCGTCACCTCCATGACTATCTACTACTACGTAACATAAGGTAATCACTTTACCTTTGCCACAACCATATCACAAAGCAATGCCCCCTGCAAAACAAAGTTAGATGCATCTACTTTATCTTTGCATGTTTTACATGACTGAATGGGCTTTCGCACAAGAACTATTCTTACCTACGAACTTTCAGCACAAAGCTGATCGAGTAGTTGTCTC
The DNA here is from genome assembly GCA_023614405.1 of Avena insularis. Classification (NCBI taxonomy): domain Eukaryota; kingdom Viridiplantae; phylum Streptophyta; class Magnoliopsida; order Poales; family Poaceae; genus Avena; species Avena insularis. The sequence continues at coordinate 419,102,270 of CM042693.1, read as the reverse complement.
TACTACACCCCTTTTGGGGCCCTCCGTTGCAAATGGTATACCAACTAATGCGAGAGAGACAGACACCCCCCTAAGCCACTTCATACGGTACAAGCCGTATGTCAAGCGTGGACCAGTCTCGTGAATGAACGCGTAAAGTTGGTTGGGGGCCGCTTCATCAAACATTGTTGCAGTATACACAAGTACACGTGGGAGGGTAACAACTAAAAGATCAACGCCCACACGCTACATCTCGTGTGTTCTACCCGTACTAGCATTACTACGCATAGACCTGGCTCTGATACCACTGTGGGGGTTCCGCGTATGAAAACAATAAAAATTTACCCTACGCCCCTGAACCCCTGAAGCTGCCAGGACCTATCTATTAATGTCTGATGTGGGGAGGGCTTTTCGTGAACTTACCCTTGAAGACCGAAAAGCGTTGTCAACGCTCAGGAGAACGTGGTTGATGTAGACGAGCCGAAGCTGACCTCAAGGTTGTGATGAAGTCCTTGCTCTCCAACGGCTCCAACGACTTGAGTGCCTCAAGTGCAACACCTCGCAGGGAGTTACACACGTCCGGTGCCTGATGATGACTCCCGCTTCCCCGATCCAGCAGGAGTTGCGGAAGTAGAGCTCCCGGATCCGAATCCCGCAGCGCGATGGCGCTCCGCGGTGAAGATGTATCTCGTTCACGCAGTCCAGACTTGGGACCACGGTCACGAGAGAGAGAGAGGGGGAGAGAGAAAATATCAATTAGAGGTCCTCCCAAAAGTGAGAAGACCTTTATTGATTATTGGTGTATTTTATTTAGCCAAATACCCCCACTATATATAGGGGGGAGGTGCTACCTCCCTCAAAGTCCCGGGGTGGGACTAAAGGAGAGGAGGGGGAGGCGAGGCTACCAGCCACCCTAGTGGGCCCCACACGGGGGGGCTAGGCTCAGTCGGCCACCCCCTTGGCCCCCTTCTCCCTCTCTCTTTTCCCTAATGGGCCCTCTCCCTCCAGAAATTGGCCCATTAAGCCTTTGACCATTTAAATTGATTTTTATCTTTATTAAATAATTATGAATAAATGATTAAATCAATATTTAACATTCATTCACATATTATTCAACCTCCATGGCTATGGAACACTTCCACCTCCACTCCGGACATCCTCCGGACTTACCGAAACCCTTCCGATTTTCTCTCTACTATTCTTTGGTGATTCCACCAATCCTATAAACACTCTCTAAGCATCATCAAGCCCTTAAGCGTGATACCCCCAGTTCGAACACTCGGATATGGTCGACACTCCGCACCAATGATCGACAGAGGGACCTGGATGGCCATGTGACCCCTGTGTGTTCCATGAAGATCTTTCATCGTTTGAACCGAGATAGCCGTGTCTTATTCCCTTTGTCTCTTGATACTTGCATTGCCCGAGATCTGATCAATGACATCACCATGTCGTGTTCAATCTCGTTACTGAACTATGCTACTTAACTAGTTCCGACAAGTGATATCCCTGTGATCAAATCACACGATGTGCAGCTATTGGATATAACTTCTCCGAGTGGGCCCTCGAGTATCTTTCCGTCACATGGATGGACAAATCCCGCTCTTGACATATATTGCCTCTACGCTTTCCTTCGAGTACCTAAACACACCTTTATAACCACTGTATTACCAAGTGGCACTTGATGCTATCTAAGCACTCTCAGGAAACAGTGATTGATATAGCCTCATGGTCTAAGGAATAGTCTACGAGGATCTATTTCTAATCATCGTAACTTGAACTTCGTGACATGATCAGGTCATGATGTTTAGGTTGGGTATTGGTTCATCATCTCATTCTCGGAATGAGATGACTCCATTTCCAACTAGCATAAATGCCACATGATCAGGAAACTTGATCATATGTTGACCAATGAACCAGTGACTAGAGTTTCACTAGGAACCCCTGGTTGTTTGTATATCACATGTGTATTGATGTTTCCACTCAATACAGTTATAGCATGATATAAAACTTAATCATAAACTATATGAAATATGATAATAGTCCTTACTACTATTTGTCTCTAGGGCATATTTCCAACAGTTGTTGCCGCCGTCCATGAGAGTCTTGGAGAAACCATAACAGTTAATTAGTGGATTGACGATCAAGGTGTATTTTCCTCGCTTGTGCGACTTAGGCGGATGATCAACGCGGTCAAAGGTGATTGTCACTTCTGACCAGTCCAAGTATTGTGGGATAGCCTAAACAGTCGCATTGAGCTCATGCAACACTACTTTCTTGACCTTAGCTAATTGAGATCCAAGGAAAGTGACGTAGGTGTCTTTCTTTGTTGAGAAGTTCTTCTTTCCATTCGACTTGGGATTTGAAGGCTCTGCTTCCTCCATATCAGAATCTTCCTTGGTCTCCTTTTCTTTTTCAGGACTCTTCTTTCCCTTTTTCCGCTTAGCCCTATAGCCAGCGGTATTGTCTTTCTTGATGTCGTCATTGAAACGACACTCGGTGTTTGTGTGGGACGAGCCCCCGTTGGGATCTAAGTGATGCACGCACGGGTTATTGGCAATGTCGGCTCACGAGTCAGTTTTGCCAGGTTGTTGGTCTCCTCTACCCTGGACCCTTGATGTATCACGACCGTGTCCACGGCCACCGCCATGCTCTCCTCGTCCTCCAGATCCGAAAGTAGCAGTAACGACCGCTGTTTCCGTGTTGGGCTTTTCTTCCGAGGTGTTTTTGCGCTTCTAAGCTTGATGCTTTGGTTATTTTGTCGATTGTGGCATAGCTAGGACGTTCAGTAGTCCTTCTGCGTCGTTGTCATCATCTGCATACTTCCTTGTTGTTTCTATCATTTCTCCCAAATCAGTGACTTTGTCACACTTCAAGCAGTGACGTAGTAAACCAATTGGGAGTCCTGCAATGAAAGCTTCAATTGCAGTTTGGTCATTTACTCCCTCACAGGAGTTCTTGGTGTCGATCCATCATCCGAGATAATCTTGGCAAGTTTCTCCGGCTTTCTGGGTGCAACGCTGCAGGTCTCTTACCGTACAGGGCCTCCAATATGTGCCTTCAAAATTTCGAAAGAACGTGCTTTGCATGTCATACTAGTTGTGGATGGTGTTTTCCAGAAGTTTATTGAGACAGGATCGTGCCGTCTTACGCATCATAAGTGGGAGATATCGGGTTGCGACCAAGCTATTTCCGCCTTTGGCGATGCAACAAGCCTGGAAAAAATCTTGGAGACAAGTATCTGGCTGAGCTACACCATCGTAAGGCTGGATGTGCCTTGAGATAGCAAATCCTTCTGGGAATCTTGTTGCTCCGATGCGTGGTCCGAATCATTTTGGACCCACATAGATTTTGTCGTTATCGTAGCGTCGCGCCTATATGTTGGAATTGATCCGATGTCTTGCGTCACTTGGTGACAGAGACCGCCATCCTAATTGACGGCTGTGGTTGCGGTGCCTTGGAGCCGGACTTCTACTTCTGCCACCACCTCCTCCGCCACGGCGCCCTCCTTGAGAGCCATTGTGGTGGCTACTTGGTGGAGAGGGTGGATCAGGTGGATTGTTTCCGGCTGATCGCCGGCCTCCATCCAGAGTGTCATTATTACGATTATGGGGAGGATCTTCATTACGACAAGCCCCCTATCGGCTTGACTCGGCACGGTGTCCGTCATTCCTTCGTCCGTCGTTCCCTACAGCTTGGTGAGGTTCAGTTGGACGGTTTGTATGTCTAGGAGGTGGCATCTTTTGACGGTCCTCCTCCCGATGTTTCTCTTTGTTTTCTTCTCTACGATTGTTTGACTCTCGTCGAGGAGGGTGTCTCGGATACAGTGCTGCAACTACGTCTCGCTCAGCGGCTGGGGCAACATTGTTCTAGTCACATGCGGTTCTGTGCCATTAGCCTAAAGATCTGGTTCTTGAGTGGTTATCTTCCCGACGGTCGGAACGGTGATGCTGTTCCGGCATCCCTTGGGGCCTGATATCATCCCAGGCCGGATCCATGCGACATTGGCCGGATTGAGAGACTAGTTTTCCGCTTCTGGATTTCGCGACCTTCTGTTGCTCCAGACCCTTGGATAGCTTTATGCCCAAACGAACCTCTTCTAGGCCTGGGTTATTTGCTAGGATATCTCGAGCCGCGGCGGTGTTCTGTACTGGCGTTGGGTATACCAGATCTCCACTGCTATCAAACCGAGGCATCCCTGGGTCTCCCTGAAGAGAATCTTGCGGACTTCCGGAAATTTGTCGGCCCGTACGTGGCCTTTACAGGTCTTCTGATGCTGAAGAGAGATGAGCTTCTCCGCAGTAGCTATGCACTTCTTCTCTTCCTCGATGTTTTTGGCTTCATCCAGGAGTACTTGGAGACACGCTTCCAGGGCTTCAGCCCTTTCTTCCAATTCCGCTGCAGTAAGTTCTGCAGCTGTAGGGATAGGTGTAGTTAACGCATCATCGATGAGCTTACGGACACCAGCGGTAACCACGTGTCCATCCACCGAAGCTTCTTTGGGCTTGTCTGGGATTAAAGCTCCATCCGAGTCTTCTTCGTAATCCTCGGCAACCACTTCCTCCACTAGAGGATCTTTCACCAGGGTCTTGTTCTTCTTGTTCTTCTTCTTTGCCTTCTTGGCAACGCCGGTAGCAAAGACGGCTTTGGGTCCATTTCCCGGAGTCAAGCTCTGATCGGTACTTTTGGACATCTGGACATCGGGGTTAGCTCTGAGATCCATGTCATCCTGTGCTTTGGGAGAGTTTTCTCCGGATCCTTCATCCATGGCTTCTCCTTCTTATACAGCTTTGGAGTTGAATTCCTCTTCATATTCCACGGAGAACTTTCGGAAATCTGTCGATGTCATGGAGTCATCCAAAGATGCCGGTAAGTCGGTGTTTGTTCTGATCGCCTCCAGCACCGAGTCCTCATTGTCTCCAGCATCGGCAGAGCCAGATCCAGATCCAACATACCCGATAAAGTGCGAAGTGTTCGTCCTGAGGTAGTTGCGGCTTTCCTCATGGGCTTCCTCAAAAATTATGATGGTTTCGAGAACCTCATCCACGCTTGCGTCTTTCGCCATCATGCGCCTCAACGTATGCCTTAGGAAGGGTTGATCAGTTCTGGCGTTAGAGGAGCCGGAACCAGTGTTGTTGATTTGTTCCTCCTGGATCTCGACCTCGGCGGGTAGGTCGATCTGGGATTCGGCCTCTCTAGGGAGACCCACTCTAAATTCGACTTGCGCCGCGAGATCTACTTTAGGCTCAGCTTTCTCCACTATCTCCGCAATAGGTGCGGGCTAGGTGGGATTAGAGTTTTCTGGGATCCGGAACTCCGCCACCTCTGCGGACAGAGGGGAGCTAGAAACTTCTTCTGCCTCTATCATCACCGCTGGGGTGGGTGGGGCAGGTTCACCAAAGCCGATGTACACATCAATCTCGCCGAAAGACATGATGGTGTAGGTAGTCACAACCTCCCTAGCCGGAATCCAAGTCTCGTCGAGAACTATGAGAGGGACGTCGCTGGCATAGAGGATGTAACCGACAGCGATGGTCTCACCGACTCCGATTCTTGCAGATTCCGCTCGGAACGTATATCTGAAGCTCACTTTCCCCACGGTGGGCGCCAACTATCATCGGATTGATGACAAGTACGCCATGAGGGGGTCCTCGAGGCGTGCAGAAGAGAGGGGTGTGAGACATATGGTATTCCGGGACGGTGAGCACACAAGTTTACCCAGGTTCGAATCCGTCGGCTTAATACAAATCCTACTCCTGCTAGCAATCCAGTAATACGGCAGAGCCGGAATATGGGTTACAAGGGTTTCACCTGTGCAAGTTGATATTGTAGACTATTGTGAGGTGCCCTAAAGGCTCTCCCTAGGACAGCTTATATAGATATCTGGCCTAGGGTTTATAGGAGAGACCTATCTGGCTACGGCTAAGAGTCGGTTACAGAGTACATCTTGAACTACAAGTAACACTATGGGCCTATGTCGGTAAGTCATCTGGGCCTTCCCATAGCCGGACTGGACCCCGTCTCTTCTCTTTGACTGGGCTTCCCGTGAAGCAATGCTCTAACCCGAAGTGGGCCACCCTGGTTAGTGAGGCACAGTGAGGATACCCGAAAAGTATATCCCCAACACCTGGCATACAACACATATCCAGAATAGGTCACTTATGTCCCTGGATAAGAACTGTTATGAATCATTCTCCAATTTAAATCTCTGTCAATTTGGATAGGTAACAGATTAATCCAGACCATCATTTTAACCTTAGCAATACACCCAAGTTCACTGCCATCTTTAACAGTCATAAGATTATAGAAAAAACCACTCATTGAAGCAAAGCTTCAATAGATTAAGAATTAGAACCATAAGTTATAACAGATAATTTAGAATCCAATAATTTGGATTCAAACACTTGGTTTGAATCCAACATTTCTACTATAACAAATTCAGCCAAACAACTATTGGCAGTATATGCATAATATGATGTTGTTCCTAGCTAAGACAACAACTATGAAAACAAGATCATGCTCTTGTTGATACTTTTGGAGTACAACCTATATAATACAACATAGGATTACTTACACTCCTATATAGGGGACAAAATATGGTTTTCTCTTCTTAAAGCAAAGAATGCTGGAGAGGAATATAAGTATCTTATAGGCATGCCTGAATAGTTAATTGAACTAGATCATGCTCTGGTTGGTGCTATTTAAGCATGCTATGCATAATACCACACAAGGATTATCTAAACATGACCTTTACACTACTATCAAATTATTTCAACAACTAGTATGGGACTTGTTCAGGAAAAGAAACATAAAATGGGTCATGGAGTAGTACAAACCCTAGTTTGGCAAGTATCATATTCTCCAACTCACAACCAACACATACTGAATCAAATGGGTGCACATACTCAATAGCATTCACTAGGGAAACTATTGTGAATCATCAAACACCAAAAGGAAGAGGAAACCCTAATCAGGGTTTGCTATGAGGGGGAAAGGAGGAAGACTAGAGAGGGGGGAAGGAGTTGACTTACCCGAGCGTTCTCGCTCAGCAAGAAGAGGAAGCAGACCCTGGTGGCAGCAACGGCACGATGACACGAGGAGCACCAATGATGCTCAAGCCGCGCCTAGCTGCGCCAGCAGCTGTAGTAGAACGAGGAAGGTAGCACAGGCGAGCACCACACCGCTAGTTCATCCAAGTAGCACCATGAACCCAACGGGACGCAGCACCACGAGCAGGGCCGTAACCCTAACTGTGAGAGCGGGGTTAATACGACCAAAGAAAAGCTTGTGTGGTGGATCTGAGTGGACCAACCAAGGCGGCGATGTCGACTTGGCCAGGAGGCGCGGCGGAAATGTCTAGAGCGGCCAGAATCGAAGCATAATGGCGGCATTGCCATGGCGTCGCCAGTGCAAGGAGGAGAGAGGTGAGATCGAGTTAGAGGGTGAGGAAGTGAAGGGTCGGTATGGCCACACTTTGGGCCAGGGTTGGGTTGAACCCAAACACTAGGCTCTATTATTGGACCAATGATGCTGTTTTCAGATATTGGATCTTACATCATCCTTAAAGATCGTGAGTGCATAATCTTGCAATCACAAAAGGCAAGTTCACACTTGCTCAGGTCCTTTGGTTATTTTCTATTCAAATACTTGTAACTCAAATGTTGTCATCACCTGCATTTCAAAAAGGTAAGAAAAATACTATTTTCATAATAATGTGATTATGGATTATTTACTAAGTGGTAATAATCTACTATTACATTTCCAGTGGTAAAGTACCATAATACCCAGGACTTAACAACCAATGTTGTCAGTGATTCTAGCGCCGTATATTATGTGTTAACCATAAGACTTGGAATGGGACAGGAAAGTCAGCTGTATCTTCTTCCTTTCGCATGTCAACGGATGACCAGGTCGTGGCTATAACTCCTCTATGAGGGTTGGCAGCATATGGGTGGGATCCCTCAACATCCCATGGCTTCTGGTATCGATGAGGGTTATACGCCTTAGGCTGCCATTGGAAACAAGTTTTATCCTAGGCCTGACGTTCAATCCATTGGGCATGCGGGGTCGCGGAGAGGGCAGTGATTGGCTTGGATCTTAGACTGGGCCCCATACCAAGGAGGTATGGACAAGCTCACGACTTGGATGTGCAACAAGGCTAAGGTCTCTTATGGTTAAAGTAATGCACCTCTGCAGAGTGTAAGAATTGTGACATGTTACTCCCTATTCCGGGAAGGAGCTACGAACGCAGCATGAAAGGAACTCCATGAAAGTTCTGGTAAACCTGTGAAGGCTGACAGACATAGTTTTTCAAAATAAAAGCAACCTTCGAAGAAATGTTTATGAAAACTTGCAAAACCTATGACCTTTGGTCTGTGGTTGTAGCTAGTGCATCAAACACTCCTTTTTAGTGAACTTGCATAGTATGCTCGTACTCACCCATACCTTCTTAACCCTTGCTAGATTCTAACGCCAATGAAGACAACGTTAACACCAGTCTATGCTCTAGGAACGACATCGAAAGCCAAGTTATTCAATGAAGTCAATTGGAGTCAAGATATACATCAATTAAAGTGAAGACGAAGTGCCTGATTAGATAGGAGTACAATATATAGTCTTAGAACCTACTTCTGTAGAGCAATGCAATATGAGCATTTGCAAGCCAGATAGTTTAGATGCTAGTCTAATAATGGAGTGTTTACTTCTGATTCTTCTTTGTAAGAAGTTGATTTCTTCCTCTTTAACTTAGAATATTCTCTGGATCTTTTGTAAAGAGTCGAGTTGTAACCTATAGTCATGTCTTGGACCTGCTATGTTTATGTTGTACAACTCTGGGGGATGTAATACTAGTGCAACAATGTTTCATTTGTGTTATGTCAACGACTATAGTGTACTACATCATGCAGTGGTATGCTGGGTTACAACATATATTAATCAATTTGCATATGATTTATGTAATATGCTGAAATGTTTAAATCCTCGGTTTACCATTATAAAACTGTGGCCGGCGCAGAACGAGGCCCGCAAACTCGACCCGTGAAAGGACTTTTCACGGGTCGAGTTTGTGGGCATCGTTTTGCGCCAGCTATTTCGCAATCTACAAAACTATTTACCGTGGACTGTATCCGCCTTTTACAGTTCGCGAGTTTTCAGGCTTTGTTAGTGATGCTCTTAGGTTGTGGACGTTTATTTAGTTTTTTTAGGAGAACGCTCGTATTCCATCAAGACACACGACATAATAGTCGGTCACCAAACTGTTTACAGTCCAGTTTCCTGCTTCTTCTTAGCGAGGAGTTGTTGCTTTATCCCATTTTTTTAGAATACACATATAGAAGAAAGGCCTAGCGGCTAGTACAACATCAGAAATGGCCGATACAATGCCTAGAAGGCAATGATGATACAAACACAACACCACACGTCATACAACACAACCTACAACTATCAAACATTTGGGCTCTCCTTGCAATATCTCCTACCACAAATGGAGATGAGGCGAAACATCGAGCTTCCGGGACGCGTCACAATCGAAGGAGGGGACTTCGAAAGACTGACTATGCCTCAAAGATGGCACAATCGACGCACTGCTCACCCAAGTGTGCTAAGGTGGTGAAGTGAGCAGCAGGGCCAGATAACCCAAGAGAAGTCGACCGAGAAGGCCGCCAAAGATGTACATTGTGCCTCGATAGTGTATGCTCAAAGCAGCCACCAACTTGGACTTTGTCTTGCTGATGCTGGGGACTTTAGGAGCAACCTTGAACAATTCCTCCAAGGAGGGGATGTCACCTAGCTACTGCTGATGTCCAATTCAGCGAGACAAATCTAGGGTTTCCCCCAGTGCTCGATGTGGGGTCGCACGGGTAGTGCCATGACGATGCCCCAAGAAGGAAGAGGCACCCACATGCATCATCACGCCAGCTACAAGCAGGGCTTTTGCCCCAGCACATTCACAGCCCCGAGATCCTCCAAAAAAGGCAGACTTGAGCCACTCTTGGCTGCACCACTAACGAGAGGGGAGCTAAACCTTGATGTCGATGAAGGAGGTGCGGAGATTGTCGTTCCACCTACGGAAGGGTTTGCAACATAGAAAACAAAAATTCCAATGAGAAGAACGCCAATTGCACCAAGATCTAATCTAGTAGATGCTAGTAACGAGTAAGAGGGTAACTAGAAAAGCTAACCCTCGAAGACCGAAAGCCTTTTACAAAAACTGATTTCGTTATTAATGTAGTCGTTCACTTGTCGATCTCAAGATCGAGTATAAGAATGCCGCAACCTAGCAGTGTATTCGTCCTCGGGCACATGCCTGGCTCCCGACAACCTCCACGCCTCCACTCCAGCAGAGCATCGAAAGAGTAGATAAATCTTACTCTAGAGAATCCAATAGAACATGTACTTCGCTAATCTGATGCCATGGGTAAATGCTAGAGGGTGAAGAGAACCTTTCACGAGGAGGTGGTGCAAAAGAAGAGGAGGAGGAGAGCTCCTTTTATAGGGGAGGGGCAGCCCAAGGGGGCATGGCCACCGGCCATGGAGGGTGCCCCCACCTCTCCCTCATTCATGTGGTGGACTCTCCACCCACATAAACTCCATCTTCACTCACATGCATTTATTAACCATTAGCATAAATGCATTTTTCTCTTTCCACAAAACTCTTTTATTTATTTTATTCAAAACTTTGTTAATTACTTGAATCAACAACTATTTGCATGAAACCCCTTGCATTTTTCGATATCACATCTGAAAACACTTTCAGCAATTTGACTCAAAACAATTTCGGTGATCATCGAAACAATTTCATCTCTAACAAAATTATTCTCGGATATGTTTTATCTACCACTTAGTATCAGAGTACCCTAAGTGTGTCACCCTACGGTTCACGAATGATGCAGACATTATAGAGACACCTCTTGACATGGGGTTAACATGTCAATGCCCATAGTTTATGGACTTGGGTTTTGAGGAAGAGGGGAGCGCTGGAGATCTCGTTCAGCTAACAGGCAAGCAAAAGGGGGACACGATGTTTACCTAGGTTCATCCCCCCAGAGGGAAAACCCTACTCCTGCTTGTCTACTCTTGATTGAAGATGAACTGAGGGTTACAAGGGTGCCTTGATGGCGATGGTGTGTAGATGTAATCTAGCTGGTGTTTTTGCTAGGGGTTCGGTAGGTTAACCTCGTACTTCCCTCCCAGCCTTTATATGAGGAGGCCAAGTCTCAGGATACCACCTATTTGGTTACATATTAGGGTTTGTTTCAAACTTTATATCTGGACTTTGTTGTATCATCCAAGGAGTCGCATCCTTCATGGGCCTGAACCACCCGGACCTTCATGGGCTTCATTACTGTACACGATTCATCTTGTGGGCCTTCATTGGGATGAACCGGATATGCCAATCCTAGGCACCCGTATGGCATACCCATGTTAGTATCCCCTAAGTGTCCATTCGAATCGTAGATTCGAGTGGAGACTTTGAAGTCTTCGATTCCTGTAATGGGCACTCATCATCCCAAGGATTTATCAGGTTGAATTATTCGAGCCATAGGGATGGTTGATGTACGTGCCTAGCTCATCTGACTGATCAAGGCCAGTTAATTGCTCTTAGGAAAAAACATCATCATCTACGCAAACTCGAGTCCTCGGACTCAAATTCGGAAATTGCTTCCATAATTCAACTAACACCGTGGAGGTCTTACAAAGTCGAATTCCAGTGTCAATGATTATATACCCAACACATCCGTCAGGATTTTTTATCATACATGTTGGTACGGTATTCATCTGGTAGAATGCAACAGATGTGGGTGCCAGGCCAGCAGATGATATGTGGAGGTCTTATCTTTACATCGGAGATGTAGCATCCGAATATTTGCCATCATGGAGGTGATTCGGGTAGCCTAGGAGACGTCTCTAAGCTCGATGTCATAGTCTGGCGGAGTCACCAAGGGTTTCGATTGCAGTCGCGTTGAACCCGTGCTACGGATGCAGTCGACCCAGAAATTCGGGTGAATGAATATCCTCATGTTTCCTTGTTTTCATAGGGTGCACAACCAACGCTCCCTATGGGATTAGCCCCCGAGTGCTTGTTCGAGTCATAGACTCGGACAGGGACTTTGTAGTCGTATAGCCGTGCGAATGCAGTCAACTGCTATACTTTGTCGATTGTGCGGCCAACACTCCCTATGGGAGTAGCCCTCGAGTCTGTAGTTGAATCATTGATTCGAAAGCGGAATCGCACAATAACATTGTGAGACTGTACACTGGACCTAGAAGTACATCAGGTATGCGGCCAGCGCTCCTATTAGGAGTAGCCCCCGAGTGCTTGTTCGAGTCGTAGACTCGGATAGGGACTTTGTAGTCGCGTCACAAATTCAAACAAAAACTAAGTATTTGGCAGAAGCCGAAGAAAGAGCCATTGTAAGTTCTTCATTTGCGATGATGACTGATGGCTCAAATATATTCGAGCTCGTTGGGAACCCCAAGAGGAAGGTATGATGAGGACATCAGCAAGTTTTCCCTCAATTATGAAACCAAGGTTATCGAACCAGTAGGAGCAAGGAAACACCTCCAAGGTGTTGTTTCCAACTTGGAATCCTGCACAACACAACCACATAACTTTGCCCCAACTTATAGCGAGGTTGTCAATCTCACCGGTTTTGCTAAAACAAAGGATTAAACATATTGTGTGAAAGATAGTAATTGCTTGTAGAAAGTAAACAGTAGATGGTAGATTGATGGTAAAAGAATGGACCGGGGTTCATAGTTCACTAGTGGTGATTCTCCTTAAGATAGATGACATGTTGGGTGAACAAATTACAGCGGGACAATTGATAGATACCGAGAAAGCATACATGCATATACTAATCATCTTGACTCCTACGAGATTTGATTGGGCATTACAACATTATACATAGACCATAATCCAACTGCATCTATGACTAATAATCCACCTTCAGGTTATCATCCGAACCCCCTCCAGTATTAAGTTGCAAGCAACAAATAATTACATTAAGCAAAGTGTGTAAAGTAAACAATACGATTGTCCCGTGGACAAAGGATTGCTGTTTTCTCCCTAGTAGAAACAGCACATCTAGTACCTTAGATATTTCTGTCAGTTCCCCAGATTACTAGCTAGATGGTTGGTTCTTCTCCTTTGTGCTATCATGTTTAGATCTTGTGAGCTCCGTTCGTGATCAAGATCATCTATTTGTAATCTACATGTTGTGTTTGCGGGGATCCGATGGATATTGAGATGCTATTTCAGATTGATTATTGATTCTATCATGTCCTTGTTATTTGTGATCTTGCATGCTCTCTGTTGTTAGTAGATAACTTGGCCGAGTAGATGCTAGCACTCCAAGAGGGAGTATTTATGCTCGATAGTGGGTTCATGCCTCTAGGAATCTAGGGAAGTGACAGAAATCTCTAAGGTACTAGATGTGCTGTTGCTACTGGGGATAAAGCAACAATCCTTTGTTCATAGAACAATCGTATTGTTTACTTTACATGTAATGCTTAATGCAATTATCTGTTGCTTGCAACTTAATACTAGAGGGGGTTCGAATGAGAACCTGAAGGTGGATTATTAGTCATAGATGCAGTTGGATTACGGTCTATGTATAATGTTGTAATTCCCAATCAAATCTCATAGGAGTCAAGATGATTAGTATATGCATGTATGCCTTCTCGATGTTTGTCAATTGCCCCCTGTAATTTGTTCACCCAACATGTCATCTATCTTAAGGAGAATCACCACTAGTGAACTATGGACCCCGGTCCTTTCTTTGATGATCAATCTACAAGTTATTTACTGTTTTCTGTTTACTTTCTGCAAGCAATTACTATCTTCCACACAATATGTTTAATCCTTTGTTTTTAGCAAAACCAGTGAGATTGACAACCTCACTGTAAGTTGGGGGCAAAGTTCTGTGGTTGTGTTGTTCAGGATTCCAAGTTGGAAACAACACCTTGGAGGTGTTTCCTTGCTCCTACTGGTTCGATAACCTTGGTTTCATAACTGAGGGAAAACTTGCTGCTGTGCTGATCATACCTTCCTATTGGGGTTCCCCAACGATCTCGATATATTTTGGGCCATGAGACGGCTACAAGATTGTTTTCGCTAATAAATTTTTAATTTCTAAGTATGGAACCTTTGTTGTCAAAGGCTATGAGTGTAGAGTCTTGTTCCACTTATCTCTTTTAGATGTTTGTAATAAACCCGTTAATCATATTTAGCATTTTTTTTGAATAAAATGCTTGTCATTCTCGTCTTTGTCATATTAATTTTGGTTGTATGACGCGGCTAGCCAAAATGAATTTAATCCCTGATTTCACTACTATCAAGGGATCTAATTGTCAAATTTGTGTGCAAGCAAAGCAACATCGCAAGTCATACGACTACAGAGATGAGAAATTTGGTACTCATACATTCAGATATTTGTGAGATTGTCAAAATATTGTGAAGGGATCTAAATGCCAAACTTGTGTGCAAGTGAAGCAACCTCACAAGTCACATACGACTGCAGAGGTGAGAGATTTGGCACCACTAGAGCTCATACATTCAGATATTTGTGAGATGAATGGTTTGTTAACAAGAGGTGGAAATAAATATTTCATGACTTTGATCGATGACTCCACTAGATATTGTTATGTGTATCTTCTAAAAATGAAAGATGAGGCTTTGAGTTTCTTTAAAATCTATAAAGCTGAAGTAGAGAATCAACTTGATCAAAAGATCAAGAGGCTTAGGTTCAGTCATGGTGGAGAGTATTTTCCAATGAGTTTGATTCTTTTTTGCGCAGAATATGGTATAATCCATAAGAGGACGGCTCTCTACTCACCCCAGTCAAATGGGGTGGCCAAAAAAAGAACTGTACTCTAATAGATTTGGTTAACACCATGTTAGATACATCAGGTCTCTCTAAGGAATGGTGGGGGAAGGCACTATTGACTGTGTGTCATGTCCTAAACCAAGTTCCCACAAAGAACAAATAAAATACTCCATTTGAAGAATGGGAGAAGAAAAGGCTAAAACTCTCTTATCTATGGACTTGGGGATGTTTAGAAAAGGTTCATGTACCAATCCCCAAGAAGCGCAAGCTTGGACACAAAACTGTTGGTTGTGTTTTTATGGGCTCTGCTTTCAATAGCATTAGTTATAGATTCTTGATAGTAAAATCTGAGGAACCATACATGCATGTTGGCACAATCATGGATTCAACTGATGTGACTTTCTTTGAAGATATCTTTCCTATGAAGGATATACCTAGCTCGTCAAATCAGGAGATGCCTAGTTCATATAGTTAGGAATCGTGTACAATCTATGAACCAACCATTCCAACTAAACACTTTGAAAATCCTGAGGAGGATGGTAATGAAATTTCCAAAAGGAGTAAGAGAAAAAGGACTACAAAGACTTTTGGTGATGATTTAATTGTGTACCTCGTGGATGACACTCCCACTTCTATTTTAGAAGCATATGCATCTGTTGATACTGACTACTGGCAGGAAGCCATCTGTAGTGAGATGGACTCCATCTTAGCTAATGGAACATGGGAGATCACTAATCGTCCTTATGGGTGCAAACCTATAGGATGTAAGTGGGTGTTTAAGAAGAAGCTTAGGTCTGATGGTATTATTGAGAAGTACAAGGCACGACTTGTGGCCAAGGGTTACACTCAAAATTAAGGTGAAGATTTCTTTGATACTTACTCACATGTTGCTAGATTGACCACCATTCGAGTACTACTTTTATTGGTTGCCTCATATGGTCTTCTCGTTCATTAGATGGGTGTTAAGACAACTTTCATATATGGAGAGTTGGATGAGGAAATTTACATGGATCAGCTAGATGGTTTTGTAGTAAGTGGCTAAGAAGGAAAGGTGTGCAATTTGTTGAAATCTTTATATGGCCTAAAGCAAGCTCCTAAGCAGTAGCACGAGAAGTTTGAAAGAACTTTAACTGCTACAGGCTTTATTGTGAATGAAGCTGACAAATGTGGGGTCCACAGTTCACTAGAGGTGTTTCTCCTTAAGATAAATAACATGTTGGGTGAACAAATTACAGCAGGGCAATTGACAGATTAAGAAAGCATAACAATGCATATACTAGACATCTTGACTCCTATGAGATTTGATTGGGCATTACAACATTATACATAGATCGTCATCCAACTGCATCTATGACTAATAATCCACCTTTAGGTTATCATCCGAACCCCTCCCAGTATTAAGTTGCAAGCAACAGATAATTGCATTAAGCAAAGTGTGTAAAGTAAACAATACGATTGCCCCATGGACAAAGGATTGTTGTTTTCTCCCTAGTAGCAACAACACATCTACAACCTTAGAGATTTCTGTCACTTCCCCAGATTACTAGAGGCATGAACCCACTATCGAGCATAAATACTCCCTCTTGGAGTTGTAAGCATCTACTTGGCCAAGATAGCTACTAACAATGGAGAGCATGCAAGATCACAAATAACATAGACATGATAGAATCAATAATCAATCTGAAATAGTATCTCAATATCCATCGGATCCTCGCAAACACAACATATAGTATTACAAATAGATGATCTTGATCATGAACAGAGCTCACAAGATCTAAACAGGATAACACAAAGGAGGAGAACCAACCATCAAGCTACTGTATGGACCCATAGTCCAAGGGTGAACTACTCACGCATTACTCCGGAGGCTGGAATGGTGATGAAGAAGACCTCCAGGATGATCTCCCCCTCCGGCAGGGTGCCGGGAAGAGATTTGGATCCCCCCGATCTAGGTATGGAGATGGTAGAGGCTACAGACTCTTTTGTGGATTTTTGATCAGGTGCTTAGGCTTTTCGTCCCGGGGGGCTTTTATAGGCGAAGGGGAAAGGTCGGTGGAGCTCCAGGGGACCCACACCCCTGGTGGCGTGCCCCCTGGCCACGCGTCCACCAAGTGTGGTCGCCCTGGTGCGCCACTTCGTCTCCTCTCCGGACTCCGTGTTGCTTCGGGTAAAATGTTGACTTTGGCTTTTGTCCCGTCCAATTCCGAGAATATTCCTTTACTAGCTTTTCTGAAACCAAAAACAACAGAAAGCAGGCAACTGGCACTGTGGCATCTTGTTAATAGGTTAGTCCAGAAAATGTATAAAAATACCTCAAAGTGTGAACAAAATATAAGAAAATAGATATAAAACAAGCATGGAACATCAAAAATTATAGATACGTTTATGACGTATCACCCACTTGGCTCATTTATGCAAGGCAAGAAGTGGAACAAAAGTTTAGTCCCACATTGCTAGTTGATTGAAAGTTGTACTAGCTTATAAGGTGAGCTCTTCCACTGCTTGTACGAGCTTGAGAATAGGATACATATACACGCGCGCCTCGCCACACATCGCCTCGTCATGCGTGCGTGGCGGGTTGCGGAAATCTCGCCGAGCCGAGCTTTATTTGTGACACGCATGAATGGAAGATGAACAGTCTGTGCTAGTGGATTTGAATTTTAATACGAACTTAGTGGAAGATGAGTGGATCATTAAACCAAACTTTGTGGAGGATGCTCGGCTCCGTCCGTAGCCTATTCAGATTCTCCTCCAGTCTCTCCCTTCGTCTCCCTACGATGTTTGTCCACCTCCTCGACCCATGCCTATAAGAGAGAGGTCGTGCCTCCTCTTAGACACAACAACACAACATCGGCCACCTCCAGTTTCAGAGCTCCTAAGCTTCCACCAATATCTTCCTCATCCTATCTTGGGGGGTGCATCGCGAGCTAGGACAGTAGGCCTCCAAGACCCTACTACTCTGAGATCCTGTACGGGAGAAGGGCGATGAAGTTTTTAGGGAGCGCTCTATGCAACCAATGGCTTCATCACAGACGCTAACAACTACTTCCCAGACGATGACTTCTTCCCCGACGTCGACCACCTCTTCAACGATGAAAGGGCACGTGTTCCCCCATGTGTGGTTTTGGTAATTAATGACAATCTCTATGGACTAATGTTTGCATTACCATGTGTTGGCTTGAAAGTTGAAGAAATGAAGAATAATAAGCAATGTCCAAGGGCTTTGGGACTATTGGAATCATGTTGGATAAGAAGAATAAGAAGAATAAATATAATAAGATCAAGAGTGTGTTAAAGAAGAAGATAAAGATCCTCGTTTATATATTCAAGACATCATCCTAGTGGAGTTAGAAGAAAAAAGTGCAAGCTCAAGATGCACCATATCTTGGAGATCACATGCTTGAAGCTTGCCGCCCTTGGTGATCATGGATTGATAAATACAAGTCCAAAGAAGGGGTTTCCCCATGGTTTATGGGGGAGTAATGCGCAAGTCTTCATTAAGCAAGTGCGAGCAAGATCAATCAAGAAAGAAGTTCCATCTTGAGGAGGATAAGGCCGTCTACATCAAGCTCAAGTGAAATGCTCAAGGCAAAGGTATGATCTTGATAGGTTTTACATTTTGCCATTATCATGTTGTTAGTTGGGAGACCAGTTTATAGGATAGATAACTGTACTATCAAGAGGGGCTCTCGAGTGAGTAACTTGATCATATCTTTTGGATAAAGCTCAAACCTTTGCATACTTGACATCATATTTCTTGGTTATTATCCATGATAGGATTTAGATCTTGTTTTAATATCCATGACAAGCTCAAGTTCATCGAAAATGGATTTCATATGCATTCTCTGTTGCGTTTTCGATTTGGAGGTTTTATCGGTTTGTCTTTAATAGATAGGTTAACCCCTTCATCATTTTATTATATCCCCCTTTGCTGGAATATGATGGTTCCCTTCATGATATTGTATAGCTTGTTACTATCTTCGAAATGAGCCCAAGTCATCAAAATCAGAGTTCGGATGCAAAAGTTATGGCCGTTTTCATATTGGTTCTGTCAGTTTTCAGGGGGCAGAGACTCCGGTGTTGCACCCCAGAGACTCTAGGGTAAACGTGGAACTGGACCAGAGTCCAAATCCAAACGGAAGATTCCCAACTAATGTCCACTTTGACGTGGCCCTGTCTAGCTCTTGTCCAAGTTTAATATTTTAGTATCCAAATCCATCTAGTCCAACTACTAATACATGTTGGATATCCAATGTCCATTGGATCTTCATCCTAGAAACTGTGCATTACGAGATCAGCGTCCGTGTGTCCAGAAATATTTTTTAATACGGAACTATCGGACCGAGAGGAACCACATCGCTAGGGAATACGGACGGGAGGAACCGGGGAATACGCGAAGCCGGCAGCCAACGCGTGCGGCTGCGCCGTTGCGGTCAAAGCTATGTCACGAACAGTGCATATGTCTAGTGGATATTGGACTACCCAATTTTGAGATCCAAATTGTGTCTAGCATGTTGGATATTATTGTCCATCGATGTCCAGATCCAGGGATGTCCAGTCCAATAAAATCCAAGAAGTTTCAGGTCCAAAGCCCGTTGGACCATAGATATCCAGTTCTAGGTTTACTTTGGGGGATACTCTGGCCCAAATTATGGCCCAGACTCCGGGGGTTGTACGGGGAGCATCTAGAGCTTGCTCGGAGTCCTGGCTAGAGTCTCGATCCCAGAGACTCCAGTCATGAAGGCAGAAACTCTGGGGTAAGTGTTCTGCAATGGCTAGTTGATGTGGGGGAACCTATAAAAGGTCCCCTTCTTCCCCAAGGGGTTGGTTGCTTTCTCTCCCTCTCCCCTCCATTGTTTCTACCTTTAAGAGCTTCCAAATACTCTCAATCCCTCCCATATTTCTTGAATCTTGTTGATGGATTTGAAAGGGGAGATCAAGATCTACAACTCCACCAATCCATCTCTCCTCTATGTGAGGAGAATATCTTGGGATCTAGATCTTGGGGTTTCTTTTGTGGATTTCCTCTTGTGTTATTCCTCTCGTATTACCCCAATAGGTTTTGTAGCTTTGGTGTAATTTGAGAGTGAAGGACTTGCCTTTTCATTACGTGCATCGGTTTGAGTGTTCCTTAGAGGATTTGGTTGGTGAAATCAAGAAGCTTGTTACTCTTGGGTTCTTGGAACCCTAGACGGTGTAGTTGCATTTGTGGTGAGTTCTTGGGGACCCTAATTAAGTTGTGGAGCTCTCCCCAAGTTAGTGGACTTGGTGGTGATTATTGGGAGCCTCCAATTAAGTTGTGGAGATTGCCCCAATCTTGTACCAGTTTGCTGACCGCCCTCAAGTGTCCCATAGTGGATTGGGTGCTTGTCGTGTGGAGGGGGCTCGGGAGAATAGGGTGAGGCCTCTTGTGGCATTTGTGGTCTTAGTACCACCCACCCCTCCAACAAGACGTACTCCCTTGTAGGGAGGAACTCGGTAAAACATCCTCATCTCCATGTGCCTCAATTACCTCTATACCTGATCCCTTTACTTATGCACTTTACATTGTGATAGCCTTCATGCTTGAAGTAAGCTATCTTGCTATCATGTTGTTGCTTGTCTTGCTTAGCATAAGTTGTTGGTGCACATAGGTGAACCATAGTATATATAGGCTTTGTGCTTGACAAAAGAAAACACTAGTTTTATTCCGCCTTTGTTAAGCCCATCTCGTAAAAGTTTTTAACCGCCTATTCACCCCCTCTAGGCGGCATTTGTGCACTTTCAATTGGTATTAGAGCAAGGTCTCTCACTTTTAGGCTTCACCGCCTTGAGAGTAAAGATGTCATCTAAGGAATTAGTGCACAATTCCTTCTATATATTCAATGGCACAAACTATGATGTTTGGAAATATCGCATGCTTGATTATTTCTGGGGCATTCACCCAACTATTGTGGGAATTATATATATGGGTTTTCTCCTCCTATGGATCCCCAAAATGAATCTTTAGAGGAGAATATGAACTCTTATATAGATGATCAAGCTACTAAAGTGATTTTACTTGTTGTGATCAATGTAGTTATTTCTTCAATCATGCCTTATCAGAGTGCTCATGAGATATGGACAAAGCTTAAATATAAATATGGTGTGTACAACATTATTGAGGATGATTGTATTCCCTCCACCTTTGGCCGTGATGAGCTCTCATCTTCTACCACTTCACCAACATGTGATTTTTCACAAGGTAATGATATGGTGAGTGGTGATAGAAATTGCGATTTGGATAGTGAGATTACTATTGGTAATCCATCATCTCTATCTAGTTTCAATGTTCTATCTTTGGACCTTAACACTTCTAGCACTAAAAACTCCTTACATGCTTATGTTGATAGTCCTTGCATATCATGTAGAAATGGCTTGAATAAATATCATGATGATATGCATCTTTTGTCTTGTTGCCATGATAAAAATGCTTCTATTTCCTCTAGCACTTGTGTTGCTAACAATGTAGAGGAAACTAAAGAATCTATGGACCAAGACAAAGTTTTGTTCGGAGCTTAAAGTAATTCCTCATCACCACCTTCTTCTAGTTCTCACATATGCCTTGTGGCTAAGGGAACAAAGGTAACCTCTTTGGATCCCATGGTATCTCATGATGTTGATGATGAGGATGATCATCTTGTTGATTATGATATTGCCTCTATTCCAGAGATGGGAGAGATTGACTTTCCCGCTCTTCATAAAAATAAAGTTGCTTGCTCCAACTTTGTTGAAATTATGACTTGTGCTATTGAGAGCAAGAAACTTATTAAGGAGCAAGAAAATATCATTTTTCAAAAGAATGAACATGAGCATGAGTATGCTAACGATATTGATTATCTAAAGAGCTCCCTTGAAGAAGAAGAAACCACCAAGGAATCTCTTGAGGAGACTTTTACTCTATAACTATCTAGAGTAAAGGAAAACCATGACAGAGAACTTGAGGTGGAAAATGTTTTGAAAACTAAAAATGATGAATTTGTAGTTCCCCATGCTAAGCTTGTTGAGGATTTTAAGCACCTCGGAAATGTCTCTCGGGTCGTTAAGAGTGAGGTCATCAAACTCACTGAGTCACATGAGCAACTTTCAAAAGAGCTCGCCAAATTACCCTCACCTCTTGCAATTAATGATGATGCTTGTACTACTAACTCTATTTCTTGTGAATCATCTATTTTTAAGGAGAATGTTGAGATAAGGACTCAAATTTCTTTGCTAACTAGAAACTATGGAAGTTGGAAGAAAGTCATGTTAAGGTTTCAAGTGAAGGAAATATGCCCCAAGAGGCAATAATAAAGTTGTTATTATGTATTCCTTATATATGATAGATGTTTATTTTACATGCTAGAATTGTATTGATCGGAAACATCAATACATGTGTGTTTAATAAACAAAAAAGGGTTCCTAGTTATGCCTCTCTTATAGACTAGCTTGTTGATTAACAAGATGATCAAGGTTTCCTGATCATGGACATTGGATGTTGTTAATAACAAGGTCACACCATTGGTGGAATGATGTGATAAACATTCATCCGAAGTATAGAATTACGATCAAGTCATTATGTTTATATTGCTATAACATCATACGAAGTAATCTTTATCCTTAGACCATGAGATCGTGTTAATTGCTAACACCTGAAGAGTGTCTTGATAACATCAAACGTCACACCGTAACAGGGTGACTATAAAGATGGGTTCAATACTACGAAGGTGTTATGTTGAGGCTCATGGATCAAGAGTGGAATTTTTCAATCCCGATGACGGATAGATATACTCTGGGCCCTCTCGGTGATATCATATTGAGATAGCTTGCAAGCAAGTGATGTGATCACTAGAATGTTATATCACGGGAACGAGAAAAGAGTGCATGTCGGAAACGAGATCAAACTAGGTATGGAGATACCGATGATCGAATCTCGGACATGTAATATATCGCGAGACAAAGGGATTTAGTTACAAGCGTTAAAGGTTCTCACGATCATAGAAGTCATCGTTGAATATGCAGGAGTCAGTATGGATCTCTAGGTCCTGCTTCTGACTATTGATCTGAGAGGAGTCTCAATCATGTCTGCATTATTCGCGAACCGTAGGGTGACACACTTAAGAGTTACCGGACACCATTTTGGAGCACATATGTTTAAGACGAAAGAATTGCAAAGCGCATGAATTGTTTCGATAGAAACCGGAAATTGTTTCGAGTGAAATTGCAGAAAGTGGTTTTGCATGTGATATTGAAATATTGCAAGGGCTATATGTGAATGTTTGTTAATTAAAGTAATTAACAAAATTCTGAATAAATTTAATAAAAGAGTTTTATTAAATGAGAGAGCATTAAACTTGGAGAATTTTAATGCATTTAAAGTGGAGACTTTAAAGGGGAATGTGAAGAGGCATTTTAATGTGGAGGGGTTACCACCACATGAATGGGGGAGGTGAGGTCACCCCATGCGCTGCCATGGAGAGAGGGGGTACCCCCTCCTCCTATAAAAGGCCACCCTCTTCCTCCTTCTTCCTCACACCTCCTTGTGAAGGATCTCTCTCCCCCTCTAGAATTATTCCCCCATGGTCTCGGATTAGCGAGATACATGTTCCCGGTGGCATTTCGTCTGGAAGGAGTTGCTGCTTCCGCTGGATCACTGGAGCGAGGAGGTGGAGGTTGTCCGGTGGCTTGAACGTGTGTGCGAGTACGGATGCGCTGCTGAGTTGCCGCGCTCGGACTTCCACTCGATCTTGAGATCGGCAAGTGTACGACTACATCAACCACGAGTTCCTACTCGTTAACAAAACTCGTTGTCTTCGAGGGTAAGTTCTTGTTGGATGTATGTCCACCCGTTGCTTCGTACCTAGTAGATAGATCTTGGCATGTAGTTCTCATCGTAGGAATTTTTTTGTTTTCTATGCTACGGACCCAACAATGGTATCAGAGCCTGATCTATGCGTAGGTGCTTTGCACGGGTAGTACACATATGTTTATATGTGGGCGATGATGATCATGTTATTGCATCTTCTATGTATTTTGGATATTGGTGGCATAGTGGGATGAAGCGGCCCGAACCAACCTTACATGTCATCGTACATGAGACCGGTTCCACGACTGACATGCAACTAGTTTTGCATAAGTGGCTAGCGGGTGTCTATCTCTCCTACTATAGTCAATATCTGATTTACAACGAGTTGCTGATAACTTAGTTATCCTCGTTGTGGTTCATGTTCGTAGGTGAGAACGGTTCTATCTCTGAAAGCCCTAAGCCACGTAAAACTTGCAATTGATAAATTAGAGGCGTCTAGTTTAGATCGTTGTTGGGCTAGTGTATTGATATGGTATTGTTGTAAGTAGATGTATGATAAATACTCTTACAACACACTCAACGTGTAAGTTCCATAGACCTTGGCCTTACACACAAAGGAATGATAGAGATCATACCACGATGCAAGTGATAGAGATCAAATGCATGGACCATATCATCTCACTTTACACATTAGATGTTAGCATCTTATACTGCTAGTTTGGCGCTTTCTGTAGCATTGTAAGATGATCCCTCATTTAGATATTAAGATAAAAATGTGTTCTTCCTTAAGTATGCACCGTTCTGTGGATCATGTTTCGAGACATCACGTGATGATCGGGTGTACTCGAATCTACGCTTTCATAGGAACAGGTGTAAGGCAGTTTTTACACACACGAATACTAAGGTTCTTACTTGGCGAGCCTAGCATGTACAGACATGGCCTCGTAACACGGACCGCAAGGTTAAGCATGAGTCATATAGTTGATATGATTACCATATAGATGCTCACCTTTGAAGCTACATCAACTCACGTGATGATCAGACTTGGTGTAGTGGATTTGGTTCATGTAATCACCAAAAGGACACGAGGGATGTCGTTTTTGAGTGGGAGTTCATTAGTAATTTGGATTAGTTGAACTCACTCTATCATAAACTTAGTCTAAGTAAACATTACAAATTCTGTTGTAGATGGCACCACCTGCTTTTAATTTCAACGTGTTCATGGAGAAAGAGAAACTTGCTGCAAATGGTAGTAACTTCACCAACTGGGCTATGAATTTGAGGATTCTCCTCACTGCTGCACAAAAGTAATATGTGCTAGATGCGCCGCTAGGCCCCCCACCAGCTCCTGATGCCCCTGACGAGGAAAAGACTGTCTATGTGACTCGTCAGGAGGACCACAACTTAGTTCATTGCGGCATACTGTATGGGCTAGAGCCAGAACTTCGAAAGCGTTTCGAAAATGGCAATGCCTTTGATACCATGGGAGAATTGAAAATGATTTTCGATACCCATGCTGTCGTAGAGAGTTATAATTCTACAGAAAAGTTCTTTAGCTGCATGATGGAGGAGAACAACTCTGTTAGTGAGCATGTACTCAAAATGTCTGGGTACGCTGATAAGCTTGTGTCCTTGGGAATAAAGATTCCCATTGACTTGGGCATACATCGTGTTATCCAATCTCTGCCACCTAGCTACAAGAGCTTCGTGATGAACTATAATATGTAGGGCATGAAGAAGTCTCTTCCCGAGCTTCTGTCAATGCTTAAGACTGCAGAAGTGGAGATTAGGAAAGAACATCAAGTGTTGATGATCAATAGGACCACCGATTTCAAGAAGGACAAGAAAGGCAAGCACAAGGGAAAGAAGGGTGGCAAATCTGTTGCCACGCCTGAAAAGAAACCCCGAGCTGGCCCTAAGTCTGACACCGAGTGTTACTATTGCAAGGACCGCCATTGGCATAATTTCCCCAAGTATTTGGCGGACAAGAAGTCCGGCAAGGCAAACAAAGGTATATGTGATATACATGTTATTGATGTGTACTTGACTAGTACTCGTAGTAGCACCTGGGTATTTGATACATGATCGGTTGCTAATATATGTAACTCGGTTCGGGGGCTACGGAACAAGCGACAACTAGCAAGGGATGAGGTTAGGATGCGGGTCGGCAATGGATCAAAAGTTGATGTGATCGCCGTCGGGACGCTACCTCTCCATATGCCATCGGGATTAGTTATAAACCTAAATAATTGTTATTTGGTGCCTGCACTGAGCATGAACATTGTATCCGGATCATGTTTGATGCAAAGTGGTTATTCCTTTAAACCTGAAAACAATGGTTCTTCGATTTATAAGAATGATATCTTTTATGGTCATGCACCTATGTTGAATGGTTTATTTCTGTTGGATCTCGATAGTAATATTACGCATATTCATAATGTTAATGCTAAAAAGATTAAACTTGATAATGATATATCATATATGTGGCAATCGCTGCCTAGGTCATATTAGCGTTAAACGCATGAAGAAACTCCATTCTGATGGACTTTTGGAATCACTTGATTTTGAATCATTTGATACATGTGAGCCATGCCTTATGGGCAAGATGACTAGAACGTCGTTTTCCGGTTCAATGGAACAGGCAACAGATCTATTGGAAATCATACATACTGATGTGTGTGGACCAATGAGTGTGTCGGCGCGAGGTGGATATCGTTATTTTGTTACTTTCACGGATGATTTGAGTAGATACGGGTATATCTATTTGATGAAACACAAGTCTGAAACCTTTGAAAAGTTCAAGGAATTTCAAAATGAAGTGGAAAATTATCGTAATAGAAAGATCAAATTTCTACGGTCTGACCGTGGAGGAGAGTATCTAAGTTACGAGTTTATCACACACATGAAAGAGTGTGGAATAGTTTCACAACTCATGCCTGCCAGAACACCACAACGTAATGGTGTGTCGGAACGTCGTAATCATACCTTATTGGATATGGTTCGATCTATGATGTCTCTGAATGACTTGCCACTGTCATTTTGGGGTTATGCACTGGAAAGAGCTGCATTCACTTTAAATTGGGCACCATCTAAATCCATTGAAACGACACCGTATGAATTATGGTTTGGAAACAAACCTAAGTTGTCATTTCTTAAAGTTTGGGGATGCGATTTTTATGTGAAGAAACTTTAGCCGGATAAACTCGAACCCAAAGCGGAAAAATGCGTCTTCATAGGATACCCTAAGGAAATGATTGGGTATACCTTCTATCACAGATCCTAGGGCAAGGTTTTTGTTGCCAAGAATGGATCCTTTCTTGAGAAGGAGTTTCTCAAGAAAGGTGTGAGTAGTCGGAAGGTAGAACTCGAAGAGGTTATTTAACCTTCTCTTCATGAAATGGCGAGTAGCGCAGCATCGAAATTTGTTTCGGAGTTGACTTCACCTAATGAAGAGAGAGCTAATGATATTGATAATGAAACTCCGAAAGAGGACACTACCGAACCTCACAGGTCAAGCAGGACACGTGCAGCTCCTGAACTGTACGGCAATCCTGTTGTGAATTTCATGTTTGATGAAATGGATGACCCTGCGACGTATGAAGAAGCGATGATGAGCCCGGATTCCAATACATGGCTAGAAGCCATGAAATCCGAGATGGAATCCATGTACGAGAACCAAGTTTGGACCTTGGTGGACTTACCTCACGATCGAAAGGCCGTTGAGAATAAATGGATTTCCAAAAGAAAAACTGATGCTGATGGTAATGTGACCATCTATAAGGCTTGACCTGTCACAAAGGGGTTTCGACAAATTCAAGGAGTTGACTACGATGAGACATTCTCTCCCGTAGCGATGCTTAAGTCGGTTAGGATTATGTTAGCAATTGCTGCATATTTCGATTATGAAATATGGCAGATGGATGTCAAAACTGCGTTCCTCAATGGTAATATTGAAGAAGAGTTGCATATGATAGAACCTAAGGGTTTTGTCGATCCTAAGGATGCTAATAAGGTATGCAAACTTCAGCGATCCATCTATGGATTGAGGCATGCATCTCGGAGTTGGAATCTCCACTTTGATGAGGTGATCAAAGAGTTTGGGTTTGTCCAAACTTATGGAGAGGCTTGTATTTACAAGAAAGTGAGTGGGAGCAATGTGGCATTTCTGATATTATATGTGGATGACATATTATTGATTGGAAATGATATAGATCTTTTAAACAATGTTAAAAGTTATCTAAACAGAAATTTTTCGATGAAAGACCTTGGTGAAGCGTCATATATATTAGGCATTAAAATCTATAGATATAGATCAAGGCGCCTAATTGGGATATCGCAGAGTACATACCTTGATAAG
Source organism: Avena insularis (assembly GCA_023614405.1). Classification (NCBI taxonomy): domain Eukaryota; kingdom Viridiplantae; phylum Streptophyta; class Magnoliopsida; order Poales; family Poaceae; genus Avena; species Avena insularis. The sequence continues at coordinate 419,074,306 of CM042693.1, read as the reverse complement.
ATATTAAAGAAGTTTAATATGGACGAAAGTAAGAAGGGGTTCTTACCTATGTTGCAAGGCAAGACATTGAGTAAGACTCAAAGTCCGGCTACGACGGAAGAAAGAGAGATGATGGATAAGATCCCCTATGCCTCGGCCATAGGCTCTATTATGTATGCCACGCTATGTACAAGACCGGATGTGGCACATGCTATTAGTTTGACTAGTAGGTACCAATCTGATCCAGGTTCGGAACACTAGATAGCGGTCAAGAACATCCTCAAGTACTTGAGAAGAACTAGGGACATGTTTCTTATATACGGAGGTGAAGAGGAGCTAGTCGCTAAGTGTTATGTCGATGCTAGCTTTGACACCGATCCGGATGACTCTAAGTCTCAATCCGGATACGTATTTCTCTTGAACGGAGCAACAGTTAGTTGGAGGAGTTCCAAACAACCTGTGGTGGCTGGATCAACGACGGAGGCGGAATATGTTACTGCTTCAGAAGCGGTGCAGGAAGCGGTTTGGATGAAAGAGTTCATTACGGAACTGGGTGTGGTTCCTAGTGCATTGGACCCAATGGTGATCTATTGTGACAAGAAATGGAGCCATAGCCAACACAAAGGAACCGAGGTCTCACAAGAATTCCAAGCATATTAAGCGCCGGTTTCACTCCATCTGCGAGCATGTCAAGGATGGAGATATAAAGATTTGTAAAATACACACGAACCTAAATGTAGCAGATCCGTTGACTAAAGCTCTCCCTAGGACAAAACATGATCAACACCAGAACTCCATGGGTGTTAGATTTATCACTATGTGAACTAGATTATTGTCTCTAGTGCAAGTGGGAGACTGAAGGAAATATGCCCTGAGAGGCAATAATAAAGTTGTTATTATGTATTCCTTATATATGATAGATGTTTATTTTACATGCTAGAATTGTATTGATCGGAAACATCAATACATGTGTGTTTAATAAACAAAAAAGGGTTCCTAGTTATGCCTCTCTTATAGACTAGCTTGTTGATTAACAAGATGATCAAGGTTTCCTGATCATGGACATTGGATGTTGTTAATAACAAGGTCACACCATTGGTGGAATGATGTGATGGACATTCATCCGAAGTATAGAATTATGATCAAGTCCTTATGTTTATATTGCTATAACATCATACGAAGTAATCTTTATCCTTAGACCATGAGATCATGTTAATTGCTAACACCTGAAGAGTGTCTTGATAACATCAAACGTCACACCATAACAGGGTGACTATAAAGATGGGTTCAGTACTACGAAGGTGTTATGTTGAGGCTCAAGGATCAAGAGTGGAATTTGTTAATCCCGATGACAGATAGATATACTCTGGGCCCTCTCGATGATATCATATTGAGATAGCTTGCAAGCAAGTGATGTGATCACTAGAATGTTATATCACGGGAACGAGAAAAGAGTGCATGTCGGAAACGAGATCAAACTAGGTATGGAGATACCGATGATCGAATCTCGGACATGTAATATATCGCGAGACAAAGGGATTTAGTTACAAGCGTTAAAGGTTCTCACGATCATAGAAGTCATCGTTGAATATGCAGGAGTCAGTATGGATCTCTAGGTCCTGCTTCTGACTATTGATCTGAGAGGAGTCTCAATCATGTCTGCGTTATTCGCGAACCGTAGGGTGACACACTTAAGAGTTACCGGACACCATTTTGGAGCACATATGTTTCAGACAAAAGAATTGCAAAGCGCAGGAATTGTTTCGATAGAAACCGGAAATTGTTTCGAGTGAAATTGCAGAAAGTGGTTCTGCATGTGATATTGAAATATTGCAAGGGCTATATGTGAATGTTTGTTAATTAAAGTAATTAACAAAATTCTTAATAAATTTAATAAAAGAGTTTTATTAAATGAGAGAGCATTAAACTTGGAGAATTTTAATGCGTTTAAAGTGGAGACTTTAAAGGGGAATGTGAAGAGGCATTTTAATGTGGAGGGGTTACCACCACATGAATGGGGGAGGTGAGGGGTCACCCCCCCATGCGCCGACCATGGAGATAGGGGTACCCCCCTCCTCCTATAAAAGGCCACCCTCTTCCTCCTTCTTCCTCACACCTCCTTGTGAAGGATCTCTCTCCCCCTCTAGAATTATTCCCCCATGGTCTCGGATTAGCGAGATACATGTTCCCGGTGGTATTTCGTCTGGAAGGAGTTGCTGCTTCCGCTGGATCACTGGAGCGAGGATGTGGAGGTTGTCCGGTGGCTTGAACGTGTGTGCGAGTACAGATACGCTGCTGAGTTGCGGCGCTCGGACTTCCACTCGATATTGAGATCGACAAGTGTACGACTACATCAACCACGAGTTCCTACTCGTTAACAAAACTCGTTGTCTTCGAGGGTAAGTTCTCGTTGGATGTATGCCCACCCGTTGCTTTGTACCTAGTAGATAGATCTTGGCGTGTAGTTCTCATCGTAGGAAATTTTTTATTTTCTATGTTGCGACCCAACATCAAGCTCGCACGAGGATCTTCTAGTCTCCCATGGTAGGATAAAGTTAGATCATGAGGCCACTGTGTCCTTGGTAACATCTTGTGAGCCTCATGTGGACATTAGCACTAATTCTACTCCTAATGTGATATTGCCATGTGCTAGTCGTTGTAATTCATCTTTGCATAACCATGCTACATCTTTTGATGAATTACATTCCATGCCTTGTTGCTCTAACGATGTAGCATCTACTTCCTGTAGTATTGCTTTTGACACTAACCATGCAAAGGAAATTAAAGAGCTTAAGGCTCAAGTCACTTATTTGAAGAATGACTTGAAAAGGGTCATAAAGGGAAGGCCACACTCAAACACATCTTGAGTGTGCAAAAATACCCCAATGACAAGATCGGACTTGGATTCAACTCCAACATCAAGGACAAATACACTAACATTTTGAATCACAAGAGCAACAAGAAGAACGACAAAAAACAAGTCAAGAACCTGACCAACATTATTTGCTTCAAGTGCAAGGAAGAAGGGCATCATGTCAGATCTTAACCATTGAAGAAGAAGCCCCTTAGCGAGAAGCAACAAGGGAAGTGGCATCAAGCTCTACCTCTAGTTATATATGGGCCTCCTCCCAAGAAGACTCAAGATCTTACTCAAGTTGTTGCTTCACATAAAAAAGAAAGATAACAAGATAAGAACTTGCTACATTTGTCGTCAGAAGGGACACATCTCTTCCTCATGCACCATTGGTAATTCCTCATCCAACACTATCATGATTGATGATGCTTATTCAATTCGTAAGGATGAGGTGGGAAATGTGTTTGCCAAATATGTTGGTACTCAAAGTGGTGTCAAGACAAGAACCATTTGGGTTGCCAAGCTTATTGTGACTAACTTATCAGGACCCAACTTGGTTGGGGACCAACAAGCCAAAACTTGATCAATAGGTGTAATTGGAGGGCATTGGGGACGTAGCTACATCTTGAAGAATTGAGATATCTTCATCTATTATATCTACTCAAGCCAAGTCATTTGTAATATCATATCATATCTTATATCCAATGTTCCTTCTTGCGGTAACTTGTACTCAACTTATTTACATTGAAAGTTACTTGCCCCCTTGTGCATGTGTTGGTTTTGTACCCTTGCATGTATTTGTATATGTGGTTCTTACAATTACTTATGTTGAGTTATGAAGTATATTTGTGTATGTTGGTGGAACACCATGTATTTCTGTTCTCGTTCTTGAGCCATCATTGAATATATTTTGTATCTTATTTGGCTCTTGTGAGGGATTAATGGACTATCCCATTTTGGGGGAGTGTTATGCATGGGAATTCCACAATCCTAAAAATGTGTGTACATGAGGAATACCACAATCATTAATGATTAGAGTAACTTGAAGCAAATGCTTTCCATGGAGGACACAGAGGTCCAAATATGAGGAAACACATCCCAATAATAACTCTCACAAACAAGATCCAAAAGATGAGAAACAAATGCATTCAAGCAAATTTGAACTTGTTTGAGCAAATGTGTCACATAAGAGTATTAATATCAATTCTAAGTGGCACTACCATGAATTTTCACTCCCTATACTTCTTATCATTGTACAATTGGTACTCCATATATGGTAGAATTTATTGATCATATTTACATTATATTTTGTTTGTATGTATTGACTCCCATGTTCTCCTTGCTTCATTTGGATCACTTGAGTTTATTGGCATTCTATTGTGTTTTATTTAATGTAGGTAGTATTGATGATCCCATTTGTGTGCATTTTGCATTCAAACACAAATCCAACACAATGCACTACTCATGGGGGAGCTCTCTTATATTATTTAGAACACTCATTTTATGCTTCTTGTTTTGATCCATATCATGTTTTATGCGCTTGGAAGTTCGATCTTTTTGTTTTGGTACATTGTTCCATCATGAAAAGTGTGGATATTTTGGTTTATTTGTTGGAACCTCATTCTTTTTGGGAGTTGGTTTTGTCTCATTCCTTCCTTCTTGTTTTAACCTTGTAGAATGAGATAAATCCTTGAGCATTTGTGCTCTTGTCCATCTTTTGCTCTTTGGGTTTTTCCTAGTTCATTTGTTGAACTTGTGATCTTTCATTTGTTGATTTGATTCTTTGATATAATTTGAACAACCTTTTGTAGTGTCACACTTTTATGTGCCTTCTTGGTTTACTTGGTGTTTTTGTTCAAATTGTATCTCCTTTTGGTTCTTGAAAGTTGTTTGCATGCATAGTTACTATTTGTATATATTATGGTATGCTTGCTTTTCTTGATCCAATATATAGGGGAAAGTCCACAAAATCCTAATTGGCTAAGATGTGCATGATATTAAAGTTCATATCAATATGCACATATTTATGTGGAGTCCCTCCTATGTATTTTAGTTTCTCTAACTACGTTGGACCAAATATTTTTGGGGACCATATTGTACTTAATGTTGTTTTAGGTATATCGGAGATATATTGGATGCTAGCTAGTCTCATCACTTAGGAAGAAGTGGTGTCCTAAATGATAATTGGAGGAAATCTAGGATGATCGTCGAACTCATATCTACTACATCCTACCAATGATATCTCGGTAACAAGTATCTCTTTCTCATACATATATATCTTTCTTCCAACCTTTTGTAGGTTGCATCTTGGCATGAATTTTTGTATTTCCAATTGTTGTGGTTCTTTCTTATTGCAGATGTGAGTAAGTTGAGATGAGTGCATATAATAGGAACTATAAAAAATCATTCATATGATTCACCAATCCCAAATATGTCAATCTAGCAATTTTACTTCCTATCTTTTCCTCAATTTCTCTCATGCGCAATAGTGCGAATTTGCAAGTTGATTTTTCCTTAGTGATGCTTCTTTCCTTTCTCCGTATATTCCAACTATCTCCTTTTCCCTTGGTGATAATTGTAATGTATGTGGTGTGTTGGTGTTTGAATCTCATTAATTTGGCCATGCTTTCAAGCAAAAACCTTATTGTTATATTCTATGACTTCATCTTCATTTTCATGTGCTTTCTTGTGTATCTACTTTGTTTGTGCTTGTTTATTTTTGGTCATATGTCTTTGTGATGTTATCCACCAAGAAACTTATACATATAAGATAAGATAAATCTTTAGTTGACATTGTATTTCTTAGATACCACCTTTTATTATTCAATTTTGATTCTTCAGTGGCTTCCAAATTTATTTGCCAATGAGTGCCAGTCCCGGTTGTTTGCATCTTTGGCTACTCATATTTGATCTCTTATGCCTTGTATTGTTAAATGAGTTGGAGGAGTGAGGATTCCATGGTTATGCACTTTATTTCCAAAATTCAATTATTATAATTGGTGCATAATCTTTGGGGAGCTTCTCTAATTTATTTAAGAATGCTCATTTGCCTTCTTGCTCACCTTTTGTGTTTTAAATGTTTATGGGGGAGTGAGGATTCCATATTTTTACATGTTGTATTTAAATACAACTATTCTAATGTGTGCACAAATCTTGGGGAGCTTCTCCATTTAATTTAAACACTCATTTGATCTTATCATAATATCTTGGTGTGTTTAATTGGTTATTTCGGATCTTTTGATTGCTTGCTTCATTTTTTGATGCTTCTCTCATATATTTTTTTTTGCAATCATTGGGTCATCAATATAGTCTTACTTACTCCCAAGTATTCATCATTAGATATGTGCAATTGCACACCTTTGGAGGAATTCTCACTATATTGGCCGTCTAAAACTTTTCGCCCATTTTGGCAATTGATGTCAACGGGGGAGAAGTTTTAGAGGGTATAAGGGAAGTTAGTTTATGCTTTGAGTTTGCTCTTAAGCAATGTTGTTTTAGGTACATTGGAGATATATTGTATGCTTGTATCATCACTTAGGAAGAAGTGGTGTCTTACCTGATAATTGGAGGCAATCTAGGATGATCATCGAACTCATATATAGTACATCCTACCAATGATATGTCAGTAACAAGTATCTCTTTCTCATACATATATATCTTTATTCCAACCTTTTGTAGGTTTCATCTTGGCATGAATTTTTGTATTTGCAATTGTTGTGGTTCTTGCTTTGGGTTTAAAGAGTACCCTTATTGCATATGTGAGTAAGTTGAGATGAGTGCATATAATAGGGACTGTACAAAATCATGCATATGATTCACCAATCCCAAATATGTCAATCTTGCAATTTTACTGCCTATCTTTTCCTCAATTTCTCTCATGTGCAATAGTGAGAATTTGCAAGTTGATTTTTCCTTAGTGTTGCTTCTTTCCTTTCTCCATATATTCCAACTATCTCCTTTTCCCTTGGTGATAGTTGTAATGTATGTGGTGTGTCGGTGTTTGAATGTACCGCCCCGGTAAAACCACTACTAGAAAATCACTCGTTGTTTTTTATTTTGTGCAACATCATGACTGCATGCTCATGTCGTCATGCCACCTTGCATTTGAGCATCTTCATGTCTACATGCATATAATTTGCCTAAAACTATTTTCTAAAAGCCTATCTTTGTTTTCTAATTGCCTCCCTCTTTATTTCAAATGATAAAACCCCGATTTTATGGATATCTTTATTTGTCTAAAACTATTTATAAAATATTTTATTAAAAATAAAACAAACAAATGTTTTAAATAAAAGTTGTACTAGGGCGGCAGCCCAGCCCGTAGGCCAGGCCACCTACTACTCCGGTAGATCGGCCCAACCCAAACCCCCATCTATCTAAACCCTAACCCTAGCTGCCACTCCACACCCTACCTACCTCCCCCGGCACTCGTCGCACCCTCCCTCACCCACGGTACACCACAACTACCTAGACACACACTCGCAACACCACAGCGGCACACACACACACCCGCGAGGTGCACACGGTCCTACCTCCACGCGCGCACGCCTCACGCCTCCTGGGTGGAGATCGATTCCTACCTGCCTCACACGACACGCAATGGCCCCACTTGCGGGCAATGAGACTGCCCTCGATTCCCCACCTACCACCTCTCTCTTCTTGGCGCTCCTCTCCCAAGCCCTGCCGCCATCCTCTTCTCCTGGCCGCGTCCCCCTCCTCCTCCGGCCGCCGTGCCCCGGCCTCTGTTCCGTCCACCGCCACCATGGATTCCCCCATGCTCCTTTTTGTCGGCCGCCCTCCTATCCTGACGGTGCCCGTGCCCTCCGCCTCGCCGCCTCTGATCTCCGCAGCTATGGCCTCCTCCACCACCTGCGCCAAGGCCGGCCATCGTTGTCCCCGACCCGAGCCTCGTGCCTCCTCCCTGTCTCCACCGTCCTTTGGCTGTGCCGCCATGCCCTTCACCTCCCTGATCTTACGCATGCGGATGACATCCCCTGCTTCCCGAAGCCCTGGCCTCGAGTTCATCGCCCTCGCCTCGGGTTGCCTGAACGGCCGCCACCCGCATCGCCCTCGATGCCCTTCTCAGCGCTGCCTCTCTGCGAGCATCATCACACCTGTGACCCCGGTAGTCGTGTCCTTACCATCTTGCTCGGCCTTGGATCCCAGTGTTGTGCCCACAAGCCTGCCTCCCTACGCCATGGCGCAGCTGTCCTGTGGGCCCTGCTCCAACTCATCTGCCCCGCTTGATCTCCCCTTTGCTTCTCCTACTATGTTGGCTCGCTCCAGTGCTACACATGCCTCGTTCACCTTGTGTCGTTGCTCTTCATCACACCCTCCTCTTCTAGCGCCGCTGCTACTCCCGGCGTGTCGCGCGTTTGCTGTTGCCCGCTTGCCCTAGTACCTCGTTTTCCGCCGGTGTTTTTCCCATAGTGAAGCAGTACTCTGTTGGATGTTGCTGCAAAGAGGGGGTGTTGTTGATGTTGTAGTACTGTCTCTAGCGAGTTCAGTTTTTGAGTGGAGAAACCGTCCGAGAAGATGCACAAGGTCATCGGGAGTCACCGACAAAATCCCTGGTGCACTTTGAGAGACCGAGACGAGAACCTGAAGGCCACCAGCGCCGAACCCTGAGACCCTCGACACGGAACCCGAACATGGCGATGCATACTCCCAAGATCTCCAGCATGGATCGCCAAGCCCCGCGAAGACCGAATCCTCGGCACGCCAAGTTCGCCTTCAAGGACGCCAAGTTCTCCATCACAGATTTGATGGCCGAGACCCTGAAGATCCCGAAGATCGATCCCGGATCCAAAGACTGAACCCGAAACCCCCGGTGAACACCAAGATCGTTGATCCCATGTGTGACCCCTATCTGAGACCCCTATATTTTATAATATATTACCTATACTTTTTGCTGATTAATTAAACATGTTTGTATACATATTGTTGGTGTTTGGGGGTATTTCGATGATTCACCTAAATTAAATATGGAGATCATATGCGGGCAAATCTAGTCTTATATTGGCTCCATTTAAATTTGTGTAGCGAACCGATGCCATGTTTTTCCTTGTTAAGACAACATTTAAAATGCGGGATATCTAAACAACTTGAACCATCTATGTAATTGTCGGGATCCCGATTCCGCTTAATATTGCCTAGTTGCATCATATCTTTGCCATGCTATGCATCATATCATAAACATACCGGATCTTCTGCCGTAGTATTAAATAGTGCATCCGGTGTTTCTTTTAGTGATTTGCTTCTTCACGGATTAGGTCGATGAGTTGATGCGAGTGCCGACCCGATCTTCGGATGTATCTTCGGCTATGTTTCCAAGGCGAGCATTCTCCCCCTTTCTACCTATTTTACGTTTATAGTATTTACTTCCTCCTGTTGATCTATTGCTATCTGTGTTGTAATGCTTTAGTTTTAGTGCACCATTTATATTCCTTGCATCCCCTATATTGCCTTGGACACATCCTATTACCTATTGTGTTGTTTGATAGACAGCCGGCCTTGCGAGTCGTAGTTGCTTGCTCAGGTGTTGGTTCACGTTGTTGTTGTTCCACCATTGTTGTTGGAAGGTTGGCACATGCTTAATGGTGGAGATGATCATGGCTTTCATTATAACTTGTCAATTAAAAATACTGGAAATAGATATAATGCAGAGGCACCGGTGGGTAAAAGATGTTATTTGGATTTTACCCGCCCACTTGTGTCCACCTAGGACCCGAGTTCTTGACACATGTTCCAAGACTGAGCGCGCTAACCACATGTGGGGTGTATGGGCACCCCTATCGGCTTATTAACTGATTTCAATGTATTGTACTGGGGGCCAAAAACTAGTTCGAGCTTTACACGTTAACTACCATACTTATGCCATGTCTATTACCTGTTGCCTGATGAGCATTTATTACTATTGCGTAGGTGTGACACTCTGTCACGGGAATATATTGTCTATGGCCTCTTCTCGCGTGACAAGTCCATGCAACCTCAGGGTCCATACGAGAAGGATTATCTATACCTCGTATGGGTAGCTCTTTCGGGTGGCCCCCATGTACTTGCTTTGGGTCTGGGAAAGCATCGTGTTCGAAGCCTCGCTGACATACCGTTGGGTGTATGTTAATTGATCTGGCAAAAAGGGTTGAAGTGCGTGTGGAAACTTTGGTGCACCGCTGCAGGATTAAATCTTTTCGAAAATCCGTGTCCACGGTTATGGACGACTTGGAGCATAGTTTCTCGATCATAGACAACTAAAACTAAAGAATTACTATTATAATTTGACTTGTATCTGATATGGCTAGTAAGTTGGATAACCGTCATGGAAAAAATGAGTAAAACTACCAACTGTGTGAGTTTCCACGAAAGGACTTCCTCGTTTGGTCTCGAGGAGGAAATACCAAGATGGGTATGCTTGGTGTTAGTATCAAGTTGGTTTCGAATAGGTTTTTTTCTTATCCCTCTCTAATAGCCGACATTTGTATCGAGTCTCTATAGATTGTTTAGTGCGTGCTTCGCTGCCGCTTTAGTCCACCATACCTATGTAGACGAGAGTCACCGAATTCTAGACTCGCCATGTACTGGCCTTAGTACTGACCGCAATCTTTTTCCTTTTCCCTTTGTCGGCACCCCTTTTGTTTTAGTAGGTTTGAGATTGATGGTGTTAGCATGGTTACCCTTCCGGCTTGGCCTGGGCAGGGTTATGGACGCCATTGGTTATTCTTCAGGTCTCTTAGCTCAATTTGCATCTTATTCATACTCGGATGTTGTATCGTTTTCAAGGTGATTTGGATCTTTGTACTATATATATGTATTCTTAACTCGTTGAGTCGTTATTGTATATATATGTTATGTGGGTTCCATCATGAACTCTTGAGTAATGGTATTACTTCGTTTTTTCACCCGCACAAGTGCCTAGTGGGCATGTTTGCATCGTTTCTATGCGAGTTTGGCGGAAATCGCTAAAACTTGCATAGGGCCGATTCGAGGGTGTTACATTGAAGCTCATTAATATGCAATAAGATTAAATTGTGCCTTTGGCCATGCTTTCAAGCAAAAACCTTATTGGTACATTCTATGACTTCATCTTCCTTTTCATGTGCTTTCTTGTGTATCTACTTTGTGTGTGCTTGTTTATTTGTGGTCATATGTCTTTGTGATGTTATCCACCAAGAAACTTATACACATAAGAGAAGATAAATCTTTAGTTTATATTGTATTTCTTGGAGACCACCTTTTATTATTCCATTTTGATTCTTTGGTGGCTTCCAAATTTATTTGCCAATGAGTGCTAGTCCCAGTTGTTTGCATCTTTGGTCCCCCTCATATTAATCTCTCATTCCTTGTATTGTTAAATGAGTTGGTGGAGTGAGTATTCCATGGTTATGCACTTTGTTTCCAAAATTCAATTATTATAACTGGTGCATAATCTTTGGGGAGCTTCTCTAATTTATTTAAGAATGCTCATTTTCCTTCTTGCTCACCTTTTGTGTTTTAAATGTTTATGGGGGAGCGAGGATTCATATTTGTGCATGTTGTATTCAAATACAACTATTCTAATGTGTGCACAAATCTTGGGGAGCTTCTCCATTTCATTTAAACACTCATTTGATCTTATCATAATATCTTGTTGTGTTTAATTGGTTATTTCAGATCTTTTGATTGCTTGCTTCATTTGTTGATGCTTCTTTCATATATTTTAATTTTTTTGTAATCATTGGGTCGTTAATATAGTCTTACTTACTCCCAAGTATTCATATTGGATATGTGCAAATGCACACCTTTGGAAGAATTCTCACTATATTGGCCATCTAGAACTTTTCACCCATTTTGGCAATTGATGCCATTGGGGGAGAAGTTTTAGAGGGTTTAAGGGAAGTTGTTTTATGCTTTGAGTTTGTTCTTAAGCATTTGTCTTTCATGCTCTTGCATCCTTGTTGTTTCTTTGTATTTTGAATATATAGAGAAAACTCTACCAGCGGTAATGGTGGCAATCTATGCAATGAAATTCAAGTTCATCACACATGCATAGATTGTGGGGGAGTTTGCTCTATATATTATGGTCGTAGCAACATCACATAATTTTGTAGTATTTGATTTTGGCGCAACCATTTTGTTTGCTAAATTCCAAATATAAACCCTCTCAAAAGGATTATCATCAATTATCAAAATGGGGGAGGTTGAAAGGGCATGTGTGCCCCATGTGCGGTTTTGGTAAATAATGACAATCTCTATGGACTAATGTTTGCATTGAGATGCACTTGTAGGATTTGTCCATTGACATCGCTTGGACCATGTGTTGGCTTCAACATTTAAGAAATGAAGAACAATAAGCAATGTCCAAGGGCTTTGGGCCTATTGGAATTATGTTGGAGAATAAGAAGAAGAAGAATAAAGAAAATAAGATCAAGAGTGTGTTGAAGTATAAGATAACGTTTATCGTGTATATCTTCAAGACATCATCCTAGTGGAGTTAGAAGAAATAAAGTGCAAGCTCAAGATGCACCATCTCTTGGAGATCACATGCTTGAATCTTGCCGCCCTCGGTGATCATGGATTGATGAAGGCAAGTTCAAAGAAGGGGTTTCCCCATGGTGTATGGGGGGAGCAATACGCAAGTCTTCATTAAGCAAGCGCGAGCAAGATCAATCAAGAAAGAAGTTCCATCTTGAGGAGGATAAGGCCATATACATCAAGCTCAAGTGGAATGCTCAAGGCAAAGGTATGATCTTGATATGTTTTACCTTTTGCGGTCAGATGTTGTTAGTTCGGAGATCGATATATAGGATAGATAACCGTACTATCAAGAGGGGCTCTCGAGTGAGTAACTTGATCATGTCTTTTGGATAGAGCTCAAACCTTTGCATACTTGGCATCATCTTTCTTTGTTCTTACCCATGAGAGAATTTAGAGCTTGTGTTAATATCGATGACAAGCTCAAGTTCATCAAAAACATATTTCATTTGCATTCTCTATTGCATTTTCGATTTGGAGGTTTTACCGGTTTGTCTTTTATAGATAGGTTAATACCTTCATCATTTTATTCTATCACTCCTTTTCTGGACTATGATTGTTCCCTGCATGATATTGTAGATCTCGTTACTATCTTCAAAACGAGCCCAAGATCATGAAAATCGGAGTTCGGATGCAAAAGTTATGGCTGTTTTCGTATTGGTTTTTCTATCAGTTTGGAGGGGGCGGAGACTCCGATGTTGCACCCTGGAGACTCTGGGGGGGGGGGAGACTCTGGACCAAATTCTAGCCCAGACTCCATGGCTTGTACTGGGAGCATCTGGAGCTCGCCCGGAGTTCCGGCCGGGGTCTCGACCCTGGAGACTCTGGTCCTGGGGCTGGTGACTCCGGTCCTGAAGGCTAGAAACTCCGGGTAAGTGTTCCGCAATGGCTAGTTGATGTGGGAGGAGGGGACTATAAAAGTCCCCTTCTTCCCCAAGGGGCTGGTTTCTTACTCTTCCTCTCTCCTCGATTGTTTCTACCTTCAAGAGCTTCCAAATACTCTCAATCCCTTCCATATTTTTTGAATCTTGTTGGAGGATTTGAAAGGGGAGATCTATATCTACCACTCCACCAATCCATCTCTCCTCTATGTGAGGGGAACATCTTGGGATCTAGATCTTGGGCTTTCTTCTGTGGATTTCCTCTTGTGTTCTTGCTTCCCCCAATAGGTTTTGTAGCTTTGGTGGAATTTGAGAGTGAAGGACATGCCATTGCATTAGGTGCATCATTTTGAGTTCTTCTCGGAGGATTTGGTTGGTGAAATCAAGAAGCTTGTTACTCTTGGGTTGTTGGAACCCTAGACGGTGTAGTGGACTTTGTGGTGAGTTCTTGGGTGATGGGGGATTACCAATCGGGGTATACCCACGAAGCGGAGTTGCCCATGGTGGATCAACTCGCCAAATATGACGACTGGTGTGTATTGGACCCAGACGACTCGTCGACTGAAGGTCCAAGATAGCAACTTCAATACAAAACCCATTAGTACTGTAAACCCTAACTTGCTGCATATATAAAGACACCATGGGCACCCGTTTGGGGGATCTCTCTCACGTCATATTAGATCTCATTAGATATTGTCTCTCCCTGCGCCTACGTCGGATCCCTTGTAAACCAATCTATGATCATATACTGGATTGACAGCAGGATGTAGCGATCCTCTACCGAGGGGACGTGAACCTGGGTACATCGTGTGCAAATCTCGCTCTCGGATTTTCCTACATCGACTTGCCTACTCAATGTAAGCTACCCCAGTAGCATCTGTCGTGTCAATACCATGACAGTTGGCACCCAGTGTGGGGCAAGCGGTGTATGGAGATGATAATCCGGGCAGGATCCCTCATCTTCGCGGGCGACTAGATTACATCTGGCGCGACGTCTGAGTATGGCTACCCGAGGACCCAAGGGTTCAAAGTCGATTGATCTGGTATGCCTGTCGTCCAACGCCGCGCACACGCGTGCAGATGTCTTACAAAATCTGAGCACAAACGTGCAGACGGTTCCAATCTCATCTATGTCCGTCAATTAATTCTCTGCTAATTAATTATTATATTTGGATCTAACTTTACATGCATGTTGTTTGCATGAATTGTTTGGAGAATTGACCTAACCCTCAATCCCATGTTTCATGCGGCCACGACTAATGTGATGTTTCTATTTGGTCTCATATTTATTATCTATCCATTATCCGAATCAACTACAGTATTTTATTTTGATCTAATACTTTATACTTTTATTTTTGTTATACATGCGCATCGCGGCCAACTGATCGTGGTTACTTCACCGACTCACCACACTCGGGCACGCCCGTCGCAGATTCCTCAAGCTCGGGAAATCACCCGTCGCGGACTCTCCACTCCTATCGTAGATTCGCCTTGCACGGACTCGCCACGCCCGGGCACTCACCACGTCCTCCGTGTACTCTCCACACTCAGGGACTCCCCATCACGGACCCACTAGCCGCAAACTCGCCCACTGCAGACTCTCTCGATACGGACTCGCCTATCGTGAACTCGTCCATATAGGACTCGTTGTGTTACTGGAAAAACAGCACGTCGACTTCGCCAAAGCGCGACCCCCGTCTTCCGCTTGGACCATGTCCGCCGTGAATTCGCCTCCACGATACGCCTATATCTGAAATCTGGTTCACGACCACGACTTGGGGACTCGCCGCCGTGAACTCGCCATCGCGGACCTCTCCACGCTTGGAAACTCGCCCGCCACGGACTCGCCCCTCGTGGATTAACCACGCTTGGTGACTCGCCTGCCGCGAACTCGCCTTCACGGTCTAGCCAAGCTTAGGGACTCTCCCCTCGCGAACTCACCATGGCCGCAGACTCGCCTACCGTGAACTCTCCATCACCGACTCGCCACACTACTAGCTAAACGCCTCACGGCTCGACTTCATCTGCCATAGCGGGACTACGTCCACCCCGTCGACTTCATGTCCGTAGCGTCCGTGTCCGCCGCGTCGACTCCATCTGCCATAGTGCGACTACGTCCGCCAGGTCTACCCCGTGTCTGCCGCATCGATTCCATTCACCATAGCGTGACTATGTCCGCCGCGTCGACTCCGTATCCACCGCGTCGACTATGTCCGCTGCGTCGACTCCGTATCCACCGCGTCGACTCCATCCGCCATAGCGCGACTATGTCCGCCGCGTCGACTCTTTTTGGCTAAACACCATCCGCTACGCTGAATGCATACGCCGCGCTTGCTAAGGGTCCCTCAACGTCTGAGTCGCTAGAGAGGATCACATGCCACGCTGCATGGACTCACCACTAGGCATCTCTCCCCTCTGGAAAGAATCAGTTTGCCATTTTCAACCTTTGAAAGAGCGACTCGTAATGGAGTCTCGGATCGTCCACGAAAAACACTAATCGAGAGCCATCATTAGAGTCGTCTTGCTTGACTGGCCTTCCAGGCCAACACAAATGGTAGTGCTACACAAACAACATCATGTCCTCCTCAACCTTAGACAGTGCGACTTGCACAGACTAATACCTCGGACCCTACGCTCTAAGCAACAAGCCAGGATAAACCCAAAAGTGGATAAGGGATTCTACCGCGGAGGCCCAAGACCACCCACGTGTAGGCCCGTAGAACAGGAGTAGGGCATGGTACCGGCCAACCACCCTACCCACTTTCAAGAACTTCGTGACAAGAGAGAGCAGCATAGTTGACATGTATGCGAACAAAACATACACAGGTGCGTATGCCAGTGACATACAATAGTACATCAGAGATAGACCATCTAAAACAATAAAAAAAGAAATATGCAACACCATATGACAAGATTCAAGTATCCTAGATAGAGATAATAGTTTAGGATAATACATCACACATAAGAGTATCAAGTGTGAGAGAAAAACAAGATCCGAGTACGGACAAGAAGCAAATTAGCATAATATGCCTTTGAAATAAGCACATCCCGTCCACATATCTCACGGATCTCCATCCCCGGAATCTCCACACATGATGATCGTTGCCACCGTCATCGGTCTCCTCGACCCAGTAACCTTCTTGTGAGTAAACATGTCCATAGGGATCAAATATTTATCATATGAGACCCTAGGGGTACTCAGTAAGTCTTAATGCATCTAAAGGAAACAACCTGGAGGTGACACAATTGCAGCGAAAGATAATATCTAAACAATTCTATAGAGACATGCTATAACATCTGCCCAACTAGAAATGGATGGACACTCGTTAATTAGTAACAACATTTATGTAAGTAACATAAATAAACATCGCTCGCCCTCCTTCTCGCTTACCAACGAGAAGGCAGAAGAACATCCCATCCGTTGGAAGTTTTATTAACCATTACATGAGTATTGCACTATTTACTAGTCATGTCTTAGTCAAATTAAAGGCGATACTTTAGTTATAGTTATCTATGGTCGAGAAACTATGCTCCAAGTCGTCCATAACCACGGACACGGCTTCTAGAAAGATTTTCCCTGCAGGGGTGCACAAATAGCAACACACACATGATCAACCTCGGGAAGAACAAAATAAAAAGCAACGAGGCCTCATGACAATTCCTTCACAAGATTCATAAATGATTTCAAGGGTCCACCCACTAAGCTACACACAACGAAGTTGGTCGGCTCCGAGACGGACCCAGGGTTTGTGACGATGGTTGTAAACGACTAGGAACCTGAAAGTGTGACTAGGCTTGTCGATATCGCAAAAACATGGCACGGGGTTCTAAAACAGTACAGACGCTCCACACACAATAGTAATTAAAGAAGTAAAGCATGGCAGAAGGACAAGATAGTAATAACGCCCCAAACTAGTTTGTGGCCCCAAGAAATAAGATGTGAATCAAGCTCAGGCGAAGGGGGATCCATAGAGTCTCCCACATGTAGATAATGCGAATAGTCAAGGAATAGTATCAAGTACTCAGGTCCTACGGGACACAAGTGAGCGCAGAAGAACCAAATAACATCTATTGCCCACCGGTGCCTCTTTCTTTAGTTATCCCATTATTACTCAGTTTAAGTCGTTTAGGTACCTCGTGATCCAAATACTTGCACAAACCCTACACATAAATTCTATGACTCACATGGATCAAACAACTCCTGTAGTAATGACTCATAGGATTGAGGGTATAAGCTTTAGTGGCATTTAAAAGTAAAGGGTATGCAATACTTGGAATTCCAATTTAATGCACTCGCGACTCAATGATGCAAGAATAACATAAAAGCATAGGTGCTATATGTATGCAAGCCTGGGGAAATGCTTGTCTGTCGGATCTTAACCAGCATCCGGGTAGTGCTCTTGGGTCTCCTGATAGTTCTCTTGCTCGGCGTCTGTATGGAATAAAAGCCAAACACACAAAGAACCAAAATAAATACAGTGCATAATCATATGAATATATGTAATAAGCAAACAAGATATGCCATGATGGAATGATGCACAATTACATGGTATAACATAGCATCACATGGATTAAGTGTGGAAACAATAATAAAGCACTTTAATTAGTGGTTTAGTCATATTTTGCTCTCATAAACATTGTTGTATTCTACATGCTTCAATTTATATCATGGAATGCATAGTTAGAACGGGCTCGTCGCGCTGATCGATTTAGACATATTATTTGTCGAATTTGGATTATTAAAGAAATAGACATTTAGTAGTATTTAAATTATTTCAAAATTTTAAATTGCTCAAATAATATTTTAAATAGAATATTCATAATCCTCATGGTTTTCTGATTAAAAACATATATTATTTGGAATTATGAATTTAAAACAATATTTAAATCAAATTAAGTCGAATTAGGGTCAAAGTCAAAGATTTAACTAGTTTGAATCATTTCTGAAAATATTTGAATTAACATTCTAAAACAAAACATATTTCATATTAAGTTTGAACTCAATTTCAAATTCATTTAAAAGTTATTAATTAATTCATATATATTTCATTTCTATTTTATTTTTGATTTTGGAAAACCATAGAAACTTTTATTACTTGGGCAAGGCTAGCCACATCGACTAACGAGCGGGCCCAGTGTTGCGCTGGCAAAAATGGTTGCACCAGGGTTTTCTCACGCGTGTCAAAGCTAACCACCGTGACCGACAGGTGGGGACAGGATACTACGGGGCCACATGCGAGCGCAACCAGCGGAGCAACGACACATGGGCAGTCCAAGGGCGTTTCTATGAATACTGAAAACCTCAGGTACCATTTTGCAAAAGCGCAACCTGGGTCCAAACGGTGAGGCTGACACATGGGGCAGTGACTGGACTATGGGTTGAGGATCCGGAAAAGGGGAGGGCCTAGCTGCAAAAAATCGTCGGTTGTCCTCTGACGAACTGTCGACAGAACCATGACAGGTGGCGATTCCGGTGCTATTCTGATGATGATGGCGAGGGAATGGTTGGGAGAAATACCATGCTCCAAAAACGAAAAACATATAGAAACCATAGCGCTACATTTTTGGTTCAATATGGTCTAGCTAAGGAGGGCTGCAGTGGTCGGGATCTTGCATGGAACAGAGCGGGGAACAATTCACTGCTACTGCTTCTACTATCTGCTACTGGCACATGCGAGCGGTGACTGCGACGGTGAGCGAGCACGCAGGATGCTCGACGGAGGGCGGCGGCGCTACAGAGCAAGAGGAAGGAAGGGACCATGTCCGGGAAGGAGCTCTACTCACCCTAGGGGCGTCGGTGAGGTTGGTATGGCTTGGGGTAGCCACGATCTACAGGGAGGCTCGACGGCAGTAGGTCCGGTCCTTGGCATCTACGGCGGCACGGTGGCTACTCCGGTGAGGTCCAGCGGCAGTCCGCGGTGCAGGTTGTTGAGGAAGGAGAGAAAGGGGCTTCTGGTACTCCTGTGTGTCCTGGAGGATCACCAGGTCGACGGGGGCAGCAGGTGGCCGGGGCTAGGGTTTTGGGGGAGAAAGGGCGGCCATGGAGGTTCTTGGGGGGAGGAAGGAGA
The DNA here is from genome assembly GCA_023614405.1 of Avena insularis. Lineage (NCBI taxonomy): Eukaryota > Viridiplantae > Streptophyta > Magnoliopsida > Poales > Poaceae > Avena > Avena insularis. The sequence goes on along the minus strand of CM042693.1, from coordinate 419,055,014 downwards.
GGAAGAGGGGACGCTTGGGGGCTAGATCCCGGTATGATATTCCCTGGGGTGGTTTGGGTGATAAAGGAGAGAGGGAGAGAGTCACGTCGGGCCTTGCTCTTTTGCAAAAAGATGAGAGGGAGGTGGTGTTGGGGGCTATCTCACCTTCTCCTTGCTTGTTCTTGTCCTGAAGCTGAGAGAGGAAGAGGGACTAGAGAGGGTGTGGTGTTGATGGTTGTTGGGGTTGGTCAAAAGGAACCAAGGGAGAGAGTATCCCATGGTACATGCACATGGCATGCTCATAGCTTGGGGAGGGTTAGGGTAGATGGGTTGTATGCTTATCTTTTGGGTGTAGCTAGCTAGCTAGCATGGGATGATCTGATCCCTAAGATCATATCAAGGTGGAAGGTGGGGGTTGGGGTTAGGGCTTGGTAGGTCTAAGATAGCTTAGGTTCCCTTTAAGTAGCTTTGCTTTTATTTTTGGCAAAGTTTGCTTGCTTCAAAACCCAACAAAACCTAGTAAAAACAGATAAAAGAGAAGAAGGGATGGATTGTGGTTAACCTTGCATGGACATGCATGCATGATTAAAAGCTTGGATCTAGTTTGTGAAAACAAACTAGACTCATGTGAGCACTTGATTCATGCCTCCAAAGATTACTAGGTCAAATAAACCAAAGAGAAACAAGAAGGGGAATATAGATGGACCATAAAGATTTATTGAACTTAATTCAACTTGTAGGAGTTTAAATCAAACAAGTTTCTTCAAATCCAAAAGAAACCAAAAGAAGGAAGGTAGTGGTGAGCTTGCATGGGCCATGCATGAATATTAAATGCCACCATGATAAAAAAATATATTAAATGCCACTTCTACTAGTTGTAAAAACAACTATTTGTAATCTTGGTCAAATATTTATATATACATTCAAATTTGAATTGAAACCCACACAAAGAAGAAACTTGATTAACATATTAAAATAATTAGCATATGCATATGTATGAAGCTAAATGACCATTGTAGTGTGTGTTTTCCCACTAGATCACTTGTAGAGCATATAGTAAATTAAACCATATGGAAGCTTAATAAAGGGAATTCTACCCACATTGGCATTCAAAGGTGGCCATGAGGCTCCACATACTCAATATTGTTGAAACAACATGTGACACCTCTAGGAGTATGTAGAAATAGAAGTGGATCCATCTTATTACATATGAGCTAGACAAATGCCAAAAGAAATACAAGTGCTCATATATAGTTTGGATGGTGGAATTATAAGGTGGGGACAAAGGAAGGTGGTGGAGTCAAGAAAAGATATGTCCACAACTCAACTTGGGGATGAAGCTATCAAGAAGCAAATGTAATATATCAATAGGCAACTACAAGTGATACAATATAATGCATATGGATAAGAACCAAATAAAAGGGGTTTTATATGATGCTCAAATGCAATGTGGCATGGTGACATGAGCATGATATAATGATGATGCAACTAATTATATGTAGGAAGTAACATTATATAGAATATACCAAGTAGCATTACCATTGTTAGACAATTGTGATGCTACACACGGCCAAGTACTGCGGACGAGGACTCGCAAACGGAGCCTCAGATCATCCAGGAAGAACACGTAGCCGAGAGCCATCTTTGGAGTCGCCACGTGAATGGCCCCTTGGGCCAAGACGAGAGACTCGCTAACAAAACATCATAATCAATCCCCACCAACATCGAATGAGCGACTCGCCACGCTCAGGGACACTCACCTCGCGGACTCACCCAACATGGACTCACCACCCTAGGGGACTCCCCCTCGTGGACTCGCCATGCTCGAGGACTCGCCCTCGCGGACTCGCCATGCTCGAGGACTCGCCCTTGCGGACTCGCCCTCATGGAATCACCATGCTCGAGAACTTTCCCTCGCGAACTCACCCTTTGCGGACTCTCCACACTCGGTGATTTGTCTGTCACCAGTCTCCGAGTCTCATCAAGCTCTCCACTTGCAATACTCGGGGACTCGCCACCACCATGCTCAGGAACAACCACTACTAGTTTTAGAATATGCATCTCTATAAGAGCCTCAAGTCGCCTCTACAAGCCAACTCGAGCCTCGGGGACTACTCCTAGGCATATTGCTAAGCTAAGCATGAAGCAAGTCAACTCCAATTGGAGGATGATTTGTCAAATTTTCCTTTTTTCAGCTTGGGGCTCGACAACAACATTGCCTCTGGAGTGCGACATCACTCCTGAGTAATCGCGCCATTGTGATTGCCCCGGTGACATGGGTATACCCTACAGGTACTCGAGCTTGGTATATACGGTCCAAATACATATAGGCCCACGGTGTCGCCAAGGCCCGAATGGAGGGACTCGAGTAACCTACAGACTCTCGATTGCTTGAAGAACAAGAAGAAGCTAAAGATAGAAAGATTAAAGGGAAAACCCTAACTTGTAACCGACTCGACCTGCTACCCAAGACCTAGCCTATCTATATAAAGGCTAGGAGGGGGCGGCGAGAAGGACACACACAACCCTAGTTTCCACAACCTTCGCCAGATTACATCTGCGCACCATTGTAACTTTCGACTCCCTCAATAATTCCACGAGCAGACAAGCAGGAGTAGGGACCTCTACGAGGCCCGAACCTGGGTAAATCCTTTGTCCCCTGTATGCTTGTTTGCTAGCCGATAGATATCTCCAGCGCTCCCTCCTTCTCCAAAACCCAAGTCCATAACAATGGGCATTGACGAGTTAAACCCTCGTCAATTGGCACCGTCTGTGGGAATTGGGAGTGCTGATGTTGCGGCTTCTTCGGCCCCATCAACTGCGATCTACAACTCTGCAACAACGGAGATTCGTCAGCTCTTTGGCGCCTTCGACTTCACTGTCCACACACCGGCCACTCGCCCGGCCTTCGAGTTCGTGGGCGACGGAATCAGCCTGGCGATTGGGAGCTTCCGCTTCCAAGTTGGTCAGATGGGCACGCTTCGCATGCCTGATCAGCCGACAACACCGGCGATTGCCCCGGCATCATGGTTCCCTCCATCGATCGACACCCTCAGCGAGCTCAACGCTCCGGTGGCAGTCGAGAACACGGTCAGCGACAGCAGTCGCGACTCCGATCTAAGCGATCTGGACACTGAAGATGGAACCTACGGTTCCGGATCTGAAAGTTGTGGAAGCAACAGCTTCCCTAATCACTTCATGTGCGCTGTCATCAATGTGGGCGACACCTCCGCCAATCGCGGCAACAGTGGTAACACCGGCAATGGCACCGATCCACCCAATCGCGGCAACGGTGGTAACACCGGCAATGGCACCGACCCACCCAACGCCGGCAACGGGCAGCGGCGTAGCGGTAACGGAGGAGCAGTCGAACCCCCTAGCATGATCAACGAGCAAACCGGCGAACGCGTCGTGATCAGGCTCAACGAGCAAGAGTGGGATCGCTGCCGCGAAGCCCTACGAGGTGCACCTCTACCCTTGGGGTTCCCGCAGGAACTGCTGATGGGCTACCACTGGCTCCTAAAAGAGGAATTCAAGCGCCAAAAACAAGCAATCGCGCAAATTGAGGCGCGTAAAAAGGCAGCGGACGAATCAGGCCTTCGTCGTGCTGGGCTCTCCTCCTACGGAGGATCCTCCTCAAGAGGCAACGAGTACCTCGCCAAGAAGAGGCAGTCGCGGATGGCTCACCTCACTGAACAAGAGCATATAGAGGCTGCGGAAGTCCTCGACTTCGGCTCTATGATAGTCGACACGAGAGGCAACGTGGTTCCCAGGACACCGCAAGCCGCGGTGACAGCAGCCACCATGTACCTCCTCAATAACCAGCCGCCAGCTAGAGATCCCCGAACGGCCATGCACCAATCTACGATCGCGGGCTTGGGGCAGGCCGCCCTCGACAAGGAGCCGGTACCAGACCCAAAAAAGGGCAAAGCGCTACTCCTCGCCCTCGTCCAGCGATGACAGTCACGACCTGTCTCGACGCTGCCGCTCACGGCGACACGATCGCGACTACGATGCGCGTGACGACCTCACACAACGCAAGATCGACAAGTCAAGGGCACGACGTGCTCGGTCGACTGACTCGGAAGAGGAAGATGGGGAGCTCTACGGTGCCAGATGCTTCAGCAGAGCCATTAGGCAGAAGCGAATGCCTAAAGGGTTTAAACTCCCATCGGAGAACCCGAAATTCGACGGTCTACAGGATCCTAAGATCTGGCTGGAGGAACACATCTCCTCCGTCAGGCTACACGGAGGCAGTCGAAGTACTGCCATGCAATGCTTACAGCTACAGCTATAGGGCGCCGCCCGGGCATGGCTCAATAACCTCCCACGCGGACCCATTCGCAATTGGGATGAGCTGGTCTACAGCTTCGTGCGCAACTTTAAGGGCACGTACAAACGGCCCGCCTCAATCGAAGAACTGAGATGCTGCCAGCAAAGATCTGGCGAATCGCTGCGCTCTTACATCCAAAGGTGGTCCATCATGAAGAACTCCGCGAAGAACATCTCGGAAGACCGCGCGATTGATGCATTCAACGGTGGTGTCGGCCGCATGGAACTCAGGGAGGAGCTAGGCCGTTCAAAGCCCCATACCATCGACCACCTGATGGAGATCGTGAATTGGTGGGCCGATGGAGAAGATTCGGTGAAGAATCGCGTTCACTCCAACGAGGAGGCAGAACTCGAACGCAGACGCGACCGCCGGGGAAAGCGTCGCATGCGCATCTATGACGATCACGATGACGTCAACATGGTCGCAGCCGGCTACGCCGATAGACGCGATGATAACCGCAACAGCGGATACCGCAGCGGCGGATACTGCGACTCCGGGAAAACCACGCAAGTATGGCAACAACGCACTCGTGATGAGGCACCCGCGATCTCCATCGAGGACAAACTGTCCGGGCCATGCACGGTACACTTCTACATCGACAAGCATGATGGCAAGAGAAAATCCAGCCACCTCCTCAAGGACTGCCGCGAGTTCCTCAAGCTACACGAGGGATTGGTTCAGATGAACCGCAACGCAGTCGAAAGAGGCTACGGAGCCGCTCCAGGTGCCGTGGCACATGGCGCACCACCACCACCACCTGGGCCACCCCCGAACGGAGCTGCACCGGACCAGTACCACGGAGGTGAACCATACCCACGGGCCATGGGTATCATGATGATCCAAAAGGGGCGCCCCTCCAACAGGGTGCAAAAGGCCATCACTCGCCAAGACAACTTGGCCACGCAGTCGCCACCATCCACCACTGAGTACCTCAGTGGCAGCGAGTCGTGCATTACCTTCGACAAACACGACCACCCGCCTCAAGTACCTCGCCCAGGTCATTGCCCCCTCGTACTCGAGGCGCAAATTGGAGGCTTTGACATGAGTCGCGTCTTCATGGATGGCGGAAGCGACATCAACCTCATATTCGCGAGTACCTTGCAAGCAATGAGGATCCCTCTAACCTGCTTGGAGGCATCGGACACAACGTTCCACGGCATCGTCCCAGGGAAAGGCGTATACCCCCTGGGCAAAATCAACCTCGACGTCATCTTTGGCACGCCGAAGAACTTCCGACGCGAGCGCATCGACTTTAAGGTCGTCGACTGGCCCTCACAATACCATTGCATCCTTGGGCGCGTCGCATTCGCCAGGTTCATGGCAGTACCCCACTACGCCTACCTGCAGATGAAAATGCCAGGTCCCAACGACATCATAACGATCAACGGGAACTTTGAGCGATCTGACGCTTGCGACAGGGAATTCAACAGAATCTCCCAGTCCTTCGGCATGCAGGAGGAACTCGCAAGACTGAAAGAGACGACAGACAACAGTCTACCTCCCTTGAGTAGGCCAAGCTCACCTGATCTCTCCTTCGACTCATCCGTGCACACAAAGAAGGTGCAGGTCCATCCATCGGATCCCGCCAAGACGGCCCTCATCGCCAACAACTTGAGTCCCGCATAGGAACTCGCGCTCGTCGAATTCCTCCGTGAGCACTGGGAAATTTTTGCCTGGTGTCCTGCGGACATGCCAGGAGTTCCTGGAATTCGCCGAAGCACGCACTCAATGTCAACCCGACGCAAGGCCACCAAGCAAACAATCACGCTGACCGTCTCGAGCCACGGCCAGGCGATGGAATGGAGATCAACAGACTCCTCGAGGCCAAGTTCATACGTGAGATCAAGGAAAGCACTTGGCTCGCCAATACGGTGCTGGTACCAAAAAAGGACACAGACATCCTACGGATGTGTGTGGACTTCACTTCTTTAAACAAGCACTTCCCAAAAGATCACTTTCCGCTGCCACGGATCGACCAGATCATCGACTCCACCGCGGGATGCGAGCGCCTCTGCTTCCTCGACGCCTACTCAGGCTATAATCAAATTCGAATGAAGGAGGAAGATCAGGAGAAAACAACGTTTACAACGCCCTTTGGTGTGTTCTGCTACAACACAATGCCCTTCGGGCTAAAAAACACGGGAGCCACCTACCAGCGATGCATGCAAGCTTGCCTCAAGGAACAACTAGGTCGCAACATCTAAGTCTATGTCGACGACATAGAAATCAAGACAAAGGAGGTAGCCTCTCTAATCGATGATTTGTGCGAAACCTTCGCCAACCTCGATCGCTACCGGATCAAGCTCAATCCGGACAAATGCGCCTTCGACGTACCATCTGGGAAGCTACTCGGATACCTCATCTCCGCGAGGGGGGAGGCGAACCCGAAGAAGATAAAAGCCATACTGGCCATGGAGAAGCCGAAGAACATAAGAGGCGTCCAGCAACTGGCCGGACGAATCGCGGCCCTCAGTCGATTTATCAATCGGATGGGTGAAAAGGCACTTCCCTTCTACCAGCTCCTCCGCAAAGCCGAAAAATTCGAGTGGACCAATGAAGCATAAGAAGCATTCGAAGATCTCAAGCGCTTGCTATCCACCTCGCCAGTACTGGTGACTCCACGAGAAAGGGAACCACTGTTGCTGTACATCTCCGCCACCAACCAGGTGGTCGGCTGATTTCGTCGTCGACCGAGCCGAGGAAAACAAAGTCCACGGCGTACAACGCCCGGTATACTACCTCAGCGAGGTCCTCACGCCAACAAAACAGCGGTACCCGCACTACCAGAAGCTGGCGTACGACGTCTTTATGACCGCCCGGTGACTGCGCCACTACTTCCAGGAACACCCAATCGTGGTAGTCAATGACGCCCCGTTGGGGCATATCCTCAATAACCCCGACGCCACGGGGCGAGTCGCGCTTTGGGGAATAGAGCTGTCTCCACGAGACATCACATACGAAAAATGTGACGCCATCAAGTCGCAAGTGCTCCCTGACTTTCTGCTTCGGATGGAGAACCAGCTCCCGGACAAGCCGATATGTCCTACCTCTAGACAATGCACTTGATGGGTCCAAACGGAAAGACGGAGGCGGTGTCATATTGACATCACCTCAAGGGGACAAGCTGAAATATATCCTGCGAATGCAGTTCACAGCCTCAAACAACGAGGCTGAATACGAGGCTCTGTTGCATGGGATGAGGATGGCAAAAGCCTGTGGCGCCAAAAGGCTCATCATATATGGCGACTCCAAGTTGGTCTTCAACCAAACAATGCACGAGTGCGACGCACTAAACGACAACATGATCGCATACCGCAACCTCTACGACACACTCGAAGGAGACTTCGATGGTTGCGAGTTGCGACATGTAGGCCGCGAAAGCAACAAGGAGGCGGACGCACTCGCCAACATGGGCTCTACCTGCGCCCCCATACCACCTGGGGTATTTCTCGAGCGCATATGCGAGCGCTCCATCAAGCCAAAGGCCGTAGAGAAGAAAACAAGCGCAACAACGGACTCGGGGGATATGCCATCCAATGAGTCAATGGCACTCGATGACTTGGAGCTGGACACAGGACTTGAGGGACCAATGAGCGTCATGTTGATCGGCAATCCTGGACGCAGCCGTACATTACGTACCTCCTCAGCAAGCGCCTACCCGATGACCCGACAGATGCACGACACATCGCGTGGCGCTCCAAGGCATTCGCCGTTATCAACGGCGAACTGTATAAACGCAGCATCACAGGAGTGCTACACCGATGCGTCTCCATGGCTGACGGAAGAGCAATACTCCTCGACATCCATGAAGGGACCTGCGGACACCACGCAGCATTGCCGCCAAAGCTCTACGAGCTGGATTTTACTGGCCCACGGCCATGCGCGACGCCAAGGACATAGTCCAAAAATGCAATACTTGCCAGCGATTCGCGGACAAGCCACACGCACCAAGCGCAGAGCTATAGCCTATTCCATTGGCCTGACCCTTTGCACAATGAGGGCTTGGTATGGTTGGCAAGCTGCCAAGATCCTCGCGTGGAGGCTACGTCTACCTCTTGGTGGCAGTTGACAAATTCACCAAGTGGATCGAGGCCATGCCAATGACCAACCAATCAGGGCACAACGCAGTCAAGTTCTTCGAGTCCATCGTCTACCGCTTCGGCGTGCCGCACAACATTATTACCGACAACGGGACGAACTTCACATCCAAGGAGTTCCAAGAATTCTGCGAGAACCTGGGGATCAACATCAGCTACGCCTCAGTAGCGCATCCACAGACCAACGGTCAGGTGGAAAAAGCAAACGGGCTCGTCTACAGCGGCATCAAGAAGCGACTCCTACGACCACTCGAACAAGCGGCGGGTTGCTGGCCAGATGAGCTGCAATCCGTACTCTAGAGTCTACGTACAACTCCAAACAGCACCACGGGCTACACGCCATTCTTTATGGTGCACGGAGCAGAGGCAGTGCTACCAGCTGAAGTACGGTACAAAGCGCCGCGCGTGGTCGCTTACAGCGAACAAGAGTCATCCCTCGCACTCGAGGATTCCGTCGATCTCCTTGACGAAGCAAGGGAAATTGCCGCGGAAAGATCAACGATCTACCAGCAGAACCTGCGCAACTACCATAGTAGAAGGCTTCGCCCCAGATCCTTCGTCGAAGGTGACTTGGTCCTGCGACTGAAGCAACAGGGGCATCTCAAGCTCGAGTCCCCCTGGGAAGGACCGTACGTGATTACAGAAGTAATCCCAGGTGGCGCCTATCGCCTTAAAGATCTAGAGACAGGAGTCGCATACTCCAACCCTTGGAACGTCGCACAACTGCGACGCTTCTACCCCTAGTAGTTTTACTTTTTACATCGCAAACAAGGCTACTCAGCCAAGGCTACTTAGCCGCACATTGTACCTTGCACTGTTCTTTGAATAAATAAAAGTTAAGTGCCCCAAAACTCCGTGTTCTCCTTTATCAATTTTTATACTCGGGGGCTGCGCCACCCATACGTCTGTTCTTCGAACCAGTAACGCAATATCCTGAGTAGCTGGCACATCAATCGAACCCCTTAATACAAACCCTACCGGTACGCATTGGCAGGTTGACAAGGGACCAAGGAAAAAGATGGCCAGGCTAACGAAAAGGACTCGCATAGTGCAACGCACCTTACGCTTACAAACCTATTTGTACACGTTCAATAATAAATTATCTACAAATATATATGAACTTTACAACACAAATTCACTTATCTGCATGATAAATTTTGGCTACTATCGCAACAGAGGAACATTGGTTTGCTCCTCGAAGAAGTCGGCGATCTCCTCTCCTGGACGGTCCACCACCTGATAATGCGGCACCATATTCCAGGCAGATCCTGCTTGCGGCGTTGGTGGTCCAGAGGCAATGGCGGCGACATCCACGTCGGGCTTGTGCAAACGCACCATTGAGAGGGCAGCCTTGGCACCAGCCACCAACTGCTGCCTCACGCACTCGCGAACCGCGGACATATCTTGAAATTTGTCCAGGAGAGCCAGCAGGCTTGATGGAGTATCATCCAACGGGAACATCGCCCGATAGATGTTCTTCAAACACGACTGCGACTTCTTCAGGAAGAGCAGCACTCGCGAGGCGCGATCCTGCAGGGTCGTCAATGCAGTCGCACGATCATGCTCTACCTAGAAGTATCCACTCTCCTGAAGTTGCTCCTGGGTGAGATCATGAAGGCGGATGACAATCCTATCCCTCTCCTCCTGCGGATGGAGTGCGCTAACAACTACACGAAGCAGCATCAACAGCATGAGTACAATGTACCACTGCGACTAACTACAAAAGAAAAGATGAGAATGAGCAAACTAACACTTAAACTGGTCGCCCAGCTGCGTCACCTCGCCAAGCAGATATTGCTCACGGGCGGCGCCTTTTTCCGCCTTCGACTTCCACACGTCTACGTTACCACGGATCAGGGGCAACTCACGCTCCAGCTGCTTCACGCGGTCACGAAGTCGCGACAGCAAGGACAGCTCCTCTACCCTGGAGCGCGGTGGTACCACTGTCTCACCAAGAGATGGCGAGTCCTGGGTTCCCCCCACAGGGTCACTTGACGTACCCTACCACAAGACAAGACAGAGGCAAATAAGGCGACCAAATTAACACAAAAGCAAAGAGAACAGATGCATTCAAGATAAGCATAAGTGTTCACAACCACATTCGCCAGCAGGCATGTTCTTAGACTAAAAGGGCAACTCATCAATTACTACAATAAGCTAACTACGGAGCAGCTGGCTTCTTCGACTTCGATGGCTTCGGGGGCTTCATCAAGTCCGTGGCGATGTCGACGCCATCGACTTTCCGCCGGCCCCTGAGGCCGAAGCTTTCGCCGCCTTCTTCGCATGTTGGAGCTCCTCCGAATACTTGGCAACGGCATTTATCAAGGAATGGCCATATTTGGCACAGGCAGTCGCAAAGGGAGCGAAGACTACCTGCTGACCATCCGCGCCAACAGGCATCGCCTTCGACACCGCATAAGGATCTATCTCGACTCCGTGGGCTTGCACCATGGCGAGTGACATGGTCGCGCCAGCCGCGCGGAGGGAGTTCTTGTAATAGGAAGGCACACCACCGGCGAGTGACCCCACCAGCTCATCCACATTATCGACCAGCTCCGCCTTCGGCATCAACTCCTCTCGGAGGTGACTTAGGGTGACCTTGGCCTTGGAGAATGTATCGTGAATGGCGGCGCTTCGGTCCTCGACTGCAGACACCGCGCCTGCCAGAGCGTCATCACGGCGAAGGGCCTGTGGGTCAAAGCTCAGGTCGCCAGCATCTGCCCAGAAAACACATATATGGATCAAACCTCTAGCACCATCGGCAAAACTCTGGATGCAGGGAAGGACAACAATAAAATATCTACCAACAAAGGTACCTGAGAGGGCCTTGGCGACTGAGAACAGTTGCTCTTCGAACAACTTTTCCCTGGTCGCAAAGGAGGCATGCATATCCTCTTCGCGCCTTTGTGCCTCAACGGGCCGCGATTGCCTCGTCACGCCCCTTCACAGCTGAGGCAGATGTCTTCTCCAAAGTGGCGATGTTGCGGAGTAAAGCATTATGTTCAGCTACAAGGCAATCAAAAAGTTGACTATCAGTTAACTACACCAAAAACAAGAAGACAAAAAAATATAAGTGTCGAACACTCACTTTCGACGACGCGGTGACGCGATTCCAGCATTGCATGCTGGCGGCCCATTGCCATCACTTGCTCCGCCACTTGCACGGATTCCTTTACAAGGAGCTGTCGCACAAAACAAGGGATGAGAAAAGGGCAAACTCCAGGGCAAAACCAACAAGAAGAAAAACATAAAAGAATGAATGACCTAGCAAACTTACCAGTTAAAGTTGTCAAGATCAAACGTGGCCACCGCCGACTCTGACAAAGACTCCTTGGGCAATCACATCTTCTTGCGAGACAACGGTGCCACAGCCCTCACAGGAACGGCTGGAATTGGCGACTCCGCGCCAACAGCCGTGCCTCCTGGAGTCAAAGGAGTCGACGGGTCGGAGTCCTCGCTACGCGAATGCTTGCGAGTATCCGGACTCGTAGACTCGGGGGCTTCCTCTTCCACATCAGAAGGGACAGTCGACTCAGACTCGTCCTCTTCCAAAGCTTCACGAGGAATAATCCCCTCAGGGAGAGGAGGCATACAAGGCGACACCGCCCAATCCTGCATACAAACAGAACAAGTAAGCAAACAGAAAAGCAATAGTGAAAATAAGCTACTGCGTAGCAGAACTATACCTTAGGAGGAGGATCCGAAGCATCAAAAGGAGGAACAACTGGTTCACTCAGAAGCACATCCTTGACAGTGCACTTCGTGACCAGTCGAATCCTCTTATCCAACTCACTCGCGGACATGCCATCGGCAGACACGCGAGTGGCATCATCAGCGCCACTCCATTGAAACATGGGATGGACTCTAGCTTGGAGAGGTTGGACGCGACGGCGCAGCCAAGTTCTGATAAGAGCGCAGCCTCCCTCTTCTGCACATATGCGACTTTCGAGGTCGCAGATGCGCTGATACAGCACGTCCGTCTCCGCGAGTTCGCCAGGCATAACTACGTTCTTCCAAGAACGTCTTCTTGCAGGGAGTCGCCGGATCGAAGGGCGCGAGTCCAAAGTGCTCATCTTTGGCCTTCTGATCGCGGACATAGAACCATTTGTCCCTCCATCCCTGGACGGACTTGGTAAGCTTGATGTCGAAGTAGGTGGTGGATGGGTCGACATGGATGCCATAACCACCTACATCATAAACTAAAGAGCCAGATGCGGACTAACGCTTCAATTTAAACAATAGCTTGAAAAGACCAAAGTGTGGCTCGATTCTGAGCCAGCACTTGCAAAGGGTGATGAAGCAGGTGATGTGGAGAATCGAATTTGGGGACAGCTGATGGAGCTGGAGCCCGTAGAAAGGGGTGGAGAGGCAAGGAGAGACCGCGAATGACGAATGCGAGAAACATCACTCGAAAACCAGCGAGAGGAGCAGGAATGGTCTCACTGCTGGGAACGCGCGCATCGGTGACTGCCGTAGAGCTAACTCCATCCTGGCGAAGAAGACGGAGATCCGACGCCTTGATAATGGAGGGGCGCCATGCACCATTGGTCACGCGAGTGCCAGCGACCTTCTTCTTCACGCCGGCGGCGGCGCTGGTGCCCGCAGCAGCGGAGCCACCCTTCTTCGGCACGGCGACGGTGGCCGCGGAATCAGCGGCATCACCTCCTTTCTTTTTCCCCATTGCGCGGCAGCGATGAGAGCGCAGAAAGTAGCTTGGAAACGAGCGAAGGTGGTCCAACGCCGTGGAGGAGATGAGTGCAGGGAAAAGCAGAAGAACAGCAGCAATGGCGATGGCAGCAAGGAAGAAAGAGGGCAGATGGAAAATTGCCGCCGCAGCACCGCTACTTAACCCCTGGGAGATGCAATCCAACGGCTGACAAAAACCCTATTGGACGCGTGGCACACATCGTGTTGGACACGTGGAGAAGAGGAAACACGAACCGTCCCCCTACTTCTACCATTACGCACGGAAATCGAGGAGGCGCAGTTAAAAATAAGATTACGCATGCCCAGTCAAATCAAAGTCAGAAAGTGGGACCCACCGCTCGTCACGTCTCGTCAAACTCGCTCACGCGGGAAACTGAGGTCATACAAGCATTAGCACTAACGTCACCAAGGCTATGCAGTGGAAAACTTCGACTATTTTTAGTCATTGCTGGAGTCTTCGACTCCACCAAGCACTCGGGGGCTACTCCCATAGGGAGCGCTGGCCGCGCACCCTACGACTTTTTCTTTTCTTGTTGCAGGAACATGGACAATCACAAAGCAAACCCACCCACTCAAAACATAGTTCGATTATGGACATGGGTTACTCCCATAGGGAGCGCCGGAAACAAATTCGACTAAAACAAGCAGGCAAGAGACGACAGCAGTCGTAAAAGTGTTTTAGTCCCTGCTTGAGTCTTCGACTGAAACAAGCAAGCAAAGGACGACAGCAGTCGCAAAAATTCTTTAGTCCCTGCCTGAGTCTTCGACTCAACCAGGCACTCGGGGGCTACTCCCATAGGAAGCGCTGGTCGCGCACCCTATGATTATTGGCACAAAAACTGTGTGTTGATAACATCCGCACTCGCAACCCCTGGCGACACCGCCTCACAAATTTTCCCTACAAAGAAACTACGTCTCCTGGGACGCCTGAATCGTCTCCGCGATGATAAAATTCAGATGCCGCGCTTACGGCGTGAAGGTAAGACATGAATAAGGCCTGGCAACGCACTTAACTGCACACTACCAGAAATGTATCCGTGCCATCAGGCACGATGAACATGACTTGACGGACGCGTCGAGTGCTCACACCCATATAACTGGAATTCGACTCATGTAAGACCTCCGCGGCCTGAGTCGAATTACACCAGCACTTTTCCGGATTCGAGTCCAGGGACTCGAATTTGAGTAGATTGCGTTATTTCACCCTAAGGTGGTTAACTGATACCAATACTTTGGTTATATCAGGCACGTATATCAACAATCCCTATGACACAAATAAAAGCAATCGAAATGTACTCATTTGGGCACTCGAAGGCTTCAAAAGTCCCCAGTCGAATCTGCGATTCCACTGGACACTCGGGGGCTACTGACATGGGTATACCCTACAGGTACTCGAGCTTGGTATATATGGTCCATATACATACAGGCCCACGGTGTCGCCAAGGCCCGAATGGAGGGACTTGAGTAACCTACGGACTCTCGATTGCTTGAAGAACAAGAAGAAGCTAAAGATAGAAAGATTAAAGGGAAAACCCTAACTTGTAACCGACTCGACCTGCTACCCGAGACCTAGCCTATCTATATAAAGGCTAGGAGGGGGCGACGAGAAGGACACACGCAACCCTAGTTTCCACAACCTTCGCCAGATTACATCTGCGCACCATTGTAACTTTTGACTCTCTCAATAATTCCACGAGCAGACAAGCAGGAGTAGGGAACTCTACGAGGCCCGAACCTGGGTAAATCCTTTGTCCCCTGTATGCTTGTTTGCTAGCCGATAGATGTCTTCAGCGCTCCCTCCTTCTCCAAAACCCAAGTCCATAACAATGGGCATTGACGAGTTAAACCCTCGTCACCCGGCATGTACGCATGGCTCCATGACCACGACTCGTCAACCTCCCGGACTCCCCACGCTCGAGGACTCTCCCCTCGCGCACTCCCCTTCACGAACTCGTCGCAGTCTAGACAGCCTCAAGCGCCACTCGCCATGCTCGGGGACTCGCCATCACGAACTCGCCTTCGTGGACTCGTGACTCGCCTCTCGCGGACTCTCCATACTCGGGGACTCGCGACTCACCCGTCGCATACTCGCCGTCCTCACGGACTCTCCATACTTGGGGACTCATGACTCGCCTCTCACGGACTCTCCATACTCGGGACTCGCGGCTCGCCCCTCGCGGACTCGCTGTCCTCGCGTACTCTCCATGCTCGAGGACTCGCCTTGCCTGTCGTGGACTCGCCACCCTTGCGTACTCTCCACGCTCGGGGACTCTCCATCCTCGCGGTTTCTCCATGCTCGGGGGACTCGCTTCGCCTATCGTGACCCGTCCCTCGAGGACTCGTCCATCGTAGACTCGCCATGCCCGGGAACTCGCCGGTCACGGGCTCGCCTATCACGGAGTCGCATGCGCCAACTCGGCAAACTTCATCATCAATGACTTGGCGGCCTCCACATGCCCGCTACTCGTTAGCCCCTAGTTCTACAATAACGCAACGATATATTCACCACAACTGGAAAGCCTCTACAACAACAAGATAACAAGGCGCCGGTCAAACTTCTCCAAGGGGCGACTCGCCTAATGCGTCGACACGCCTTGGTGAATGAACTACTTCATGAGCTATTTCTCTATTTCAGGAGCTCACCAATGACCCACCATCGACTCCACCCTCGAATCGCCAGCACCGATTCAGCGACTTGAAGTCATCACCGAGTCCCTGACGCGCTCAGGGACTACTGATGGGGGAATACCAATCGGGCTATACCCACGAAGCGGAGCGGACTCGCCAAATATGGCGACTAGCGCGTACTAGACCTAGACGACTCGCCGGCTGGAGGCCCAAGATAGTGACTCCAATACAAAGCCCATTAGTATACTGGTAAACCCTAACTGACTGCATATATAAAGCCACCAGGAGCACCCCTTTGGGGGGATCTCGTCATATTAGATCTCATTATACATAGTCTCTCCCCCACTTACGCTGGCTCCCTTATAAGGCAATCTATGATCATATACTGGATTGGCAGCAGGATGTAGCGATTCTCCACCTAGGAGACGTGAACCTGGGTACATCGTGTGCCAATCTCGCTCATGGATTCTTCTATGTCGGCTTGCCTCCTATAGTAAGCTACCCCTAGTAGCATTTGTCGTGCCAATACCATGACATTGGGGCCTCCATTTAAGTTGTGAAGCTCTCCCCAAATTAGTGGCCTTGGTGGTGATTATTGGGAGCTTCCATTTAAATTGTGGAGATTGCCCCAATCTTGTATAGGTTTGGTGACCGTCCTCAAGTGTCCCATAGTGGTTCGGGTGCTTGTCGTGCGGCGGGTGCTCGGAAGAATAGGGTGAGGCCTCTTGTGGTGTTGGTGGTCTTAGTACCGCCCACCCCTCTAACAAGACGTACTCCCTTGTAGGGAGGAACTCGGTAAAACATCGTCGTCTCTGCGTGCTTCGGTTATCTCTATACTTGAGCCCTTTACTTATGCACTTTACATTGTGATAGCCTTCGTGCTTGAAGTAATCTATCTTGCTATCACCTTGTTGCTTGTCTTGGTTAGTATAAGTTGTTGGTGCAAATAGGTGAACCATAGTATATATAGGCTTTGTGCTTGACAAAATAAAATCTTAATTTTATTCCGCCTTTGTTAAGCACATTTCGTAAAAGTTTTTAACCGCTTATTCAGCCCCTCTCTAGACGGCATCTGTGCACTTTCAAACGACATGGCTGATCCTAACGTCAATGCTAGCGGATCATCTTCTGCACCATATGCATTCTTTGTTCATCTTGTTCAGATCATGTTTCTGCTGCTGCAAACTATATTCCATATATTATGTGTAGCTATCTGTTTAGACTAGCTACTCTCTATCTATCTGTTAGATTCCACGATTACTTTTAATTCTATATTACTAATTATGCTTTATCTACTACTTTTATGGATTAATTCATATGTTAAATTGCTTACATTTCCAAGAGGAAGAGCCCATATTTTGTCGATACCTTTATCTTTGCATTGTCTATTTGTCCATATGGCAACAACTCACATATATAGAGGGTTGCTTCTGGCGACGGCTGCCATTGGTGATGACGACTGGTCGAGCGGGATAAGGAGATTAGGAGGGCAGTCAATTCAATTGCACCCTTGAGGTAGACTAGCTTATTTTTTTTTGAAAAAGACCAGCTAAATAAAAATCCCCTATATATATGTTGATGGTGAGCTCATTCAATAAGGTCTATGGGGTAGAAGAAAGCTGCCTTGACGTGCACCAAATCTTTGCACCTAAACCCTAAGCTAGCCACTTGTATAAATCACCCTAATGCTAAGCTAGCTAACTCACGCAAGAACACTTCACTCCACCGGCTTAAACAACGCAAAAGAAATGGAGGTCGTGTCATGGTGGGTCGTTCGAGGCTTCCTCGGCAAGTACCTGGCAGAGATCATGGCGTCTCTCGCCTGCTTCCTCTTGATCCTCTTCAGGTTTTGCCGGCGGCGGGACGGGCTGCCGACGAACTGGCCGGTGGTCGGCGCGGTGCCGGCGATCAGCGTGAACGCCGGGCGCGTGCACGACTGGGTCACGGAGTTCCTTCGCGCGGCCCCCGGGATGTCGCACGTCATCATGGGACCTCTGGGCTCGCCGGTGGACGTCCTCGTCACGGCCAACCCGGCAGACGTGGCGCACATCTTCACGGCCAACTTCGGCAACTACCCCAAGGGCGAGGAGTTCGCCGTCCTCTTCGACGTGCTCGGCGAAGGCATCTTCAACGCCGACGGGGAGTCGTGGGCGTTCCAGCGCCGCAAGGCGCACGCGCTGCTCTCGGACGGGAGGTTCCGCGCCGCCGTCGCCGCGAGCACCGCGCGCAAGCTCGGCGACGGGCTCGTGCCGCTCCTCGACGGCATCGTTGCCTCTGGCGCCGTCGTGGACATGCAGGACGTGTTCATGCGCCTCACGTTCGACCTCACGGCGATGTTCGTGTTCGGCGTCGACCCCGGCTGCCTCGCCGCCGGCTTCCCGCGAGTGCCCTTCGCCGCGGCCATGGATGACGCCGAGGAGGTGCTGTTCTACCGGCACGTGACGCCCATTGCGTGGCTGAGGCTCCAGACCTACCTGAACATCGGCCACCACAAGAAGATGAACCAGGCTCGGCAGGTGCTCGACGCGTCCATCGCCGAGTTCGTCTCGCTCCGGCGAGAGCGTGCGGCCAGTGCCGACGCCACCGGAGGCGAGACCGACGACGACGGCGCCGACCTGCTCACGCTGTACCTGGTGTGCCAAGGAGAGGTCGGCAAGGAAGGCGTCGAGTTCGACCGATTCTTGCGCGACACGACGCTCAACCTCATGATCGCCGGCCGTGACACGACCAGCTCCGCCCTGACATGGTTCTTTTGGCTTCTCTCCAACCACCCCGACGTCGAGGCCAAGATCCTCGCCGAGCTTCGCGATCACCCGTTGTCTGGCCAACACCGCACCGCCGCCGAGCTGAAGCGCCTCATCTACCTCCACGCGGCGCTGTCGGAGTCGCTCCGGCTGTACCCACCAGTGCCATTCGAGCACAAGGCGGCAGCGCGCCCGGACACACTTCCGAGCGGCGCGGCCGTAGGGACGACGCGACGGGTGATCGTGTCACTGTACTCGATGGGTCGGATGGAGACGGTGTGGGGCAAGGACTGCATGGAGTTCCGGCCGGAGCGGTGGCTGTCGGCGGCGGGGCGGCTCCGGCACGAGCCGTCGTACAAGTTCGTGGCGTTCAACGTGGGGCCCCGGACGTGCCTCGGCAGGGATCTGGCGTTCTCGCAGATGAAAGCTGTCGTGGCCGCCGTCGTCCCCAGGTTTAGGATGGAGATCGCCGGCGCTGAGGCGATACCCAAGCTGTCCATCATACTCCACATGAAGGACGGGCTCAAGGTGAGGGTGCACAACAGACAAGACGATGCGAGCAAAGGTACTACCTAGGGCAACGTATGTATGCTTGCAAGCCATATACTACATCAATACATGTAGGAGTACATTTTATTGTATATATATATATGGTGGATGCGCATGCGAGATTGTCACGTCAATTACACGATATGCCTCCTCAAGGGAATGATATAAGCTCGCAATGTAAAATTAGATGTGCACATGTAGATATTAATTGTATGTACGAGAACAAGATCCTAATGTGAGTGTATATGTATATATAAGTTAGTACCACAAGGACATGGGTGGAAGCTCTTGTCATGTTGGTGACACCTGACAGGAAAAAAAAACCTTGGGTCTTGTGTCGCCCCGGGCGAAGCCTTATGCGGTGCCGGTGGCGGTGGGCATGCTTTTCCCTGGAGTTTGGGCGGCCGATGCGGCGGGTCGGGCCAGGTGGCGGCGTGCCTCGACGGGACAGCTTAGGAAAGGCGGCGGTGGGGCACACGCGGTGCCAGCGCGTGCTGGCGACGTTCTGATGCGGGAGGTGGGAAGCGACTAGGTGCTGGCCAGGTCCCTTGGTGGCGGTTCTCCTAGGCCTAGATTTGGGCCACGGGCCCGATTTGGGTAGGCAAGGCTGGTCTGCTTCGGCACGTTTTCTCCCTGGCGGCTTCACATCGGTGATTGGTCGGTAGAGTTGGCTCGGTTTGGGGGTGACTTGGACTCATGGATGGCGTCGGTGATCTTGGCGCTGTAGTGCGGTTGAGGGGATCGTCAGTCCTCGGGGGCCTGACATGCCCTACATATGCGTCCGGTCAGTGACCGCCTACGATGGTGGAGGACGATCTCCTCCGATCGACCGTTGCACGACTGATGGTTGTGGAGTGAGACTGGCATGTGTCTCCTGCCGACAACAATTCTGCCAACCACATGAGTCTGTTGTTGCTGCCACCTGCTTGACTTGCTGACCTCTTAGTGTGTTGTCTATCGCTCCCTGACCCTCGAGTTCATGGATACCGAGGCGACGGCCTCGGAAGGTGGACTACGCAGGGGACTCTACTAGGAGTGACCTAACATTGCTGATGATCTTCTTCGGTCATGTGGATGGAAATGACGCTTGGTGGGAGATCCTGGTGTTGGCGGTGCTTTGGCTTTGGCAGCTCCCAAATCGTCTGCCAGAGACCTAGCTCGGGGTTAGGGCACTACAAAAATACCCCGGTGCCCGACACTTTTTTAGGGCGTCACAAAAAACACCTGCAAAAGTTGGTTACCCGGTGGATGGGAAATCACGGCACCATTTTTCGCGGCGGCCACTTTTACGCCGTGGCAGACACGATACTGATAGATTTTGGTGTCGTGGTAGCTGATACGCAAGAGCGTCGCTTTTTCATGCCGCACTTGGACAACGGTGGCATTCATATTGCGTCGTGCATTTAAAGTGCAGAGTAAATTTGTCACAACGCTGGAGAGTGGTAAAAAATATCTAGTTGACTAGTTAAGCTTGTCTCTGACTAGTGTGGCCCACCACCGATCCCGGACTTTATATCTCATGTTCCATTATGAAATCCCTCTCCATGAATCTGCAGCGGCGGAGACTGTGGCGGTGACACCTCAATGGAGCCTCCGACGGGTGGTCGATATGTAATTTAATTATATATTGATTATAGTCTAAATTCAATTTGCCAGTTTGCTTTGGATACAAGTACTAACACATTTTAGGTATTTTTCTAGGACGAGTAGTGTCGCGTTGGATTTATGATCCATCCTAAAAAGGTGTCCCTATGAGATATCACTATAAGAAAAGATGTTTGTGCGGCAGATTTCCTCGCAGATTCGTCGCTTTCCATGGCAAGCACACAGGGCGCAAGTTTCTTGGTTGCCACTTCAAAATGTCTAAGTGCCCGTATTTGTTATGGAAGAATCGATCTCACGCAAAGAAACTACAACGTGTGTTGGTCAAGACGTGGAAGGAAACCAAGGACAAAGATATGAGCGATAGCTTCGACGAGGAAGTGCTCGAGAAGGAAACGAGGGAGCTAGACAAAGAAGAAAATGCCCCTTCACTACGGCCAATGCATGATATGTGTATGAATGTTGCTATATCTCTAAAGCCTGTTAGGATTGCATTAGATTGGCTATCTCTGGGTATTATTGATAATTAAGGATGCTATTATATTTTTTATAAGTTGCTGATTTTGTTTGTATCTTATAGTTATGTCATTGTTGAAAGGAAAATTGGACGCACCATTATAGGCTTATTGTGCATATACGACCCACTTGTTGAAGATCCCATAAAACAAACCCTCACAGCTCTTCCTTATAATAGAAGCAACCCTTGCCCCTGCTTCCAACTACCATGGCGCCGTCTCACTCCCTATTTCCCACTAAGACTAGGACTCAAAACCTAGATCTCACTAGCCACACTCTCACTCATCCTCCTGGTCCCCAAACCATAGTTCTCATTGAGCCGAACACCCACTTATCCTACTGATCTCTACTACCACTCTGACTCAAGCATAGATCTCTCGCTACTAATTCTGTACTCTCCACTTAGCCTTGAGATCCGG
This sequence comes from Avena insularis, assembly GCA_023614405.1. Taxonomy (NCBI): domain Eukaryota; kingdom Viridiplantae; phylum Streptophyta; class Magnoliopsida; order Poales; family Poaceae; genus Avena; species Avena insularis. The sequence goes on along the minus strand of CM042693.1, from coordinate 419,033,440 downwards.
TGTGGCTGCTCCATCGGCAAACACCTTTTCGATCCGCGCAAATATGGTCCGTAAGGCTTGCGGTGGACGAATCAGATCTGCGTGTGGTTGTCGCGCTCGTGATGGACGAATTTGATTCGCGTGTGGTCGTCACACTAGTGGTGGATGAAGCGGATCCGTGCAAGGTCTTCGCGCTCGTCTTGGATGAAGCAGATCCTGGCTCATCACACTCGTTAGGCTATTTTTTAGGAATTCTCAGAATAGATAGAGAGGCGCTCAATAATTAAATTTAGTGCTTAGGAATTCTTCTACCTTTATTTTTTAAGCAATATTTTTGTAATATTTGCAATATATGAAACAAATATAAATATAATTTTTTGTAATGAGCTTCCCGCCGCTCTTCTTCAAGGATCTAACGATGCATCCTTCACATCCGGCGAGACCTTGATTACAGGCTTGTAACGGTTCTTCCTTGGGAGGAAGATCTGCTTGAAGAGATGAGCCTGGGGAAGATTAGGCTTGAGGAGAAGGTTCTGCCCGATCACATCCTTCCAACACACCAGAGATTTGCATCTTAGCAGGCACGGACAGAGTATTCGGGCCCAACAGAATTTTTGACGAAGTGCCCAACCATGCTTATCTTTGTCCAGTTGGAGCACACACTAGTCACCATCTCCAATATCTCAACGGATAGAGTGACTAGGGCGACGAGACGGAGAAGAACATACCCTATGATGTCCCCATGCACAAAGCTTGGTAATAAACCCAATACAATTGAGACGAGGAGGGTCAAGATCCAAAAAAAATTTAGACAGTGTCAAGATCCAAATTAAGAAGACAAGAAGAAGTGAAGAGCTGTAGAAGAGGGGTACATGGCGCAGCTATTGGCATCAAGTAGTCATCACCTTCTTCTTGTAGATATGCCATGTATCCCTCTAACCTCACGCCGGGCATAAAACCCGAGATCCGAAGCCCGAACCCGAATTACCCGTACCCGAACCTGAAGTACCCGTACCCGAAAAAACCGATCAGCAGAACGGGTGAACAGTGCCAAAACCCGAATTATTTTCGGGCAACTCGGGTTTGCTCCGCGGGTACCCGAGGACCCGAACTACCCTGACTAAAAGGCCAGGTACAATCCTCCGAGGCGGCGAGGCCCAGCCCAAAACTTGCCTGCAGCCCTGCACGTAGGCGCAAGGCGCAAAGCCGCAAACCCTACCTCTACTTGACTACCTCCACTCTCCCGCACTGCAGTGCCGCAATCCTAGACTCCCAGTCAGTCTCCCGCAAACCCTAGTCGATCACCGCGCCGCCTGCCCAATCGGCGCCGCTCCTATCTGCGCGGCTCCGATCCGTCGCCGTGCCGCTCCAATCCGTCGCTGCAGGCCTCAAGTCCACTGAGCGCTGATGACCAGAGCCCTTGTCCTGTTCCCGGAGGCCGGAGCACGCTGATCCCCAAGACCACGACGCAAGGTTCCCCGCGATTGAGCGACTCCATCAGGCATCAATCTTCACTCGTGAATCAAGCCACTGTAAGTCATCCATATTCTCCTATGCGTGTCTGAATTCACTCGTGAGGTCGTGAGTCTGAAATTCTGAATTACTCATGTGCGTGTCTAAATTCATTCGTGAGTCTGAATCACTCCTGTGCGTATATGAACTCTGAATCAACACTAGGCTACTAGCGTATCTGAATCAGTACTAGGCTACTAGCTATGTATATTCACAATTTCAGATTACTTGCTATGTATAGCCTACTGCCCTACTGTATGACCGAATTATTGAGATTGCTAGCTACCGTACAAGTGTGTAGTGTATGACTGTATGTAACTATGTAGTGTATGGTACTCATCTATGTATTTATTTTTCTACTTTCTATAAATGTGAACTGAAAAATTGTTGTCTACTTGTCTTATTTATAGATGTCAGAAGCTGACATGCACATGGATATGGATGAAGGGGCCAACACTAGGGTTACCATGGATACTGAATATTCACAGCCATCACAAGAATTTTGCTCTCGTTCAGATCCATCAACAGGTCAATCTTCGCATGCAAAAGCACATGAGAAAGCTACTCAACATGAGGTTGTTGATGTGGACAAGGAACCTGCAGCTGCAGTAATCAAGGAAGGAGGGAGATGGCATCAAGGTCGGACATGTGGGAGCACTTCAACAAGGTGAGAGATAGTGCTAATGTCTTGAGGGCTGGTAGCTGCAAGTATTGCACACGTGAAATCAAGGCTGAATCAAAAAGGGACGGTACATCAACCTTGAAGAGGCACTTCAGTGTGTGCAAACGCAATCCTCATAAGCTGGCCAAAGACCCAACTCAATCTTTGCTGCAAACAACTCCAGGGGAACACCCTGGAAACTACAAGTTTGATCAAGAAGCTATTAGGCAAGCTTTTACTGAGATGAACATTGAAAATGAGCTGCCATTTGCTTTTGGTGAGAAGTCGGGTTTTCGGAAATTTATGTCCAAAGCTTGTCCACGTTTCCATGTGCCATCTAGAAGAACCACCACCTAAGATGTTGTGCGATGTTACTTCCAAGAGAAGGCCAAGTTGAAATTTTTCAAAGAATCTTATCAAATGGTGTGTCTAACAACAGATTGCTAGACATCCCAGCAGCAAGATGGTTATATGACTGTGACAGCAAGTTTTATTGATGATAATTGGATTTTGCAGAAGAAAGTAATCAACTTCTTCTTGCACAAGGGGGAGGATATTGGTAAGAATTTGTTGAAATGCATGGCTGAATGGGGTATGGAGAGAGTTTTAACCATAACTGTTGATAATGCAAGTGCCAATGATGGTGGTATTGTGTACGTGAGGAGGCAACTGAACAAAACACCTAGATCCAACATAGCAAAGGGAAAGTACATGCATATGAGGTGTGTTGCACAAATTCTTAACCTCATTGTGCAAGATGGCCTAAAGGAAGTTGACCCCTCGGTGAAGTGTGTACGAGGTGCTGTTGTTGGGGATCGCAGCAGAAAACAAAAAAATTCCTACGATGTAACCCCAAAAACTGCTTAGGATCTATCTATGTAGTAATGCGGTAACGGCCGGAGCATAGAGAATACATACCCTTGTAGACCGTATGCGGTTAACGTTCCGCGGGGAACGTGGTTGAAGTAGTCGTACTCGTAGCCGACCTCAAGGTCGCGAAGCTCCTTGCAGGTCACCCCTTGCTCCTTCTTGATCTTCATCGTGCAACAGCTCTGGCTCACGACATTTAAACGCCCCAAGTGTTGCGCCTCGTGTCTTCGTGCACATCCGGTGCACGATGAGACCTTCGGCTCCCCGATCCCATCGGGAGTGTGGAAGTTGATATCCGGCTAGGAATCCCTGCAGCGCAATGGCGTACTGTAGGTGTGCCCTGGTCGCACAGCCTAGACTTGGGGCCATGGTCACAAGGTATAGAGAGAGAGAGAGGGAGAAAGTCAACCAAAGGACTTCTCAAATTGTGTATTTAATCTCACCGATGGACACCCCTTTATATAGGCGGAGGGGTGTGTCCTCCCCATTGGGTTAGCCATGTGGGACTAAAAGACAAAGGAAAAACACAGAAAAATTCGTCCTGGCCGAATGGGCCGAATCTGGGCAGCCCAAACAGCCAACAGGCCATCAACCGCCCACAACAATAGTGAGCAGCAGATAGCAGCACAGCGCCTGGCCGGGTGGGCCTTGCGCGGCCCACTCCACGCCCGCTAGCTACCCGCGGCGGCGGCATGGTGAGGCGAGCCCGGGTGGGCTGGCCACCCCCCGCCCTTCACTCCTCCCGCCCGGCCAGCCTCGCCGCCTCGGGTGGGGCAGCCGGCCAGCCTCCTCCCCACCACACCCAGCGGCTAGGTCGAGCAGGCCCAGTGTGGCGGCCATTATCCGCCGCCCACTTGGGTTGGTTGTTTTTCTTTTTCCATTTCTTTTTCTGTAGTTTTATTTCTAGGTCTTTTCCCTCTGGGATTCGGCCTAATATAAAAGTTGCTTTTATAAATCTTAACTTAAATATTATTTAGAATATATTAATTCACAATTAACATATAATAAATATATATTTAAATTCCCATTTATCCGAAAACTCTTTTCCGGTCTTTTCCTTTATTCTTTCTCCGAACAACTTCGAATTTCTCCGCGGAACATTTCTGGCTTTCTCTCTTTCTCTACTGTGATTCTGTCTTACGAATGATCGCTCTCATCGTACCCTTAAGTGTATCCTCTCACGGCTCGGGAATGCTCTAGACATGATCTGTATCAATGATCAATAGAGGGACCAGGGATGTCCATGTGACCCCTATGCATTCCTGATGACAATATCGTTTGAACCGCTAAATGTAGCATCCTCTTCCTTTTGTTTCTCGATACAACTTGTCTGAGATCCGATCATTGGTATCCCATACCTTGTTCAATCTCGTTCACAACAAGTTTTGTTTTCTTGTTACCGTGATATTACATCTCCGTGACCTAGTCACATGTTGCAACATTTATGGATGTAATCTTACCAAGCCGACCATATGTATCTTTACCCGTCATGTGGGTGAACAAATCCCGGTCTTGCAGTCACATGTCATCAACTATTCCTTTGGAATACCCAACATACACCTTTATGGCCACCGTATTACCAGATGGCGGTTGATGTAGTTAAAGCAGCCTCGGGAAACAGTGAGTAATATGAGATCACGGTCTAAGGAGAAGGAGTCTAGGTATAGTTGTTACAACAATGAACTATATGACTTGATCGTGTTGCAATCCTTCGAGGAATATCCAATCACATCATTCTCCAATGATATGATCCCGTTGTCAGTTGGTATAAATGCACATGATCTTGAAACCCAAATCATCTTCGTGACCAACGAACTAGTATGAATAGAGGCTATTAGGGACTTTGTTGTTTCATACCACACCTGTACCAATGTTTCTACTTGGCACAGTTATAGCACAATATGAAACTATTATAAAATAATTGAGATATGACAATAAAAAACTATTTATTATTTGCCTCTAGGGCATATCTCCTTCAGTCTCCCACTTGCACTAGAATACAAATAATCCAGCTCACATTTTACTCGTATAAACCATATACCATATACGTTTACAGATCATGCATGCTCATGGGAAACGTTATGTCCATGTTCTGTTTTACCAGATCATTATATCTTTTACAAATTGTTAATCTCTTCCTAATTTTGACATTCACACCATTATCGTATAATGGGTCGAAGTATTTGTTTGGCAACAAAGTGAGACTTTGTTTCTAGTGTTTATGATGACGGTCATTTTCACCGTTGTTATCTAAACTTCGAAACACACTTTGCTATCATTTGTGTATATACTATAGTCATGGCAACAGAACGAGGCCGGATTTCAGGAGCTTACAGTGACGTTAGATCAACCTTGGGGGCTTTCTCATGGGCACTGGGTCCTGGGACACATCATTCTACGTTAAAAGTGAATTAGCCCCGCCATAACATTATACATCACATCAGATGGAGCTTTTATATTTCTATATCTATGTAGATCCTAGTGCATGAAATGCAACTATGCCACTTACATTGCTTCTTGCTATTTAAGTACAAACTTAATTCTGGTTCACTGATCAACTCAGGAATCACTTAAAGACACGTTCGTACAGTTAAGACTTTGTCCTACCAACCAGATCCTCGGGTCACATTACGTCGAGTATACAACATGGTTATATGGAAGAACCTATGACTGAGGCATAGGAGATGCAACACATCTCTTTCTTTCAACCATAGTTGCAATACGCAATGCTTCATATAGTAAGAACTACTTTCTCACCTTGTTCCATTCTGAGCTTCTTCAGAATCTTGCTTAGGACATTCTGAACATCTTTTAGAATCAAGTCCAGGAAGCATTCGACATTCAGTGTTTATTAAACTCACCAATCTATCTTGATAGATCTTATTGTTCAATAACTTCAACTTCATCCTAACTTAAATATTATTAACACCAATCACATCATTCACATATGTTGTTCACATATCATAGAATGATTTCACGCTCCTACTCAAATATGACATTCATGTTTGAGATCCAGGGATTTCACTTAGCTCCTACTCAAAATATGTTAGCTACATATTATGATTTAGCCAAGCTGATTTTCTCCCACTCAAATCTAGGCCCTCTCGATAATCTTGGACATTCCAAAATTCTTTTATCATCATCAATTTGAGAATTCCAATTACGAGACTTCAATATCCATATATTTCTAGTGTAAATCCAAAAGACTTAAGCATCAGTACTGTTTGTAGTCAACTCCTTGAATTTGTCCAAACTTGTGACAAATCGAGCTTTTTGTCATTTATTAAGTTTCATTTCCTTCTTATGACTTTGCAGTCATTTAGAAATATCAAGTAAACTTCTTTACTTTAATAAGATCAAGTAACATGTTACTTTGTAATCTTAAATGTATCTTAATATAGGATTTTATGACTCCTAGTCATATCTCGCACTCAGGTCTGTCACGCTTCTTTGTAATTTGTAGGTATGTCTTGTTCAAAACATGACAAGTGAATCAATAATATAATTCTACAAACTTGTAGAATATATAGTTGAATCCTACTTTCTTTAGTAAAAGTATTTATTTAAAACTTTATGATCATTATCATTGGTTTCTCCTCTATATGTAGAGTTTGGATTCACGGAACAAATTCCGCTGCGCCACTCAACAACCCGGAGGTAAGGTCAAATACCTTGTTTGATATTTTATTTTCTTCCACCTGTATCTTCATCAAGACGCGTCAATTTTGGACAACAACAGGTTTGCCCTTTTTGTGGAAGATGCATTTATAGTTTCCTAAGAATGCTCTACAAAGACTTATGTATACGCCACGACTTCGACTTATCGAAATCTCCAGAAACTTGAACTTGCCATAACACTTATGGTGTTGTTTCCACGAATCTTTTAGATGTTCCTTTGTATTTCAAATGAGTGTTTGCTTATTTCGATCTTTAACTCTAAATGACAACTATAACCCCTATAAGAGATACTATGTATCTAATACAAAATGATTATAATGTTTAGACACTTCAACAAATTTTGAATTCATCCAATTATCATAATTTGTGAAACATCTTTCATAAGTTCCTTTTATGCTAAACTTAACTTGAATACCTTAGCCGTGTCGATCAAATCAAAGAGACTTGTTAATTCAATTAATTCAATATCCCATTCAGTTATGAACTCATTTGAACAATTCAAATCATTTCAAACTTCATGTTTTATTGAGTAAATACACTTATTCACTTAAGTCCACAATAAATGATTTCCACTACTTGTTGAAAATACGATACATCATTATGTATAAGTTTCAACATTTCTTCGCATATCACCGTTTTACCAGAATGTGGAGTTTTAGTCATTCTGCCCAAGAGGCATGGTTTTGCAAAGTCTCTAGATTAAGCATCTAGGATCCTGATCTTTCATAAAGAACCTGTAATAACCGAAATGACTTAAACTATAGTGTCATTCCATTATTAAACTTTGGATATCTTTAGCATTCTAATCCTTTATAAATGCTTAAACTATTATCATTAACATAGGGATGAGAATAACTTATTTAAAATCGTAATGTGACCATAACGGTATTATTCATAAGAATAGTACAAACTGGTTTGTAACTTGTTCATATGAATAATCGTCTCGCCATAAGCAATACACACAAACAAGGATTACAAATTATATTCAAGTCCACTAATCCAAATGACAAACTTTGAGGAAAGAGATGATGTTGGTCATCAACTGTTTTGCTTGCTGTCATCAAGTCACGTTGCCTCAAAACCAGCAATTCTCAAGCAGATTCTCCTGTTTTTACAAAATAGGATAAGTATCAAATACTTTGCAAACTGCAACGAGTTTTGCAAGAATCACATTTATAATTTGTATATCTTACATATACCTTTTCATCCATGACCTCCATTTGCTATCAAGCCCTTCTAAGAGTTCTTAACTCTAATGAAAGATTGCTAAGTGTTTTTCCAAACATTTTGGAGTCATCGAATTATCTCCTAATGGTTATTGTATCAAGAAGAGAAGATCACCTTTTACGAGGATATCCCTCAGGCGTGGGTATTAATCTATGAAGTTGGACCCTTTTGCTAAGTTCCAAATTAAGCAATATATTCCCATGGTCGCAAAGGACCTCAATGGGATAGGCCAAGATCTACTAAGATATTTGCAAACAGACATCTAGACTAAGTTTATAATAAGAGATCAATTTATAATTGGTCTCCACTAAAATTGTTATGCCTGGACGATTTTAGTGATCACATGATCCCTATCCTCTGCACCTCCCCCGATCATCACGGACATCAGTGCATTATCAAAGGTAGACATTCACTAATGTCAATCACATCATCTATGTGACTTATGCTTGATCTTTCGATCTCTTGTGTTCCGAGGCCATGTCTGTACATGCTAGGATCGCCAAATCTAACTTGTGTGTATTTGTTGTGCAACATGGCTTACACCCACTATATGCGAACGTAGATATGTCTGACCCCGGATCATCACGGCCGGCCTCATAACGAAGAACTTTCTTGGTGGTGCACACACAAGGGGAACATGGAACATTGGAATTAAATAGGGATTATCTTATTTGCTACCGTTGAGTATCTAATACTAGCACACAATAAGATGTAAAAGAGGTGTCAACATCATATGTATAATGTTATATGATATGGTCTTTCTTCTTGCGCCTTGATCTCCATCGAGCGCTCTGGCATGATCTCCATCTTGCCCTTGGTTTGACGCCAAGTCCACGACGCCTCCACCAAGTCGTTCATCGGAACGATGACTATCACTATACTACTTAGTAACAGAAAAGTAAACTACTTTACCTTTGTAACGACCAATGCCATATCATAATCAAATGCCCCCTGCAAAATAAAATTAGACGTCTCTACTTTATCTATTGCAAGTTTTACGTGGTTGTTAGGGCTTTCGCAACAAAACCGCTTCTAGTCTACGAACTTTCCAACATGGATCCGACAGTTGTCTCTACTACACCCCTTCGGGTCCCTCCGTTGTAAATGTCATATCAACTATCGAATGAGAGACAGACACCTGCTAGCCACTTATACGGTACAAGTTGTATGTTGAGCGTGAAACTAGTCTCGCGTACGAATACGCGTAAGGTCGGTCCGGGCCGCTCCATCAAACGATACCGCGATATAAACAAGTACACGTTAGAGGGTAACAACTAAGGGATCAATGACCGCACAATACTTGTGCATACTGGCCGTACAGCACTCCTACGCATAGATCGGCTCTGATACCACAGTTGGGGATCGCAGCTGAAAACAAAAAAATTCCTACGATGTAACCCAAAAACTGCCTAGGATCTATCTATGTAGTAATGCGGTAACGGCCGGAGCGTAGAGAATACATACCCTTGTAGACCATACGCGGTTAACGTTCCGCGGGGAACGTGGTTGAAGTAGTCGTACTCATAGCCGACCTCAAGGTCGCGAAGCTCCTCGTAGGTTACCCCTTGCTCCTTCATGATCTTCATCGTGCAATAGCTCCGACTCATGACATTTAAGCGCCCCAAGTGTTGCGCTTCGTGTCTTCGTACACATCCGGTGCACGATAAGACCTCCGGCTCCCCGATCCCGCTGGGAGTGCGGAAGTTGATATCCGGCTAGGAATCTCTACAGCGCAACGGTGTACTGCAGGTGTGCCTCGATCGCACAGCCTAGACTTGGAACCATGGTCACAAGGTATAGAGAGAGGGAGGGAGAAAGTCAACCAAAGAATTTCTTAAATTGTGTGTTTAATCCCACCTATGGACACCCCTTTATATAGGCGGAGGGGGTGTGCCCTCTCCATTGGGTTAGCCATGTGGGACTAAAAGACAAAGGAAAAACACAGAAAAAATCGTCTTGGCCGAATCTGGGTAGCCCAAACAGCCAACAGGCTATCAACCGCCCACAACAATAGTGAGCAGCAGATAGCAGCACAGCTCCTGGCCGGGTGGGCCTTGCGCGGCCCACTCCGCGCCCGTTGGCTGCCCGCGGCGGCGGCCTGGTGAGGCGAGCCCGGGTAGGCTGGCCACCCCGCCGGCCTGCTGGCTCCCGCGGCCCAGCTCGCCCCGCCCCGCCCGGGTGGGCCGGCGCGCCCAGCTCCATGGCGCCCGCGTGGTCCAGGTCGAGCAGGCCCGGCGCGGCGGCTTGCTGCTTGCCGCCCAGTGCGGCGGCCATTATCCGAGTTGCCCACTTGGGTTGGTTGTTTTTATTTTTTTCATTTCTTTTTCTGCAGTTTTATTTCTAGGTCTTTTCCCTCTGGGATCGGCCTAATATAAAATTTAGTTTTATAAATCTTAATTTAAATATTATTTAGAATATATTAATTCACAATTAACATATAATAAATATATATTTAAATTCCCATTTATCCGAAAACATTTTTTTGGTCTTTTCCTTTATTCTTTCTCCGAACAACTTCGGATTTCTCCACGGAACATTTCCAGCTTTTTCTCTTTCTCTACTGTGATTCTTTCTTACGTGATCGCTCTCATCGTACCCTTAAGTGTATTCTCTCACGACTCGGGAATGCTCTAGACATGATCTGTATTAATGATCAACAGAGGGACCAGGGATGTCCATGTGACCCCTATGCATTCCTGATGACAATGTCGTTTGAACCGCTAAATGTAGCATCCTCTTCCTTTTGTTTCTCGATACAACTTGTCTGAGATCCGATCATTGGTATCCCATACCTTGTTCAATCTCGTTCACAACAAGTTTTGTTTTCTTGTTACCGTGATATTACATCTCCGTGACCTAGTCACATGTTGCAATATTTATGAATGTAATCTTACCAAGCCGGCCGTATGTATCTTTACCCGTCATGTGGGTGAACAAATCCTGGTCTTGCAGTCACATGTCATCAACTATTCCTTTGGAATACCCAACATACACCTTTATGGCCACCGTATTACCAGATGACGGTTGATGTAGTTAAAGCAGCCTCGGGAAACAGTGAGTAATATGAGATCACGGTCTAAGGAGAAGGAGTCTAGGTATAGTTGTTGCAACAATGAACTATATGACTTGATCGTGTTGCAATCCTTCGAGAAATATCCAATCACATCATTCTCCAATGATATGATCCCGTTGTCAGTCGGCATAAATGCACATGATCTTGAAACCCAGATCATCTTCGTGACCAACGAACTAGTATGAATAGAGGCTACTAGGGACTTTGTTGTTTCATACCACACATGTACCAATGTTTCTACTTGGAACAGTTATAGCACAATATGAAACTATTATAAACTAATTGAGATATGACAATAAAAACCTATTTATTATTTACCTCTAGGGCATATCTCCTTCAGCTGTTAGATACATTAGAAATGGTGGCACTAGATTGGAGAAGTTTAAGGAAATTCTAATAGAAGAGAAGGTGGACATCAAGACATTTTTAAAGATTGATGTCCCAACTAGATGGAACTCCGCCTATATAATGCTTAAAGCGCAAATGTGTATGACAAGGTGTTCTTGAGTGTATCTAGACTACTTTTAGTGTGTAGGTTTACTCCAAAACTAGATGAACCTACACACTAAATAAGGTCTATATACACTTTTTTCACAAAGCTAAAACATCTTATATTTTAAAATAGAGGGAGTAGACGACTAGGACAACCACCTAGAGAGAGAGGGGACATGAGGCTCTCCATGGACGGGCGGACCTTGTGGTTGTTGATGTCGTCGCACCAGCCATAACTATAGGAACGCGTCACTACGCTGACGGCCGGAAGCATAGGCCAAATTGTCATTGGCGTAGGTCTACGCCGACGGCGTAGCACAACGTCGGCCTAGACTCAATTGTCGCCGGTGTAGTAAATCCATCGGCGTAGACGATTACGTCGACGGCATAGCCCAAATGGGTTCCACACAATGTCGGCCTAGACTCAATTGTCGTTGGCTTAGACGGCTACGTTGATGGCATAGCCCATATGGGTTTCACCTAGACGGCTAACGGCCGTTTAGGTACACCGACGGCCTAGTTTTTTCTTAGATTTTTTCCATTTTTTTTAATTTTTTGAATTGTTTGACTCGTTAAACTCACAAGTTTTTTAAACTCTAAGTACGCTTAATCTCCGGTCAAATTGCACTTATGGTCAAACTTTTCGATCGGTTACACATCCTCACACTACTCTAGCCCCAGTACGCTTAACTTATCTGTTCCTTCCAGATAAGCTCCCGATAAAGAAAATTAGATCTTGTTGATAATACTATTGTATCAATCCCATTAACCTTTGGATCATGGTGTCACACGCCTTTATTTTTTAATTTTCAAACAATTATTTAAGTCAAAAAATGAATAAGTAATAATAATCTTGATTTCAAATAACAATAAAGTAAATACTTTTTTTGCCTTTTTTTATTTAATCTAGAAAAATTCATATCTTTAAATTCGTAAATCAAAATTCGACAAATAATGTCTAAATCGATCAGAAAATGAGAAGAATCTAAACATGATATCCCTATCATCTTTTTAATCAAGCATTATGTATTTTTAATAGTGTACTGCAAGGTTTTTTAAATAATTTTTTTAATAGTGTTCAAATCTTCAAAAGATAAAATAAAATATCCCTTTTAAATTTGAGGATTCTAAAAAATCCTTAGCTCGAAGCTGAGTCTCCCTAAACTTGCATTAGATCTCTTATGAAATAGCATGTTATGAATCTAAAAATGATTTTTGTGAAAAATTATGAGAATCAGATCATGTACCTGTAGTTAAAATATAACCCACTTTCTATAGATTTGGTGGAAATTTGCCTTTTTTACGAGGGGTGTACGGAAAAGTTTAAGATACCCAGGTTGGGATATTTTCTATGCAAGGTGGTTTAGTATTTTTTTAAATTGGGTGGTACCATTTTGAAACTTTCATTTGGTGGTTACTTCATAAAATACTGTTTTTGGCACTAGGAAAATAAAAAATAGCTTTTTGGTGCAAAGAAAAAGAAAACTTCCTCCTGTAACACTGTTTGTCATCCCATGACGCAAATGTGTGCATAATATGGATATATTATCACAAACTATGCTGCGATTCTAGCCATAATATTGCTCGTTTGGCCTGAAAACCATGAAACCTCAAATATGATAGCTCATTTCTGAGAAGGTTTTTACGATGTAATCAATTTACCATGTTTGATATTTTTCCTTGCAACTATATCACATAATATGATATCACGTGAAGATTTTATATTCTTTGGATCGATTTTGAATTTCTTATGTCCGTTTCAAACTAGGGTCAAAATGGCGGGTATGAAGATTCTTAGTTCGGGGCCGAGTCCGGCTAAACTTCCAGGGGATCTATGATAAAATAGCATATTGTAAACCTAAAAATTATTTTTCCAAAAAATCATTAGCATCAGATCATATACCTGTAGTTCAAATCTGACTCACTTTCTACCGATTTGGCAAAAAATTGTCTTTTTCACGAGGGGTAGACAAAAAAGTTTAAGATACCTCAGTTGGGACATTGTCCATGCAAGGTTGCCTAGTATTTTTGAAAAAAGGGGTGGTATCATTTTGAAACTTTTATTTGGTGGTTGCTTCACAAAACACTATGTTTTTAGCACTCGGAAAATGGAAAATGTCTTTTTGGTGCGATGAAAAGGAAAAGTTTCTCCTACAATAGTGTTCTTCATCCCATGATGCACATGTATGCACAATACGGACATATTATCACAAATTATGCCGGGATTCTAGCCATAGCATTGTTCGTTTAGCCTAAAAACCATGAAACGTCGAACATGATAGCTTATTTCTAAGAAGGTTTTTTGCGATGCAATCCATAGACAAAGTTTGGTATTTTTCCTTGCAACTATATCATATAATATGATATCAAACGAAGGTTTTACATTGTTTGGATCATTTTTGAATTTCTTATATCCGTTTTAAACTATGGTCAAAACTGCGGGCATGTAGATTCTTTGTTCGGGATTGAGACCCACTAAACCTGTAGTAGATCTCTAATGAAATAGCATATTATGAACAAAAAAATGAATTTTTCCAAAAAATCATGAGCATCGGATCATGTACATGTAGTTCAAATTTGACCAACTTCCTACCAATTCGGTATGAATTTTTTTAGGGGGGGAGGACAGAAAGGTTTATGATACCCTAGTTGGAACATTGTCCATGCAAGGTGGCCTAGCATTTTTTTAAAATAGGGTGGAACCATTTTAGAACTTTCGTTTGGTGGTTGCTTCATAAAACACCTCATTTTAGCACTCAGAAAATGAAAAATGTGGCATACAAAAGTATTTGTAATGTTTTTATATTTTATTCAACAAAATATGTAATATTTGAGAGAAAATATTTAAGTTTAGATAGATAGATCTTGTTTGTATGCAAATTTTGATATACTATATGTATTTTCCTAAATTAGAATGATTTAGTTATGATTTTTGAAGATTACTATGCAAAAAGAAAAAATAGCTATGCCAATGGCAAAGCCGTCGGTGTAGATGTTAAACCTACGTCGACAATATTGGCGTAGCCTTCACATTGTCTCGTCGTCATCATGATCAACTACGCCGACGGCCCGGTCTAAGCCGACGGTTGATATCGCCTATCCTATCCTACACCGACGGCCAACCTAGGCCGATGGCTGGCTTGCTCGGCTGCCCGCCTCGACGGCTACGCCGACGACCCTGACAAACAGCCGTTAGTATAGCGTTTGGCCGTCGGCGCCTTGACTTGTTCTTGTAGTGCGTAGGCGAGGTGAAGGCATCCTAGCCATGTCAGCGTTGGACTTGAGGAACTGGAGGAGAACCACCAGCATGAGCTCGTACGGCCAGACCAAGAAGGCCTAGGCTCAGGTAGTCAAGTAGGAAAAGACCTAGGATACAGGTACTATAGGAACAACACAAGGTGTTGTTGGCATAGCACCATGTCGGCACAGTCTATACCGACGGCTTTGTCCTTGGCATAGGCCAGATGACCCCTAGATAGACGGTTAACGGCCGTTTGGCTATGCTGTCAGCATGATTTTTTTCAAAAAAAAATTTGTTTGACTCGTTAGTTTCACAATGGCTATTTTTAACTCTAAGCATGCTTAATCTCAGATTAAATTGCATAGCACCATGTCAGCACAGCCTATGCCGACGGCTTTATCCTCGGCATAGGCCAGATGGCCCCTAGATAGAAGGTTAACGGCCGTTTGGCTATGCCGTCAGCATGGTTTTTTTCAAAAAGAAATTTGTTTAACTCGTTAATTTC
The DNA here is from genome assembly GCA_023614405.1 of Avena insularis. Classification (NCBI taxonomy): domain Eukaryota; kingdom Viridiplantae; phylum Streptophyta; class Magnoliopsida; order Poales; family Poaceae; genus Avena; species Avena insularis. Next base: position 419,018,202 of record CM042693.1, on the reverse strand, counting down.
ACAATGGCCATTTCTAACTCTAAGTATGCTTAATCTCAGGTTAAATTGTACTTATAGTCAAACTTCCCGGTCCGTCACCCTTCCTCACACTACTCCAACCCCGGTACGCTTAACTTATCCATTCCTTCCGGATGAGCTTCCAAGAAAGAAATTATACCTTATTGATAATACTACCATATCAATCCTATTAACGCTTGGACCAAATGTCACACCTCTATATTTTTTTGAATTCCAAACAAACACTTAAGTAAACAACAATGAATAATTATTAACAATCTTGAATTCAAATAACAATAAAATGATTTTATTTTTTTGTCCTTTTCTATTTAATATGAATAATTAATATCTTTAAATCTGTAAATCTGAATTTGACAAATAATATGTCTTAATCGATTAGAAAAATAAGAGGAATCCAAATATAATATCCATGTCATCTTATGAAGATAAAAATGATTTTTAGAAAAAATCATGAGCATTAGATCATGTATTTGTAGTTCAAATCTGACCAACTTCCTACCGATTCGATGAATTTATCTATTTTATGAGGGATAGATGGAAAGGTTTAAGATACCCCAGTTAAGACATTGTCTATAGAAGGTGGTCTAGTTTTTTGAAAAATGGAGTGGTGCCATTTTGAATCTTTCATTTGGTGGTTGCTTAACAAAACACTCCATTTTTAGCACTTAGAAAATGGAAAATGGCTTTGGTGCGACGAAAAGGAAAACTCCGTCCTCCAGTATTGTTTGTCATCCCAAGATGCACATGTGTGCATAATATGAGAAAATTATCACAAAATATGCCATGATTTTAGCCATGACATTGGTCGTTTGGACCGGAAGCGATGAAACCTCGAACATGATACCGTATTTCTAAGAAGTTTTTTTTTAGATATTCGCAATATTCTAAGTTTAGTATTTTTCTTGCAACTATGTCACATAATATGACACCACACGAAGGTTTTATATTATTTGAATCGTTTTTAAATTTTTTATATCCGTTTCGAACTATGATCAAAACGGCGGGCATGAAGTTTCTTAGCTCGAGACCGAGCCTCGCTAAACATACAGTGGATCCCTGATGAAATAGCATATTGTGAATCTAAAAATAATTTTTCTAAAAAAATCATGAGCATGATATCATATACTAGTAGTTAAAATTTGATCGACTTACTACCAATTCAGCAGGAATTTGTCTTTTCACGAAGGGTGGACGAAAAGATTTAAGATATGCTGATTGAGAAATTTTCCATAGAAAGTGGTCTAGTATTTTTTTAAAATGGAGCGATAATATTTTAAATATTTTATTTGGTGGTTGCTTCACAAAACATCCCATTTTTTACTCTCGGAAAATGGAAAATCACTTTTTGTGCGACGAAAAGGAAACTTTCTCCTACAGTATTGTTTGCCATCCCAAGATGCACATGCGTGCACAATATGGGCATATTATCACAAAGTATGTCGCGATTCTAGCCATAATATTAGTCGTTTGGCTTGAAAGTCATGAAACCTCGAACACGATACCTGATTTCTGAGAAGCTTTTTTGAGATATTTGCAATATTCCAAGTTTGATATTTTGTATTGCAATTATGTCACGTAGTATGACACCATCCAAAGGTTTTACATCATTTGAATCATTTTTAAAAAATTTATGCCCGTTTCAAACTATGGTCAAAATGGTTGGCATGAAAAATCTTAGCTCGGGATCGAGTCTCGCTAAACTTGTAGTAGAAAACAAAGGATATGACCATTTGATCGCAAGATTCACTCTGGTTGCCCCGTAGTGGGAGTTTTTGAGGTATTTCACCATATTTTCTATTTTTAATATCTTTTAAATTGTGTTATACGAAAGTATATGTAATATTTTTATGTTTTACTTAATTTTTATTCAGCACAAATGTGTAATATTTGAGTTTAGATAGATTGATCTTATTTTTATGCAAGTTTTCATATATTATTTATATTTTTTAAATTAAAATGATTTTGTTATGATTTTTAATGTGGTAAAAGGGAAAATAACTATGCCGAGAGCATTGCCGTCGACGTAGCTCCGACATCGCTGCATCGCCGTCATGGCCAAGTATCTACGCTAGCAGCCCGGCATACACCCTTTCTTCGGGACCTTGTCTAGTTCCTGTAGTGAAGTGAGAAGTATGCGGCGGAGCGGAGACGCCAGAGAGAAAGTAGCGGCCGAGCGCGTGGCGGCTGATACGGCTCAGCGCCGGCCGAGGCACCTCACTAAGAAGACGAGAACGGTGACCACGTTGAGAAAGGCGTCGACCTTGCGTGATATTGCTGTCTATGGATCCATGCCTGCATATGCAGTACCAAGCTGCTGCTGGATCGTTAGGTAAACGTATGCTGCTACTAGGACAAGCTTAGTAAGGAGGCAATGCACATCTACCTGGAGGCTGAAGAAGAGGTGAGACGACCTGGAGCCAGGGGCGAAGCTCCCTTTAGTCAAGGTATAGCATCTGCCCTGCCTTGAATTTTGGCAAAAAATCACTTATAAGTATGCATCTCTCAGTATACAAACATTTATGGGTAGTTTTTGTGCGTTCTGAAGAAAAAACGAAAGTAAATGACCAAATGGGCCTCAGCTTGGTGGAGTTCCAAGCGACCTGGGCTTGCCTCCTAGCTGGCCTTGCGCGGTGGAGAGGAAAAAGAGCCCGTGCGTGCCCCAGAACAGTTCTTCACGGGAAAAAGCTCCGTGTAAGGGCATCTCCACGGGCGCGCCGGTATACACGATCCAACCGAACAGACGTATCTGGTTTAACTCATTCGTGCACGTAATTTGGGCACGGTTGGATCGGTACGGACAACGGAAGAACCGTGCGGTGTTCGACTGTCGGTCGCTCGGGGCCTATATGTAAGTGAAACATTAGTAATTAAACTTGCTTTTCATTAGATTATTCCTGCCAATTATAAAAAGGCACATTTAAACAAACTAAAAAAAAGACTACTACTACTACTACTGCTGGAGGAGGCCGTCTGTACGGCTACTCGCCGCTATTGCCGCCGTCATCGTTGTCGTGGCCGCCGTTGCCGCTACTGCTGGCACCATCGATCGCCACCATAGCCGACCAAATGGCCTCGTGTTGGAAGCGTTCGCGATAACGGTCGGGCGCTCGGCCACGAGCCTCCTTCTCGTCGGCCCCCTTCACGCGGTCCGCCGGTTGGTTAGGGTCTTCTCCATCTCGGTCGTCCAGTGGTCTCTCGCCTCCTGGTCGTCTAGCTCCGTCACCGCCCTCGCTGCCAGGTCTCCATTGGGGCCAAGGCCCAGGGCATGCGTGGCCTGCAGTGGGACAGCGCAAGGACCGCGTGGGAGGAAAGGCGCCACGCGGTACACGAAAAGCTACAATGGCGGGAAACTCCGACCGCGCGGGAAGCCACTGACGTTGATAGCCGACGTCGCGTCGTCACTAACGTCCCATCGTCGAGGGTGTCAAGCGGTGACAGCGGGGGAGACAGACAGATGGGTTGGGCCGCTGGGCGCAGCTGGCCGGACAGGCCGGACCGCGACCCAAAAGCGACTGTGATCCGACCCAAACGGATAGAACCGAACCATTTGGGTTACCGTTTGGGTTGGTCCGATGGAGATGCCCTAATGCAATACCTCGCGGTTGCCTTTTCTCTGGGTACTTTGGCAAGATGAACATGAACCTGCTCACCGACACCAGCTAGCCAGCTCTCCTCGCCAGTCACAAATAATCTTAATAGTTTTGGCTGTGTTTGCCAACCAATAAATTGGTCATTATATACCAGAAACAATGGATATCTTTCCTTGATACTTTATTACAGCAATAATGTTGTTTTCCAGTAGTAAATTTATACATACAATCACAAAACAGGCAACAACGAGAATAGAAAAGAAAATGAAGAGTTGTGTAACAAGATGTCTGATGATTGGTTTAATTATTTGATGGTGTGGTACATCGAGCGAGGAAAATTTAAAAGTCTAGACCTTGGTGACATTTAAAAATATTTTCAATAGGAAGGTAGAACTTTGTCATTGTCGAGATTTTCTAGACGGCATTAAAGTTTCATTATCGATATGTTTGTTTGTTATACTTCAATTTAAATATGTTACTATTACCATTGTATTAAGTGATTATGATATTACTATTGTGTCGATACAATTTTGATTTTTTGCATCAATTTTTTTAATGCTTTAAGGTTCGTCCGTCTCACTTTTTTTTTCGTCCTTCGCCACTGCCTGGAGCAGCTGGCCCGGCGTTACGGATGCTGTATAGGCTAGCGAGTCAAGCTTGTGGGCAGAAGATGTGCATTTTTAGAGAAACCGCTTGAGCCAAAAAGAGAAATGAAAAAAACAATGATGCTTACATAGGAGAAGGTGCAAATCTCAAGGAAAGAATAAAGAATGCATGATTTCCGCCATGTGGTGACAGCTTCGGGGGAATTGCTACCAAATAGGACCACCACTTCACCGATGGGTGTGAAGAAGAGATTTCACTTACTTCAGATGTAGGCTCCTTTGGCGTCCTAGATTGGTAGATAGTGTGTTTTTCTGAAGATCAGGGTGGAATGGGAGTTCTAGTCTTGGATAAGATGAATGTTGCTCTTCTTGGCAAATGGTTGTGGAACTTGGAATCTGATTCTGCTCCATGGTCCATTTACTCACTTTTGTTATAAACCTTTTCTTCTTTGTACAATAAGAAGGCTACAGTCCTATCACAAGTAGCGAAAGAAGGTTTGCGAGCTGGGATGTTTAGGAGCAATCTATAGGGGAGAGACTGGAACTTTTTCACCAAATGTTAGATATCTGCCAAACTATTTCTATTACTGAGGTAAAAGATAAGCTGATCTGGAAGGTGACTAAATCTCGTTGTTTTTACCGTGAATCCTTTTGTAAAGCCTTTTGTAACGATGGGATCAACTTCCTACAGAAATTCCTATGGACTGAGAGATTGTTCGTGTTTTGCAGAAAAACCGAAGCAATGGGATGCTGTTGTGCTGATGCAGCAGATTGCATTGAAGACCGACAACAATCGGACTCCTGTAGCACGTCCAGGTGTTGCCATCTTTGTTTTGTTCAAGTTTTTGTTTCTATGAGCGTTGGACCTTTGGTGGAGGACTGGAGGTGAAGTTTTCGGCTCTTGCATTTTGCTGTACTTTTTTAGCCACTGGATCTTGTTGCCTTTCTTGGTTCGATGTGATATAGTAGTTTCTGTTGTGCTGCAGGTTGAAACTCTGTAGGCGGGTCTTTTTTAGTACTCCATCCATCCTAAATTAATTGACTTAACTTTGTCTTGTCTAGATAGGCATTATCTCTAGATAGGCATTATCTGTCTAGACAAAGTTGAACCAATTAATTTGGGAGGAGAGAAAATCAGAGGGAAATCTCTTTATAGAAAAATTATAAACTGTTTTAGTATGGAAAATCGTTCCACATATAAGAGTTCATGGTGTCATCTACTCCCTCTGTTTTAAAATATAAAATGTTTTAGCTTTGTGAAATAAGTGTATCTAGACCTCTTTTAGTGTGTCTTTTATTCTGAAAAGGAGGGAGTATGTGTCTCGTCCAAAAGGTAGCATTGTTCCACCCAGAGCGCGGGAAACTTGTAATTGTAAGTACTCCTATTTAATTTCACAACGTGGCTAAAGCAGGTCGTTCTGTCCACGTAAATATCTTTATCTACTGGTCATAAGAGTTTGAAATGAAGGAACAACCAGGTGTTGCAGACCATAGGATTCATTGTAATTCCCTGGATGATTACTAGAGTTCCAATCCCAGCAACCAGCAGAATGGGCAAATTGATGGATGCTCTGAAATTGATATAATTTGACCCATGGTCTTCTCCGGATCACAAGCTTTAAGACGAAATAGTCGATTGTTCCCATCTTCTAAAAGACATTGTACAATAGTACTGGTAGGCGATAATCGGCAGATGAAGCCCTTCGACTAAGACTTGTACATGTGGGAGTGTGATTACATAATGGAATAAACCGATCTGCTATGCAATCACCAACATTACAAGGTGCCTTCTGATTGTCTCGTCTACCGATAAACAACGAGGGTCCCCAAACATAGAAATCACTCGGTTGCCCAGATTATCAGAACGATGGAGAGAGTAATGACAGTCGCAGTTGTGAAGAAGCCCGCCTGCAGATACCCCCAAAAAAATTCATCAAACATTAGAAGAACTCGATGAAATCAAACTATTTCAGCAACTTCATCAGGACAGAAGACAAAAACTGCAGCTGACTGCATAGAATTGCCAGCATTACACTACATTAGGAACAACACACGCTGTAACGAGTCTATACTAGCAAGTTTGTCAAGGAAAAGAACTGTCAATGACTGCAGAGTAGCTGGTTTGCGATCTAGCATGGAAGTTTCCTCAAGTAAACAATGGCAGAATAGAAAACTAAAAGTGATGGTCCTTTTCATATATGTGCGTTTTGATAGAATAGGATATCAATCTGTCAATCAATATGGTTACACAGCCATCAACACGTCTGCTATCAGGTTGCATGACGGTTTACATGCATGACAAATGACTTTCTACAGGAAAACTCCACCACACTTGAATCTATGAATTGTTTTCTTTCAAGTTACGTTAATCATACTAACATATTCAGGATTTACTGTGGAAGGAAAACCTACCGCAATAGCAGAGGCAGCAAGACCCGGGCGCTCTCGCGGATCCCTCTTGTAGTAATTGCAGAAGTAAAGAATCGTTGCACAGAACCAAAGCAATGGACACAGGAAACCTAAAAGAAATCTGCAACCAAAGACTGTTTGACACTGCTAGAAGCAGAATTTGAAATTTAAACTGACGTTTGTGGTAGATGGTAAAAAGGATCCTTACGAGGACCATCCTATTCCACAACCGAAGCAAGGAAGCCGTCTCTCAAACTTTGCCATCTGTGGGTTCTCTTCATCTCTGAGTAGCGAGTACTTGCCAAGACACCCTTGACAATGGCAAAAGTCATCCGAGCTTGCTGCGTAATGCCAAGTGTGAGCTAGATTCAGAAGTAATGTTGCCCGCAAAAAAAAAAGATTCAGAAGTAATGTTGCCCGCAAAAAAAAAATCAGAAGTAATGTTATAAACAGAACTAAGATAATTCACATTGCGATAACGCTAAAGCCCTATTAAACAGAGGCAAACTGTAAATTATGAATCATGTGTATACACTTTTTTGCTACTACCACGCATGCCAACGTCATATAACAAGTTGTTATTGGAAAAACAGATATTTTTTTTTACAACAGCGGACTAAGGGTTCTGTGTATAGAGATGCAGATGCAGATTTCCTGCATAATTTAAGCGATCTAGCAGCAAAGGGAAACTTAAGTTTAACACAAAAGATAGATGCAAAGTTGGAAAAATTGTTACCGTCTCCCATTTGCTCTAGAGATGTTCAGGAAAGATGCAACCAGTAACCTTAACACCAAACTGCTTTGCAGATTCCTCTTTGCTGGAATCAGCTCAACAAGCTTGGCACGTCAATCCTGCAAGTTTGTCAGAATGGTCATCTTGCTGCATCGAATCGAGAACTTTATTACACACATGAGTCTAGCTGGAAGGAACAAATGCTGTGAGCAACTGCAAGTATTCTTTCGTGGTAAAGAGACAAGCATCAATCAGCAGATTCCATGTCTACAATTCCAAACATCAGCACACAGAAGTTACCGGTGCCTCTCCCAGGTTCTAAACCCTGCCGTAAATCTAAAAGCGGGTACTGAGCACTACGGCGCGAGTGTATCGTTATGAGCAATTTCTTGTGTTCGACTCAGAACTACAATAGTACTACGCTTTTAGGCCGGAGTGCACTGGACCCCGTAAAAACTTGCTTAACGTTGGGGAACGGGGATTCAGTCAACCCCCCAAAAAAAATGCATAGAAAACAAGCTGCGGCCGCACTTGGCCACTAAGGGGTCAGCTCAGATCGTTCGAACGCGCCGAAGACGAAGCAGCTGACCGAAAGAAAGATGGCCTAGATTAGCAGTGGGTACCTACCTACCACGCAGCGAACAGACAAATCGCTCTGCGGCCACCACACGGTAAAGAAAGTTTCTTTTTTTTGCGGGTGAAGGAAGTTAACCTCGAAGACGAACTCGCACGCCAATCTGTCCAAATGATCGAATCAGGGTAGGATAGGATTGCTTACCGGCAAAGAGAGGAGACCGATCTGCGCCGGTCCAGCACACCGGCAGGTCCCCGTCGGCGTCGGCGTCGGCTCGGAAAATCGCGAGGGAGCGAGCGAAGGCGACGGCGACGGCGACGGCGAACGAGACCGGGAGGGGAAGAGATTGGGGAAAGAGGAGAGTGGAAGAGGCAAGGAGGAGAGGGGGGAAGAAGACTAGAAGAGTGCAGACGATGAGGAGCCGAGCAAAGGGAAAACGACCAAAATTACTCAGACACAAATCGTGGTCCGTGCGTGGACATCTCGCTACGCTACAGGCGGTGCCGGTCCCGTGCTCCTGCCGCTACTGTACTGCAGCAAGCAAATTATATACTACTCCAGCACCGAGTACTCCGTTTTGTAACGGGTTATTAGATAAGTTTACTACATAGTACTGCTTTAGTGGACCGGATTTTCTTTTAAGAGAAGTACACCAGTCTATTCGTAATCCTCAACAGCACTAAAAAAACCAAAAAAATAAAATTTACAAACACGATAATTGGACCACCTAGCGATGATTATAAGTACTGAACGAGTCGAAGATGCGCTGTTGTCCTCATCCCTCCCCAGTAGAGGTTGTATACGGAAAGGAAGTCGTTGTGCTAAGCCTGAATAAATAAGCGCACAGAGGAGCAATCATTGTTTATGAAGAAAACCGTACTCCCTCCTCCGTTCCGGTTTAGAAAATGCATATAGCAAATCTTTGTGCTCTATGCTTTCTCTGATTAGAGCTAATTTGCTTCTCACTAATTTTTTGATTGGCTCTTTCTCTAAAATTAAATGATTATATGACTAGAAGGTGGGGGTGTTTTGGGATTACATAATTTTTAATATGTGTCACTTAAATCGGCAGAGAAGAAGTAGATCACAAGGAGCATCGGCCAAATCCGGCGAGATCCACCCGGTACACACCTCTACACACCCTCCGGTGATGCTACATGCATCACCGAGAAGAGTATGGCGGGAGGACTTTTTCCATCGTTAGGGAGTCGTCAGGCCACGCCTTTTTGAGTAGGACATAAGTTCTATCCAAACTAAGAAAAACATAAAAAACAATGGGTTATGTTTAAGAATCAACGGAATACTTCGTGTTGTAAAAGAACATTATTATTAGGGTGTGACTAATTTTCTTAATTTCTAGTTAGTTAATGGTATGTAACCTAAAAATCTCAGTTGCAATGGAGAAAATTTCAGTTACAATTATATTTGCAACTAAAAGATCTCAATTACAATTTCAGTTAAACCAAAAATCTTAGTCGTTGCCCACATAAAACTAAAAACTTTTGTCGTAGCCCACACGAAACTAAAATCTTCAGTTGCAACCCCAAAATCTTAGTTGCAATCTCACGTACAACTCATAGAATGCATAAATCATGATACACGTACAAAAATTATAGAATTTGAATGAGCTCTAATATTTTACCTAGTCGCGGGACGAAGACACGAGGGCTCAATTTGTGACCCAATGGTGACTAGTTCGTTATGGAATCTCTAGCGGTGCGAGCCAAACAGACCAAGTATGTTCAAACGTGTCTGTACGGATAGGAGAAAGGGGCAACGCGGAGAGGCCGGACATTCCTAGTCCAAATTAGGCTGAGAATGTGTTTGCATGGACATGTTGTGGACCTCCCGCGTTCGTCTCAGGCACGCTATAAGAATATTTGTCCATATGTGTGATTTTGATAAGTAATGATAACCTCTATGGACTAATATTTTCATTGAGTTCTGTTTGAAGAAATATTCTATCGGTAATGCTTGTAATCCATGTGATGGATTCAAGTATAGATGCCATGAAGATAAAGATATATCTTAAGTATTGGCATCAAGATCATCGATTTGAAGAGCATAATATGATATGATCAAGAATAAGAAATGAAGATGGAGTTCTTGTGTGGAACTCAATTTATCCTTGATCTAGCTTATGTGTTAAGCAAAGGATGATCAAGGTCTTGAGAGTTTTGATTCCAATAGAAGAATTCAAGATATGGCGCTAAGTCGGTGTCATGATAGCCTCATGAGTTGAGCTATTGTTGACTAAGAGTTAGAGCATGCCATCAAATTAAGAATTATTTATGTACCTCAAGAGATTGAGATTGAGCATGAGAAGATACATGATTGACCAATACAAAGAGTGAAGAGTGAATTCAAGGTGGTCAACACATGAAGCATAAAGAATGTACTGCATAGATCTTATGGTATGGTAAGCATTATCAATTATGCTTTATAAAATAATCCATTATATATGTGTCATTGCGTTTTCTATATGGGCTAGGTACCTTTCCATGGGCATGCATTAAAAGTGAACATTTCATGTAGTTTATGAGAGGATGACATTAACTGGTGATGATCATCAAGGTTGAAAAGTGCAAGCTCAATATAAGCATCTCAAGAAGATCATATGGTTGAAGCTTGTTGTCCATACTAGTGATAATGGATATGTAAAGATGTTCCTTAATGAAGCTATCTCATAGTGGTGTATGGGGAGAAAATTATGAGTCTTCACGGAGCAATAATGACCAAGTGAAGCATCTCGGCTTGGATGGAGCTTGAAGCGTTGTCATCAAGATCAAGTGGGATGCACAAGGCAAATTAAAGTATGGCCTTACTACTTTTTCCTTTTACCGGTCTCATGGTGGTTGTTGGGTGACAGAGTTATAGGAAAGATAGCTGCACTATCAAAAGGGGCTTTCGGTTAGGTAACTTGATCACATCGTCTTAGGGAGCTCAGTCCTTTGCATACTTTGCATCTCCCTATTTTTGTTCTTCTTAGTGTTTCTCTATGTGAGATTCTTGAGCTTGTTGCTAGCTCTCTAACAAGCCCAAGTTTATCGAAAACAGAATTTGTATGTATCTTCTATTGCATTTTTGAATTTGGAGGTTTTATCGGTTCTTTAGTTAGGAAGGTGCGGTGACCCAACACACCACTACATATTATAATGCGCAAGTTGTTGATATAATATTCACAAAGTACCATTTTATAAATATCACATCTCTTAGAGTGGTACAATAGAAATAATGCGGGTTCGCAACTTTTATATGTTCATAATATTCAAACAAAATTCTACAAAGGTTCGAAATCCTCATCAGTCCATTGAGGACATCTTCAAAGGTTGAAGTTCGAACTAACTAATTTGAGTAGCAATGGCATCACTAGGTGAAATGCCACTAGAGCTCGGTAACTTATTCTATGTAATTTTACGTTGCTCGACTCATTTGTTCTATCCTAATGACTATTCTTCGGTTTTCATGTCTTCTGGTTGTGCTTCATATTCTATACTATAGTCTACTCCTTCAATGCCTCCAAAAAGATCTGTCTCCTTGTAATAGACATCTTCATCATCATTGTTTATACTATTCTCCTTTGTCTCGATATTCTCATGGTCTAGCAAGGATTAAGAAGATAATTTGAGTACGAGCATACTCAGCAAGTTCTAATAGTTGGTTGTAACCGTGGACTAAACAACCAAGTTCAAGTTTTTGGTTTTCAAACTGGTTTTGTAAAAGATTGTTTTTAATATAGAAAAACTATTTTGTCAGTTTTCACGAATTGTTGGAACTTTCTTAAGTTATTTCCACGCTGCATTCGCAATCCATTCTATGGATATCATGAAACATTTTATACACTCTTGAAAAGTGCGCTATTTTTTCCACAAACGTCCTGGCCTTTTGCTGTAACATATTTCCTTAGGAGTGTGGCATGTTACCAAGTTTCTCCAAGTCATGTTGAGCTCTACTCTATTATGTATTCCTTCCTTGGCATTGAACCTGGTCAATGATCGCTGCTCAAATGCTATCCTTTCAGAGATATTAAAGTTGTCATCTTGCAGCACAAGATGGGGACATTACGGGCTCCCACCCACTTGAATTCCTCTCCTAGAATGCAGCCCAACTTAGTCATTTGAAGTTATATGGAAAAAAGCAAAACTTCTAACTTGCTCGTCCCATTCCAAGATTTGTGGTCAATGCAGTTTATACAGCACCTTGAATTAATAACTGACTACAGTGGTTACTTAATCCTAAGTTTTCTCTTGGTACGATGGAATATGTTCCCACAATATCTCGAATTATTGTTTCCATTTACCTTCTAGTCATTCATTACATTCATAAAACAATATTTTCTTTTGTATGAACAGTTTTGATACTTTGGAAAAGTATTTGCCAATATAACTTGCAAGAGTTGTGCAAGTTTTAATTTGCTAATTCTATGCAAGGTTGAACTTTCCTGGTAACTGCGAGATAATGCAGTTCGAAGGTTTGAGTTGACCCTTGACCTCGGGTTCTGTAAAAAGAAATACTTTAAAAACCAATATGCTTTTAATGCAACTATATGTTATGCAATGATTTAATTTTATTGCTTCTAGATCCTTTTTTATTTGATTTATTGTGATTTTTGATGAATTTCCCTATTTTTAGGGTTTTATTTGAATTGTACTTTAGAATTTTCATATATATGTATTGGATAAGTTCTAGTAAAATTCACTTTTGTGAATTCTTGGGTTTAAATTAATATTCCCCTATTTTAAAGAATATTATTTAGGCATATAAAGATTTTTGAGTATTTTTACTCATTTTTATAGTATTTTATTAAGTCAATTTCCTTGCTTGGAATTTTCATCCTATTAAATTTATTTCTAATAATTCCAGAAAATAGGACTTGGAATCCTCACATTTCTCCTTATTTGCAACTATTTTAATTTTATTTTTATAAAATTCCTAGTATTGTTTTTGTCAATTGGCCTTTTAAAGAAAAGGTGAAAATACAAAAATACATCTAGGCCCACTAGTCAGACCCAACTTGTCAAAACCAGGTGACACGATTCGTCCCATGCACTCACTCATCGGGACCGAACCGTCCCATGCACTCACTAATCTCTCTCCTTACTCGTGCTCAATCGCTATCTCTCGTGATTCCTCTGGCTACTGTGCCCACCGCCGCTGCGCTATATCCTGTTCGCTCTCATCCTCCAACGCTGCCGCCATGGCTAGTAGTCAAACCAGTATTTGACGCTCTACCTTTTCACCCCACAGATTCATCTAGATCCCACTCTCGTGGCCTCCCGCTACCCTAACCCTAACCCTAGGTTTCGGCGACATGGCACAGCCATGCTTTGGTGCTCCTCCGGCGCTCTCTAACCGTCAAGATGGTACCGGCGCACTCCCTGGCATCTCCCCTATGCGCTACTAGCTCGCGGAGGTTGAGTTCCCTTTCCTGGCTTCTCTCTGTGCTACACGAGGTGCTCGTCGTTCTCCTCTCCAGCCCCGGTGATCTCGGCTCCCTTTTTTCCAAAGGTAGGCCTTCTTTCTCTACTACTACTTCTTCAACAACTATTTCTACTGCTACTCGATTCTATTTTTTTTGCTTTAGCTCTGTTAATGGATTCTAGGGTTTCTAGTACTCTCTAGAAGCTTCTAGTAACTTCTCTATTACTCTTAGGCTATTGGTGTTCTACTCATCCTAGGTTTGCTTGCTAGATTACTTCTAGTTAATCTTGCCGACAGTGTAGGTTTAGTAAATATGTCTCTGTTAATTGTTGTAGGGGTTCCGCGTATAAAAACAATAAATTTTACTCTACGCCCCTGAACCCCTGAAGCTGCCAGGAACTATCTATTAGTAATACAGTAACAGGAGGGGCTTTTCGCGAACTTACCCTCGAAGACCGAAAAGCGTTGTCAACGCTCAAGAGAGCGTGGTTGATGTAGACGAGCCGAAGCCGACCTCAAGGTCGTGATGAAGTCCTTGCGCTCCTTCTGGCTCCAACGACTTGAGTGCCTCAAGTGCAACACCTTGCGGGGAGTTACACACGTCCGGTGCCTGACGATGACTCCCGCTTTCCCGATCCAGCAGTAGTTGCGGAAGTAGAGCTCCCGGATCCAAATCCCGCGGCGCGACGGCGCTCCGCGATGAAGATGTATCTCGCTCGCGCAGTCCAGACTTGGGACCACGGTCACGAGAGAGAGGGGGAGAGAGAAAATATCAATTAGAGGTCCTCCCAAAAGTGGGGAGACCTTTATTGATTATTGGTGTATTTATCTTGGCCAAATACCCCACTATATATAGGGGAAGGAGGGGGTACACCCTCCCTCAAAGTCCCGGGGTGGGACTAAAGGAGAGGAGGGGGTGGGGAGGCTGCCGGCCAGCCCCTAGTGGGCCCTGCGCAAGGGGCTAGGCCCAGCCGGCCAGCCCCCTTGCCCCTTCTCCCTCTCTGCTTTCCCCTAATGGGCCTCTCCCTCCGGAAATTGGCCCATTAAGCCTTTAACCATTAAATTGATTTTTCTCTTTATTAAATAATTATAAATAAAAGATTAAATCAACATTTAACATTCATTCACATATTATTCAATCTCTGTGGCAATGGAACACCTTCCACCTCCACTCCGGACATCCTCCGGACTTACTGAAACCCTTCCGGTTTTCTCTCTTCTTTTCTTCGGTGATTCTACCGATCCTATAAACACTCTTTAAGCATCATCAAGCCCTTAAGCGTGATACCCCACGGTTCGGGAACACTCCAGACATGGTCGGGACTGATACATTGCAAATGTATCTATAATTTTTGATGTCCCATGCTTAGTTTTATCCACTTTCTTGTGTTTTGTTCCAACTTGGGAGTACTTTTATTATGATTTCTTGGACTAATCTATTAACAAGAGCCACAGTGCCAGCTGCCTATTTTCTGTTGTTTTTGGTTCCAGAAAAGTCAGAAAATGAATATTCTCGGAATTGGACGGGACAAAAGCCAAAGTGCCTATTTTTCCGGAAGGGATCAAGTGTCAGAATACGAGATGGAGAGGGTCCAGGGGCCGGCCACACCACCTGGCAGCGGCCAGCTGGCCTGTGCCGGGGTGGTCCGCCGACCCCAGACCCTCGGCCTCCTCCTTCGCCTATAAGTTGCCCTCGGGACGAAAACCCTAAGTACCCGATCAAAAATCCACGAAAGAGTCAGCCGTCATCTCCATACCTAGATCGAGGGTGCAGCTCTTCCGGCACCCTACGAGAGGGAATTCACCCTGGAGGCCTTCTTCATCACCATGCAAGCCTCCGGTGTGATGCGTGAGTAGTTCATCCTTGGACTACGGATCCATGTAGTAGCTAGATGGCTGGTTTCTCCTCCTTTGTGCTTTCATGTTTAGATCTTGTGAGCTCCGTTCATGATCAAGATCATCTATTTGTAATCCATACATGTTGTGTTTGCGGGGATCCGATGGATATTGAGATGCTATTTTAGATTGATTATTGATTCTATCATGTCTTTGTTATTTGTGATGTTGCATGCTTTCTGTTGTTAGTAGCTATCTTGGCCAAGTAGATGCTAGCAACTCCAAGAGTTAGTATTTATGCTCGATAGTGGGTTCATGCCTCTGGTAATCTAGGGAAGTGACAGAAATCTCTAAGGTACTAGATGTGTTGTTGCTACTAGGGAGAAAACAACGATCTTTTGTTCATAGAACAATTGTATTGTTTACTTTACACGCAGTTCATAAAGCAATAATCTGTTGCTTGCAACTTAATACTGGAGGGGGTTCGGATGATAACCTGAAGGTGGATTATTAGTCATAGATTCAGTTGGATGGCGGTCTATGTATTATGTTGTACTGCCCAATAAAGTCTCAAAGGAGTCAAGATGATTAGTATATGCATGTATTGCTTTATCGGTGTTTGTCAATTGCCCCGCTGTAATTTGTTCACCCAGCATGTTATCTATCTAAGGAGAGCCACCTCTAGTGAACTATGGATCCCGGTCCTTTTCTTTATATACAATCTACAATCTTTTACTACTTTGTGTTTACTTTCTGCAAACTTTTAATTCTTTCCATTCGATACGTTTAATCCTTTGTTTTCCGCAAAACACGGTGAGATTGACAACCTCATCGCAAGTTGGGGACAAAGTTCTGTGGTTCTGTTGTGAAGGTCTCCACGTTGCTACTAGCACCGGTAGTGCGCCCTGCCAAAGCTCAGCTAGTAACACCTTTGAGGTGTTTCCTTACTCCTACTGGTTCGATTAAACCTTGGTTTCATAACTAAGGGAAACTTGTTGTTGTGCTCATCATACCTTCCTCTTGGGGTTCCCAACAAGCTCTACATCAACACCACGCACCAAGCACTTTTCTGGGCGCCGTGTATTGAGCCATCAAGCGATTTTCTGGCGCCGTTGCCAGGGAGTAAAGGACATCTTCACAAGGGGAGTCCCTCATAACCAATCTCTTTACTTTGTTGTTTTTGTTTTTCTTAGTTTCCTTTTTGCTTTGTTTGCTTGTTTTGTTCTTCAAAAATCCAAAAAAAATAGTTTTACTTGTTTGCTTTCTTATTTGAAAACAAAAAAATTAAGTCTCCCTTAGTTGTCACCTCTCCCTTAGCTCACCATGTTGATCCCTACATTCACCCTGAAAGACCTTCCAATTGGTAGTGGTTCTATAATTGGGAAAGACAATATTGAAGAATTCTTTAATCATGTTAGCAAACATGAAGATACTGAGGATAGATCCCTTGTAGAACTTGCTCCAAATTATGAGATTGCTGCAGCTTCTTTAATTCACATGTTAGAATCTAGGTTTGTTAACCTCAACCCCTTAATGCAAGTATTGTTTCTTAAGCTTAAAGAAATTGAGGATCCTGAAAAGAGGGATTTTATTCTAGAAACTTTGTTTAAGGAGTTCTATGATGTTGCCAAGGAAGCTAGGAAAGTCTTTGAACATTTCAATATGCTAGGCTCATGTGTAGATGTTGTTGGTACGCGAGAAAATATGAACAAAACCGAACCTAATGGGGAGGAACCTAAGATACCAATACCCTTTAAACTAGTAGCAATACATGATGCCATAGAAAAGAATCTTGATTGGATTGTTCCTGCAAACCCTTTTGATGAGAATAGTGAACCCAAGAGCATTGAGAGAGGATCCTCTAAAACTTATTTGGATGATATACCATGCCTTGTTGAAAATATTTCTGGTATTGATCTTAATGTTTCTTCATTTGAGAACACTTGATTCTTTCTTTGGTTCTTATGCCTAACTTAAAGGCGTTAAAGAAAAGTACTTATTGGGAGATAACCCAAGAGTTTTAGATGAGTCTTGGAAGTTGTTACCTCTGTAATAACCTCTCCTTATCCTTTTTATTTGCTTTTTGTGCCAAGAGTAACCTCTAATGAGAGTGAAGTAATGATTGGGAAAGTTGCTATCCCGAAACAGATTTCTGTGCTTCATCGTAAAAATTCCTGAGAGAGCTATGTACGTCTGATTGAGCTGTAATTTTTTGCGCTTCTGCCCCCGGTTGTTATATAACTTTCGTTAGTTCAACACTTTTTGATTTGAGCAACAGAAGGTCTTTGAAAAAATTCGTCTTTACCTGCTGGTCTGTTTTGACAGATTTCTGCCATTTTCTGCATTTGCTTCTTGTTAGTTCCTTCTTGAGTTCCTTTAGGGAATTGAGCTTTTTGAGGGAAGTGCTACAGTAGCTAGTGTTCTAATGGAAATTTATTTGGTGTTAGAACTGAACCTCAAGACTTATTTATCTTAAGTGCACTAATGTTGCTAATGAGATTGTGTGAAGTTTTGTATGAAGGAAAATTTTCACGTGTATGGAAGGAATGAGTAACGAGATGAAGGATGGTCTAAAGCTTAAGCTTGGGGATGCCACGCGTTTCACCCCAAGAAATATCCAAGAAGTACAAGCGTCAAAGCTTGGGGATTCCCAAGGCATCCCCTTCTTCATCAATAAAAATCCCAGGTTTCTTCCAAACGCTTCATTTTTATTGTTTCATGCACAGTTGTGTTTTCCTTGGAGCGTCTTCTTTTTTGTTTTCGTTTTGGTTTTTAGTTTGCTTGGTTTGCTTAGTTTTCTAAATAAGTTGGTTGGACCCCCTCTTTCACACTTTGGTTTGCAAATAGTTTGGTTTGGTTTGGAAAAGAGTAGGAAAGTTCATGCTTATGTGGTAAAAAGAGCTCGTTTTTGACTGTGGCTATGCTTTGTCATGCCATGCTTGATATTGTTTTGGCTTTATGCTTAGTATTCTTTGTTGTAGCATGACTTGTTATGAACAATTGAGATTGCTTAATGTGCCTTGGATGAATCATGCGTTGTTTTAGCATATTAAAGCATAGTATAGTGGTATTCTCCTTTGATGCTTTATTTGGGTTGACTTGGCACATGCTCACACCATGTTATGACTATCACAAGTCACCATAGCCTTTATGATCCTTTAGTTTTCAACTTGTAGTATCACTTTATGCTTTGATCAATGATGTTTTGTCGCTCTGCATGATTATGGCCATTATTGCTCTCTTAGTTTGTCGCTCCTAGTCTTTTGCTAGCCTCCACAACAAAGTATGAGTTCCACTCATGCATCCAACTCCCTAAAACATTTTTTTCCAAAGAGTCCACCATACCTACCTACTAGCTTATGCTATTCCAAGTATATTCATGCTTTTGTTTACCTTCCACTTGTTATGAGAAAACTAGTGATTAAAGCTCTCACGAACTTGATGACACACTTTACTTTATTGCCTCTAATAAACTTGAACCATTGTGTCTTCTATGTTGTATATGCTTGCACTTATTTGTTGGGAATTAGCAGAACCATGCTTTCATGGGGAATGCTTTCAACATTGCACTTGGTACTTGTACCTAGTTAATATCATGCTCTTTTGTATATGGATGTCGTCGGTGTGAAATGAAAAGGGAGCTTGTAAGTCCATGGAGTTATGTATATGTGTTAGAGAAACGCCTGGGCCGCTGGTCTAATCCATGCTGACATGATGGAAACCTGCAGCGTAACCATAATGAGCTGTCTATGAAGCATTCTTCTTATAAAAAAAAGAGTCCTATTGAAAAAAAAGAGAAAATAAAAAAAAGATACTATGAAAAGAGGAAAGAGAGAAAAAAAAAGCACCATATTCCCATGGTAAATAAGAAGAATGCTGAGATGCTCGTTGTCTGCTTGCCTTGTCATTTTGATATGGGGATTCTTCCGTATCATCGGGCAAGGGGTACCCCGTTGGCGGTTCTCTATGATACACATGTACTTACGATGACAAGAACTTACCGGTGACTAAACTTGAGTAGCATGAGGAGCGACCCTCGTATACAAGGGACATGAGATTTCTGACTTATACTTCGTCAAGCATGTACACCATAGTTTGTTCACTTTTTAACCTTAATCACTTCAAGATGCTTATGATAGGGGCAATGAGAGCTAAAAGCTATAAGTATCATAATTTTTGGAAGCTCTTTATGAGACTTGAATCCCTACTTCCTTTTACAAAAGGCCTTTCTTCTACCATTATATTGAGTCTCCACCTTCTATCTTTATGCACCTACTTTGAGAGCATAGTGGCCATTCTTAGTTCTATGTGCATTGTCCCAAGACTAGTTGATTGATGCATAACTTGTTATTGCTTGTTTGAAACTATTGTATCTAGTCACTCTTATGAACTTTGAAGGTGTCCTATGCATTTATATTTGCTACTCTATTGAGGGACAAGCTGAATACTAATATGCTATGTTTTCTTTATGTGAAACAAACAAACGTCTTGCACAGCATGTTATTCATGAATCTTTTGTTTGTGCCTTTTCATGTTGCATCTTAGTTTCTTCGCTTATTGCTAGAACTTTGTCTTTCATGTTATGATTGAAGTACTATGATCCCAGCCTTGAATGTTTTGCAAATACTTTGATCAAGTCTTTGATGGTACATGTCACCTCAAATATTATTTATTTTTATCACTTACCTACTCGAGGACGAGCAGGAGTTAAGCTTGGGGATGTTGATACATTGCAAATGTATCTATAATTTTTGATGTTCCATGCTTAGTTTTATCCACTTTCTTGTGTTTTGTTCCAACTTGGGAGTACTTTTATTATGATTTCTTGGACTAACCTATTAACAAGAGCCACAATGCCAGCTGCCTGTTTTCTATTGTTTTTGGTTCCAGAAAAGTCAGAAAATGAATATTCTCGGAATTGGACGGGACAAAAGCCAAAGTGCCTATTTTTCCGAAAGGGATCAAGTGCTGAATCTGAGACGGAGAGGGGCGGGGCCGGCACACCACCTAGCCAGGCCAGGCCTGCGCCCAAGGCCAGGTGGTCTGGCCGCGGCGACCTCGGCCTCTCCTTGTGCCTATAAGTTGCCCTCGGGACGAAAACCCTAAGTACCCGATCAAAAATCCACGAAAGAGTCTGTAGCCGCCGTCATCTCCATCCCTAGATCGGGGGGATCTGAAGCTCTTCCCGGCACCCTACCAGAGAGGGGAATTCACCCTGGAGGCCTTCTTCATCACCATGCAAGCCTCCGGTGTGATGCGTGAGTAGTTCATCCTTGGACTACGGATCCATGTAGTAGCTAGATGGCTGGTTTCTCCTCCTTTGTGCTTTCATGTTTAGATCTTGTGAGCTCCGTTCATGATCAAGATCATCTATTTGTAATCCATACATGTTGTGTTTGCGGGGATCCGATGGATACTGAGATGCTATTTCAGATTGAACCTTGGTTTCATAACTGAAGGAAACTTGCTGCTGTGCTCATCATACCTTCCTCTTGGGGTTCCAAACAAGCTCTACATCAACACCACGCACCAAGCACTTTTCTCGGCGCCGTGTATTGAGCCATCAGGGACACTCCCGCACCAATGATCGACAGAGGGACCTGGATGGCCATGTGACCCCTGTGCGTTCCACGAAGATCTTTCGTCGTTTGAACCGGGATAGTCGTGTCTTATTCCCTTTGTCACTCGATACTTGCATTGCACGAGATGATCAATGACATCACCATGTCGTGTTCAATCTTGTTACTGAACAATGCTACTTGACTCGTTCCGACAAGTGATATCCCCGTGATCAAATCACACGCTGCACAGCTATTGGATATAACCTCTCTGAGTGGGCCCTTGAGTATCTTCCCGTCACATGGACGGACAAATCCCACTCTTGACATATATTTCCTCTACGGTTTCCTCTGAATACCTGAACACACCTTTATAACCACCATATTACCAGATGGCGTTTGATGCTATCTAAGCACTCTCGGGAGACAGTGATTGATATAGCCTCACGGTCTAAGGAATAGTCTACGAGGATCCTTTTCTAATCATCGTAACTTGAACTTCGTGACATAATCGGGTCACGATGTTTAGATTGGGTATTAGTGTTGGGTCCGCAGCATAGAAAACAAAAAAATTCCTACGGCGTGAACTACACGCCAAGATCTATCTACTAGGTACAAAGCAACGGGTGGACATACATCCAATGAGAACTTACCCTCGTAGACAACGAGCTTTGTTAACGAGTAGGAACTCGTGGTTGATGTAGTCGTACACTTGCCGATCTCAAGATCGTGATGAAGTCCAGCAGGTCCTGCTCCAGCACGTCCATCAGATCTAGATCCAGCAACACCAAGTCCAGCACCGCAAAGCAGCGGTGCATCCGTGATCGCACACACGTCCGGTACCTCGACAACCTCTGTCCCTCGCTCCAGCAAAGCAGCGGAAGAAGCAACTCCTTTCCATATAAAGCCACCGGGAACATGTATCTCGTTAATCCGAGACCATGGGGATAATACTAGAGGGGGAGAGAGATCCTTCACAAGGAGGTGTTGCAAGATGAGAGGAGGGAGTGGGGGCCTTTTATAGGGAGAGGGGTGGCAGCCCCTCACCATGGCCGGCGGCCAAGGGAGGTGCCCCCACCTCTTCCACATTCATGTGGGTGGAGCTCCCACTCACATAATTAGCCACCCACTCAAAATTCCACTCACCTCCATTAAATTTCCACCAAATTTAATGCAAGTTCTCATTAAATAAAACACTTTTATTTATTTTATTCAGAATTTTGTTAATTACATTAATTAACAAACATTCACATAAAACCCCTGCAACATTTCAATATCACATGCAGAACCAGTTTCAACAATTTCACCCGAAACAATTTCGGTTTCCATCAAAATGATTCCAGCGCTTTCTTAAATCTTTATCTGAAACATATTTGATCCAAATGGTGCCGGTATCCCTTAAGTGTGTCACCCTACGGTTCGTGAATAATGTAGACATGATCGAGACCCCTCTCTGATCAATAATCAGCAGCGGGACCTGGAGATCCGTACTGACTCCCACATATTCAACGATGACTCTTGTGATCGTGTGAACCTTTAACGTCGTAACTAAATCCCTTTGTCTCGCGATATATTACATGTCCGAGATTCGATCATTGGCATCCAAATACCTAGTTTGATCTCGTTACCGACATGCACTCTTTTCTCGTTCCCATGATATAACATTCTAGTGATCACATCACTTGCTTGCAAGCTATTTCAATGTGATATCACCGAGAGGGCCCATAGTATATCTATCCATCATCGGGATGGACAAATCCCACTCTTGATCCATGAGCCTCAACATAACACCTTCGTAGCACTGAACCCACCTTTATAGTCACCCTGTTATGGTGTGATGTTTGATGTTATCAAGATACTCTTTCGGTGTTAGCAATTAACATGATCTCATGGTCTAAGGACTAAGATTACTTCGTATGATGTTATAGCAATATAAACATAATGACTCTGATCGTAATGCTATACTTCGGATGAATGTTCATCACATCATTCCACCAATGTTGTGACCTCATTATTAACGACATCCAATGTCCATGATCAGGAAACCTTGATCATCTTATTAATCAACGAGCTAGTTTATAAGAGAGGCATAACTAGGAACTTTTCTTTTATTTATTAAACACACATGTATTAACGTTTCCAAATTAATACAATTATAGCATGCAAAATAAACATTTATCATAAACAAGGAATAAGATAATAACCACTTTATTATTGCCTCTCGGGCATATTCCCTTCAGTCTCCCACTTGCACTATTGTCAATAATCTAGTTTGAAAAACTTTGCGTATTGAACACCTATGGCTTTCTGGTGTTGCATATACGCTATTGCTAGTGGTTAACATAATCTCCAGATGTGACAGTTTCAGATTCGTGTGTATTTGCATGTCTTTGCGTCTCTACGCATCACTCATTCTCAAATGAGATGGCATTGTATAAATTTGGTCCTCTGGTGAGACCTTTAGTTCGTTCGGCTCAAAATATGTTGATATTATTGTCACACAATATATGTTCATAGTATTAGCCCACTTTGAACCACACCTAGTTTGATAACAAACTACTTAACACAAATGCCCTCCTTTGATGCTACTATAGCAGTTATATACTTAGCCTTTTGTTGTAGTATCCGTCACAATATCTCAACTTTGGAACTCATCCAAATCCATCATGGAACATCCTTTCCATTATATTGTGCCACCCATAGTATAAATTGAGATAAATTTAATTTGTATCTTGTGACAAAACTAGTATCAATGTAACACTTTACAATGAACTACCTTTAACTATTTGTCACTTATACATTATATATTCTTAGTTCTTCCAAAGCTCATAAGAATATCTTTACTATTGTCCAATGATCATCTTATGAATCATTCTGGTATATGCTCATAACATTTAAAGCATAGGACATTTTGGATATATACATATCATGGTATAATCGATCAAAATCTTCATGTGATTTTACTCACCAAGTGTTGAAACACTTGAATCTGAATACAATTCTTTCCATGCAGCAAGAACCTTTCTTGTTGTTTCCATATTGAACCCTTTCAATATCTCATATTGAACCCTTTCAATATCTTATATATGTATGTCTGGCACAACCATATTAGCGCCTTAATCTATCCATATAGATATTGATGCCTAATATTCTGGGTTTGCCCAAGTCTTTCATTGAAATCTTATTTTAATGAAATTCTTAACTTGTGTCAATACAAGATACATCATTTCCAATCAACAATATGTCCTCTACATAATGTATTAGAAATATGTCTCAGCGCTCCCACTTAATTTCTTGCAAATGCAAGCATCTTCATCATATCTGATGAATTTAAACTCTTTTAACAGTTTCATCATGGTGAAGATTTCAACTCTGTTATGCTTACTTCAACTATTGAAGTTTACATGCCCTTTTAGCACCCTTTAAATTAACAAGACCCTTCGGACCATGTCATGTACATGTCCTAGGTTACCGTTCTATTAGAAGAACCTTGTTTTGTTTATTCAACTACCATATACCAAATTATATGTAGTGGTTGCTACATTAATCCGTCAAGACTATATATCGCTATGAAAGATCATATCTTGTCATAGTCAACTCCTTGAACATTGCCGTAAACTTCTTTCCGACATGTCGACTATTTCATAGATGTCAAATATCCATGTCTATTTCTTTATAGATCCAAACACGACCGATAGGCTTCACGCCTTTTCGGAGGGTCTTCCAAGTTCAGAAACTTGATTTCTTGTGTATGGATACTATTACGGATTCTATGACTTCTAGTCATTTTATGGAGTCAGGGCCCATCATCGCTTCTTTGCATGCAGTCGGTTCATCATTGTCAAAGCAACAATGACTTTTGTTTCAAATCTTACTATTTGATTCTTACCGACCCACATGGTTCAA
Organism: Avena insularis; assembly: GCA_023614405.1. Lineage (NCBI taxonomy): Eukaryota > Viridiplantae > Streptophyta > Magnoliopsida > Poales > Poaceae > Avena > Avena insularis. Next base: position 418,993,552 of record CM042693.1, on the reverse strand, counting down.
TAAGAACTCTAATCTCCAAGATCACACCCTTTGTAATCATGGGAGCCATGAGCATTGTGGCCGCCACCGGGACACTTTCCAGCGCTGCGCTACTCAGCACATATAGCTAAGGTTCAACAACCTTATCAAAGTTCTATTGTCCTCCCACTTAACTTTTCATGAAAAATTCCTTCTCAAGAAACTTGACGTTCTAAGCGACAAACTCTTTTGTCCTCGGTGTTATGGAGGAATTCCCAACAGATTATTTGGGATAACCTACAAAGACGTGCTTATCCTACTTTGGTTGTAAACATTTTACTTATGCATAGCATACCAAAATTTAAGAAAAGACAATTCGGGTTTTATCCCAAACCATAACTCATATGGTGTCATTTCAACGGATCACGATGGTGCTCTTTTCAGTGTAAAAGCGGTAGTCTCTAAAGCTTTAATCCTTAAAACATAATGGCAGTTTTATAAATGACACCTTTGATCTTACCATGTCAAACAAGGTTTGATTTGATTTCTCGAACATACCATAATCCTGTGGTTTATCGGGAAATGCAAATTTATGGAACAATTCCTGAAATCTTAGGTGTTTTGCTAAACCTGTAACTCAAATATCTTCCTTTATGATCAAATCATAAACTCTTTTATTTTCTTGTTACGATGATTTTTCACTTCATCTTGAAAGTCTTTGAACAATTTTCAAATGTTTCATACTTCTTCTTTTTTAAGTAAATATATAGATATATTCACTCAAATTTCTGGAGAAAGCATATGAAGCCAAGAGATCCATCGCATATGGCTACACATAATGGATTATATACATCAACATGCATAATATCCAATAAATTAGTCATCCGTTCCTCTTTGGCCTATGGACGAAGTTTCAATTATCTCGAGGAAAGTCTCACATGCCTCAATTGATCAAAATCAAAAGACTCCAAAAATCCATCAACATGGACTTTCTTCATGTTTTATTTCCAATATAATTTAAAACAGTGATGTCACTTCATAAGTGATCTTTTAATCATTTGTCTTGCGACATTTTAGCAATAATGTTTATGGATGTGATTTCTCCCACTAGACTTGTAAAAGTTCATCCATCCTTTATGGAATACGGTAATTTATTTGAACAACCATTGTTCTCGTAATACCAGAACAAAATAACAATTATTTAAACAAATCTTGAAGGCTTGGTTTGATGACAACGAAAAACACAATAACACTTTATTTGTTTTCGATGAACATCATCACTCATTCTCTTGCTGGTTACTTAGGCCATTGTAGTTCATGAATTGCGTTGTCCTGTATGACACTTCATACCAACCAATTCGGTATCCAATACCTAAGAACCACATTGTTTAACAAGCAAGGAATATAGCCATAACATGTATATCTTATATATACCTAAGTTGGACATCTCCAACCTTTTATTTTCTGCCAAATATTTTATAGATTCTCTTTCAGCAATTCCTTTTCTTTTAAAAGAATCTATCAACATCAATAGTGGTGTCATCAACATGACATATGGTACAAAGCGTATATAGTTAAATACTAATACCTTTGAACTTGCACTTTGAAGTGGATCACCATCATCAAATGTTTGGTGTTCTTTCAAAAAATTCATTCTTTAGTAATCTATTAGTGTAGTAAACATTTTACTTACATCTTCTATTCATCCTTATCATGACAACTTTCATGATCAAGCTACTATAGCCTATAAGGAAGAATCGCGAGTATAATATCAGTTCCCAAAACCCTTTTGGTAGATTCGGATGCCTAGCATCTCCATCCTTCACAAATTCTCATACAATATGAGAACATGTATTTTGCTAAATTATACTCTATCATAATGCAACCAAAAACATTGTTTCAGATATCACAATATCTTTCACACATGATGGTTTCTGAAACAATTTTCAGCTCCAATATAATCTTGATATTAAAACAACTTTTTGAATATCAATAATCATGGAGGCAAACATGATACTTTAGATACTAACATTGGAATTCTTACTCTTGATTTAATACTACTTATTAAACTTCATGGAGTAAATAGAGTTTGCTGAAAGTTTGCAATAGGACTTATAAACTTTAAATTGACATTCAAAACAATACGATACCAGTTCGTAAAGTAAATATCCAGAATTCTATAGTTCTATTATCTCAATTAAAACTAAGCATAAGGTAGTGAACAGATGCGAATGACTACAACAAATTATGCAAATTCACTTCGATTTAGTTTATGACAAATTGAGTTCGACTAATCCAAATTAGAAATGAACTCCCACTCAAAAACGACATCCCTCGTGCCTTTTTGGTGATTACATGAACCAAATCCACTACACCAAGTCCGATCATCACGTGAGTCGGTGTAGCTTCAAAGGCGAGCATCAATATGGTCATCACATCAACTATATGACTCATGCTTAACCTTTTGGTCCGTGTTCCAAGGCCATGTCTATACATGCTAGGCTTGCCAAGTAAGAACCTTAGTATTCGCATGTGTAAAACTGTCTTACACTCGTTGCATGAAAGCGTAGAGTTGAGAACACCCGATCATCACGTGATGTCTCGAAACACGATCCATAGAACGGTGTATACTTAAGGAAGAACACATTTTATCTTGATATTTAAATGAGGTATCATCTTACAATGCTACAGAAAATGCCAAACTAGCAGTATAAGATGCTAACATCTAATGTGTAAAGTGAGATGATATGGTCCATGCATTTGATCTCTATCATTTGCATCGTGGTATGATCTCTATCATTCCTTTGTGTGTAAGGCCAAGGTCTATGGAACTTACACGTGGAATGTGTTGTAAGAGTATCTATCGTACATCTACTTACAACAATACCATATCAAGACACTAGCCCATCAACGATCTAAACTAGACGCCTCTAATTTATCAATTGCAAGTTTTACGTGGCTTAGGGCTTTCGGAGATAGAGCCGTTCTTACCTACGAACATGAACCACAACGAGGATAACTAAGTTATTAGCAACTCGTTGTAAATCAGATATTGAATATAGTAGGAAAGACAGACACCCGCCAGCCACTTATGCAAAACAAGTTGCATGTCAGTCGTGGAACCGGTCTCATGTACGATGACATGTAAGGTTGGTCCGGGCCACTTCATCCCACTATGCCACCAATATCCAAAATACATGAAAGAAGCAATAACATGATCATCATCGCCCACATATAAACATATGTGTACTACCTGCAAAGCACCTACGCATAGATCAGGCTCGATACCTTTGTTGGGTCCGGAAGATAGAAAACAAAAAATTTCCTACAGTGTGAACTACACGCCAAGATTTATCTACTAGGTACAAAGCAACGGGTGGACATACATCCAACAAGAACTTACCCTCGTAGACAACGAGCTTTGTTAACGAGTAGGAACTCATGGTTGATGTAGTCGTACACTTGCCGATCTCAAGATCGTGATGAAGTCCATGAGGTCCGCCCATCCAACGTCCATCGATCTAGCTCCAGCACCACCAAGTCCAGCATAAAGCAGCAGTGCATCCGTGATCGCACACACGTCCGGCACTCGACAACCTCCGTCCCTCACTCCCAAATCAGCGTAAGCAACTCCTTTCCAGATAAAGCCACCGGGAACATGTATCTCGCTAATCCGAGACCATGGGGATAATACTAGAGGGGGAGAGAGATCCTTCACAAGGAGGTGTTGCAAGATGAGAGGAGGGAGGGGCCTTTATAGGAGAGAGGGGCAGCCCACCATGGCCGGCAGCCAAGGGAGGTGCCCCCACCTCTTCCACATTCATGTGGGTGGAGCTCCCACTCACATAATTAGCCACCCACTCAAAATTCCACTCACCTCCATTAAATTTCCACCAAATTTAATGCAAGTTCTCATTAAATAAAACACTTTTATTTATTTTATTCAGAATTTTGTTAATTACATTAATTAACAAACATTCACATAAAACCGCTGCAACATTTCAATATCACATGCGTAACTGGGCCAAGAATTTCACCCGAAACAATTTCGGTTTCCATCGAAATGATTCCAGCACTTTCTTAAATATTTATCTGAAACATATTTGCTCCAAATGGTGTCGGTATCCCTTAAGTGTGTCACCCTACGGTTCGCGAATAATGTAGACATGATCGAGACCCCTCTCTGATCAATAATCGCAGGACACGGAGATCCGTCTTGACTCCCACATATTCAACGATGACTCTTGTGATCGTGTGAACCTTTAACGTCAGAATTAAATCCCTTTGTCTCGCGATATATTACATGTCCGAGATTCGATCACTGGCATCCAAATACCTAGTTTGATCTCGTTACCGACATGCACTCTTTTCTCGTTCCGGCGATATAACATTCTAGTGATCACATCACTTGCAAGCTATTTCAATGTGATATCACCGAGAGGGCCCAGTATATCTATCCATCATCGGATGGACAATTCCCTCTTGATCCATGAGCCTCAACATAACACCTTCGTAGTAATCGAACCCACCTTTATAGTCACCCTGTTACGGTGTGACGTTTGATGTTATCAAGATACTCTTCCGGTGTTAGCAATTAACATGATCTCATGGTCTAAGGACTAAGATTACTTCGTATGATGTTATAGCAATATAAACATAATGACTATGATCGTAATGCTATACTTCGGATGAATGTTCATCACATCATTCCACCAATGTTGTGGCCTCGTTATTAACGACATCCAATGTCCATGATCAGGAAACCTTGATCATCTTGTTAATCAACGAGCTATTTTATAAGAGAGGCATAACTAGGAACTTTCCTTTTATTTATTAAACACACATCTATTAACGTTTCCAAATTAATACAATTATAGCATGCAAAATAAACTGACTCCATTTCCAACTAGAATAAATGCCACATGATCAGGAAACTTGATCATATGTTGACTGATGAACCAGTGACTAGAGTTTCACTGGGAACCCCTGGTCTTTTGTATATCACACGTGTATTAATGTTTCCATTCAATACAATTATAGCATGATATAAAACTTAATCATAAACTATATGAAATATGATAATACTCCTTACTACTATTTGACTCTAGGGCATATTTCCAACAGTCTCCCACTTGCACTAGAGTACAAATACACTAGCTGCATTTGTTCTCAATTATTGGCACCAATTTACTAGTACCTTGAACATGCTTGCTCATGGAAGAGGTTGAGTCTTGGGTATGTACTTTACAGTCCCAAATCCTTTGTAACTTACTAATGTCACCTTAATTGACATTAATACTTTATCATCACATGATAGCATCTGTGTGTATGCATCGTCGCTATGGCAGCACAATGAGGCCTGATTCCAGGAGCCTACAGTGACGTTAGATCAACCTCGAGGGCTTTCTCATGGGCACTGTGCCCTAGGACACATCATTCTACGTTAAAAGCGAACTAGCCCCGCCATAACATTATACAACACCTTAGATGGTACCCTTATCTATTATTATAAATGTATTCATCGAAACACTAGTGCACTCTGTGCAACTTTCGATGTTTTTGTTCACCTCAATTCCTACTTGACTTTAATTGGCATCTATAGGAGTTTCCAACATATTCCCTTACAACATAACTATTTATGCTCTAAGATATGTCATCCTTTATGGATTTGGAAAATGTGTCCACAATTCTCTACTAGACACTGCGGACAATCTTAGCTCAACGTTCTATGATTCAAACTTAATTGCTTTCAAACGTTCCTTATTTGGATCACATATTATGCTAAGTTATCATCATGGTTTACTAAGATAGAACCTATGTCTCAACATAGTGGATGATCATCATCATTTTCTTTCTTTCAACCATTGATGCTAAACTTAATACTATTCCTAATTTGAGTTATTAAGGACTGGTTCCTTAATTAACTTCTATTTCGAAACCCTTTTCAGAATCCCTTAAGGAATACTACATAATATCATAATACACTTCTAAATCTTATAAATCATTATTCATAAGTATTTGCGCCTTTCATTCTTAACATACTTAAGAATTACTCCTATAAGCTCCCACTCAAAATATGTTCCTACATATTTGAATTTGAGTCTTATATTGCTCCCACTTAAAAATATGTCAATCACATATTGTTTCAGGAAGACTTTCATAGCTCCCACTCAATTTTATGCAAATTGCACATCCACTCACTATTTTGAATAACTTCAAAATCCTTTTGATCAAATATCAAACTTGGATATTTACTATGAGATATTAGCACTTTACTAGTTTTAAATCCACTAGAAATTTAGCACACATGAATCAAATTCATTGAATTCATCCAATACTTGACAAATTGTGCTTTTGTCATTCACCCCATTTTCCACTATGGCTTTGCAGTCATTTGGGAAAATTCAAGCAACTCCTTTTACTTGTGAGATTCAGCAACGAATTGCTTTCTAATCTCAAGGGAAGTTTGCTTCTAGGATTTCTCATAATTTAGTTTACCATTATTTCCTTTGTAGTTCGTAGATATGTCATATTCCAAGAATCATGACAAGTGATTCACAAATGTCTCCATACAAGATATGGATTACATTTTGAATCCTACTTCATATAGAGAAAACACTAGTGGGAAAACACAATGATCAATATCATTGATTCTTTCCTTCTATGAAGAGAATCGTTCAGGAACGTTGTCTGTTGCGCTTCTCAACACTCTGGCGCAGGGTTTTGAATCCTCATCGTGTTTTTTCACTATTTTTCATTTGCTCCATAATCGAGAAACATCACTAAAAGTGAGCTTTCTCAAGAATGTACCAAAATCCAAGCAATACGAATCTTGCTTTCCTTTTGGTTTCAGCTATGGGTTTCGTATTCAAAGTTTCCAATGAATACTCTACAAGGACTTATTCGCTATTGTTTTGGTTATATCGAATAACCCCAAAACTTTCACGAATTTAAGTGGTTCACTGCCTTCTAATTGAGTGTTAACTATTTCTAAGCTAATGGTCTCTACATCTACACTTCAACGATCTATTTGGTGCCTTCTATTCAACCCCTTTGATATCTAATATCACATTGTGATGCTCTGCATTTTGACGTTTCAAAACGCTTCACATTTCACAATTTCTTTTATGCCGTTCTTATAAATTCGAATTTCATTACTATTGATCAAATCATAGTAATTTGATTCTCTTTTATATTTATACCCTTTTTATTGATGAAACATTTTGATCAAATCAAATAGTTTCATATTGATGTTTCCTTTGGTAAACTACTTTACACTTTTAAACAATCATACAATGATATTTACCATTTTCGTTAAAATCCAATACATCGAATATGTATTTACTTTTAACAATTCTTTAAACACTTTGTATTCAAGTAATACACGATGTTCAAGTTATTTTTCCGAACTTAGGCATGATTTATATGTGATAAGAAATCGAATGACTTTCACATATTATCACATAACTTTGAATTTAAACAATGGTTTTTCATTCATTAATGAACATATCATTAAGTTGGGTATTTTAAACAAGGCATTTTAATGTTTTATAAAAATTCATGCATTATCAATTAGTTTCAAACAACAAGGATAATTCACACATAATCAAACAAGATATGAACATGAATAGAAATCATTCATAAAAGCAGAACAACTGTTTGTTACAAACTCATATGAATAACCGTCTCACGAAGTGTGAGACACACTAAAGAAGTTCACAGTCTCTTGATTACAAAAATCATCCTAAAACATAAACTAAATGATAAATGTCGAGGGAGAGTGTCGTCGGCCATCATCATCATGCTCGCCATCAACACGCAACGTCACCTCCTCTCTAGCAAGCACCTCTCATGCAGAAGGACCTGTTTTCAGCAAAACAGAGCAAGTATCAGATATACTTAACACTGCAATGTGTTTGCAAGATTATAACATTTATAAAACTGTATATCAAATATATACCTTTGTCGTTGATGACCTGAGCGACATCTGGTTCAACCAACACATTCCTGAGATGTGTCATGAACCGGTGGAACTCCATTGTTTCCGCGTCGCCCCTCATTACGCAAGTCCTGACTTGTGCTTGGTAGCTTGGTGGAAGCGACTGTAGCACAACTCCCATCACAAATGAGCTTGAGAACCAGTTGTCCAGGTAATATGCCAGACTCATGTACGCATCATAGATGCGCAATAAGTGTTCATCTAGTGAGGAGCCCTCCTCCATCTTTATGGAGAGGAAGTCCCCCATCAGCTCATATTCCCACATGCGCACTTGTTCCACGAAATGCGATATCATATGTGCCATGACCACTGGGGGCTTGAGACTTCCCACCATTGGCCATAGGCCATCCTCCATTCCGAGGCGCATGGTCACTGATATAAATGTGGCCATCACACGATGATGATAACGCAGATCCCGCTGCTCCTGGGTCTCATGAGAATAGGGTGGCTCCAAATACATCTCGCAGGTCATGTAGTCAGCTACATTGTTCTCCCCAAGGAGATCAAACAGGCGTATGACCCATGCAGAAAAGTTGGATCCATCTAACTTGAGCTTTTCTCCTTTTAACCAATCGTCAATAGGAAAGGTAATCTCGGGAAGAACCATTTTCTATATTTATAATTGCAAAAGGAATTTAGACTAAGTTTATAATTAAATGAGTTAATAATAACTCCACTCAGAAACACCTATCCCCAGAAGGGTTCCTAGTGATAACACGACCCCTATCAGCCACATCTCCCCCGATCATCACGGCCATCAATGTGGGTTCAAGGGTGGACGCTAAACGTCGGTCACATCATGCATGCGACTCGTGCTCGACCTTTCGACCATCCGTGTTCCGAGGCCACGCTTCTCTAGCGTGCTAGGCTCGCCAACTCAACCTTAGTATATTCGATGTGCAACATGGCTTACATCCACTGTATGTGAACGTAGATATGTTTGACACCCAGGCCTGTAACCCTGGATCGTCTCATACCGAAGAACTTTCTTGGTGGTGCACACTAAGGGGAAACACAATCGTTGGTAATTTTAACAGGGATCATCTTATTAGGCTACCGTCGAGTATCTAATATAGCACACAATAAGACATACAAACAATAACATTGAATGTAAATGCTATGTGATATGGTCCTTCACGTCGTGATCTCCATCCGTCGTCACCGGGTTCCGGCGCGAGACAATTCGGCACGTGTCATTCCGGCGTGGTAGTTCGTCACCTTCGTGACTATCTACTACTACGTAACAAAAGGTAATCACTTTACCTTTAACACAACCATATCACAAAGCAACGCCCCCCTGCAAAACAAAGTTAGACGCCTCTACTTTATCTTTGCATGTTTTACGTGGCCGAATGGGCTTTCGCACAAGAACCGTTCTTACTTACGAACTTTCAGCACAATGCTGATCAAGTAGTTGTCTCTACTACACCCCTTTCGGGGCCCTCCGTTGCAAATGGCATACCAACTAATGCGAGAGAGACAAACACCCCCTGATCCACTTTATATGGTACACGCCGTATGTCAAGTGTGGACCAGTCTCGTGAATGAACACGTAAAGTTGGTTGGGGGCCGCTTCATCAAGCATTACTGCGGTATACACAAGTACACGTGGGAGGGTAACAACTAAAAGATCAACGCCCACACGCTACATCTCGTGTGTTCTACCTGTACTAGCATTACTACGCATAGATCTAGCTCTGATACCACTGTAGGGGTTCCGCGTATAAAAACAATATTTTTTCTCTACACACCTAAAGCTGCCAGGACCTATCTATTAGTAATACAGTAACGGGAGGGGCTTTTCGCGAACTTACCCTTGAAGACCGAAAAGCGTTGTCAACGCTCAGGAGAGCGTGGTTGATGTAGACGAGCCGAAGCCGACCTCAAGGATGAAGTCCTTGCGCTCCTTCTGGATCCAAAGACTTGAGTGACTCAAGTGCGAAACCTCGCAGGGAGTTACACACGTCCGGTGCCTGACGATGACTCTAGCTTCCCCAATCTAGCAGCAGTTGCGGAAGTAGAGCTCCTGGATCTGAATCCCGCAGCGAGATGGCGCTACGCGGTGAAGATGTCTCTCGCTCGCGCAGTCCAGACTTGGGACCACGGTCACGAGAGATAGAAAGGGGGAGAGAGAAAATATCAATTAGAGGTCCTCCCAAAAGTGGGGAGACCTTTATTGATTATTGGTGTATTTATCTTGGTCAAATACCCCACTATATATAGGGGAAGGAGGGGGTACACCCTCCCTCAAAGTCCTGGGGTGGGACTAAAGGAGAGGAGGGGTGGGGAGGCCGTCGGCCAGCCCCTAGTGGGCCCCGCGCGGGGGGCTAGGCCCAGCCGGCCAGCCCCCTTGCCCCTTCTCCCTCTCTCCTTTCCCCTAATGGGCCTCTCCCTCCGGAAATTGGCCCATTAAGCCTTTGACCATTAAATTGATTTTTCTATTTATTAAATAATTATGAATAAATGATTAAATCAACATTTAACATTCATTCACATATTATTCAATCTCTGTGGCTATGGAACACCTTCCACCTCCACTCCGGACATCCTCCGGACTTACCGAAACCCTTCCGGTTTTCTCTCTTCTTTTCTTCGGTGATTCTACTGATCCTATAAACACTCTCTAAGCATCATCAAGCCCTTAAGAGTGATACCCCATGGTTCGGGAACACTCTAGACATGGTCGGGAGACTCCCACACCAATGATCGACAGAGGGACCTGGATGGCCATGTGACCCCTGTGCGTTCCATGAAGATCTTTCGTCGTTTGAACCGGGATAGTCGTGTCTTATTCCCTTTGTCACTCGATACTTGCATTGTCCGAGATCTGATCAATGACATCACCATGTCGTGTTCAATATCTTTACTGAACAATGCTACTTGACTTGTTCCGACAAGTGATATCCCCGTGATCAAATCACACGCTGCGCAGCTATTGGATATAACCTCTCTGAGTGGGCCCTTGAGTATCTTCCCGTCACATGGACGGACAAATCCCGCTCTTGAGATATATTGCCTGTACGGTTTCCTCCGAATACCTGAACACACCTTTATAACCACCGTATTACCAGATGGCGTTTGATGCTATCTAAGCACTCTCGGGGGACAGTGATTGATATAGCCTCACGGTCTAAGGAATAGTCTACGAGGATCCTTAGTTAATCATCATAACTTGAAATTCGTGACATGATCGGGTCACGATGTTTAGATTGGGTATTAGTTCATCATCTCATTCTTAGAATGAGATGACTCCATTTCCAACTGGCATAAATGCCACATGATCAGGAAACTTGATCATCTGTTGACCAATGAACCAGTGACTAGAGTTTCACTAGGAACCCCTGGTTGTTTGTATATCACACGTGTATTGATGTTTCCATTCAATACAGTTATAGCATGATATAAAACTTAATCATAAACTATATGAAATATGATAATAGTCCTTACTACTATTTGACTCTAGGGCATATTTCCAACAATTGTTCTATGCTTAAGCTAGTGGTTGCTAAGATTTGGTATGTTAGTCTACTAAGTTTATTAGTTACTGTGGTATTAGGGTACTGCTTGCTACAATTCCATGAACAATACTCTCTAATTCTATTTGGTTTCTTTGCTTACTGTTATCTGTCAGTGCTTTGGTGCTTGTCTGACAGTAAGCGGTGATGTTAGGGTGATAGTGGTGTGGATATGATCAATGTAGTCAAAATCTACAACTTGGATACCTTGTTTAGGTTTAGTTGTGTATCTTTGATTACTTCTATTAGTTGTTTACTTGAAGATTCAGTTACTGTTATAATAATTTGTAGTTTATAGCATGATCTTGTCATGCATTCTTGTATAGTTTACTTGCTTTCTCTAGATCTTTGATTCAGTGTTATGTAAGTGTGTTTTAGTTAGTACGATTTACTTCTATGTATGTTTAATATATTAAGGGCTTTTTCTCTACTTCTCAATTTTATTCCTTAGGTGATCAATTGATCCTATATAGGGAAGGAAATGGAGATGTAAGGTTTAAGTTCTTTTTTAGATGATTTTGTTATCTAATTGTTCCTAGGATGTGCCAGCTAATTATAGAGGCAGGGCTACTGTGGTGTTCTCCATTAATTGAGATGCACAGAAGTTAGCCATAGGGTAGCCTAGGTGCTACCTAATGACACTTTGTCTTAGTCTAATTCTATAGGGGTGGTTGATGATCCATAAGTATAGGGGTGTATCGCAGTATTTTTGAGGGAAGTGAAACCCAATTTATTGATTCGACACAAGGGGAGCCAAAGAATATTTATAAGCCTTAACAATTGAGTTGTCAATTCAGCTGCACCTGAAAACAATCTTGCTCACAGCAGTTTATCGGTAGCAACAGTTTTGTAGTAGGAATAGTGAAGTAACAGCAGTAGTAAAGTAAAGACAAAGATATGATGGCGATGATGGGATTGAAGGTAGGCATAGGGATGGACGGGAATTGCATGGACAATACAATTCACATAGCAATCAGAACATAGGGCAATTGCAGATAAATAAGATAAAGCATCCAAGTACTAGATAATCCTAGGCATGTGTTCCATATATAGTCATATATGCTCGCAATGAGAACTTGCACAACATCTTTTGTCCTGCCAGCCCGTTTGCAGCGGGGCCTCAAGGGAACTACTGGCAATTAATGTGTTCCTTTTAATAGAGCACCAGAGCAAAGCATTAACACTCCGTGAACACATGTGATCCTCACATCAAATCCATTCCCTCCGGTTATCCCGATTTCTGTCACTTCGGGGCCATTGGTTCCGGACAACAACGTGTGTATACAACTTGCAGATAAGACCATAAACAATATTGTCATAATGAATCAATAACATGTTCAGATCTGAAATCATGGCACTTGGACCCTAGTGACAAGCATTAAGCATAACAAGTTGCAACAAAGTTATAAAGCACTAATAGAATATACTAGGCACCATGCCCTAACAATCTGATGCCATTACATGAATGATCTCATCCAATCCCTACCATACCCATAGCATACAGCGTGGTATTACTCACTCATATATGGGGGAAAACATGGATGGTCGATGGAGAAGCAATGGTGATGATGATGGCGATGATCTCCTCCAATTCCCTGTCCCGGCAGGGTGCCAGAACGGAGTTTCTGGTGCTGTTTCGTGGAATCTAGTGGTGGCGGTGGAGCGGAACTCCTTCTGGAAAAACTTCGAACCCCCTGAGTTTTTAGGTCAGAAGGCATCTTATAGGCGAAGAGGGAGACCGAGGGGGTGTGCAGTGCGGACCACCCCTGGTGGTGGCTGTGCCCAGCTGCTGCTAGGTGGTGTGGCTGGCCTAGCCCCCTTCGTCTCAGATTCGCTCAGTGTCCCCCGGTAAAATAATAACTTTGGCTTTTGTCCCGTCAAATTCCGAGAATATTTATTTTCTAACTTTCCTGGAACCAAAAATAGCAGAAAATAGGCAGCTGGCACTGTGGCTCTTGTTAATAGGTTAGTCCAAGAAATCATATGAAAAGTACTCCAAAGTGTGGACAAAACATAAGAAAGTAGATAAAACCAAGCATGGAACATCAAAAATTATAGATACATTTGCAATGTATCAGTGGTAGAAGGGTCGAGGCAGGTATGGGGGTGCCAAACCCGGCCCCGAACCCGGCGGGTGCCATCTGGACTGGCGCCGATTCGTCTGGCATGCACTCCGGCACCACCGAACTTATCGTCGGTTCTGCCTCGACTACATGTTTTTGGCCCCCAATAGTCAGATTTTCCTTGCTTATAAAAGGGGCTTCTTCCCCAATGGTTTTATCTAGTTTTAGAGCATGAAATTGACCTCATCATTGACCCCTTGATCTTGCTTCCTCTCTCTTCCCTTCTATGATTCCTGCACCCTTTTTGAGGGCTTTGGAAGAGGATATCTAGATCTAGAATCCCCACCAATCAATTCCTCATCTAAGTGAAGGGAACTCATTGGATCTAGATCTTAGAGTCTTTTGTTTGTTACTTTGGTGGGATTTGAGAGTGAAGTATTTGAGCACCTTTGGTGTTATTGCTTTGCATTCTTGCATAACTGCTAAGCTCTCCATTTCGATTGGTTTGACTGAGAGACCATGAGCTTGTTACTCTTGGAGGGTCACCTCCTAGTTAGCTTGACGGTTGGTGATACGGTGTCCTCTTCGTGAAAGATTGTGAAAAGGCTCTGGCTTCTCCTTCAAGGAGCTTATGAAGTGGTTGTGGAGCTTGCCATCTTCGGAGTGGAGGAAAAGCTAGCCATAAGGAAAGTGGTTATTCCCTCATCGGGATAGCCTCGGAGATAAGGTGCCCTTCGTGGCTTAGGGAAATCATTCGTGGCATATCACACCTCTCCAAACGTGACGAACCTTACTTGTAAGGGAACATGGGAATACATTTTTGTCACTGCGTGTCTTGGTTATCTCTATACCTGGGGTTACTTTTCTTGTGATAGCCATCGAGGTTGAAGTACTTGTAAGGGAACACGGGAATACATTTTTGTCGCTGCGTGTCTTGGTTATCTCTATATCTGAAGTTACTTTCCTTGTGATAGCCATCGAGGTTGAAGTACTTTTATCTTGCTTATCACTTGTGTTATATATATTTTGAGCTATATTGCTTCGTTTTACCTATTGTTGATGCACTTAATGAACCTGGTATATTTAGGTTTTGTGCTTGTAAAATGAACATTAGTTTAATTCCGCATTTTTACAAGATAAAACCGTAAATAGTTTTAAAATTTCCTATTCAGACCCATCTAGGCGACATCTCTATCCTTTCACACGCCTAGCGGACCAGCGGATGAAGAGGACATCCACGACGACATGGTCGACTATGTAGGCCTCCACGCATACGAGTGAGAGTTCTCGGACGTCAAGAAGGAGGAGGCCCCCCTTGCAGCAGCCGGAGCAAGATCACAACGAGGCCATGAAGATCGCCTCGAGCAGTCCACCGTCAAGGAACTGAGCTAGTGGAACGGGTTCGCCATATCCATGCGGGAGTCCATGCTCGCACAGGGACGACCTACCAGGCTGCTGGTGACTCCACCACGCCAGGTGGCCCCGATGTTGCCATGGTCACCATGGTCTACGCCTGCTCAAGCACATGGGCATGAGTGTCCTAGGTGGCAGGCCCTTGCAGCACTGTCAGCGCCTCGTCGTCGTAGCAGACAATGTATTGGTCCCCAGTGCCTGCACAACCATGGGTGTGGTCGTCGTCGGTGGTCATCCACATGGATGACAACGAGGTGGGCGCGTAGCTGACGTCGGTGCAGACCCTAGTTTTAGGGTGTTAGTGTGTTCATCTTTTCTTCCTTTTTCTATTTTCCATGTTATGTAAATTATGTTTTATTTTATGAAATATTACAAAAGATATATGTCAGGCTATTGGGTTCACGCTAGACCTTGACATCTCTCGGGTCAGGCCGGAAAAGACAGACACAAAATACTCGGGCCCGACTACAACCTAGCCCATCCTTTGGGCCAAGGTTTTAGACTGAGCCTGACCCGAAACACAAAACCCCCAAAAAAGCTCGGACTGGCCTGGATCGACCGTCGGGCTGAAAACGCATTTCCGAGCCCAACCCTACAGGACAATTTGGCTTGGCCAGACTTGGGATTTTTAAGTCAGGATGGTCGGGCTTCCAATGCATAGTTTTGGTTCACCCCGGCCCAAACAGACCAGGGAGGACACGACCGTATTATCCGTCCACATGCCGCCGCAAACGGAGTAAAATGGACACATTTGTTGACTGAAATGGGTTGGTCTGCTGGAGATACCCTTATTTGCCGGCTCGTACCGGCATAATGATAGTTGGTCTGTTTTTTAAAAACATTATACAAACATAGACAACATGAACATCACTCATCTCTATGAGCGTACGCATGTACGCCTACTCTTACGAGCACCTCTGATAGACTAAACCAGCGGATCGGGTCTTGATATTGATGAGGGCACCACAAATACCTCGCTATCGACGAGAAGATCGTCTTCCATTAAAAGAATATTTCGCTTTTATATGATACACATGTGTCAAATCTTCCTTTAAACTCGGATGGGCTGAGGTATACCCACTCTCCTAACCATTCATTCAAGCCCTAGTTGGTTCTCACTTATGGTTGGTCTCATCGACCTACCTTTGTGACTCGCAACAAAATTACCTACAAATGTTTGACCGGGTGTGTCAAATAATGAATGCATAAGAGCACCCTTCTTAGTCGTTGGAAAATGACTTGTCCATTATTGCCAAGAAAATAATATCCTTGTGTCACAATACACTTGTAGTAGTACGTTTGATCAAGCCTCGGTCGTATTACTCCGCAGACGAAAAAAAGTCTTAGTCGTATTAATTAGTGCGAGAGAAAAGTTTAGGACTCTCGGTACACAAAAATATCTGGCCATCCCAAAACGCAAAGTGATGAGGGGAAACAGTACTAGGATGCAAGAAATATCCATTTGCATGCTACGCCTAAAAAAGATGGGTTACTTCTCGGTCGAGCCGGATAAGGTTCAAACGCACCAAAATCCCACAATTAAGCCTTGGTGAATCTCAGTTGCATCTTTACGGTCAGATTATGTTAGTTGATTTCACTTGCAATTTGATTGTAACTAAAAAAACTTCAATTGCAATCTTATTTGCAACTGAAAAAACTCGGTTGCAACCTCACTTGCAACATTGCGACTGAAATTTTTTTTTACAACCTCCACTTTAAAATAAAATAAAAATCCGGTTGCAACCGAACCACGATGGAGATCTGATCATTTATTAGAAGATGACTCTCCTCTAAGTTAAGTACTCCCTCCGTCTCAAAATAGATGTCGAAAGTTTGTCTAAATTTGAATGAATCTGGATACTAAATAATGTCTAGTTACATCCAAATTTTAAAATCTTTGCGACATCTATTTTAAGACGAAGGGAGTACATTCACACAAGTCGTTTTAGACATTCGTCCCTCTTTGGGGGCCTTTCGGCTTACGTGTGCTGTGAAGAATTTAGCATATATTTAGCATATATTTATTTATTTATTCTTTACAACCATATTTAGCATATATTTATTATTTTTTTGTGAAGAATTTAGCATATATATTTTGGTTCGAATTAACGTACGTTCACCTCCATCCAAGATCCAACTTCTATATACCCGCAAAAAAGAAGATCCAACTTGTATGCACCCACGATTTATGAAAACGTATCCCCTGCGGAGAAGAAGTTTAAAATAATTGAAAGAAATTGCATAAGCGTGTTCTTTTTTTTTATTTCAGGCCATCACAATTCACAAAGTCTGCTCTCCAGTTCGGTGGACGAATGATGAATGCCGCTCGGCTCCCACCCACCTCCGCGAAGGGGTCGTCATCTCATTTTCTGGCCTTCTACACTTCTGGCCTCTACGATCGAGACACTTGCCTTCCTCCTCTCCTCTTCGTCCTCTGTTGCCCGATTGAGACCTGCCGATCATACCTGTCATTCATGTATGATTGGGACATGAGACCTACTTGATCAGCTCGGTATTATGTTTGGATCAACGAGTTTGATTTGGTGCCAAAAGGCCACTTGGTTGAGTAAAATACATGGCAGGTAGCACACGGAGATGGTCAGATGGGGCAGCATTTTTGTATTTGTATTGGAGCGTGGTTGCGCAGGGGAGCACGCTATTGGCCGTCCGAGTTGCACGTTGGGAGGGACAGAGGACAGATTATAGTAAGGCGAAGATGACCGCAAATCTGAGCGAAGGAAACAAACAAGGCAACGGTTATGCTTGGTCGCAACTAGTACTCGGCCATGGCCAAGATGAGATGAGTGATTTGTTTCAGAATTCAGATACTCAGATGCTTGCCGGTTCACAATTTCAGGCTCCATTTCAGCACTCGGTACAAGATTACGGTGTTTATCAATGTTGAGACTTTATCGGGGAAAAGGCTCAATGTTCTGATGTCTAGCTCTTCTCGGTCTAGCTTGGTACACGGACAGTTCAACGTCTAGGTTACACTGTTTCTTGCGATTTTTTCTTAAGTCTCAAAAAATTGCCAGTCTTGGACCGGGTGGAGTGGAAATTTTTGCACTCTCAAGACAGATTCTCGCTGTTCAACTACTCCAGAGCTTCATTACAGTTGCTTAGTTCTGTAACCGGACACATTCTGAAGCACACAGTATCATTTCAGCATTAGGACAGGGAGACTCATATAATGATGTCGGCATTGTTTTCTCTTCCTTGTTCTTTTTGTTTCTTTTGGGCATACCTTGTGCTGTTTGCCCCAGTAGTGGTCTTACCGTTGTATCAGCTGGTTGCTATATTAATATAGCGGAGCGAAAACATGATTCGAAGAACATTGTGGGGAAAAAATGTTTTGTTTCGGTACAGATAGATGCACAATTTGCTATTAAGATATGTTATTGGTTCATGACTTCATGTGGAGACATCTGACCGACTTCAGCTTGAGAATTCAGACAATCATATATTCCAAGGCTTCATTTCGACATTTGAGGACAAAATTACATCGTTTACCATCTTGTACAGTACCATAACGCTGCTAGGTTTCGGTTGGAAATAGGCATTTCACATCTAAATTTACGTTTCTTGCCTATTTCTACATCATATAAATACTGCAGTTGTCTGGAAGCTGAAGGTACACTAGTTCGATTCTAGAGTAAGTAAGATCAAAGATGCTCATTGTCTGCATTACTTTGCACGTTGCGCAGTATCAGCATCCATAAGTTCCGTAGCCAAACAGACTCTGAAGCAGACTATAATTTCAGCATTTCAAAAGGCCTGCCTGTATGGTGACAACAGCGAACAGTGTGACAAATCCATGTTCTTATTTCGATACTGACATCAGATTAAGAAGATTTCAAAGTCTGCTTCTTAAGAGGTATCTAAAAGGTAGAAACAACTCATCTTCCTGACGGTAGAAATGAGCTGAAACAAAACAACTCCCATGCGGACTAAGACACAAAATAAAATTCTAAACTAACTTTTTCATGCACATACCATGAGACACATCTAATCTTCTACCAGTATAACTGAACATTGCAGAAGGCACAAAAGAACAATTAACACATCCTAAACAGTAATTATGAGATGCAATTCTTCACGAATGCAATCCAAACCAATGGTTTGCCTGATTCCATGTCACTAATGCTTCCTTGACACAATCTTGTACTTGCCAGTCAATTGTTGCTGCACCAACAAATCCCACCAAAAAATTCACATCAGTTTACTGAATTTAGTTTCTGCATAACAACTAACAGTCTTAAACAGGAAACTGAAGATGCAGGATTTTACCTTCTCCCAGAGTATGCTGTGCTCCCTGCAGAAGCCGGCGACCACGCCGCCACCCTTCTCCTCACGGTACTCAATGCACAGGCCGCCGTTGAGGCCGCACGAGACGTGGAACCCAAGGTCGCACTTGGGCTGGGAGCACTCCAGCGCGCAGCCCCTGCTGCTCTCGCAGATGTAGCAGCGCTTGCTGAACCGGCGGGCAGGCACGAGGGAGCAGTCGATGGCGTCGCGGCCGTCGGGGTCCTGGAAGAACACCTCTGGCACGAGCAGCGCGCAGGAGATGTGCGCCCACGCCCCGTCCGTGGTGCGCTTCATGGCGCCGCCTCTCGCCGGGCAGAGGCGGCAGGGTGGACGCGCAGGCTTGCCCTTCTTCCCGGCCTTGTCGGAGCAGAGCGTGCAGAACCAGTCGCCGTCAGGGATGGACTGCGCCAGCGGGTTGCCGTAGCACGCGGCATGCACCATGAGGTCGCACCCGTCGCAGAACACGATGGGGTCTGACGGGTCGCCGTCGGTGCTCCGGCACACCGCGCAGAGAATGCCGTCGTCCTCCTCTTCTTCCACCAGAGCATGTTGCGTTGGCTCCTCCACCACTTCAGCTTCCTTCTTCTTGGGCTCCTCTTCTCGTGCTTGTGCAGCCACTTTAGGATCAGTAGCTTGCCCTGATTTCTTGAGCACTTCGTCCTGAACTTCAGAATGTTTGCCATTGACGACATTGCAGAGCTTCCTGCAGTGCACGTCACTCGCTTTCTCCAATGTCTTGAGCTCTTCAGCTTGAGCTTCAGGAAGTTTGCCATCGATGACATCGGAGAGCTTCTTGCAGTGCAGATCACTCGCTTGCTCCAGTGTCTTGAGCTCTTCAGCTTCAACTTCAGAATGTTTGCCATCAACGACATTGGAGGTCTTCTTACAGTGTGCATCACTCGCTTGCTGGACTGTCTTGAGCTCCTCAGCTTGAACTTCAGAATGTTCGCCATTGACGACATTGGATGGCTTCTTCCAGTGTACATCACTCGCTTGCTCCAATGTCTTGGGCATTTCAGCCTGAACTTCAGATTGCATGCCACTGATGACATCGGAGAGCTTCTTGCAGTGCAGATCACTCGCTTTTTTTGCAGTGTTCGCTCTGCGGGATTTGGCGAACACCAGATCCTTGACTTCGTTGGGCTTGTGACCGTCAGGCATCTTGGACGCTTCAGCTCTTGGGCAGTCTCTGGCACAATTTGCCACGCTAGAAATGGTGGCGCTGCTGCGCTTAACGGACTCTTTAGGCCTGGTTTCCTTGGCAGCAGCGACACGATCCCTATCAGACTTCATTGATGGAGATGGCGAGGGCGGGATAAACTGCGACATCACGCGCTTATTGGCTGGTAAGCAAACCGGGAACAGAGCAGAAGCGTCGTCCGGGTCAGACGGCGACGGGACGCGCTTGCTGGCCGTGACGGGGAGGGCAGCGGCGGCTCCATTCGGGCGCGACGGCAACAGGACGGGCTGCTTTGCGGGGATGGAGGGAGCAGCGACTGCGCGCTCCGGACATGCCGGCACCGGCACGCGCTGCTTGCCAGGGGCAGGGACGGATGGAGGAGCAGCGGCGTCATCCGTGGTGGACGGCGCCTGAACGCGCTTCTTCGGCTGGGCGGCGGCAGCGGCCTCCGTGCGCGGCGGCACCTGGACGAGCTTCTTTGCCGGGGCGGAGAGAGGAGCAACGGCGTCCTCCGCGGGGGATGGTGCCTGGACGCGCTTCTTCGCCTGGACGGAGGGAGCGGCGGTAGCAGCCTCCGTGCGCGGGGGCAACATAACGAGCTTCTTCGCCGGGGCGAAGGGAGGAGCAGCGGCGCCCTCCGGGAGCGACGGCGCCTGTACGCGCTTCTTGGCCGGTACGCTGGGAGGAGCGCCGGCGTTCCTCAGGGGCGACAGCGTCAGGACGCGCTTCTTGGCCTGGAGGGAGGGAGCGGCAGTGTCGACCACCGGGCGCGACGCCATCTGTATGCGCTTCTTCGCCAGCACGGAGATAGGAGGAGCATCGACACCCTCCCGGCGCGACGTCGCCGGGGTACTCTTCTTGGACGGGGCGGTGGGAGGAGGAGCGTCCACCTTCGGCGTCGGGGGTGGTTGCACGTGCACACGCGTCTGGGCCGGAAGACGCGCCGGCGAGACGGCATCCACCGTCGGCGTCGGCGTCGGCGCGTACGCGCGCTTCTTCGCGGGGAGGCAGACCTTGGCCGCCTCCTCCGACACCGCCGGCGCGTAGGCGCGCTTCTTCGCCGGAAGGCAAGCGGGGGCAGGCGGCGCCTCCGGCGGCGGCGGCGGGAACGCGCGCTTCTTGGCCGGCAGCGGCGCGCATGACGCCGATCCGAGGTTGGAACCGACGAACTTGAACCGCTTCGACGGCGGCAGGTCGCGGATGATGCAGCCGCCGCTCGGAGCGGCGTCCCCGGCGATCTCCATGGGCGGCGGGTGGATTCGAGATTGGATTGGTGAAATTCGAGGGGCGCGTGGATCTGGGAACGGAGGGGGGAAGGGGATTAAATGATCGCGCCGGAGACGAAATATTTTCGGGATTTGGATGGAGATTGAGCGCGCGAGAGGAGGATTTTGAGTAAAACGTTTTTCGGAGATGGGGCGGTGGGAAGGAAGGGAAGCGAAATGGGGCGGAGGAAACGCGATCCTGCGTTTTGGTTCGAAGTTTCAAATCGGGCCGCGAAGCGCTCTGTTGTTCGCGCGGAATATTTGTTTCCAAGTCCAAGGGAAAAGTTTTCGCTGCGAAATTGTGGCGGTGCTAATTGGTTGCCGCGCGCGCGGGTCAGGCTAGGTATTTCGGAGCGCGCTCAACTCTTTGGGTGCAAGCAAGTTGGGCTTTTTTCAGCACTGGTTAGCCCAGAATGCATCTCCAACATTGAGTATATACATGCGTGTTGTGTACAATACAAACAAAAAAAACATCTCAAAGAAATTAGGAGAAAACTCCATTTATAATTGCTCTTTTTTTTTGAAAGGAGCGTCTATTAATATCACGAAGATCCAATTACACCTAGCATCTGCAACAACACAATACCATAATGGCAATATAGATGCACACAGCAAAGAAAAAGAATTACAGGAAAAAAAATCCGCTGCAGCGATCTATGCCTTACAACAGCGGGCCAAACACCACTAACGACAGCACCAGAAATCCATTTCCAAAAATGACGCCTCCAAGAAGGGAACAGTGCACAAGCGTCGTTATCGTCCTGATCATCAAGCATAGGTTTTCACCCTAGAGAAAATCCGTGCTCACAAAACAATGCATTCAACAAGGTCATTGTCAAGCACAACCAATTAAGGCCAGACCTTGGGTTTTCACCCTGCAAGATTGAATTCTGGAATTCTTCTGTACTGTCACCCTCACTTTTCGATGCCGCTATTGAAAGGGCATTTCCCGTCTTAATGATGTTTTCATGTTTGTTGTCAACACAATTAAGTTTTGATTGTGTCCTAAGTATCGTACAGGTCTTAACTTTAGAAAGGCATACGACGGTGTTCAAACTCGCAATGGAGAAAGGGTCGAAAAACAATCAAGAAGATGCTGCCTGGAATGGAAGTGCACAGCAGAAGGTGCCCTGAGTCCGGAGACTCTAGTGTTCCTGGCTAAAGACTCCGTCCTAGTCTCCAGCCTAGACTCCGGCCCTCCCAGGAATGCTCCCAGTACACCCCTCTGGAGTTTGGCCCGGAGTCGAGCTCCACACCGGAGACTCCGGTGCTGGTGCCCGGAGACTCTGGCTAGGTCTCCGGCTTGGACACCGGTCCTCCTAGGAATGCTCCTAGTACACCCCTCCAGTGTTTGTCCCGGAGTTGAGCTCCACACCAGAGACTCCGGTGCTGGTGCTCGGAGACTCCGACCAGGTCTCCGGCCTTGTCTTCGGTCTTCCCTGGTTTGCTCTTTGTATGCCTCTGTGGAGACCGGCCCGGAGTCGTGTGTTGTGGTCCGAAGACTCCGGCCCTAGATACCGGCGTCTCCAGGGCTAGTACTCTTCAATGGCTCTTTTCCCTAGAGGAGCTATATAAGGACCCCTTCTTCTTCAAGTTGAAGTTGCGGCTTCCACACACTCTCCTCCATTGTTGCTGAGCTCAAACCTCTGAGATCTCCCTCCCTATCCACTAGAACTTGATGCCCTTTGGGGAAGCAAGGGAGGAGACCTAGACCTAGATTTCCATCGAGGGGATTTATGTTTGCCCATATTTTGTGTAAGAAGTTGTTGCTCTAGGGTTTGAGGCAACCCTAACTTGAAGAAGTCACCCTCCATAGCTCATCC
The DNA here is from genome assembly GCA_023614405.1 of Avena insularis. Taxonomy (NCBI): domain Eukaryota; kingdom Viridiplantae; phylum Streptophyta; class Magnoliopsida; order Poales; family Poaceae; genus Avena; species Avena insularis. The sequence continues at coordinate 418,970,031 of CM042693.1, read as the reverse complement.
TCGTGTGTAAGAGCTTCGAGGTCATCTTAGGAGCCTCCAATTTAGTTGTGGAGAAGTGCCCCCAGGGAGTTGTACAAGGGTTCGGTTGCCACCTTCAAGGCCACCGCATAGTGGATCGTGTGCTTGTCGTGAGGTGGGTGCGCGGGAGAATAGGGTGAGGCCTTTTGCGCGTGGCGCTGGTGGTCTTAGTACCACCCACCCATCCAACGGAGACGTACTTCCCGTCAAAAGGAAGGAACTTGGGGAAAACATCTCGGTGTCTACTCTCGATTATTTCTATCATTTACTCCTTATTATTGTTGTTGCATGTTTGCTTGTCATATAGGTTCTCTCACGTAGTTACATATCTAGAGAATTTACTTTGTGTCAAGCCTTAATTTTAAAAGAAGCTAAAAATTGAGTAGCACCTATTCACCCCTCCCCCATCTAGTCGCTTATACCGGTCTTTCAATTGGTATCAGGTCCTCGGCTCTTACTTTGGCTTAACTGCCTAAGAGAGTATGGGCGACACGAGTAAGGAAGGTGCAAATTCTTCCGATGATACTCCCATCTCTAGGAAAGAATTTAACGAATCCATTGATACGGTTCGGCAAGAGATGAAAACCATGTTCGAATCATACCTTGGCAAAAAGGATGTCGTAGTTGTCGACTATGATGATAGACCATCATCTGAAGATCTTCCTAAGGGATCTACCAACAGTGAGGATGACAACAAGAAAAAAGGGAATCCTATGGGAAAAATGCCACCACCACCTAGCTATCAAAATGCTCCCCTCCCAACACGTCAGATAAAACATTGTGGTCCACCTCCTAAGCTTGATGAATCTAATTTTTCCAATTGGCAATATCTAATGTGTTCTCACTTCAAAAGTTCTAGTGTTCATCTTTGGAAGGTTGTGTAACATGGTTTCATTCCTTTCAACCCTCACAACATGATGCCTACTGAGGAGATAAAAAAATAACTCAATGTTATCGCCATGGCCATTCTTCAAGATGCTTTGACTCATGAGAAGATGACACACATTCAGTCTCATGGCACCACCAAGGAAACTTTGTGTGCTCTTCAAAGAGTCTATCTTGCCAACAAAAGCATTCAAAGCTACAAGTTTGAAGAAATGCACTATGAAGTCGATGCCTTCATTGGAAAGGAAGATGAGACTCTTGGAGAGCTCTATCGAAGGGTCACAGACCTTTCGATTAGGATAATTTACCATGGAATATGTGGATTATAAGTGTATCAAGCGTAAGTTCATGCAAGCCATCTTGCCCTTCTGAAGAGAAATGGCCAACAATATTCGCTCAAGGGCAGACTTCTATGCCATGTCCTCTAATAAAGTGTTGAGTGAGTTTGTGGCTCTTGGAATCATGAACAAGACCGTCGATGATGCTCTCGCTCGTGCTCGGAGAATGGATTCTCCAGATCTTGCTTTGAAGGCCAAGGCTCGTGTCTATGAAGAAGAATATGAATACCTGGAAGTGATAGGAGGCGATGACGAAGATATAAAGTGTGCCTTGCATGAGCAATGAACTTTAGTATCAACAAGATTCTGGAAGAACCAAGGAAAGGGTAATCCTTCAAAGATTATCACAAGTAGCTCAAGACCCAAGGTGAGATCATGGTACAATTGTGGATAAACCAACCACTTTATTGTCGAGTGCCCGTATGAGAAGAGGAAGACCATGGAGGATGGCTTGTGCTGAAGTCCAAGTACAAGCCCACTCCAAACAACAACTTTGTCAAGAAAATCCAAAAGAAGAACTTTAGCAACAAAAACTACCCCAACAAGAAGGATCCACAAAAATATGTTTTGGTGGCTCGTGAAGAATACAAAGCGAATAATGAGAATGAGAGTGATGATGAAGATGATGGAGAGATTGTGGGTGTGGCCGTTGTTGCCACAATTGCTACCGCTTCCGCCACTACTACCTCAACCTATCGTCGGATTAATGATAAGTACGCCATGAGGGGGTCCTCGTGGCGTGCGAAAGAGAGGGGTGTGAGACGTACGGTGTTCCGGGACGGTGAGCACACAAGTTTACCCAGGTTCGAATCCGCCGGCTTTGGACAGATCCTACTCCTGCTAGCAATCCGATGTCTGGCAGAGCCGGAATATGGGTTACAAGGGTTCGCATGTGCGAGTTGAGATTGTGATTGTAAGGGGTGCCCTAAAGGCTCTCCCTAGGACGGCTTATATAAATATCCGGCCTAGGGTTTACAGGAGAGATCTATCCGGCTACGACTAAGAGTCGGTTACAAAGTACATCTTGAACTACAAGTAACACTATGGGCCTATGTCGGTAAGTCTTCAGGCCTTCCGTGGATCGACTCCTCTTCTCCCTGACCGGGCCGCTCATGAAGCAATGCTCTAACCCGAAGTGGGCCACCCTGGTCAGTGAGGAACTGTAAGGATACTCGGAAGTATATCCCCAACAGCAGCCCCCGGAAGTCTCCAAGATCCAAAGTGAGATTCATCATCGTCTAGCTTGATCTTCGGCTTGCAGAATCTTGAAGGGTTCCTGAAACTTCAAAACAAAAGATACGATCCAGGTCTCAAAAACAAGTCGGACCTATCAGTATGTTATTTAGATTTCCAGCTTGATATTCAAACTAAGCCGGACCGTGGTCTCTGACGTCATCTGACACTGGTCATGGTCAAGTCACGTCACTGACAGACATCTCCTGTCAGCACGACCGTTGGTGGGTCCGCCGTTCGCGGAACCGAGGCGTCGTTTCAATGCTCGTGCGGAGATCGAGGCAGCATAATCATCGCGTGGGGGCTTCCCAGTTCTTTCTACGACGCGTGGCGTGTGTACTGTGCCATTTGCATGAATCTTGGCGTGGTTCGGTGGTTATAAGGGGTGAGGATTCCCTCATCTCATCTTCTTCACCTATTCTCGTGTCGTTTCCTTCTCCTCCACTTTTCCCACGCGCACAGAGCTCCTTTGCCCCCAGAAATTCCCGACGCCGCCCAACCAAGGTCACCGGTGCACCCAGAAAATGGCTTCCACTTCATCTCTGGCATAGCAGCGACGCTGGCGACGGCAGCGGCAGTGGAAAAGGAAAGCAATCGTGGGGTCTGGATCCCGTGCGTCCTCGACGACGAGAAGCTCCGCGGCATCGAAGAAGAAGGGCTCCTCTGCATCGGCGATTGGTGGAGCGGCTTCGGTGAAGCCGTCCTCAACCCTCGCAATGGCGAGCGAGTGCACTTCGGCACCCACCTTGACAGAGGTTTCTCCTTTCCTCCATCAGATTTCTTTTCTGAGGTGATAGATCATTATAGTGTTCAACTTCACCACCTCCCCCAAACTCTATCTTAGAGTGAGCGCCTATGCGGCTTTGTGTGAGGGGTATCTCGGCATTAGGCCGAGCCTCACTCTCTTCCGGTACTTCTTTCATGTCCTGAGAAACTCCATCACCGCCGGTAATACCTACATTACCGGTACTATTAGTCTTTCGGTTAGGCGTGAGCGCGTCTATCCTCGGATTCTAGCTAGTGAGTCGGTCAAACAATGGCCGACCACCTTTTTCTATCACAAGGACATTCCCGCTCCCGGCAAAGCTAGTGCTTTGCCGGCTTTCGTCGATGGAGCCTCCATGCCTCAACCTTCTTGGGACGAGGCCGCTCTGGCTCTTAGTGACGATCTGCTTCTCGCCAAGAGGCAGATTGAATATCTGATGAAGCACAAGGGCCTGAGAGGGTCCGACTTGGTCCAGTGCTGGGTGGCGCGCCGGATCCAGCCTCTCTAGCACCACGACGACTGACTGATGCATTCCATCATGGCGTCAAAACAAGACTCCCTCCGCATCAGCCCCAAGGCTCTAAAGCCACAGGACTACATAAGCCAAATCAGATGGTTGATAAAGGAGCGGATCGAGAGAAAGATTCTGGATTTATATCTAGACATGCATACATCGAAAGACCCTGTAGTGTTGGTAAGCTTTTTAGCAGTAAACCCTTTTTATGTGTTTCACCTTTAAGTTATTTCGCAAAACTGAGATATTATCTTCTTTTTAGCTTGCCGACCTCCCCGAGTCAGAATTGGCTCGTATCGAGGGATATCCTCCTGAGTTTTCTCAGGAGGAGGAATTGGTCCCACTGCCGGACGTTGTGCCCAAAAAGCGCAAAGCTCCGACAGTGGCCATCGGCACAAAGGAAGTGCCAGTTGTGAAGAGGTAACTTTCCACACAACTTCCGCCTTTGTACTTTACTCGTAATTTCTTCCGAGACGCAATGTTCTTCATTCTATTACTTTCTCAGAGCTAAGCAGCTCATCAAGGGCAAGGGGAAGGGGACTGTCTCGAAGCCCCTGCATCAAACGAAGCTCACTATGGCTTCTCCTGTCGTGGCTCCTTCGACTCCTGCCCCTCAACCTTCTATAGCGCCGGAGATTACTCGATCTCCGACCGTTGTAGAAGATCCGGCTCCCTCAACAGGGCCAACGACCCTTGAGTCGTAGACTGACGTCACCATGGGTGACTCAGGTTTTGATAAGGGTGAACCCTCTTTGGGTAATGATCCCTTGACAAAGACCTTCGCTAAAAATTTCCTAAACAATCCGGGACTTGCCAAATTTGGCTTGTCTCGAAAATCTACGGAGGAAATCCATCGGCTGGCCCGGTAGTGCCTGGAAAACTGTAATCTCTCTGCCGAAGAAGAAGCACAAGAAGCAAAGGACATCAAGTACTCCGATCTTCTCAAACAAGTCCGCCTTCGCGATGAGGGACTAAGAGCTAGTGTGCTTCCACCACCTCCGGTTATTCCACTCACCCTCGCCGAGAAGGTTACTACTGAGGTGAACATGTGCCTGAGCAATCTCACACATGAACATCATGTAAGTCGGAATTCCAACTCACGCTTTTCCTTTATTGTATTTTATATCATATCCTCTAGCCCCCAAGCATGAAGTTGGATAGACAATCCAGGTTTATGCTTCCTTAGGATGCCAAAGAATGAACTAGTGTAGCCCCCAATACTCGTGCTGATATTAGCTACAATATTGGCCTGAGTCTTCAGTAGACTTCTGACTCTGGGTATTCTGACTTACAGAAAGTTAATTCATATAACCAAGAATTGTTGAAGAATGTCTGCAATAAGTGGAGAGAGATCAAAGATCTCCGACTTAAAAATGCTGAGCTTAAAGTTTCCAAGGATGAGGCCGAAGGTAAACTTTCTGAGATTCAAACCTGTCTTGATTTTGCATAGTCGAATATTTTTGTTGAATTGTTGTTCTTTTTTGACTTACAACACTGGTGAAGCAGTCCTGTGCTATGATCGAAGAGGCCGAGAATATGAAGACCTTGGTGGTGGAAAACAAGGATCTCCACCGAGAGCTAGACCAGCTTAAGGCTGATCATGAGAAGAGCATTGCTCAAGTTCTCGAATCCTCCTCCATGGCCACCGTGGAGCGTGATCGCAAGATTGCACTCCACGAGCAAAAAATCTCAGATCTCAGTGACGAGCTGTTCAGAGAGAAGGATCTTTCTGAGGCGCTCCGGGCTGAACTTCGGAGTCTTCGTGAAGAGAAAACCAAAGTTGATGACATCATCTTTGGTATGTTTCCATATTTCTGACTTGTTTACATTCTTTGACTCTTCGATGTCTAATTTATTTAACTGTTTTGTGTTATATGCATAGGTCCTCTGAACTTGACGGACTCCACCTCTGCCGAGCCTCGCACCCACCGGCTTACCCAAGTCGGTGATTTGCTTCATGACTTCCGCCAATCCATTGAGGATATTGGCGAAGCTCTCAAGGTTCCGTACATGCATAACATGTTTAACTTTCAGGTGCGGGACAAGGCAAAGGAGATGCCATAGCTTGTCCAGGACTGGAACATGTCCTACGCGTGATCCACAGCACAGAACACTCTCACAATGGTCATGAGCCACCATGGAAGCATGGCAATCTGGCAAGTGACCAGAGGGTACTGTAAGGTGGACGAAGCCGGATAGGAGCAAGACATCAAGGCCATCATGGACTCGTGCACCGGATATGGGTGTCATGTAGTTGATTTAACCAGCTACGACACTCCATTCTTCAACCGCGTGGACACGCCACCTCCGCCTCCCGAAGAAGCAACCGAAGTTTTCGACGATGAATAAACCATATCGGATTTGGACATCTCGGATCGTTATCAGGGTGCGGCTAATGTGTCCAGCGAGCCGGCAGCTCCTACCTCTCCTCCTGCATCATAAGTTATCAAGAAAAAACAGATGTGTTATTCCGAAAACATTATGGGTCTATAAATATGTAGTATGATACTTTTGCTAGTGCTAAGTTTTAATCTATTCAACACTTTTGGTTTAAATTTGTGCCTGAAATATTTGCATAAGCACTTGTACTTTTTGTCTATACTTATCGTTTATCTGGCTTTCCGCCTCGTCCCTTTCGTGAGCCGGCTAAACTTTCAACACAGAAACTTTGCCGAGCAATGGAGCTCAATTGCTAACCAGTTTAAACTCGGAAACAAAGCTGGCTTCCAGTACCAACAATTCACTACTCGGAAAATACCCGCATCCGGCAATCAGACAAATAACCAAAGTATATACTAGAAACTTTAGAGTTATACCCGAGGGTAGCAATTTTAGAATCGGAAATCTAAACCAGAACAAACATGAGCATAAAGTACTTTCAAGTATTCTGGGATTTTCGACTGTGACATGATCATTTGGAAATAAGATGGTAAAAACTTCTCAGAAAAAACTTGAGGCAACCAAGACTTTTATTTCTCACAGAACATGTACATATATATGATTACAAAGAAGGATAAACTAAGAATAAAAGGGACGCAGCTGAGCAATATTCCACGGTCTGTCTAACTCATCCGGATTTGTACTGCCTCTAGCTCTCTTTCTCTTCTTAGTAGCAGGTCTTTCTTTGACTGGCCTCATATTAGTTAGGTAGTATGAACCATTGTGCAATACTCGACTAACCAAGAAGGGCCCTTCCCATACTAGGGAAAGTTTGTACTTTCTTTGTTGCATAAGCCGGAGAACCAAATCGCCCTTATTGAAAGATCTGTTTCTGACTCTCTGGCTATGATACTTGCGTAACTTCTGTTGATAGGCTGTTGATCTCATTTCAGCAACAACGCGAACTTCTTCCACTAAGTCGAGATCATTTTGTCGAGAAATCTCGGCATCCTCTTTGATATACGTGGCCACTCTAGGAGAAGTGTGAATCAAATCACTAGGAAGATCTGCTTCTGCACCATAGACCAAGAAGAAAGTTGTGTATCCAGTTGACCTGTTCGGATTTGTTCGTAAACTCCATATTACAGAAGGTAATTCCTTCGCTTCAAGCCCCGCAAAGACGTCGTAGTGGTGCTTCGAGTCTCAGTTTTAGGCCTTGTAGGATTAAACCATTTGCTCTTTCGACTTGTCCATTAGCCTGCGGATGTGCGACTGATGCAATGTCAAGCCGGATATTTTGTTCATTGCAAAATTCGGCAAGTTCTCCCATAGAGAAATTACTCCCGTTGTCTGTGATAATACTATGCGAATAACCATACCAGATTATAACATCCTCGACAAATATTTTGGTTGTTGCTCCGTCACAACTAGTGACGGGTTTAGCCTCAATCCATTTGGTGAATTTATCCACCATCACTAAGAGGTGAGTAAATCTACTTGGAGCCCGTTTGAACGGTCCTACCATGTCAAGCCCACAGACCGCGAAAGGCCATGTTATAGGTACTATTCGCAGCTGAACAACCGGAACGTGAGCTTGTTTGGCGTACTTTTGGCAGCCTTTGCACGTCTTGACCAACCATTCAGCATCTGCCTTGGCTGTATGCCAGAAAAAACCTTGTCGGAAATCTTTTGGTGCTAAAGATTTGGCTACAGCATGGTGACCACACTCGCCTTCGTGGATTTCTCTTAAGATTTCCACTCCTTCTTACGGAGATACGCAATGCTGAAAGACCCCAGATACACTCCGCTTATAGAGCTCACCACTAACCACAATATAGGATTTTGCTCGTCGGATGATCTGTCAGCTCAGAACTTCATCTTCGGGTAATTTGCCATCTACCAAATAGTCGAGGTAGGGTTGAGTCTAGCTGGGAATTACAGCCAGAACTGCTATTAGAGGTGAGTCGGATTTGGTCGGATATTCCTCGTCCACTCCCTTTATTGAGGGAACTTTGAGGTGTTCTAAAAAAGCGTCATCCGGGACCTCTTTCCGTGTAGAGCCTATTCGAGATAGTGCATCTGCTTCCTCATTTTCTGCTCGAGGGATGTGTTGAACCTCAAACCCTTCGAACGATTTAGATAAATCATCCACAACAGCTTTATATGTTACCATGTGTTTATTTGCATTACAAATATCTGACACTTGCTGAGCAACAAGATCCGAATCTCCATAACACATCAAACGTCGGATGTCAATATCCTTAGCAATCCGGATTCCATGTAGCAGTGCTTCATACTCTGCAATATTATTTGTCGTTGTGAAGTAGATCTGCAACACGTATAAAAGTTTATCTCCTTGGGGTGATTTGAGCACTACGCCATCCCCCGAGCCCTCGCGAGCCTTAGACCCATCAAAATATAGGTTCCAATATTCTGACTCGGGGAGGGTTATATTCTCCTGTTGCTCCGTCACAACTAGTGACGGGTTTAGCCTCAATCCATTTGGTGAATTTATCCACCATCGCTAAGAGCTGAGTAAATCCACTTGGAGCCTGTTTGAACGGTCCTACCATGTCAAGCCCCCAGACCGTGAAATGCCATGTTATAGGTATTGTTCGCAGCTGATCAGCCGAAATGTGAGCTTGTTTGGCATACTTTTGGCAGCCTTTGCACATCTTGACCAACCGTTCGGCATCTGCCTTGGCTGTAAGCCGAAAAAACCTTGTCGGAAAGCTTTTGGCACTAAAGATTTGGCTGCAGCATGGTGACCACACTCGCCTTCGTGGATTTCTCTTAAGATTTCCACTCCTTCTTCCGGAGATACGTAGCGCTGAAAGACCCCAGATACACTCTGCTTATAGAGCTCACCACTAACCATAGTATAGGCTTTTGCTCGTTGGATGATCTGTCCGCTTAGAACTTTGTCTTCGGGTAATTTGCCATCTACCAAATAGTCGAGGTAGGGTTGAGTCCAGCTAGGAATTACAGTCAGAACTGCTATTAGAGGTGAGTCGGATTTGGTCAGATATTCCTCGTCCACTCCCTTTATTGAGGGAACTTTGAGGTGCTCTAAAAAAGCGCCATGCAGAGCCTATTCGAGATAGTGCATCCGCTTCCTCATTTTCTGCTCGAGGGATATGTTGAACCTCAAACCCTTCGAACGATTTAGATAAATCATCCACAATAGCTTTATATGCTGCCATGTGTTTATTTGCATTACAAATATCCGACACTTGCTGAGCAACAAGATCTGAATCTCTGTAACACATCAAACGTTGGATGCCAATATCCTTAGCAATTTGGATTCCATGCACCAGTGCTTCATACTTGGCAATATTATTTGTCGCTGTGAAGTGGATCTGCAACATGTATAAAAGTTTATCTCCTTGGGGTGATTTGAGCACCACGCCAGCCCCCGAGCCCCCACGAGCCTTAGACCCATCAAAATATAGGGTCCAATATTCCGACTCAGGGAGGGTTATATTCTCCTTCGTCTCTGTCCAATCAGCAACAAAGTCGGCAAGGATTTGGGATTTGATTGTTGTCCGAGGTTTGTACTCAATATCGAAAGCTGAGAGCTCTATGCCCCATTTGGCGACGCGTCCTGTGGCGTCACTGTTGTTGATTATATCTCTCATGGGAGTTGTGCTCACCATGGTAATTGGATGCTCCTGAAAATAATGTTGTAGCTTACGAGATGCTAAGAACACACCATAAGCTAGCTTTTGATAGTGCGGATACCGCTGTTTTGATTCTGTTAAGACCTCGCTGAGAAAGTAAGTCGGATGCTGCACCAAGTGTTCCTGATTTTCCTCTGGTCTCTCCACTACCATGACAATACTGACGACTTTGTTTGTCGCAGCGAGATAGAGCAACATCGGTTCCTGTGGTTCCAGGGCTGCAAGGATTGGAGCAGATGAGAGTACTGTTTTCAGGTCTTGTAGCACAGCTTCAGCTTCGTTGGTCCACACAAAATCCTTGGTCTTTTTCAGGAGTTTGTATAATGGTGCGGCTGTTTCACCGAGCCGGCTTACAAACCAACTGACTGCGGCAATGCAACCAGTTAGTCTTTGTACGTCCTTCAGGCGAGTTGGCCTGAAAATATTGAGTATAGCCTTGATTTTGTCTCGGTTCACCTCTATGCCTCTTTGAGACACGATGAAACCTAACAATTTTCCGGCTGGGATTCCAAAGAAGCATTTCTTCGGATTAAGCATTATGTTGTATTTTCGTAGATTGGCAAACGTTTCCTCCAAGTCGGAAATCAATGTTTCCTTCTTTTTGGACATCACCGTAATATCATCCACATATGCATGTACATTGCGTCCGATTTGATCGTGGAGGCAACGCTGCATTGTGTGTTGGTACGTAGCTCCTGCGTTCTTCAGCCCAAAGGGCATCATAACAAAACAGAAGGTTCCAAAGGGGGTTATGAATGAAGTTTTGACTTTGTCAGATTCCTTCATCCGGATTTGGTGATAACCGGAATATGCATTGAGAAAACAGAGGAGTTCCGAGCCTGCCGTAGAATCGATAACTTGATCAATCCTAGGCAGAGCGAACGAATCTTTGGGGCAAGCCTTGTTCAAGGCAGTATAATCAACACACATCCTTAAATCAGTGGTGTCCTTTTTAGGGACCATTACAGGATTGGCCGACCACTCAGTGTGGATGACCTCTTCTATGAATCCGGCTAACTCGAGTCGTGCTAGTTCCTTAGCTATTGCCTTACGCTTTTCATCGCTGAAACGTTGTAAGGACTATTTGACGGGTTTAGCGTTCGAGTTTACATTTAAAGAGTGCTCGGCAAGTTCCCTAGGTACTCCGGTCATGTCAGATGGCTGTCATGCGAAGATATCTTGATTTGCTTTGTGGAACTTGACGAGCACACTTTCCTATGCGCTATCTAAGCCTACGCCTATCTGGGTCACCTTGGAGGGGTCATCATCCTTCAACAGCGTCTTCTTCGTATCTTCTGATGCCTTGAGATCCGGATTCGGCTTTGTCACCTCCTTCTTTGTTGCGGGCATCTCGGACAGATCTATGCTCTTCTTGATCTCCTATTACTCTTGGGCGTGCAACACGGCTTCAGCAAAGGCGACATTTCCATCCTCGCACTCTCGCGCTTTCTTCAGATCTCCCCTGATGGTGATCACGCCGTTGGGACCTAGAATTTTTATCATATTGTAAATCTAACATGGACGAGTCATAAAAGCCCAGTAAGCCGGGCATCCGAATATAGCGTGGTACGCGCTCTTGAACAGAACCACTTTGAAGGAAAGTGCCTCCGTCCGATAGTTCTTTGGAGTTCCAAAGGTAACATCCAAAGTGATTTCTCCCATGGAATTCGCTTGTCTTCCTAGGACAACCCCATGAAAGATCACAGAGCTGTGGTTCAGCTGGGTCTCCGAGATCTTCATCCGGCATAGCGTTTCGACATACAGAATGTTAATGCTGCTGCCACCGTCCATGAGAGTCTTGGAGAAACCATAACCATCAATAAGTGGGACGATTAAGGCGTATTTTCCTCGCCTGTGTAACTTAGGCGGATGATCAGCGTGGTCAAAGGTGATTGCCACTTCCGACCAGTCCAAGAATTGAGGGACGGCCGGAACTATTGCGTTGAGCTCATGTAGAACTGCTTTCTTGACCTTTGTTGATTGAGATCCGAGGAAGGTGACGTAAGTGTCTTTCTTGGTCGGAAATTTTTTCTTCCCTTCTGGCTTGGGATTTGAAGCATCCGCTTCCTCCATGTAGGAATCGTCCTCGGTCTCTTTATCTTTTTTAGGATTCTTCTTTCCCTTCTTCCGCTTAGCCTTGTAGCCAGCGGTATCGTCTCTCTTAATGTCGTCATTGAAACGATACTCGGCGTTTGTGTGGGACGAGCCCCCATTGGAGTCTAGGTGATGCACACATGGGTTATTGGCAATGTTGGCCCAAGAGTAGGTTTTGCTAGGCTGCTGGTCTCCTCTACCTTGAACTCTTGACGTCCCACGACCGCGTCCGCGGCCGCCGCCACGTCCTCCTCATCCTCCAGACCCGAAAGTAGCAGTGACCACTATCGTTTCCGTGTTGGGTTTTTCTTCCGAGGTATTCTTGTGCTTCTGAGCTTGTTGCTTTGGTTATTTTGCCGACTGTGGCACAACCAGGGTGTTCAGTAATCCCTCTGCATCGTCGTCAGCATCTACATACTTGCTCGCTATTTCTGTCATCTCTCCCAAATCAGTAACTTTGTCACACTTCAAGCAATGACGGAGTAAACCAATTGGGAGACCTGCAATGAAAGCTTCAATCGCAGTTTGGTCATTTACTCTCTCACAGGAGTTCTTGGTGTCGATCCATCGTCCGAGATAATCCCGACAAGTTTCTCCGGCTTTCTGGGTGCAACATTGTAGGTCTCCGACCGTACAGGGCCTCCGGTATGTGCCTTCGAAATTCCGAAAGAATGCACTCTACATGTCATACCAGTTGTGGATGGTGTTTTCTGGAAGTTCATTGAGCCATGATCGTGCCGTCTTCCGCAACATAAGTGGGAGATATCGGGTTATGACCAGGATGTTTCCGTCTTTGGCGATACAACAAGCTTGGAAAAAATCCTGGAGCCAAGTATCTGGCCGAGCTATACCATCGTAGGCTTGGATGTGTCTTGAGATGGCAAATCCTTCCGGGAATTTTGTAGCTTTTATGCGTGGTCCGAAGCACTTTGGGCCCACGTATATGTCATCATTTTTATAGCGTCGCGCCTTGTGACGAGCCCCCTGCTGGGTTGACTCGGCACGGTGTCCGTCGTTCCTTCGCCCATCATTTGGACGGCTTGCATGTCTAGGAGGTGGCATTCTTTGTCGGTCCTCCTCCCGACGTTTCTCTTTATCTTCTTCCCTGCGGTGCTTCGACTCTCGCCAGGGAGGATTCCTCGGATTCAGTGCAACAATTGCCTCTTGCTCCACAACTGGGTTAACGTTACACCAGTCACGCGCAGCTTTGTGGTGCTGTCCTGTAGATACGGTTCTTGAGTAGTTGTCTTCCCGACGGTCGGAACGATGGTGCTGTTTCGGAACACGTTGGGGTCTTACGTCATCCCATGCCGGATCTGTGTGACATTGGTCAGAATCGGAGACCAGTTTTTGACTTCCGGAGAGGGCGAACTTTTGCTGCTCCAGTCCCTTGTTGAGTAGTTTGATTCCCAATTGGATCTGCTCCGGGCCTGGATTAACTGATAGGATTTCTCGAGCCACAACGGTGTTATGTACTAGCGTTGGGTACACCCAATCCCCGTTGCTATCGCGTCAAGGCATCCTAAGTTCTCCTCCGAAAAGGTCTTTGTGAATCTGCGGGAATTGGTCGTTCTGAGTATGACGTTTCCTGGTCTTCTGATGTTGCCTGGAATTGTACTTCTCCATAGTTGCCATGCGTTTCTTTTCCTCCTCAATGTTTTTGGCTTCATGGAGGAGTACTTGGCGATGTGCTTCTAGGGCCTGGGCCCTCTCGTCTAGCTCTTCAGCAGTAAGTTCTGCAGCTGTAGGAATAGGCATGGTTAATGCAACATTGATGAGTTTACGCTCACCTTCAGTGATCACGTGTTCATCCACCGACTCTTCTTTGGGCTTGTCTAGGATAAGTGCTTCATCCGAGTCTTCCTCGTACTCCTCGGTGATCACCTCCTCTGCCAGAGGGTCTTTCGCCGGGGTCTTGTTCTTCTTGTTCTTCTTCTTTGCCTTCTTGGCAGCGCTAGTAGCAAAGACTACTTTGGGTCCGTTTCTCGGAGTCAAGCTCTGGTCCGTACTTTCAGACATCTGGACCTCGGGATTATCTCCGATTTCCATGTCATCCTGCGTTTTGGGAGAGTTTTCACCGGATCCTTCATCCATAGCTTCTTCTTCCTCTACAGCTTTGGAGTTATACTCCTCTTCATATTCCACAGAGAACTTTCGGAAATCTGCTGACGTCATCGAGACATCCGAGGATGCGGGTACGTCGGCGTTTGTTCTGATCGCCTCCAGCACAGAGTTGGTGTTGTCTCCAGCATCAGCAGAGCTGGATCCGGATCCCACATATCTGACAAAGTGTGATGTGTGCCTCCTGAGATAGTTGCGGCTCTCGCGATCAGCTTCCTCGAAATGCCTGATGGTCTAGATAATATCGTCTATGCTTGCGTCTTGCATCATCATGCGTCTTAGCGTGTATCTCAGGAAAGGCATGTCTGTTCTGGCATCATCAGAGATGGAACCAGTGTTGATGCTATGCTCCCCCTGGATGTTGACTTCAGCGGATGGGTCGATCTAGGATTCGGTCTCTCCAGGGAGATCCACTCCAGACTCAACTTGGACCGCCAGGTCTGCTTCAGGTTCAGATTTCTCCACTATCTCCGCGATTGGTGCAGGCTGGGTGGGATTAGGGTTTTCTGAGATCTGGAACTCTGTCGCTTCCACGGACAAAGGGGACCCAGAAGTTTCTTCTACCTCTATCATCACCGCTGGGGTGGGTGGGGCAGGTTCAACGAAACCGATGTAAACATCGATCTCGCCAAAATACATGATGGTGTAGGCATTCACATCCTCCCTAGCCGGAATCTAGGTCTCGTCGAAAATGATGAGAGGGACGTCGCTAGCGTAGAGGATGCGACCTATGGTGATAGTCTCGCCGATTCCGCTTGGAATGCAGATCCGAAGCTCACTTGCTCCACGGTGGGCGCAAACTATCGTCGGATTGATGACAAGTACGCCATGAGGGGGTCCTCGTGGCGTGCGGAAGAGAGGGGTGTGAGACGTGCGGTGTTCCAAGACGGTGAGCACACAAGTTTACCCAGGTTCGAATCAGCCGGCTTTGGACGGATCCTACTCCTGCTAGCAATCCAGTAATACAGCAGAGCTGGAATATGGGTTACAAGGGTTCGCCTGTGCGAGTTGAGATTGTGATTGTAAGGGGTGCCCTAAAGGCTCTCCCTAGGACGACTTATATAGATATCCGGCCTAGGGTTACAGGAGAGATCTATCCGGCTATGACTAAGAGTCGGTTACAGAGTACATCTTGAACTACAAGTAACACTATGGGCCTATGTGGGTAAGTCTTCTGGGCCTTCCCGTAGCCGGACTGCACTCTGTCTCTTCTCCCTGACTAGGACGCCTGTGAAGCAATGCTCTAATCTGAAGTGGGTCACCCTGGTCAGTGAGGAACTATAAGGATACCCGGAAAGTATATCCCCAACACAACCTCTTCACCTACATCACTCTTTGACTCCCCCAATGAGAACAAGCTCGTCACCAATCCTATATGTCTCATGGATAAATCCTCTGTGGTAACCCCTCTATCCTCACTTACTCCTTCTACTGATGCATCTACTTATCATGATGATATGACTCTCAAGATTAAGAAGGAAATAGTGTAATTCACTAGTTGCATGACTAAATTGGAATGTGAAGCCAAGATTTGTGTTGAGGCTCTAATGAGCCAACTAGGTGAAGCACAATTTATCATCGACAAGAGAGATTATACCATCTTGGAGATGTTTGGGCATGCTCGTGAAGCTGCCATGGAGATTGCCGCTTTATCCATTGCTCTTGAGGAAGAGTAGAGTAAAAGAGTTACTCTTGAAGAGACCAATATTACTCGTGAAGAATCTTTTAACTTGAATGACTCAAAACTTGTTAAAGAGCGTGACCACGCTCTTGCATTGACTAAAGTTCTTAAAAAGGAAAAGCTCGAGTTTGGGGTTGGCCATGATAGACTAAATGAAGGATTTGAGAAACTCAAGAATTAACACGAGGTCCTATTGAGCAAATTTTCTAATATTTCAAAGTTACATGAACAACTTCAAAATCAAGTGACAAAAGACATCTCAACCATGTCAAGTAGTATTGCTTCATGTTCTATTAACACTTGTTGTGAGCATGGAGATCTTCTTGAGGAGAAAAATAGGTTTAAGGCCACTATTGAGAAAGGCCTTGTCTTATGCATACAAGGTGAGAAAAGCCTAAATGACCTTTTGAGTAATCAAAGGTACAATGAAACTAAGGAAGTACTTGGATTTGCAACCAAGTCAAAGAAGAAGAGCAAGGGAAAGAGAAGAAGAAGAACTTGCCCACTCCCCTTCCAAAAATATTACTTTTGTGAAAGAGGGGGAGAACTCAAAATAGAAGGAATCGTGTGTTGTTATGAGTGGTGATGAACCCTCTCATAATGACTTTGCGAGAAAATATAACTCATCCTATGTTCTATTGAAATCTTATGATGGTCATGTTTATACCAAATATGTTGGCACCTCTTATGGTAATGATTACCATTTGGACATTTGGGTTCCTAAGATACTTGTGACTAACAAAATAGGACCCATCAAACAATGGGTACCTAAGACCAAGCATTGATTTCTTGTAGGACTATGCTTCTGGTGGAACAAAATGGGTGGTTTTGATAGTGGTGCCACTATTCATATGACTAGAAGCAAGGAGATGCTTGATGAGACAAAACCAAATACTTCCAACATGTGTGTCACTTATGGAGATGGATCTACTTATAAGGTATTGGGTTTGGGTAAGGAAGTGGTCACACCAAATATATCCATTGTGGACATTATGCTTGTCAAAACCCTTTCATATAATTTACTTTCTGTTCATTAACTCACTCTTATGGGCTTTGTGGCCTACTTTACCCCTAAGGTTGTGGTTCACATGTGGAGCAAGACTCTCCCTATAACCTTTGTTGGGCATGCTGATAATGGTTTGTATGTGGTAGACTTTGATAAGAAACCCACACCTACCGTGACTTGCCTAATGGATAAAGGCGATGTGGGATGGCTTTGGCATCACCGTCTTGCCCACGTAAATATGAGGTCTTTGCAAAGTCTCCACACGGGAGGTCACATCCTTGTACTAAAAGATAATGTTCATTTTGTCAAGGATTGTGTGTGAGGGCTTGTATTGAAGGAAAGATCCATGAGTCAGCTCATCCCCCCATGACGATCATCTATTCCAATGGGATCTTAGAGCTCCTTCACATGGACCTCTTTAGTCCTCCATCTTTTGATAGTCTTGGGGGAAACAAGTATTGCTTGGTTATTGTAGATGACTACTCAAGATACACTTGGGTATATTTATTCAAGAAGAATTGTGAGACTCAACAAACCATCATCGACTTTGCCAATGAAGTTCAACGTCAACATAACAAGAAGATCTTGGATATTAGAAGTGACAATGGTACCAAGTTCAAGAATTACACCTTGGATGAGTTCCTTAGTGATGAGGGCATTAAGCATCAATATTCCGCTTGGTGTGGCGGAGAGGAAGAACCGAACTCTTATGGATATGGCAAGAACCATGATTGTGGAGTTCAAGTCACCATATAGTTTTTGGGCCAAAGCTATATCAACCACTTGTCACATTGACAACCATGTTTACCTTTGCAAGCACTTGAACATTACCCCTTATGAGATCCTCTCCAGCAAGAAACCAAGAATCCACTACCTTAGTGTGTTTGGGTGTAAGTGCTACATTCTCAAGAAAGGTAACAATTATCTAAATTTGAGCCTAGAGCTATCGAAGGTATCTTTGTTGGCTATGCATCGGACTCTCATGCTTATAGAGTACATAACAAGTCCACCTGGCAAGTTATAGTCTCTAGTAATGTGAAGTTCGATGTGAGCATCAAGGCTCCCAAGTGGGGAGATTTGATCATGGTGATGTAGGTGATTGATGTAACATCTCAAAAATAATAAAAGGGAATTATAAAATTCCAATCATTCAAAATTAGGGTTAATAAAAGCTTTTTAATATTAAACAATATATGAATGCATGTGTGTTTGCTAATAATGTATGAATGCATGTTATGCCATGTTTGATTATTATATATGTTGAGAATTAGAGTAAAGATCAAAACAACATCATCTAGGTCAAATCCAAACAAAACCAAATCAAAAGAAAATCAAATAATAAGGCATATGACCTAATGGTCATTTTTGCCAAAGTTAACCCCTAGCCCACTTTGGGCATCTCTATTAAATGATTTCAAACAGAAACAATTCTATTTGTTTTATCACCTTGCTAGACCAAGTGACAATGAACCCAAGTGAACTTTCAAAACTTATAGAAACATTTTCAAATCCATTTGAGGGACATTTCAAAATTGAATCCATATTAGACATCAAGATGGCCATTTTGCGAAAACCCTCAAAACCTTCTCCACTCGGCAAACCCTTGCAACCAGAGACACTCAAGCATATGACCAACACACCCACCAAATATAATTTGAAAATTCAAATAAATTTCTCTTGCGGCATTTAATCAAACACTTAGCAGGCATAGTACAAGTCTACCAACTATCTACTGTTGTGATCAATCTAGTGATCATCTTTGTACTCTACACAGCTCCACTACTAGCCCATGATCACCCCCAGTACCAACCTGTGTGATACATGAGCAGAGCATGGATGTCTCTCGTCCGATTAAGACCGCGCCTCACCGTGCCACTATGCGCATGACGATCGCCGCAGAGCACCGCGTTGACCTACACCTTCAGCCATGTCGATAGCCCCTGTAGCAACGTCGCCAACGAGCCCGAGCCATGCCCCAATGCTCCCTCGCCGGGTGTATAAATATACCCCCTGCCTCCAAATGCACACCACTCGACTCACCTCTCCCCCCGAAACCCTCTGACCCATTCCTGGAGCAAGGCGAGCACTGCATCGCCAGAAATTCACCGGAGCCCGCCGTTGTTATGGAGTAACGGAGCCATCGATTGGATCCGCCCCAGGAGCTGCCGCGACCACCCCACAAACCGCCGTCGTCTACCAGTTCATTTGCCCCCATCGCTAGACCTGGCTGGATCCCTGGTAAGCCCCCGATGACCCCCGCCGTAGAACTAGGGTCAGAATCCCCCGCGCGCCATGCAACGGACACGATGACGCTAGGCCGTTGATCGCACGCTAATCGTGCGGTTGATATTCCCGCATACCGCTTCGCGTTAGACTAGCCGCTGACAGGTGGGGCCAACACCAGTGCAGCCCGCTACGCACGCACCGTGCAGTTGGGCTGGCCCATTTTCATTCCCGCGCGTTGCCGAACGATTCAAATATAGATTTTCCTTTTTATTCAAAACCCTATTCTGTCACTGATTTCAAAATTGAATTCAGAAAGATTTACTTAACCAAATTCCATGATTCAAATTTTGTTAGAAAGGAATTGAAAATATCTACATACCCTCGTTGGATTCAAACACTTTGGAATTATAGATCACCCATAATAAAAATAAAAAGACTTAGATTTTTCCAACTTCAAACATTTTCCTAAAATCAACCATAAATGCTTTTGAGTTGATTCCAACTCTCAAAAATCACATTTTCCATGATCTATGTGAATATGTAAAAATATTTAGTTTTACATGCAGTAGTCATGGGCTAGAATTAAAAGAATGCTATATAGTCATTTCTAGTCATATTAATTCTATTAAAAAGCAACATTCAACTTTGTAATATATGCTAACCCCTTTAAATCACATTCCCAAGTATTGGAATATGTGGTGATGACATGTGTCAACATGATCCCATATTTTAGTTGGAGAATATTAAATCTTAAGTATTTTTCAATAAGTAGAAATTGCATTTCCAAAATAAGACAAATAAGAATATGTCAATAGTTCATGTGATGATTGAGATGATGCTAGATCATCTAGTGTGACCCCTTTGTGTGCTAAATAAAAGTATCTAAGTATTGTTTGGTGATTGTGTTTCTCGTAAGTATTTATAGATGCTAGTACCGACCCGAGCTACGAGGAGGAGTACTACGAAGAAGAAGAAGAGAACTTCAACAACTGCACCAACCAAGGCAAGCTATCCATGCAAGCTTAATTATGCAGGCCCACTATGCTAGCTAACCTATGCAAGATGCACTATGCATGCTTGGTTATGCACCCTTGATTATACCAATCCCAAGTTTTACTTGAAAGCTTTATTCTTTTACCTTTACCCAAGTTTCTTAAATAGTTAATTAATGGTTATTATTGGAAAAATAAGATAGATGCCATCAAGAGCATAGGACTAGTCTTGGGTAGTCACACTTGACTAGCACCCCATGAATAGTGATACTCTCATTGATAGTTGCTAGTGCTAAACTAATACTGATCACTTTAGATGGGAACACCTGGAGAAAATGATTATGAAAACCTTGGAATGATGAGTCGTTCTATTGAAATGTTTTGACATGGGTATTGAAACACAATGATTTGGAGATGATACTGAATGAGGCATGTGCCTTGACTTTGATAAAAAACTAATGGTTGGGTTCAGATGCGATACCATTCCAACTTTGTCGTACAACCACAATACCTGAGTTGGGTAGGGCTTAACTAGAAGTTTATATGTCTTAGTATGGGTTCCCTCGTGGAAAGAGGTTAAGCTGAGGCTGCCTCGTGAATATGACTGTCCACCTATGCAGTTCCCGGGATGGCGGAGGGCGATGGCTGGGAGGCCAAACTCATAGGGGAGGTGCCTATACTAGGGTGTGTAATTGAAAGGTTAGGATTGATTATCCGCATACCAAGTATGATGATTCAGAGTTATCCCTGACGGATGTATTGAATTTTGTGGTGAAACTATACCACCTATGTAGAGTGTCAAACTATTCGAATAGCCGCGTCCGCGGTTATGGATAGTGGGTGTGGCCATACTGTTCGGTTGTCAGATGTTTTCCAAAATACTTGTGACTTGAACTATGACTTTGACCTGACCACAACAGGGTTGTGGAAATGAAAACTAGGTTCCCACTTGAGTAATCTAGATAACTAAAATAGGCTTTAGTACTAAGTACTTACGAAATAAAACTAGCTTGCTGCAAACAAGACTAGAGCTTAGGATTCCTACTAGCATTGTCTTACATTAGTGCTAGTTTGCGAATACTTTAAAAGTACTCATGGCTTTGTCCCTAGCTATTCCCATGGCAATACTATGAAGAGGACTATCTAGAGGACAAACAGCAGGAGGTCTATGTTAACTAGGATCATCTCCCATTGTCAGCATTGCCTGTGACAATGAAAATGGAGCCTACTACGTTTATTTCCGTTGCTTTGATGTGTATTAAGACTTGATCATGAGATCAACTATTTGTAAGACTATTATGGCTTGTAATGGATGATGTACCATGCTACCAATTCTATTATGTTTCGCAAAAATGGTAATCATGGGATTGCGATGTACGGCATAACAGACATCTGGACTTAAAAATCTAGGTGTTGACAAGTTGGTATCAGAGCCATCCTGACCATAGGAGACCCTAGTTAGAATGGATGTCCGAAAAACCTAGTTTCAAAACAAAGGAAATGAGTATTTATGAAAACCTATTCTCACTCTTATCCTTGAGATTCTTTCAAAAAAATGTTCACATGTCCTCAAAATTCTTGCAATTCTACATAAATTTTGAGACACTTAACTTACTAATCCTAATTTCTTATAGATGGAAGTCAAGTATAGCAAATTCTACCAGCTGGGCAACGGATGAGAACTCATCTTCGAGAGGGACTTGAGTCAGCTAGCGGAGTTTCTTGGACGCTCGCACCCTGAGTTCTTTGGAGCGCAACTCAATGATCAACCAAGAGGAGAACTGTAGTGGTTGATCATTGCGGATCTGAGAGGCAAGATGGAGCCACCCACCTCGGAGAAGATATAGTTCAGCTTGAGGAAGAACAACTGGCTGGATGGACTAGCTAGAGCAATGCAGGAGGCACTTGTCCGTCTGTGTGGGCAAAACATCAATCAAATCAATGGCACCCGCTTCACTCACTATGCAAGACATGACTCTATGGGACAACCCTTGGCCATGCCAGGACATCCAGAGCTAAAGCATCATGTGGATCACCTCAAATTCATGTTGCACGAGACCCAGAAGGAGTTGGACAACCCCTGTGCCTACACCAACCAGAAGCATATTGTTGCAACAGAGAGGAACCAAACTCTCGCCATCCTAGCTAAGGAGTGCAAGACACTTCGTCACCAGCACGACAAGAAGGACCGCATCATCGCTCGCCTCCGCTAAAAGGTGGCAACCCTCAAAGAAACCATCCATGACCAAGAGATTCAGCTTGAGGAGAAGGAAGAAGAAGGTGAAGATATTCGTGGGGATATCACTTCTTACCTGAGTGACGATGACGACTACCTGGAGGACATCGCCACAGAGTTCCACACTGATGAGGAAGACATCGACTTCCTGGATGATGAAGAACCCACCAGTTCCGATGATGAGTAGTCGCACTAGAGCACTATCATAGGTGTGAGTTTGTATCCGGTCCCATTGTATCGTAGCATGATAGAATGGTTCTTAAAACCATCTGCTTAGTAGTTGCAGTGTGTTGCTTGTAATGTGTTGCTTGGAATGAATGAAAATGAGTTGTGGTTTTCAAAACTTAGCAAGTTTAAATCTTTTGAACCAAACCCATAGTAATTTCCCTCTTATCTTATGACCAATCTCAATATTCAGATGACTCGCGGAAACCCCGGTGGAAGCAGCTCATCCTAGGATCCAATGCTTCAGATTCTGCAAATGCTAGTTTCAGATCGTGAAGCCAGTAGAGCTGAGCATCAAGCCAATCTAGCCACTCTTCAGCAGATCGTCCAGATGGCACACAACAACCAAGGCCATGGAAAGTAGGATCACCATGGATCTAAGCTCAAGAACTTTCAAAACACCAATCCTCCTATGTTTAGCAAATCTAAAGAGCCCTTAGATGCTGATGACTGGCTGCAAAAAATGGAGAACAACTTAGAAGTTGCAGGAGTAGATGCTGTGGAGAGAGTACTGTTTGCCACCCACCACCTGGCAGGTTATGCAAGATCATGGTGGAACAACACTCGTACAATGAATGGAGGAGAAATGATGACTTGGGAGGAGTTCAAGCTCAAGTTCAGCAGGAGCCATGTGCCCCAAGTTTGATCAAGAGGATAAGGGATGAATTCAGGGAGTTGAAGTAAGGAAGAATGGTGGTGGAATACCGTGACAAATTCCTGTCTCTGGCTAGGTATGCCTCTGATGAGATTGACACAGAACCAAAGATGAACAAGAGATTTCTGAATGGCCTGCATGATGAGATGCAGACAATATTAGTCAACGTTCCTTTTGACGACCTAGAAGCTTTAGTAGATTCTGCTATCCAGATGGAAGGGAAGATCAATCAATCTAGTGAGAATCGCAAGTGTCGTATGACACCAGCCTGGACCCCACCATACCCCGAAGTACCGCCCCAACTCATGTGCCGGATTTGCCCCAAGAAACAACAGGTCCCATATGTCCCGTCTGAACTATCCCAATCGTCGCGGAGGAAACCCGAGGACCAGAGGCCACAACAACAACACCGGCAACCCCCATAACTTCAACCGTGCATCACCAAGGACCAACAACAACAATACTGCCCCAAGGACTGGAAGCAATGTTGTGCCTATTGCAGGGAAGGACAAGTTAATGATAACCTGTTTTGAATGTGGAGTCACGGGTCACTACTCCAATGAGTGCCCCAAGAAGATTGCTATAGCCACCAATGTCACTACACCTTCCCAGCAACAACGTCGTGTCCATCCTAGAAAGAGGTTTGCCCTAGGCAACCCGCATAACCTTACCGGCCATCTGTTGCACATGAATGCGGAAGAAGCCCATGAAGTGCCAGATGTCGTGCTGGGTTTGTTTTCTGTTAACTCAGTACTTGCAAGAGTGTTGTTTGATTCTGGAGCATCACACTCGTTTGTTACCGAAGAATTTGCATGCACTAGTAAGATTCAACCAACAAATTTGAAGCATGTTATGATAGTCCAAATACCTGGGTCAACCACCAAAGCTAGAAAAATTTGCAAGGTCGTGCCCATCAGAATCCATGGGATAGATTTTTATGCCAATTTAATTTTTTTGAGGTGAAACAGTAGGGAGAATCCCCACTGCAATTTTTATTATTATAAGGTATGAGTATGGTACAAAGATAAATGCAGGTGGTCTATTGATCTAAGGTAGATCAAAGCAGGAAGATAAAACCATTCTAAAGTGGGTAAAGTCTACCCTATCCCTGATCTAATTGCTGGTTCAGCCAGGCTTTGAATTTCTCCTTGTATTTTCTTTTGATTCTGAACTGTAACCATCTCATCTCTTGATAGAAGATTGCTTTTCATCTTTCAAGTGTGGGTCTTTTGTCATTAAAAATCTTCTCATTTCTGCATATCCATATACCCCAAATAGTCATGATAATGATTTCCATTGCAAATGGTAGATGTAACTTTTCTTTGATGTCTGAAATAGCTTCCAATCCTGATAGGTTTGCAGTTCTGTTACTGTAAATAGCTTCCAATCCTGATAGGTTTGCAGTTCTGTTACTGTAAATATGCCAATTTAATAGTACCTGGAACAAATGGTTTGGAAGTAGTACTAGGAATGGATTGGATGTCGAAACACCAAGGATCAATAGACTGTGCCAATAAAGCCATAACCATGACCAGTAGCATCAGAGTGTTAGTAGAGCATGTGTTTGAGACACTGCCCCATCAATTCAAATGCAACAAGAGTTTAGTCAAGTCAACCATTGACCAAGTGAGAGTAGTCTATGAATACCTCGATGTGTTCCTAGATGAATTACCCGGTATGCCCCCAGATTGGGATATTGAGTTTATCATTGAACTAGTTCCTGGAACTGGACCCATAGCTCAAAGACCCTATAGTATGAACCCATCTGAATTAGTGGAGCTAAAGAAGCAACTTGATGACCTATTGGGGAAAGGTCTGATACAACCAAGTGCATCACCATGGAGATCACCTGTTTTGTTTGTGGATAAGAAAGATGGTGCCAACCGTTTGTGTACGGATTACCGGAAGCTGAATGACATCACCATCAAGAACAAGTTCCCACTGCCGAAGATAGAAGACCTGTTTGATCAGCTGACTGGTGCCAGAGTGTTTTCTAAGATTGATATTAGAACTGGTTATCATCAACTAAAGATCCGCGCAACAGATATACCAAAGACTGCCTTCACTACTATATATGGACTGTATGAGTACAATGTCATGTCATTTGGATTAACCAATGCCCCTACTTATTTCATGAATATCATGAATAAGATTTCTATGAACTTCTTGGATAAGTTTGTCATTGTTTTTATTGATGACATTCTAATCTACTTCAAATCATAAGAGGGCCATGAATACCACCTAAGAACCATCCTTGAAACCCTTAGAGAGCATCAGTTGTATACCAAGTTTAGAAAATGTGAGTTTTGGTTAAAGGAAGTAGGATTCCTCGGACATATCTTGTCGACAGGCGGAGTTGCCGTCCATCCCGCCAAGATTAAGGATGTTGAAGAATGGAAAGCCCCAACCACTCAAACCGAAGTCCGCACATTTCTTGGATTAGCCAGATATTACCGCATGTTTGTTGAAGGATTTCCAAGCATCACAAGGCCGATGACCCAGTTGTTGAACAAAGACAAGAAGTTTGAATGGACGGACAAATGTGAAGCAAGTTTTCAGGATCTCAAGAAGAGATTGATTTCAGCCCCAATTTTGATCATGTCAGATATCACGAAGCCTTTTGATGTATATTGTGATGCATCAAAGATTGGTCTCGGATGTGTGTTGATGCAGGAAGGCAAAGTAATATCATATATGTCCCGACAAATGAAGCAACATGAGTAGAATTATCCCACCCATGACTTAGAACTGGCAGCCGTAGTTTTAGCTTTGAAGACATGGCGTCATTACCTCATGGGTAACCGTTGTGAGATTTATTCGGATCACAAGAGTCTGAAGTATATTTTCACCCAGAAGGATCTGAATATGAGGCAACGGAGATGGATAGAGTTAATCAAGGATTATGACCTTGACATTCACTACCACCCCAGCAAGGCCAATGTGGTAGGGGATGCTCTTAGTAGACTGCCATGTAGACTAAACACTATGATTAAGGAAGACCAGCCAAGTTTGCATGAGGAGTTGGAGAATTTTAGAATGGAGCTAGTTAGCAAAGGATTTCTAGCCAGTATTGAACTTCAACCTACGTTGATCAGTCAGATAAAGGAAGCTCGGAAAGGAAATGCCAGCATTATGGAATTAAGCGTCGTATTAGTATAGGGAAGGTACCCGGATTCACTGAAGATGAAGGAGTTTTGTGGTATAAAGGACGTATCTGTGTGCCCGCGGATTCAGAGTTGAAGCAAGTCATTTTGCAAGAAGCCCATGATACTCTTTACTATATTCATCCGAGAGGGACAGAGATGTATCAGGATTTGAGGAGCAATTTTGGTGGCACAAAATGAAGAGAGAAGTCGGAAGTTATGTCGCCGAGTGTGATATCTGTCAGAGAGTCGAGGCGGAACACCAGCGATCTGCATGACTTTTGCAGCCATTGCAGACTCCGAAATGGAAATGGGATTTTGTTGGAATGGATTTCATCACCGGTCTACCTACATCTAGTAGGGGGAATGATTCTATTTGGGTCATAGTAGATAGACTGTCTAAAGTAGCTCATTTCATACCCGTCAAGACCACTTATCAAAGCTCGAAGCTAGCGGAGTTGTACATTGCTAGAATAGTCAGTCTGCATGGAACCCCCAAGACCATTGTGTTAGATTGAGGAACCCAGTTTACCTCAAGGTTTTGGAAGAAAGTCCAAGTAGGATTAGGAACCAAACTGAACTTCAGCACAACTTATCACCCACAGATCGACGGACAAACAAAAAAGAGTAAACCAGATACTAGAAGATATGCTGAGAGCATGTGTGTTAGAATATGAATATAAATGGGAAGATTGTCTGCCTTTCGCAGAATTCTCATACAACAACAGTTATCAAGCCAGTTTACAAATGGACCCATTTGAGTTTTTGTATGGAAGGAAGTGTCGTACCCCCTGAATTGGTCGCAAGTAGGAGAGAGTCAGATATTCGGACCAGACATTCTACAAGAAGCCAAAGAGAAGGTTCACAAGATCCACGAAAACCTCAAGACAACTCAATCCAGACAGAAGAGTTATGCTGACAAAAGACGTCAAGACCTGACCTTCAATATCTGAGACTTTGTGTATCTCAAAGTATCACCCTTGAAAGGAATGCAACGTTTTCAACTAAAAAGGAAGCTTGCCCCCAAATATATCGGACCCTTCAAGATTTTAAGTCGCCAAGGAGAAGTATCCTATCAGCTAGAACTGCCTGAAGAGGCGTCAGCCATACATGATGTGTTTCATATCTCGTTACTTCGTAAGTGCTTAGAGGTTCCGGAGAAGACCCAAGTTTTCAAGAACACTGATCACAGAGCCATAGATATCAACAAGGATTTAACTTATCCTGAAGTACCCATTCGTATTTTGGAAGAAGCCTTCAGAATCACCCGGACCAGAAGTATCAAGTTTCTATAGATCTAGTGGAGCAACCATACTGAGGAAGAAGCCACATGGGAGCGAGAAGGTTATATTAGGATTGAGTTTCCCAATATTTTTAGTTCCTTGTTTTTCTTGAATCTCGGGACAAGATTTTTTTAAGGAGGGAAGGTTTGTAACATCTCAAAAATAATAAAAGGGAATTATCAAATTCCAATCATTCAAGGGTTACTAAAAGCTTTTTAACATTAAACAATATATGAATGCATGTGTGTTTGCTAATAATGTATGAATGCATGTTATGCCATGTTTGATTGTTATATATGTTGAGAATTAGAGTAAAGATCAAAACAACATCATCTAGGTCAAATCCAAACAAAACCAAATCAAAAGAAAATCAAATAATAAGGCATATGACCTAATGGTCATTTTTGCCAAAGTTAACCCCTAGCCCACTTTGGGCATCTCTATTAAATGATTTCAAACAGAAACAATTCTATTTGTTTTCTCACCTTGCTAGACCAAGTGACAATGAACCCAAGTGAACTTTCAAAACTTACAGAAACATTATCAAATCCATTTGAGGGACATTTCAAAATTGAATCCATAATAGACATCAAGATGGCCATTTTGCCAAAACCCTCAAAGCCTTCTCCACTTGGCAAACCCTTGCAACCAGAGACACTCAAGCATATGACCAACACACCCACCAAATATAATTTGAAAATTCAAATAAATTTCTCTTGCGGCCATTCAATCAAACACTTAGCAGGCACAATACAAGTCTACCAACTATCTACTGTTGTGATCAATCTAGTGATCATATTTGTACTCAACACAGCTCCACTAATAGCCCACGATCACCCGTAGTACTAGCCCGTGCAATTGAGCCTCTCTAACTTGCCAATTGGACTAGTGCCAGCCGTACTCGAGCGTACCATGCTAGTCGGACATGGACACGACGCCACAAGCCTCGCCGCGCTTGTCCACGACCACTAGCAGCTAGGCATGACCTCACCGCACCCCCAGTCCACGCCTCGGCCAATGACAACTAGTGGAGACACCAGCATAGCCGCATCCATTTATCTCTCTGCCATGCCACGCGCACACCAGAGCACAGAGCCGCCCCACGCAGCCATGCTGCGCCTCGCTCTCTCCTTGCGTAAATGCATTCACCACGTC
This sequence comes from Avena insularis, assembly GCA_023614405.1. NCBI lineage: Eukaryota > Viridiplantae > Streptophyta > Magnoliopsida > Poales > Poaceae > Avena > Avena insularis. The sequence goes on along the minus strand of CM042693.1, from coordinate 418,941,401 downwards.
GCTAGCAACCTCCCCGACACGACCGTTTGATGCTGCGTGCCCCGTGATCACCGTACGCCATGACGAACACTGTGCTACCTAATCAGAGCATGGATGTCTCTCGTCCGATCAAGACCACGCCTCGTCGTGCCACTATGCACATGACGATCACCACAGAGCACCGCGTCGACCTACACCTTCAAAAATGCCGATAACCCCTGTAGCGACATCGCCGACGAGCCCGAGCCATGCCCCAATGCTCCCTCGTCGGGGGTATAAATAGGCCCATCCCCTGCCTCCAAATGCACACCACTTGACTCCTCTCCCCTAGAAACCCCTCTGACCCATCCCTGGAGCAAGGCGAGCACTGCATCTCTAGAATTTCACTGGAGCCTGCCGCTACTATGGAGGAACGGAGCCATCGATTGGAGCCACCCCAGGAGCTGCCGCGACCACCCCTCAACCGCCGTCGTCTACTTTTCCCCCATCGCCAGACTTAGCTGGAGCCCTAGTAAGGCCCCGACGACCCCCGACATAGAATTAGGGTTGGAATCCCCTGCGTGTGGTGCAATGAAGATGATGACACTGGGACATTGATCGCGCTCTAATCGTGCGGCTGATATTCGCGGATACCGCTTCGCGTTAGACTAGCCGTTGACAGATGGGGCCTGATACGTCCATTTTGCAACACTATTCTATATCATAATTTACTATTATTCATTTATACATTTCATATTAAGAGATGATACTTATGTAATTCCATCTGTTTTTGCATGGTTGATGACTTTTGGAGCATGGACCGCTATAGTCTGGATTCTGATGGAAAAGGTGTTGTTTGGAGGCAAAATTCGTGAAGATCAGAAAATCCGAGAAAATATACGGAAAATCCTATTTTTCTAGAAGACGAAGGAAGCCAGAAGGAGGAGTGGAGATGGGCCATAGGGGGGCACACCACCCCTTGGCACGGGCAAGCCTAGACCACGCCACCAGGTGGTGTGGCCACCCTGGCCCACCTCTTGCTCTCCCCTCTGGCGTATATAATCCTCCCGAAACACTAATACTCGGGGAGCGACCACAGAAAGGTTCCGCCGCCTCTGCGAGGCGGAAAACACCAAGAGAGAAAGATCTCTCCAGCAGACAGATTTCTGTCAAGGGAATTCCTTCCCGGAGAGGGGAGATCGTCGCCATCAACACCACCATCAAGCTGGACTTCATCGGGATCATCATCATCACCACCACCATCATCACCACCAGCACCATCATCACCATCTCCATATTGCTGTAACAATTGGGTTGAATCTTGCATAGTTCTTAGGGGAAACCTTCCCGGTGTTGATTACTCTTTGTAGTTGATGCTATTGAGTGGAACCATTGAATTATTGTTTATGTTCAGATTGTTATATATCCTCATTTCATCTCTGATCATGATCCATATGATGTCTTGTGAGTATTTCGTTTTGTTTTGAGGACATGGGAGAAGTCATGTTGTTAGTAGTGGAGTTGTGTTGAGAAAGATTCAATAGTTTGATATTTAAGTTGTGGTGTACTTCTTCTAGTGGTGTCATGTGAACGTCGACTACATGACACTTCACCTATATGGGCCTAGGGGAATGCATTGTGTATTTGGCTACTAATCATAGGGGTTGCCGAAGTGACAGAAACCTGAACCCCCGTTAGGAAACCATTGCACAAGGGACGTAAAGGTCTTAGAGTTTAAAGATGTGGTTAGGTTTCTACCTTAATTACTGTCTTGTACTTACAGATGTTTGCAAGGGGTATAATCACAAGTATGTATTAGTCCTAGAAAGGTTGGTACATTAGCACAGGTTCACCCACACAACACTTAGCGAACTAAAGAAGATTAATCAACTATATGAAGCGAAAGCACTTGACAGTCTTCCCGTGTGTCCTCGAGAAAGTTTGGTCATCTTAAGTAATACAACTGGCTTGTTTGCTAAATAAAGGATTGGGCTACTTGCTGCATTTATTCCTACTGTCTTTTATTTACTTGTACTTTACTTACTTGCTTTATCAAAACCCCCTAAAAATCCGTTTGTTAAGTATTTGCAGAGAATTCCTGATCCATACCACTAGCCAGCACCTTATCCTCCTCGTTGGGTTCGACACTCTTACTTATCGAAAATACTACGATACACCCCCTATACTTGTGGGTCATCAAGACTATTTCCTGGCGTTGTTGCCGGGGAGTGAAGCGCTATTAGAGAGTGGAACTGGTAAAGGAAACTTCTACTATGAGTATTGTTTACTTCTGTTAGTTTCTTTATTTTTGTTATGGACAATTCGCTGAGTTTCTTATTTGGTAATGCTACTACCACTGCTAAGGTAGTAGATGAACCACCACCTGCTGAGAATGATGCTTTTAAAATGCCTACAAGAATTATTGATCGTGTTATAGATAACTACTATGTTGGGGATGGAACTGTCCATCCTGGTCATCATTTGCTCTTTATACACGAATTATGCGGGTTGTTCAAGTGTGCAGGTATTACTACAGATCAAGTTAATAAGAAGTTATTCTCATTATCACTAAAAGGAAGAGCTGAGGAATGGTATAAGCTGTTGAAGATGGTCAAGCTCTTGAATGGGAGGAAATAGTGCCTCTCTTTTATTCAAAGTTTTATCCTCCTAGTGAGATTCATAAAGATCGGAATCAAATATACAACTTTTAGCCTCTTGATGGAGAGAGTACATCTCAAGCTTGGGGGAGATTGAAGTTATTAATGCTCAAATGTCCCATTCATGAGCTCCCCAATAATATCATTATCAATAACTTTTATGCAAAGCTCCCTCTACATGACAAGGATTTATTGGATGCTTCTTGTGCTAGATCATTCACTCGCATGGAAGAAGAAGCTAAATGGGATCTCCTGGACCATATTCAAGACAATGTTGAAGCATGGGAGAATGACAAAGGTAGAAAGTCAGGTATAAATTATGATTATGAATGCATTCAATCCTTTATGGGAACTGATGACTTTCAAAATATTAAAAATGCTTATGGTCTAGACTCTCAAGCTATTGCTTCTTATTTTAAGGCTTTTGCTTCCTACATTGAAGTGCCTAAAAATAAGTGGAATAAGTATCATGAACCTTATAAAGATGTTGCTAAGAGTGTTCCTGCAAGAAATACTGAAGTTTATACTGCTAATCATGTTTTTCCTGAACCTTACATTGAGAAAATGACTTTCCCAGTTAAGATAAAGGAACATTCTATGATAGCTAGTATGTTTAATGAAAGTACAAATAAAGATGTTGAACCTGATAAACAAATGGTTGATGAACCTATTATAGCAAATGTGAAAGACTTTGTCACTAAATATGTAGAAGAGGGACACACTATCCTTTGTAAGGATACCTCTAATATTGTCTCACAAAGTAGTGTTATGAGAACTAGTATTCCTGTGTTTTCTGTTAGAATAAGTGATCATTGTTACGATGGTCCTTGTGATAGTTATATTGTTAAGTTTATGCATGATACTGAAAGCTACTATGAGAGAGGGAAAAGTGTTCTTATGTATCTCAATAATATCAAGTTTCCCCGTTTTATGCTGAAAGTTTTTATGTTGCACTTCTTTTGCCTTCCTATGCTAGTAGTCTGTGGTTTCAACAACTTGTTTGTTTAAAAAATTCCCTTGCACAGGGAGTGGGTTAGACTTAAAACGTGTGTATTTTTGCTTCTTAATACTCTCTTTTACTTCAATTCATATTCCTATGTGAGCATCTTCAAAATTATCATGCCCATCTTAATGGCTATAAAGAAAGAGCTTTTTGGGAGACAACCCAATTTATTTTTGCTTTCAGTCTGTTTTTGTTTATTTCAGTCTTGGAAGTTATTACTTTGGTAATAACCTCTCCTTATCCTTTTTGTTTGTTTTTTGTGTCAAGATCAACCTCTAATGAGAGAGAAGTAAGATTTGGAGAAGTTGCTATCCCAAAACAGATTTTTGTGCTTCACCGTGAAGATTCGTGAGAGATCTATGTATGTTGGATTGAGCTGTAATTATTTGTGATTCTGCCCCAGGTTGTTATTTAACTTTTGTTAGTTTTACACTTTTTGATTTGAGCAACATAAGATTTTCGAAAAAATTGATTTTTACCTGCTGGTCTGTTTTGACAGATTTTGCCACTCTTGCATTTGCTTCCTAATTCGATTTCCTATTTGAATTATTTTTGTGTTTTCGGAAGGAGTTACTACAGTAGATTATGTTTTGATGGTTTTCAGTTGAAATTGGACTCAAAAGGTTTTATCACTTCACTTATAATAATGTTGATAATAAGAACTGTGTGAAGTTTTGTGCGAAAGAAAATTCCAGGTAGTGGAGGTAATGGTGTAGTAAGGAAGTGAAAGGTTTCATGACTCAAGCAATAAGTGTATGAAGATGAAGATATTGATGTTATTCAAGTGGTGACTCTGGAAGAATCTACTAGATACCAAATTGAGAGACCTGCAAAGTCTGTTTTGAAATAGGTAACAGTTTTGGTAAGAAAAAGTTCCACGAAAATACTATCCAACTATATTTTTGTAGTTTTTAGTCAATAAGGAAAGCTACGAAGCGAAGAGGGATTTGAACGAGCTGGGTGGCTCACACCACCCTGTGGCGCGGGCCCACCCTTGGTCGCGCCACCAGGTGGTGTGGCCACTCCGGACTCCGCCTCCGACTCGTTTTCTCCCAGTACCTTCCTTTTGTTGTGAAACTTGGTAATATATAATCTCCCGGATCCCCCGAGGTTCGTATATCATGTTCTCGCCGTGTTTTCGTTTCGATCTGTTTCTGCCAGGAACTATTTTTGAAAGCTTAGAAGCACGATGGTGTCCGCCAATGATAAAGGAAAGGAGCCTATGGAGGAAGATCTCGAAGACCCCGGGCAGGAGAAGGAGATCAAGAGTGAAGATGAAGAGGAGGCAAAGCACACCGGCACTACCATTGCAAGCATTGGAGTGGTGGTAAACCCTGCCAGGACTATGTCAATTGGAGGGAAGCCTCCTCATCACCGTTCAGATCCTTGGTCACTCCCCCCACACGCCAAGAATCCTTTCCATACCCTTATCCATGAGCATCAATACTAGAATATGCCCAAGGAGAAATTACCCTCCAATTGGGATTTGCCTCATTCTAGCCATGCAGGAAAAGAAGACTTCAAGGAGGAAGAGTGGGGAAAGAATCGCAAGAGATGGAATTCGCAACCCAACATGATCATGAGCCGCATTGAGCAAAACTCACAGCTTATTCGTAATCTCACCTTTGAGATTGAAGACTTGGGGAAACTGATCAAAGAGCTCATCAAGAGAATACTACCACCACCAAAGGAGTAATTCGTCATCAAGTTTGGCATCCCCTTGGTTTGTTCCAAGCTTGGGGGAGTGCCGCGGTATCACATCACTATCTTCTATCTTTTTACCTTTTTAGTAGAGTCATATCATGAATAGAGAAGTTATCATGTAGGATGGTTTGCATTATGGAAGTGTCCCCTCTCTCGTTAGATATGTATCCCTTGGTGTGAGTTGCCGTTATGGAATATTAATGAGAAGTTCTATCATTTACTATTTTGCATATCTTATATTAGTTTTCAATTCATGGTTATATGATGGATCTTGTTGTTAGTATTGGTATCACTTTGGGATCATCGAGTTAATCTAGTTGGTTTTGGCAAACCTGGCTCGGGCAGTAGCAACACTATTTTTGAGAGTTGAATGAAAAAGATAAAAGTACTCTAAAGAAATATAATTTCATCATCTTTTTTTCTTGATTTGATCATAAGTTTAGTATTCTCTAGTTAAGATCTTTTGTGCTTCCAAGGAAGGTTGCATGTTTGTCTTTATCACTTGTATGTTTGTTTGTTTCCTTCAACTCTTATATTTGCTACCCAGCCATGCTAGCCAAAAACCTGTACTGAGAGGGAATTCTTCTCGTGCATCCAATCCTTGAACCAAACCCTATGCCATTTGTGTCCACCATACCTACCTATTAGCATGATTGCCATTCCAAGTAAATTCTTGTTTTTATCTACCTTCCAAATTAAACTTGTTATGTGAAAATTAGTGATTAAAGCTCTCACGAACTTGATGGCACACTTTATTTTCTTGCACTTAATAAACTTGAACCATTGGGTCCTTCTTTGTTGTGTATATGCTTGCGCTTTATAAGTTGAAGTTAGCAGAACCATGTATCATGGGGAACGCTTTCAACATTTCACTGGTACTTTGTACCTAGTTGATATCATGATTCTTTTGCCTATGGATCCCGACGGTGTGAAATAAAAGGGGAGCTTGTAAGATCATGGAGTTTATATGTGTGTTAGAGAAACGCCTAGGCCGCTAGCCTAAGCCATGCCTAATCATGGTGGAAACTTGCAGAATAACTATAGTGAGCATTCTATGAAGCATCTTCAATAAAAACCTATGTAAATAGCGAATAAAAGGATCGTTGAGATGCTCATTGTCTGCTTGCCTTGTCATTTTGATTATGGGATAGCTCTTGTATCTTGTGCAAGGGGTACCTCGTTGGTGGTTCTCTATGATACATATGTATTTACAATGACAAGAGCTTACTTGTGACTAAAGTTGAGTAGCATGAGGTTCGGTACTCATAAGTAAGGGGCATGAGATTTCAACTTATAACTTGTCAAGCATATCCTCTTAGTTGTGTCACTTTAACCTTAATCACCTAAAGATGCCTATGATAGGGGCAATGAGAGCTGAAAGCTAATAAGTACCATAATTTTGGGAGCTCTTTATGAAACTTGAAATCCCTGCTTCCCTCTGCGAAGGGCCTTTCTTTTACTTTTTAGTTGAGTCAGTAAACCTATTCCCCTCTATCTCAGCAAGTATTTTGAGTTGTTGTTTTTCATTCATTCATATGATTATTTATTCAATCATGTTTCTTATGTTCCTTGTTTTGCACATTGCTCTTATCTTGGTGATTACTACTTTGAAAGCTATCATCGAAAACCAGTTATTTGTGAACTCCAGCAAATTATCAACTATTCTTCGACCAAGAGCTAAGTTTGCCATTACCAATTATGATTTACTTTATGTATCTTTATTGCGTTTCCTTTACTTATTGCAAGTTAAGTTATATAATAGTGAGTTGTCTTCTATTATGATCTATGTATTGATGAATGTGATGCCTCTTGTCCGTATTCTTTTATCGACTCTTCACTCCATAAACCTGAGGCCATGTTTATTGAGCTTAGTTTCGCTTGGGGACAAGTGAAGTCTAAGCTTGGGGGGAGTCGATACGTCCATTTTGCATCACTATTCTATATCATAATTTACTATTATTCATTGATATATTTCATATTAAGAGATGATACTTATGTAATTTCATCTGTTTTTGCATGGTTGATGACTTTTGGAGCATGGACCGCTGCAGTCAGGGTTTTGATGGAAAAGGTGCTGTTTGGAGGCAAAATTCGCGAAGATCAGAAAATCTGGGAAAATATACGGAAAATCCTATTTTTCCAAAATACGAAGGAAGCCAGAAGGAGGAGTGGAGATGGGCCACAGGGGGCCCACACCACCCCCTGGCGTGGGCAAGCCTAGGCCGCACCACCAGATGGTGTGGCCGCCCTGGCCCACCTCTGGCTCTCCCCTCTGGCATATATAATCCTCCCGAAACCCTAATACTCGGGGAGCGACCACAGAAAGATTCCGCCGCCTCTGCGGGGCGGGAAACACCGAGAGAGAAAGATCTCTCCGGCAGACAGTTTTCTGCCAGGGGAATTCCTTCCCGGAGAGGGGAGATCGTTGCCATCAGCACCACCATCAAGCTGGACTTCATCGGGATCATCATCACCACCAGCACCATCATCACCATCTCCATATTGCTGTAACAATTGGGTTGAATCTTGCATAGTTCTTAGGGGAAACCTTCCCGGTGTTGATTACTCTTTGTAGTTGATTCTATTGAGTGGAACCATTGAATTATTGTTTATGTTCAGATTGTTATACATCCTTATTTCATCTCTGGTCATGATCCATATGATGTCTTGTGAGTAGTTCGTTTTGTTCTTGAGGACATGGGAGAAGTCATGTTGTTAGTAGTGGAGTTGTGTTGAGAAAGATTCAATAGTTTGATATTTAAGTTGTGGTGTACTTCTTCTAGCGGTGTCATGTGAACGTCGACTACATGACACTTCACCTATATGGGCCTAGGGGAATGCATTGTGTATTTGGCTACTAATCATAGGGGTTGCAGGAGTGACAGAAACCTGAACCCCCGTTAGGAAACCATTGCACAAGGGACGTAAGGGTCTTAGAGTTCAAATCTGTGGTTAGGTTTCTACCTTAATTACTTTCTTGTACTTACAGATGTTTGCAAGGGGTATAATCACAAGTATGTATTAGTCCTAGGAAGGTCAGTACATTAGCACACGTTCACCCACACAACACTTAGCGAACTAAAGAAGATTAATCAACTATATGAAGCGAAAGCACTTGACAGTCTTCCCGTGTGTCCTCGAGAAAGTTTGGTCATCTTAAGTAATACAACTGGCTTGTTTGCTAAATAAAGGATTGGGCTACTTGCTGCATTTATTCCTACTGTCTTTTATTTACTTGTACTTTACTTACTTGCTTTATCAAAACCCCCTAAAAATCCGTTTGTTAAGTATTTGCAGAGAATTCCTGATCCATACCACTAGCCAGCACCTTCTGCTCCTCGTTGGGTTCGACACTCTTATTTATCGAAAATACTACGATACACCCCCTATACTTGTGGGTCATCAGGGCTAACACCAGTGCAATCTGCTGCGCGTGTGCCGTGCTGTTGGGCCGGCCCATTATCGTTCCCGCGCGTTGCCCAACGATTCAAATATATATTTTCCTTTTTATTCAAAACCCTATTCTGTTAGTGATTTCAAAATTGAATTCACAATGATTTACTTAACCAAATTGCATGATTCAAATTTTGTTAGAAAGGAATTGAAAATCTCTACACACACCTGTTGGATTCAAATACTTTGGAATTATAGATTACCCATAATAAAAATAACAAGACAGAGACTTTTCCAACTTCAAATATTTTTATAAAATCAACCATAAATGCTTTGAGTTGATTCCAACTCTCAAAAATCACGTTTTCCATGATCTATCTGAATATTTAAAAATATTTAGTTTTACATGTAGTAGTCATGGGCTAGAATTAAAATAATGTTATATAGTCATTTCTAGTCATATTAATTCTATTAAAAAGGAACATTCAACTTTGTAATATATGCCAACCCCTTTAAATCACATTGCCAAGTATTAGAATAGGTGGTGATGACATGTGTCAACATGATTCCATATTTTGATTGGAGAATATTAAATCTTAAGTATTTTTCAAAGAGTAAAAATTGCATTTCCAAAATAAGATAAATAAGAATATGTCAATAGTTTATCTGATGATTGAGATGATGCTAGACCATCTAGTGTGAGCCCTTTGTGTGCTAAATAAAAGTAGCTAAGTATTGTTTGGTGATTGTGTACCTCGTATTTATTTATAGACGCTAGTACCGACCCGGGCTATGAGGAGGAGTACTACGAAGAAGAAGAGAACTTCAACAACTGCACCAACCAAGGCAAGCTATCCATGTAAGCTATACATGCAAGCTTAACTATCCAGGCCCACTATGCTAGTTGACCTATGCAACATGCACTATGAATGCTTGGTTATGCACCCTTGATTATAGGACTAGTCTTCGGTAGTTACACTTGAGTAGCACCCCATCGATAGTGATACCCTCATTGATAGTTGTTACTGCTAAACTAATACTGATCACTTTAGATGGGAACACCTAGATAAAATGATTATGAAAACCTTGGAATGATGAGTTATTCTATTGAAATGTTTTGACATGGGTATTGAAACACAATGATTTGGAGATGATACTGAATGAGGCATGTGTCTTGGCTTTGATAAAAACTGATGGTTGGGTTCAGATGCAATACCATTCCAACTTTACCGTACAACCACAATACCTAAGTTGGGTAGGGCTTAACTGGAAGTTTATATGTCTTAGTGTGGGTTACCTCGCGGAAAGAGGTTAAGCTGAGGATGCCTCGTGAATATGATTGTCCACCTATGCAGTTCTCGGGATGGCGGATGGCCATGGATGTGAGGCCAAACTCATAGGGGAGGTGCCTATACTAGGGTGTGTAATTGAAAGGTTAGGATTGATTATCCGCATACCAAGTATGATGATTCAGGGTTATCCCTAATGGATGTATCAAATTTTGTGGTGAAAGTGTACCACCTCTGCAGAGTGTCAAACTATTCGAATAGCCGCGTCCACGGTTATGGACAGTGGGAGTGGCCATACTGTTCTATTGTCAGATGTTTTCCAAAAGACTTGTGACTTGAACTATGACTTTGACCTGACCATAATAGGGTTGTGGAAATGAAAACTAGGTTCCCACTTGAGTAATCTAGATAACTAAAATAGGCTTTACTATTAAGTACTTATGAAATAAAACTAGCTTGCTGCAAACAAGACTGGAGCTTAGGATTCCTACTAGCATTGTCTTACTTACATTAGTGCTAGTTTGCGAGTACTTTAAAAGTACTCATGGCTTTGTCCCTGGCTATTCCCATGGCCAGACTATGAAGAGTGTAGGGGTCCGCATATGAAAATAATAAAATTTTACCCTACACCCCTAAACCCCTGATGCTGCCAGGACCTATCTATTAGTAATACAGTGACGGGAGGGCCTTTTTGTGAACTTAACCTTGAAGACCGAAAAGCATTGTCAACGCTCAGGAGAGCATGGTTGATGTAGACGAGTCGAAGCCGACCTCAAGGTCGTGATGGAGTCCTTGCGCTCATGTGGCTCCAACGACTTGAGTGCCTCAAGTGTGACACCTCACGGGGAGTTACACACGTCCGGTTCCTGATGATGACTCCCGCTTCCCTGATCCAGCATCAGTTGCGCAAGTAGAGCTCCTAGATCCGAATCCCGCAGCGCGACAGCGCTCCGCGGTGAAGATATCTCTCGTTCGTGTAGTCCGAACTTGGGACCACGGTCATGAGAGAGAGAGAGAGAATATCAATTGGAGGTCTTCCCAAAAGTGAGAAGACCTTTATTGAATATTGTGTGTATTTATCTAGCCAAATACCCCCACTTTATATAGGGGAGGGGAGGTACTACCTCCCTCAAAGTCCTGGGGTGGGACTAAAGGAGAGGAGAGGAGGAGGGGTGGCGCCGCCGGCCACCCCCATGGGCCCCGAGCGAGGGGGGGGGGTGCTGGCCCACTAGGGAGCCGGCCACCCCCTCTGGCCCTTCTCCCTCTTACCTTTCCCTAATGGGCCCTCTTCCCACCGAAATTGGCCCATCAAGCCTTTTGACCTTTAAATTGATTTTCTCTTTTATTAAATAATTATGAATAAATGATTAAATCAATATTTAACATTCATTCATATATTATTCAATATCCATGGCTATGGAACGCCTTCCACCTCCACTCCGGACATCCTCTGGACTTACCGAAACCCTTCTAGTTTTCTCTCTACTATTCTTCAGCGATTCTTCCGATCCTATAAACACTCTCTAAGCATCATCAAACCCTTAAGCGTGATACCCTATGATTTGGGAACACTCCAGACATGGTCGGGACACTCTTGGACCAATGATCGACAGAGGGACCTGGATGGCCATGTGACCCCTGTGTGTTCCATGAAGATCTTTCGTCGTTTGAACCAGACGGTCGTGTCCTATTCCCTTTGTCTCTCAATACTTGCATTTCTCAAGATCTGATCAATGACATCACCATGTCGTGTTCAATCTCGTTACCGAACAATACTACTTGACTCGTTCTGACAAGTGATATCCCTGTGATCAAATCACACGTTGCGCGACTATTGGATATAACTTCTCCGAGTGGGCCCTTGAGTATCTTTTCATCACGTGGACGGACAAATCCCGCTCTTGACATATATTGCCTCTACGGTTTCCTCTGAGTACCTGAACACACCTTTATAACCACTATATTACCAAGTGGCGCTTGATACTAACTAAGCACTCTCGGGAGACAATGATTGATATAGCCTCATGGTCTAAGGAATAGTCTACGAGGATCCATTTCTAATCATCGTAACTTGAAATTTGTGACATGATCGGGTCACGATGTTTAGGTTGGGTATTGGTTCATCATCTCATTCTTAGAATGAGTTGACTCCATTTCCAACTGGCATAAATGCCACATGATCAGGAAACTTGATCATCTATTGACCAATGAACCAGTGACTAGAGTTTCACTAGGAACCCCTGGTTGTTTATATATCACACGTGTATTGATGTTTCCACTCAATACAGTTATAGCATGATATAAAACTTAATCATAAACTTTATTAAATATGATAATAGTCCTTATTACTATTTGTCTCTAGGGCATATTTCCAACAAAGAGGACTATCCAAAGGATGGACAACAGGAGGTCTACGATAACTAGGATCATCTCCCATCGTCAGCATTGCCTGTGACAATGAAGATGGAGTCTACTACGTTTATTTCCGCTGCTTTGATGTGTATTAAGACTTGATCATGAGATCAACTATTTGTAAGACTATTATGGCTTGTAATGGATGATGTACTATGCTACCAATTCTATTATGTCTCGCAAAAATGGTAATCCTGGGATTGCGATGTACGACATAACAGGCACCTGGACTTAAAAATCTGGGTGTTGACAATTGAATTCCTCCTCAAGCCATAAGAAGAATGGGAGTGGGATTTTTCCGCCCTGTTGAGAAACCCCTTGTGGTGGAAGGAGAAGGACAATGCTCTACTCAAGTGGAGCCCTCACCTACTCAATATCTTCATCAACCATATAGCCATCAAGATACCATGATTGAATAGATAACACATGATCAATGTCAAGAACAAATGAATGATGGGTGTGTACTAATGGCTCCAAAAATAGCCATCTTCCACCATGTTTAAACAATTTTTAGTCAAGCAATTGACAAGAAACTCTCAATCCTTGCCACTAATGACTAATAATTGCAAAGATATGCAAACCATTGCTTTGATTTGTGTTGTGCAGGAAATCACGCTTTTTAATGTGAAATCAGTAGTCATAATGAAGGTTTTTGAGGAAGTCCACACGACCAAGTAATTGTGAAGCCAATTCCAGGAAACAGTAGCCATAATGACCACTGGTACGGGCAGGGCCCGCCCGTACCATCCGTCGTACCATGTGGAAGCGGCTCCATCTCATCAAACCCTATAATTTTCGTGAAGACGCATATATATTTTCAGGTCTTTGCCAGCACGTAGAAGGCCGCCATTCTTAGATTGCATCACAACACCACCAAAGGAGATCCACACCATTGTTCACCCCTTCCATCTTCCATCCCCTCCATTAGCCATGGCCATTACTTTGTACTTTAGATCTCCTTGTGATTTGGCGACCATTGTAAGAATATTTGATTTTAATCTAAGTATTTTGCACAATGTTTTTTATCCTTGATCTTATTGTTATGAATGAGTAGTCCTCATGGGGTGTGGGTTGGGGAGAAACCTCGTAGCAATTATGTGCATCTAATCTATGGGAGAATTGTGTTTTGTTTGAAATAGATATTTGTATCTTTTGTTTCTTTATCTCTTGTCTCAATCTTTGAACTTGTAGGTACCCAAGAAACCATAGATTGATAAAGGCTTGAGGTGAGATACTTGGCTAGCGGCGATCTCGGAACCCCAGTGATAGAAAGGGTAGTACGGTCTTCGCTTAGCGACCCATTCGAGATCACAACAACATCACCACTTAATGCTTTGATCTGTGTTTTACACTTAATAGTCGTTTGTAGTCTGTTGCTTCGTGGTGCACTCGGTTGGATTCAAAGACTATTGCAATGCCTACTGCATCACAGGGGCTCTAGTATATTAGGATGTATTGCCCACAAGAGATTATCCCTATTAAAACATTACACATGACTATGCTTATTATTATATTTTATCCCATATGATGTGCATCTTCAGGTGGATCTTCAACCCTGGCCTATCTCCATCCATTGAATTAACCCATTATAAAAGTAAACTATATTGGTCTGGTAAATGAAGGTAAAACAAAGAAACAAAGTCTTGTAGACGTGTCCTTTTTATTTCCTTTTAGCATTGCTTTCCGATGTTCGACTAAACCTAGGTCTACTAGGGAAAAAGCTATTATACTACATCCGTGAATCCGGATCGAAGGTATCAACCCCTTTTCTAGCACTGTTGCCAGGGGAAGCAATTTCGCTATCCTGGTGAGGTCACTAGAGACCTTGTTTTTAGTTTTATTATTTGTTTATAGTTTATTTCTTATTATTAGTTTACTTTCTAGCTATCTATTTGAAAATCCAAATAATCAGTTACTTGCTATTTATTTTCTTTACTTAAAAAATGCCAAAAATACAAGAGCCATGGCTCAAAAGAGACTTGGGGAGTATGCTACTCCCACTAATGATTGTATTCATGCACCTATCACTCAGCTCGCTGTTGATGCGGAAGCCTATGAAATTAAGGCTAACCTTTTAAGTTTGGTTCAGCAAAACCAATCTAGAGGCTCATCTTCTGAGGATTCAGGTTTGCACTTAAATACTTTTACTGAAATTTGTGACATGATTCGTATTAAGGATGTAGATCCAAATGTTGTTCAATTACGATTGTTTCCTTTCTCTCTTAGAGGAAAGGCTAAGGACTGGTTGCTAGCTCTATCTGAGGGCACTATTAAATCTTGGGAGGAATGCACTAATATGTTTATGACTAAATTTTTCCCCTAGCTAAAACTATGCAACTAAGATCCAACATTACAAGCTTTAGATAAGAAGATCGTGAGCCACTAGCGCTTGCATGGGAAAGGATGAAAGGAGACGTAATGAACTGTCCTAGTCATGTGATGGAAGAATGGCTTATATTATATTTATTTTATAATGGCCTTAACCCAATGTCTAATTCTATGCTAGATACTGCAGCAGGAGGAACAATCATGAGAATGCAAGTGAGTGTTGCAAAGAAATTACTTGATGATATGCAAAACAACCATGCCCAATGGAATGTAGAAAGAACCTTGAAACAAGTGAGTTCAATGACCGAGGTAAACAATGAAGAGCTTACATCTAAGGTAGACGAGTTACTCAACATAGTAAAGGGTAAGGAACATACCCAAGTTAATGTTATCACTACCGATGTTAATGATGTTAATTTTATAGCTCGCACTCCTTATAATCCTGCTTGGAAGAACCAAAAAAATTCTTCTAATGTTCGAAACCATTATTCTAATCTTGCAAGAGCTCCTTACAATAATTATGATAATCATAATGGAGCAAATCATGGCAATCTCTCGTTTGAGCAAACTGTGAGAACCTTTATTCAAGCTCAAACCGAGGAAAATAATATGCTTATTAAAGTTATGGAGAACCATGAAAGTAGTATAGAAAAATTATCTAACCAAGTCGTTGCAATTAGAAATGATGTGCAGACTCTACATGAAAGGACAAAGACCATGAAGGCTCAATTGGGAAAGGTCGTAGCTGAGAGCCAAGCTCTCATACTTGCAAAGTTTGCTATGAAGCCTGAGCCCAATCCGGTAGAAGACCTCAAGATGATGAGGGTGGTAACAAATGAAGAGAAGCCTAAAGATATGGATTATAGCAACATGCCAACACCTGAATATACCGTGGAAGATCTACTAAATATGATCACCGTGAAGAATCCTAGTATAGGACAAGATAATGATGCTATGCATCAATAATTTATTCAACAAGTAGCATCTAAAGTTTGAGATTTAGAGATGAGTATAAGAGACTAGCTGATAAGCTTCCTGCTAAGCTAGATGATATATTTGAGCCTACTATTAAAATTAAGATTGGGGTTAATGAGATATCTACACTTTGTGATCTTGGTGCAGGTGTCTCAATGATTTCCAAAAGCTTATTTGATAAGTTAAACTTGGGGACATTTGCAACTACTAAACTAAGACTCCATCTAGCGGATTCAACTTATAAACAATTTGTTGGGATAAAAGAAAACATAGTTGTTGAAATTAAAGGTAGTCCCAGTCTTATTGATCTTATTATTGTGGACATTCCTGAAGATCCCATAGCACCTATAATTCTAGGTAGGCCCTTCCTAAGAACTATTAAAGCATTAATCAATTTATATGAAGGGAATGTGAGAATAGGACTACCATATAGAGATCCTTTTATAGTCCACTTCCCTAGGAAGAAGAAGGCCAAGCCTAATGATGACGATGGTATAATTACTTTAAAAGCCAATTAATTTGGAGTGGGTGTTCCACTCATTAAAACTAAATGATCACCATCTGGGTCAAGCTAATTGACCTTAACTAGAAGCGCTTCAAGAGGCAACCCATGTGAAATAAAAGTTTTTACCCTTGTGTTAGTTTTGTTTGTTCTTGTTTTTGTTTTGTTTTTGTTTTTAATAATGAGTGCTCAAGGAGACCTTTGGAGAGAGGACAAGAAATAAGGTAATCCTCAATCTTTTATTTTTTACTAACACATGGCCTAAGAAGTATTGCTGATTTTTATGAAATATATTTGCTGTTATTTTGTCCTTTGATAAGATGTGCAAAGATGCACGAAACTACTAACCAAATTCTTTGAGTTTTTCAGCTCACTGGCCCAATAACGACTAGTGGTACGACTAGAAGGAATGCCCGTGCCACATCGAAGCATTGGAAAATAGAAACTTTGTTTTTTGTCATAGGACCCAGGGGTCATAACGACCACTGGTACAGTCGGACGCGCCCGTACCACGCGCCAATACCGTACCCTCGAGCAAAACATCAGGTTTCAAGCATAAGGTACTGACCACATAACTACCAGTAGTACAGGAGCACGCGAGTGTACCGCACGTTCGTACTGAGTAAATCGCCAGAAGGGATTCGTCACCCCCAAGGTATGTTACTCAGTACGGGCGGGCTTCGACCGTATCGCCCGCCCATACCACGTACGTGGCCGCCATAACAGCCAGGAGGAGGTAACCTAAAATCCCCAAACACAAACGTTTCTCTTTCTTCTTCCTCCAAACTCCAAACCACCTCCATTGGATCTTCAATTTTACCCAATCTTTCTTTGATTCCTCGCACCCAATCGATCTAAGGTATGATTCTTCTCCAACCCCCAACTTATTTGCAACAAAATTATGCTCAATATTTCACCATTATCAATATAGACTTAGGTGTTGTTCTTGAGCTAATCTTGATATTGAGAATGCTTAGGATTGTTTTTAGAGGAGTTTCTTTTGTAACAAGTGTATAGGATCGTTTATGCTATGTTTCAATTGGACTAAAAAAATTAATTAGCATTTTATTTATTTATTTTGTTTTAGATGAACACGTGGAGCCGTACACGTGCGATGGCTGCGGAACCTGCCGCACCACCCATTGATACATTGACCCCCTGAGTCACTTCGTATCGAGTTTACCGAGGAGTTTAAGCTGAACCGTTTTGACCGTCTCAAGTTCTGAGAAATCAAGTCCACCAAGTGGGAGTGTCCCAATATCCTGAACCAACTTGGCATTCGTGTTGATTTTGATTTACTTTGCAGCAATGTTGGTTTGTATGACTGTGTCTTCTAGGATGTCTCCACGTACCGCCGCTTGACGCTTGAGTTTCTCAGCACCTTGATGCATACGGTGTGCTCTCACTATTGTTCCGAGGAGAAAATGCCTGGAGTTGATCGCATCAACTTCCATCTTATGAACTATGAGTGCTCCTTGACGCTCGACCAATAGGCTCAATGTTTTGGATTTGCCAACAACACCACCGACATACGCTCCACCACCTTTGTTTTAAATCCTGCACCTTGGGAGTACTTTAATTTAATGAGAATTCGTGGAAACACACCCAAGGGGAACCAAATTGATCATCCTACTATTCGCTATTTGTTTTATGTTATTGCTAACACCTTGGAGGCATGTGGTGAGTTTACTAGAGTCAATGAGGAGGACATGATGGTCCTTGCAAAAGCTACTATTATTAATTGTAACTTAACGCCAAATTTGGGCACCCTTCTTGTGTTTTACCTTAAGCATCAAGCTCTGCAATCTCGAGGATCCATATGCAGAGGAGGAGTTATAACCGTTCTTGCACCCGCACTTCACGTCAAACTAGGTAACACCCAACCATTGAAAGGAAGTCACCGTCTTGGTTTTTCTACTCTAAGAGCTTGTGGTATGATTTCTAGAACTGATGGTAGATACTTCCTTGACATACCTAGAGCTGGTCACTTGATCCCAGCTCCTTTGCCTAATGGTCTATTCTCTATCGAGGATGGACATTTGTGTTTTGACGAAGGTTGAGGCAGGTCTACCCCATCAAGAAATACCCATGGGAGAGGGAGGAGAAGATGAAGAAGTAGAACAAGAGGGACCCGAACAAGATGTACAGCCACCAAACTACTACACCACCTATGAAGACATCTATGCTCTCGAAGGGAATATCCAAAACATGAATAACCTCTCCATCAACCTTCGAGATGATTATACCAACCTCGCCACCCAGTTCCATGATTGGAGCAGCCAATGGAACATGGGAGATTATCCACCACCACCACAATGAGCAACAAAAGGGCTTGAAAAAGCCTGAGCTTGGGGATGTGTTCCCTCAGCAATTTAATTTGTGTAATAATGAGGTCGTACTCCACCTCCTTGAGAGCTTTGAAACACTCGTGTTGGTTTGTTCCAACACTTTGTTTTTTCCTTTGTTGCGTTTTTAGTTTTCTTTTGTTTTTTGTTTTTCTTTTCTTAGTTTCTTGCTTGGTCACAATTTCTTTCCTATTCTTTAATTCCTATCCTCAAAATTACAAAAATATTTTTCCATTTTTGTTTTTTCATGAACATGGATTTGCACTTTGCCTCTTTGCTTTAACATTACAATGGGAATAATCATGCTTGAATTTTGAAGGAAGACATCCCTATAAGGAAGATAATTATGAAGTCACTCATCAAAGGTATGTCCTATTTCTCCCACTTTTGAACTTTGAGTTGTTTATTTTAGTTGGTTGATTTTCTAAGATGCCATGCTAGTGGGAGTAATTCAAAATAGTTAGAGTAAACCTTTTATTGGTATGAATGATTAGTTGTGGAAGTTTTTGCTCTAGTTCTTTTATCTAACCGAGTCTTGCCTTGGAAATAATATTTCTAAACAAGTACAACAAGAAAAAGTCTAAAATTACGACTTGTTTGATGAATGATTGTCTTGAGAGTATACCCTTAAAGATACTTAACCCCATAGATGTTTCGATAGACTTGACGACACTCTTGAAAGGAGTTGTTTGATTGAAATGAAGTCTAGTGGTAATTGTGTTGCATGCCAAAGCTAACCTTGTGGATCAAACCATGGTACTAGTAAAAAAGAAAAAAAAGTTCTATGTTTCTCATGCACACCTTTGGATGCCAACAACTCCGCTAGCCTTTGAACAATCTATGTATAACCCCATATTTCGGCTATGAGTTGACGACATGAGTGGCATATGTCGTGAGAATGACCACGGCAGTCGCTGACATGGGCAGCGATTGATAGAAGAGGGGGCGAGAGCTGGCGGCCATCTACGATGCGAGATGGGGGCGGATGCACATGGGTTTACCCAGGTTCGCCCCTCATAGGGTAATGACCTACTCCTGCTAGATTGTATGGAGAGCGAGTTACAGGGGTGGCGAGCTCGGCGTCTGAGCAGCGAGTCACTCGAAAGGGGTGTATGATGGAATGTAAGTCCTCAATCTACCCTAGGGAGGTTTATATAGGGGTACCTCGCTAGGGTTTGCAGTATACAACCAAACAAGTTATGGATTCGGAGGCTTTTGACCTAATCCAACTGGGCTTTAACAATGCTTCAGGACCTCCAGTCTCCAATCGCCAGGCCTTCTCTTCAGTCGTGTTCCAGTCGCCGTCCTGCAGGCCTACTCGCAAGTCCTTTGGCCCAATCAAAACATCCCTCTGGGCATACCCTGTTTGGCATATCCCCATCAGTAGTCCTCGAGGCCATCATTGATTTAGCGCAGGTGTTCTTTGGTAGTCGGAGTACGCGAGTCCAATTTGGATGCCCAGTCGAATCAGTGATGGACTCTGTCGAGAATGGAGGAAATTTCCGCCCGATTCCTAGTCGTAGCTTTGGCATTCGTATTCTTGCTTGAATCGCTATCCCTATCGATTGGACATGGTACAATTGCCGGTGAGTCGAGTGGAAGAAGTTGGACTGTCGACTTGGTCAAACTAGCCGTTAGGTAATCCAACAGTAACTTCGGCACAATTACCGCCGGTAACGACTATCTCGAAATTGGCGGGTCGCGTTGCTCTTATAAAGAGAGTGGTGTGAGAGTTCACGGATCTTCTTCCGCGTTCCTTGCTTCCATGCTCCCCAGTCTCTTCGTCTCCTCATGATCTGAAATTTCCAGACCGAGCAACCCTGACTCCTCTCAATGGCGCCTCCGAAGGATTTGTGGGGGAAATCCAAGTGCAACACCACGCAACTCAAATCGTTCGAGGATGCGGGGGTCCTCTGCAAAGTGAACTGGCAGATCCCCGCGCCCTCCGAGGTCGAGTTGAGGCCTCGCGCTAGCGAGTTCATTTGCTTTCCTAGCCATCTAGATAGGGGTTTAGGGTTCCCTACCTCCATCTTCTTCCGGCGATTTTGCGCAGATTATGCAATCAAGCCGTTAGATCTCGGCCCACCAGTATCGAGCAGTTGGCAATCTTCGTCACCTTCTGCGAATGTTATCTTGGATGCCGCCCCTATTTCCCGCTGTGGCTGGAATTATTCCACAACCGCATTGGGAGCAATGGATTTGGCGACCCCATCTTGGCGGCAGGCAGCGTCACCTTCCAGCTAAAGCCAAAGGCAAACTTCTTCAAGCTCATGCTGCCGAAGAAGGCTGCAAGCGAGTGGAAGAAAATTTGGTTTTATGTGAGGGAGTATACCCCCTCTGGCGAAGTGGCGCTCCCCGAGTATGTCATGGAGAGGAGCGAATCCCGCCGACTGATAGCGGACAAGCTTCTCGATGATCAGAAGATGGACATCGCGGAGATGATGGACCATATCTAGGTGCTAAAGGAGAAGGGATTATCCACAATCAATCTGTACAATTGCTGGCTCAGGCATCGCTTGGTCCCATTGGCGACCCGGCCCAGAGAAGAATGATCCTTCCCAGACTAGCAAGGAGCCATGGGAAGCCACGGACTATAAGGCCTCCCTGAAGAAGATCACTGATGCGGAATTTACCACTACGTCGGCCGGGCTTGCCCCGTACGTGCCTGAGAAGAATGAAGCTCCAACGGTAAGCCACTCTCACTAGGTTCATCTTCAAACATGACCCTCGTGGGGCAATTTGCAACCGCATCATGTAATGTTTATTCGTGGTTGTTCTCAGTTGTTTTAGGTTCTCGAGGGTTGGCTTCCCCCACTCGATGAGGAAGTTCCCAAGGAGCTCGAGGAGGGGACCAAAGATGACTCCTCTGAGAGCGAAGAAGAAGAAAGGAAGGTTCCTCCCTCGGCGCCCGTGGCTCGCAAGACTCGCATGCAGAAGAAGCACGAGATCAAGGTGAGTCACAGTCTTCAAGAGCGTGATGAAGACGACGAAATTCTGCAGGAATATAGTTCACTATGCACCGCCACGCCAGCGAAGCCCGCGCGCAAACCAAAGTCACTCGCGAAGAAGCCGTCTGCAAAGCCAGCGTCGCCACCTAGGTCGGTGGTGGTGTTTGGGTCGGACGACGAGTCCGATGATGACGTGAACAAGTGAAATGGATCGTATGGGCACCTAGAGGGGGGGTGAATAGGTGCTACTTCAAATTTTAATGCCTTTTCAATTTTAGGCTTAGCACAAAGGGTAAATTCTCTAGATAAACTATTAGGTGGAATTTCCCTATATGCAAACCTATCTACTAGCGAGTAAAGAGCGAGTGGAAGAGGAATGGGTAAACATAGTGAAGCACGCGGAGACACGGGATTTGTTTGACTGCAGTTCCTTCCTTGTTAAGGGAAGTACGTCTGCGTTGGAGGGGTGGGCGGTACTAAGACCACCACGCCACAATAGGCCTCACCCTGTTCTCTGATGGATCCCACCACCAAAGGCCTGATCCACCTTTCCACTATAGGGACCCTTCGAGGCGGGTACCGGCGCCTTTACACAACTAGTGGGGCACAACTCCACAATCAACTTGGAGGCTCCCGAAATGACAACAAGCTTCCACAAGAACAATGTTATCAAATACAACAAACAAGATCTAGATATTGTCAAGAATACTAGATCAGGGATTTCTCCAAATGAATGGAGAGGAGTTGATGCGCTTGATTCGTGATGATGATGATTCTCTCCTTCAATTCCCCCAAAGATCAAAGCCTTCGGGTGGTTAAAGTGGGAGATCGAGAATGGGAGCTCTTGCACAATGTCTGGACAATTTCGAATGAATCAAGAAGACTGAACGTTGGGGAAGAAGGGGTACTTATACCCCCTTCCAAAACCAGCTGTTGGAGACTTTGGGGGCCGGATTATCCGCCCCAAGTGAGGGCCGGATTATCCGTCCTGGGGAAAACTCCGCCCAGACTCGGAATATCCGGCAGATAGTCTGCCCCCTCTCAGAGTGTCGCACAGAGCTTGCACTTGATCATCTTCTGGGGGCCGGAATATCCGGCCCTAGGTGAAGGCCGGATTATCCGGCCTGGGGAGAAAAAACCGCCCCAGTTCGGATTTTTCGGGAGAAAATCCGACCGGACTCCGAGCGACATGCCTTGGCATGCTTTGAGCAATGAGGTAGGCCGGATTATCCGACCCTTGGTGGGGCGGATAATCTGGCCCCTCTCAAAGCTTCCTGCACACTTAGCGCACATGAATAATCTCCACAGTATTGTTATCTAACACGCAAAACACAGGAAAACATGAAATATTCTTTCAATCTCCCCTTTTTGGTGTTAGATGACAATACTAGGATTTGCAGGAAAGGATTACAAGAACACCAACAATAAACATGGAAGAGACTCCCCCTCAGTGTGTGCATATTAGAAATTTGCATTTGAATACAAATGCACACAAATAGGTGAATCTATTCCATAGACATATGAGCAATAAAATCATACCACCGAGGTAGAAGAGAGGCATCCTTTAAATGGCCTCAATAATCAACATGATAACCAATATAAGCGCCTTCCTTGATAAAGATTTCCAGCATAATAGGATATGAATAGATGAATCCATAAGCATAATCCATGAGATAAATCCAGACAACCACTGGCATAGAGTCTCAAACAAACCCCAAATCACAAATTTAAAGTTCAACGCTAAATGGGCATAAGCGAGAAAATGACGAGCAGAAAAATGCAAGTGCTTATGCCCGACCCATGCAAATCCTCGAAGATCCTAATAGAACTACTTCTCCCATTTGGCATCGAGACACCAAAAAGGAAGAAGAGCGATGCTAGCGCCCCAAGGGATCACTCGTAGTCCTCATGAGAGAGAACAACCAAAAAGAGACAAGATTGAGTTTGATTCCCATAAGAACATGAGAGAGCGAAAACAACCAAAAAGATCCAAAACAAAACAATTCTCCTCAAGGGAAGGGTGGTGGCCGAAGCCACCTTGTTGGAGTGTATGGTGTGACACCGCAAAGATATATATTGGGTTCACGACCAATACTCATCAATAAGCTCACATATCACACAATGATATTAAGAGAAATGATTTATCTTGCTTTTGGAATTATGGGGGGAGGGTTGGCCCAATGAATTAGGACCACACTCCCCCTATATACATGCCCACACCTAGACCAAATAGGACTGAGATGTACGAGTGAGTGCATGGGTAATCAAGACAAACTCCTGGAATCAATGATATTTAGCTCATTCCTCAAGTAGCAGAATCTTGCTTCATCAAGTGGCTTCGTAAAAACGTCCGCAAGTTGGTTCTTCATGCTCACAAAAGATAGATCAATATCGCCTCGAGCAACATGGTCTCGAATAAAATGATTCCGAATCTCAATATGCTTTGTCCTTGCGTGTCGTACCAGATTGTACGCAATTTTGATTGCACTTTCATTATCACATAAAAGAGGCACTTTGTCACAATTGACACCGTATTCCTTTAAAGTTTGCCTCATCCACAATAATCGAGTACCGGCAATGGCAGCAGCAACATATTCAGCTTTGGCAGTGGAGAGAGATATACAATTCTGCTTTTTAGATGACCAACACACAAGAGATCTTCCCAATAATTGACAAGGTCCAGAAGTGGATTCCGATCATCCTTATCACCAGCCCAATCTGAATTAGTATAACCACATAGAGAGAAATTGGATCCCTTGGGATACCAGAGACCAAAGTTAGGGGAATGAACTAAATATCGAAAGATCCTCTTGACCGCCACTAAGTGGCTTTCTTTAGGAGCTGCTTGATACCTTGCACACACACCCACACTCAACACAATATCGGGTCTAGATGCGCAGAGGTAAATAAGAGAGCCGATCATGGACCGATATACCTTTTGGTCCACATCTTTACCATGTGGGTTAAGTTCAAGATGACATTTTGTTTACATCGGAGTGGCGACACCATTAAGATCCGTCATCTTGAATCTCTTGAGCATGTCTTGGATGTACTTTGCTTGATTGATGAAGATTCCTTCTCTAAGTTGCTTGATCTCAAATCCAAGAAAGAACCGTAATTCCCTCATCATAGACATCTCAAACCTGTCAGTCATAAGCTTTGAAAATTCATCATTAAAAGATTTATTAGTAGAACCAAAGATGATATCGTCTACATATAGTTGGCATACGAAGAGCTCCCCCTTAACCTTCTTAGTAAAAAGAGTGGGATCGATTTGCCCAACTTCGAAGCCACGGTCTAGCAAAAGCTCTTTAAGGTGCTCATACCACGCACGTGGGGCTTGTTTAAGGCCATAGAGTGCCTTATCGAGTTTGTAGACATGGTTCGGGAAGTTAGGATCCTCAAAGCCCGGGGGTTGATTTACATATACCAACTCATGTAGAGGACCATTAAGGAAAGCACTCTTGACATCCATTTGCTGCAATTTAAAATTGTTATGGGCAACATAAGCAAGGAGGATACAAATGGACTCAAGGCGAGCCATTGGAGCATAGGTCTCTCCGAAGTCAATGCCCTCAACTTGAGAGTAGCCTTGTGCTACAAGTCTTGCCTTGTTCCTCACAACAATGCCATTCTCATCTTGCTTGTTTTTAAATATCCATTTGGTGCCGATAACATTGCGGCAATCTTTGGGTTTCTCCGCGAGTTTCCAGACCTTGTTGCGCTCGAAATTATTCAATTCTTCATGCATAGCAACAACCCAGTCCGGATCTTAAAGAGCTTCAAAGACCTTCTTGGGTTCCACCATTGAGATGTGAGCTTGATGCTCACCAAAACTGGCCAATTCCCTTCTTGTAGAAACCCTTCGTCGAAGATCACCAACAACCTTGTCGAGGGTGTGACCTCTTAACTCAAGGTTTTGATCAGCCTGAGCTTTGCGACGAAGTTCAATAAGTTTGTTGTCTCTTGGTGGAGGAGTTTCATCACTTGAATCTTCATTGGAATCATTTGCTCGACCTTGATCAGAATCTAGGAGAAAAGTAGTAGGTGGTGATGAAGCGTGCCCTTGAGATGAGTCAACAACCATAACAGGAGACTGCTGAACAACAGGTGAGTCAGGGCCAGATAATCCGGCCGATGGAGTGGCCGGATAATCCGGCCTGGGAGTATTTGTAGCAGCGTCATCAGGCTGCCTGGGGCTTGCTTGAACTGGTGAGGGGCCGGATAATTCGGGGCTGGCTGGAAAATCCGGCCTGGAGCTTGCATCGATAACTTCAGCACCAGAAGCAATATGGTCATCAGGAGCGAGGTGGCCGGATAATCCGACCTGGAGCTTTCTAGAACATCTTGACCTTCAGTAGTTGATGGAGATGGTGTAGAAGTTGCTCCCGTGGTTGGAACACGTTGCGAATGTGTAGATGAGGGCTCTACATGAGTAGAGCATTGTCCTTCCTGATCCGCCACAAGGGGTTCCTCAATGGGGCGGAAAAATCCCACGCCCATTCTTCTTATGGAATCTTGGGGTATTTCAACATCTGCATCACAAACACCAACTTGCTCCGCACGGGAAGCGTCATTTTCCTCGAATACCACACTACAAGATTCTACAACAGTTCTGGAGAGATTATTGTAGACTCTATAAGTGTGGGATTCGGCACCATAGCCAACAAAAATACCTTCTAGAGCCTTAGATTCAAACTTAGATAAACCAACTCCCTTGATGAGAAAGAAACACTTAGACCCGAATACCCGAAAGTATGAGATGTTTGGCTTGTTACCGGTAAGTATTTCATATGAAGTCTTGTCCAAGATCTTACGGATGTATAACCGGTTGGATGAGTGACAAGCGGTAGAGATTGCTTCAGCCCAGAAGTTATATGGAGATTTGAATTCGGCTAGCATTAATCTTGCCATATCCATTAGAGTCCGATTCTTCCTCTCGGCTACACCATTTTGTTGAGGGGTGTACGCAGCGGAATATTGATGTCTTATCCCCTCTTCACTTAGGAACTCATTTAAGGTGTAGTTCTTGAACTCAGAGCCGTTATCACTTCTTATAGTGAATATAGGTACGTTGTGTTAACGTTGAACCTCGTTGGCAAAGTCGATGACAGTTTGTTGAGTTTCACTCTTCAACTTGAAGAAATAAACCCAAGTGTATCTTGAGTAATCATCAACAATCATTAGACAATACTTCTTCCCACCGAGGCTTGCATGAGATGGAGGTCCGAAGAGGTCCACATGAAGGAGCTCTAAGATCCTTTTGACGAGATAATAGTCTTCCTTTGATGAGGAGAGTCATGCATTTTCCCTTCAACACACGCCCTGCAAACACGATCTTTGGCAAAGGAGACATTTTCTTTTAGTCCAAGGATGTGGCCACCCTTGTGGAGACTTTGCAAAGTTCTCATATTGGCGTGGGCTAGTCGGCGATGCCATAGCCAACCCGCGTCAGCCTTTCCGAAAAGACACATCGGGCCTGTAGTGGTTTTCCCCGAAAAGTCCACCACGTACAGGTCATTTTTGACATATCCCACGAAAGCGACTTTTAGAGACTTGCTCCACAAGAGTACCACCAAATCAGCATCAATATAAACGGCAAAGCCCATCTTACCAAGGGCGCAAACTGAAAGTAAGTTGTACCCGAGGGTCTCAACAAGCATGACGTCCACGAGAGAGATATCATGAGCCACCACAACTTTGCTGAGACCCAATACCTCAGATTTTGACTTGTCACCATAGGAGACGGTTATATGATCATGATTTGGCCGCATCTCCGTGATGATCTCCTTGCTTCCGATCATATGACTCGTGCAACCGCTATCGAGTACCCATTTAGAACCACCGGAAGCATAACCCTGCAAGAAAGTTACTTCTTGGTTTTAGGTACCCATTTTTCAATGGGTCCTCTCATGTTAGTGACAAGGGTCTTGGGGACCCAAATAGACCAAGGAATGTAACAATCATAAGGGCCTACATAACTAGCATAAACATCACCATAATAATCACAATATAATTCAAAATTAGGATTGTTAGCCCCTGCAAAACCATTATAATTAGTCTTGTCATTGGTAATGTTACTAGTCTTTGATTGAGCAGTCTTGCTCTTCTTCTTCTTGTTGTTTTTCTTGCTCTTTGTCTTGGGAATGTAACCAAGACCTTCTTTTCTATTGTTTGTCCTTTGCTTGCTCAGTATCTCATCAATAACTTCTTTACCTTTGTGTTGAGAGCCTCTTGCAAGATCTTCTTTTCCATAAGATGATGTGGAGGTACTTGGGACATCATACCGTTTCAATTGAGTTTGGAGCTGGTCATGAGACTCATTTAAAGTAGAATGATCACTCTTCAATGCCTTGTGAGCACTTTCAAGATTATCAAACTTCTCCAAAAGTCTAGCATGAACAACCCCAAATTCAATATTTTGTTTCTTTAGTTTCTTTACCTTGGCAAGTGCATGGTCACGTTCTTTGATGAGCTGAGCCACAGCTTCTTCATGTGACTCCTCAATGGATTCGAGTCTCTCTTCCAAAGATACTCGAGCTTCCTCTTCTTCTTCCAAGGCATTCTTCAAAGAAGCTATCTCCAAGGCATCTTCTCTTTCAATTCTGCCCTTTTCTTCAAGAAGATCTTTGGCTTGAGCAAGTTGACTCATAAGAGCATCAAAATGGAGTTTGTGCTCACCTTGCAGGTTAGTGAAAAAGGTGTCCAAAGCAATAACTTCTTCTTTCATTTTAGGACTGTCATGATCATCCATATCCAAAATTATGTTAGTCTTAGGAAATGAAGAGCTAGAACTTGATACCTTGGACCCTCTTGCCATTAGGCAAGTAGCGTTGTTGTTGATGACGTTCTCGTTTGGCGAGTCGAAGAGAGATGATGGAGTCGATGTGGTGGCTATAGCAGCCACCTCGCGAGAACTATCTTCATCCTCTTCATCTTCGCTTGCAGAGGAGTATTCTTCTTGTGCCACTAAGACGATCTTGGGTTGCTTCTTGCAGGGGCCATTCTTCTTAATAAATGGCTTCTTCTTAGGTGCTTTGAATTTTTATTTAAGAATGAGCCCGTCACCATTGTCTTCTCTATTTTGATATGGACACTCGGCTACAAAGTGCATCCTATCTCCATAGTTGTAGCAAGTTCTCAGTTTTGGGCCACTTTCTCTTCTTCCACTTGACCCATTCTTGCGCTCGAGTTCTGAC
The DNA here is from genome assembly GCA_023614405.1 of Avena insularis. Lineage (NCBI taxonomy): Eukaryota > Viridiplantae > Streptophyta > Magnoliopsida > Poales > Poaceae > Avena > Avena insularis. The sequence goes on along the minus strand of CM042693.1, from coordinate 418,912,688 downwards.
TTGGCCTTGGTAGGATCCTTCCAAAAGTTCCTTGCATAAAACGCCATGTACTCACCATGAGCACGTTTGACTTCATCGGGGAAGTCCATGGAAGCCCCATCAAACGCTCTTTCATCCTCCTCTTGCTCAACAACATTGGCTTTTAGAGCAACATTGACACCCTTTTGCATTCCAATGGCCCGAGCACGGGCATCTTCAGTATTCTTTGCTGCCACTTTGAATGTCGCCATTTCTTGCATGACCTCATTGGATGTCATTTGATGGTAGTTATGTCTACCTTGCAGGATCTTCAAGTCCGTTGGCTCTAAAGGCATTAAGGCACTAACATATTTTCTTTTTATCCACGCATCATCAATATGAGTGGCTCCATGCTTTCTAAATGTTGTTGCGATGCCCTTGAGTCTTCTATACATGTCTTCATGGTTTTCACCATCCAACATGTAGAATCCCCGAGCTTCATTACTAAGGGCATCATACCTATTCCTTCTCATGCTTTCATTCCCAACAAAGAGATCAGTAAGGGCATCCCAAGCTTCTTTAGCTGTGTTGAGATGTTCAATGTGTGGCATGTCCTTGGGACCCACACCGAGCTGTATCATGTGGAGAGCAGTGGCATTCAATTAGCTATCCACGACTTCTCTTCTTGTCAAGTTGGTTTGATCTCCAATATGAAGACCCTCTTCAATAATCCTCCAAAGTTCAATAGAGGAGCTGCAAACATGAGACTTCATTTAGAATTACCATTGATTGAAAGAGGATGCAGTGAGCTTGGGTGGATCACCCCTATTGTTTATATGAGGATGAGGGATAGGTGGGTTAGGGTAATATACGTGACGAACCTCACTATATTCCTCCTTACCACTTCCCTTCTTGGAGGTGGAACCATTAAGTTTTTCACCCTCCGCATCATCATCCTTGGATCCGGTGTTAGCCTTTTCCTTAGATGATGGTGTGGCTGCCTCAGAGGAGGATGGAGATGGGGCTATGGATGATGTGAGGCGAGCAATCATTTCATTCATCTCCTCCATCTTGGCCTCAAAGGATTTCAACAAGGTTGTTTCCAATGTCTTGAGGTCATCCATTGTGACCTTATCCACAGCCTCATTCCCATCACCCTCGGTACCCATACTAATCTTAGGTGGTTAAACCCGAATTAAGAGCCGGGGCTCTGATACCAATTGAAATGGATCGTATGGGCACCTAGATGGGGGGGTGAATAGGTTCTACTTCAAATTTTAATGCATTTTCAATTTTAGGCTTAGCACAAAGGGTAAATTCTCTAGATAAACTATTAGGTGGAATTTCCCTATATGCAAACCAATCTACTAGTGAGTAAAGAGCGAATGGAAGAGGAACGGGTAAACCGTAGTGAAGCACGCGGAGACACATGATTTGTTTGACCGCAGTTCCTTCCTTGTTAAGGGAAGTACGTCTGCGTTGGAGGGGTGGGCGGTACTAAGACCACCACGCCACAAAAGGCCTCACCCTGTTCTCCGATGGATCCCGCCACCAAAGGCTTGATCCACCTTTCCACTATAGGGACCCTTCGAGGTGGGTACCGGCGCATGTACAAAACTAGTGGGGCACAACTCCACAATAAACTTGGAGGCTCCCGAAATGACAACAAGCTACCACAAGAACAATGCTATCAAATACAACGAACAAGATCTAGATATTGACAAGAATACTAGATCAGGGATTTCTCCAAATGAATGGAGAGGAGTTGATGCGCTTGATTCGTGATGACGATGATGATCCTCTCCTCCTTCAATTCCCCCAAAGATCAAAGCCTTCGGGTGGTTGAAGTGGGAGATCGAGAATGGGAGCTCTTGCACAATGTCTGGACAATTTCAAATGAATCAAGAAGTCTGAACGTTGGGGAAGAAGGGGTACTTATACCCCCTTCCAAAACCATCCGTTGGAGACTTTGGGGGCCGGATTATCCGGCCTGGGGAAAACTCCGCCCCAGACTCGGAATATCCGGCATATAGTCTGCCCCCTCTCAGAGTGTCGCGTAGAGCTTGCACTTGATCATCTTCTGGGGCCGGAATATCCGGCCCCAGGTGAAGGCCGGATTATCTGGCCTAGGGAGGAAAAACTGCCCCAGTTCGGATTTTCCGGGAGAAAATCCGACTAGACTCCGAGCGACGCGCCTTGGCATGCTTTGAGCAATGAGGTAGGCCGGATTATCCGGCCCTTGGTGGGGCGGATAATTCGGCCCCCCTCAAAGCTTCATGCACACTTAGCGCACATGAATAATCTCCATAGTATTGTTATCTAACACGCAAAACACAGGAAAAAAGGAAATGTTCTTTCACCAAGGCCTCGTCCAAGATCCCGGAGGACACGACTCCGATGATGGGATCGGAAGTAGCGGATGCGGCAGTGGAAGTTCTGTTCGCGGGGATCACTCCAGCAGTCTCGGCTACATTGGATCCAAGAGCTGTTGAAGCTGCGGCGCCCGGATCGCCACACCCGGTAGGGACGACCGCCTCGTCCGGGCGAGAGATTCCTGCGACCACGGCTTCATCATCAAAGAAGCCCGCGGTATCATAGGCTGCAAGTGTCTTTGAGAAGGGGCTCTCGCACAAGCTAGGCCCGGAGCTGGATAAGCCTGCCCACATCAGTACGGGGCTACATGTTCTTCTGGTCGCCAAGTGAGTCTAGTATCCCCTTTTCCATTCTTGGATGTTTTCTACATGATTTCTTCACTGAACTTGGTGATTTCGTAGGTCTGGCGCCAAGAAAATAGGTCGCCCTACGGTGTCTAAAATTCCACCGGTTGTTGCCGTAGAGGAGGCCGATCTCCCTAGGAAGAGGAAGCATACTGCAGAGGTCGCGCCCGCTGAAAGCGCGAACAAGAAGAAAGGCGATGATGCAAATGCTGCGACAGAGGACATCGCGGCGGCGAATGACCTTGCTGCCTACATGGAGGAAGTCGCGGCCGCTCAATCAGAGCTAGCCAAGGGGGCTCCGTCGATGGAACCACCGTCACCAATGACTAGCGCTCCGACGAGGGCAGCTGCGTTGTTTCTGCGCTTCATGGCAAAGGGATTTCCATTCGCGGCGGAGAGCTAGTCTCCGCAGATTCCGGAGATTCTTGATGAAGACATTGGGCCTCTTCGCGGGCGTACGTCCTTTGTAGTTCCTTCATCGGATGCCAACCAACTTCATGGCATGCTTGGTGCCGCCATTCAGGTATGTCTAGTCCCCGAGTGCCTGATCGCTGAATTTCAGCGGTTAGGCACTAGAACTCTTCTAGTCGCTAGTCCCCGAGTGTCTAGTCGCTGAATTTCAGCGGCTAGGCACTAAAATTCTTCTAGTCGCCAGTCCCCGAGTGTCTAGTCGCTGAATTTCAGCGGCTAGGCACTAAAATTCTTCTAGTCGCCAGTCCCCAAGTGTCTAGTCGCTGAATTTCAGCAGCTAGACACTAAAATTCTTCTAGTCGCCAGTCCCCGAGTGTTTAGTCGCTGAATTTCGGCGGCTAGGCACTAACAATTGTGGCTTTCCAGTTGATGAATGTTTATTTGTTAGCAGAGCATGCAGAGGGAATCGGCGGATCGGCAAGCCGCGAAGGAACGCTTGGAGCGTGACCTGCGCGTGGCTCAGGAGACCAACCGACGACTCTAGGAGGCTGCTGGTGAGTTGTTGTTCTGCTTGGCGGTCGTGAGTTGCTGGTGTTTACACGCGACTGCCTTTTCTTGGTATTCCTTTGTAGATGGTCTTCCGACTGCGATTGCCAAAGCCCGAGAGGGGTATGTCCTGGCTATTGAACTAGACGCAACGAAGGGGCGTATCGACTCGCTGGTGAAGGAACTGTAGGAGGCGAAGGCGTCGATGATCTCTTCTGAGGAGAGGGCCAAGGCCACATTTGTTGTGGCAGAGGAAGAACGGAAGGCCGCTGACTCGATTATCCTTGGGTTGCAGGGCGACCTTGGTGCCCTTGAAAAGCATGTGATGGAGAATTGGCGGAAACTCCTTGGTAAGTGTCCCTTCTTCTCTTTCTTGTATGCAGCGAGTCCCCGAGCGGGGTGGTCCATAATGATGTTGAGTGCCTGACGTGCAGCTCTGATAGGTCAACGCGACCCAGTGGTGCAAACCTAAATTGCCTCACAGTGTGTGACTGTAGTGGTGAATGCGGCCACCACCTCAAAGTTATGCGTCCAAGCCGTTCTTCAAGGGATATCTCCTACCGAGGTTATTCCTAGGGGGCTGACTGAAGTATGGCGCTATGTGGAGGAGGCGCCCACCGTCGTGGAGTGGATGGCGCGTTCGGCCTTCAGGCGCGGTGCCACTATGGCATTGAGCCTAGGACTCGCACATTTCCCCGATGACTTCGACCTTGACGATGTCACTAGTGGCTACCCCTTGGCGACTGGCTCGATGGAGATATCGGAGGTTCTGAGGCTGATCGCCAAGGCTGCACCATTCGCGGACAGGGTGCTGGCGATGGGGGACTTGTTGCCGTACCAGGAGACCGTGGTAGCCCCGAGCGACCCCGAGCCGGAGCATCGCGACCTGAAGTCGGAGCAGCCCTTCCGGTCGGTGCTATCGAAGTTGCTGACGACGTACCCGACGAATCCATGTGAGCCATTCATCTGGTCAAGGGCAGTGGCGGCGCTTCTTCGTCGGAGGCTGCAAAATAGACGGCTTCCCTAGGGGCTTTTGTAAATTATGCCGGATGGCCAATTTTGTAATATGAACAATACATATGTATGAAAGTAAGGGGAGTCAATCGACTCGCAATGCATGGTCAATTATGTGGTATGTTGAGTTTTATTTGAGCGAGTCCCCGAGCGCGTCAGCCCTTTTAATGGGGTATAACTCGTATGTGCATGTGTGTTTGCTTTGGGTTTTTATTTTGGTTGAGACTGATTTGTTGTGGCATGTGGGGCCAGTCGCCTTGTGACTCCGAAGGGGCTCTATACTCAGCCAAGTCCCCGAGCACGAGTAAGGTCGGTTTAGGCGAGTCCCCAAGCGTGCTACTTACCATGTTGGGCGTGTGCCTTCTGTAGGATCTGATGCGTTGTTTGTAACGCGTCTCTTCCCCTGGCTCGGAAAGCAAGTCGCGTGGCGAGTCCAAGGCAGCTCTCTTACTTGGTGTGTTCCTGAGCCGTGTGAGGTTTTCTTGTTGTGAAGTCCCCGTGTGTGGTACTTAACCGTTCGAGTCGCTTTGCATGAGGATGGGGAGGACAGGTCACTGTGGGAAGCGTTTATCGATCGTCTTGTCCCGGTAGATCAGTCGAGCAAGGCGACTCTGATGGTGGCTCCGGGTTGGCGTTTTCGTGGATGACACAAAGCCCTAATATCTTCGGTGCCCTTGGGTCGCACTACTTAGCCGCGCGGGTCGCTCGACTAAGGGTTGATTTCCATAGGTAGCATATTATTGAATGTACGAGTGCGAGTAGCACAAGAAGATGGCGAGTAGACACAATCTGTGTGATCCGAATGTATTTCATTATAGCAGTCGAGTACAAGTTTGAGTTCTATGTATAGAACTTTCAGAGGAGGTTTACATTCCATGGCCTCCCGACCTCAAGTTGGCCATTGCCTCGTATGTCAATGAGGTAGTAGACATCGTTGCCGAGGACATGCCCTATGGCGAATGGCCCTTCCCATGGGGGGAGAGCTTGTGCATGCCCTTCTTGTCCTGGACTAGTCGTCGGACCAAGTCCTCTTCCTGGAAAGTGTGGGTCCAGACTCGGCGGCCATGGTAGTGGCGGAGTCCTTGATAGTAGATGGCGGTGCGGGAGCAAGCTAGGTTGCGTCCTTGTCGAGCTAGTCGATGCAGTCTTGGCAGGCGATCTCGTTTATCGCCTCGACGTAGTTGGCGACTCAAGGTGAGTCGTGCTCCAGGTCGATTGGCATTACGGCCTCTGCGTCGTACACCATGAAGAGGGGAGTGAACCCCGTGGAGCGGTTGACGGAGGTGTGGATGCCCCATATTACAAAGGGGAGCTCTTCGACCCAGCATCTTGGGGTTCGCTCGAGGGGCACCTGGAGTCGCGGCTTGAGCCCATGGAGGACACTCTGATTGGCGCGTTCTGCTTGGCTGTTCGACTCCGGGTGGGCGACAGAGGCGAGGTCGAGTCGTATGCTATGCTCTTCACAGAATTCTGCCATGGTGCCCTCGGCGAAGTTGGTGTCGTTGTCCATTATGATGTTGTGCGGGTAGCCGTACCAGTAAATGAGCTCGTGGAGAAACTTGGTGGTGGTCTTGTCGTCGCACTTCTTGATCGGTTTGGCTTCGACCCATTTGGTGAACTTGTCGACCGCGACTAGGAGGTGGGTGAAGCCGGATGGGGCCTTCTTGAACGGGCCGACCATGTCCATGCCCCATATGACGAATGGGCAAGTGATGGGGATGGTCTTGAGTGCCGAACCAGGGAGATGTGTCTGGTTGGCGTACTTCTAGCACCCGACGCACCGTTGGACGATGTCGGTGGCGTCGGCGTGTCCGGTGAGCCAGTAAAAGCCGTTCGCATGGCTTCGGTGACCAGCGATCTGGCACCGGTGTGATGGCCGTAGTCGCCGGCGTGGATATCTTGGAGGATCTTGGGTCCTTATTTTGGCTGTATGCAGCGCTGGAACACACCAGTCACGCTGCGTTTGTGGAGCTCGCTGTTGATGATGACGAAGGATTTTCAATGGCGCACTATCATTCGTGCTTCCGTCTCATCACTTGGAAGGATCTTGTGCTTGAGGAAGGCGACACATGGTGTAGTCCAGTCGCTGGGTTCCATGACCATGGCGATAAGGGCGGGCTCGGGCTGTAGTGGTATCCCGATGTCAATCTTCTTTGGTGGGGAGACTGAAGGCTTGTGGATGATGTCGAGGAATACTCCTGTGGGTGGTGTTTGTCTAGCCGACCTGATGCGGGAGAGGGCATCTGCCTCCTCGTTCTTTCACCTGTCGATCCACTCGACTGAGTAGCCGGTCAAGTGCCCTCCAAGTTGGTCTACCGCTTGACGGTACGCTGTCATTGTCGGGGAGACGACATCGCAGGTCCTGGTGACCTGGCAGGTGACTAGGTCGGAATCGCCATAGCATTGTAGGCGATTGACATTCATTTCCTTGGTGACCCACATGCCATGGAGGAGAGCCTCGTACTCAGCCATGTTGTTGGTGCAGGGATTGAAGTCGAGGTAGAGTACGTAGCGAATCGTGTCTCCCTTGGGGGAGGTCAGTATGACCCCGGCTCTGGCGCCATCGGTGTTCTTGGAGCCATCGAAGTGGAGCGACCAGTAGTGGAGGTAGGGGAGCTTCTCTGGCTGCAGCGCCTGTTCCCAATCGGCGAGGAAGTCGACTAGGGCTTGCGATTTGATTGCTTTTCGTGGCTCGTATTTGATGTTGTGGACGCCAATTTCGATGGCCCATTTAGCGACTCGACCGGTCACCTCGCGGTTGTGGATGATGTCCTGCAGCGGCGCGGAAGAGACGACCATGATGGGGTGCTCTTGGAAGTAGTGCCGGAGTCGCCGCTGGGCCATGAAGACTGCATACACCAATTTTTGGTACTGTGGGTAGCGCTGTCTTGAGTCTGTTAGGACCTCGTTGATGTAGTAGATGGGTCGCTGGATGGGGTGCTACTTGCCCTCTTCTGGCTGTTCGATGACCATTATGGCATTGGCGACTCGAGTGGAGGCCGTGACGTAGACGAGCATTGGCTCTTTGTCGATTGTGGCGGCGAGCAGTGGTGCCGCGAGCAACACTTCTTTGAGTTCCTTGAGCGTGTTGTATGCTTCTTTGTCCCATTAGAATGTGGGTTTTTGCGCATCAGGCAGTAGAAAGGCATCGCCTTCTCGCCGAGCCGGGGATGAAGCGGCTGAGAGCCGTGATTCGTTCGGCCAACTTCTGGACATCGTGTAGGCACTCGGGTTTCCTGAGCCGCGCGATGGTGTCGATCTTGGTGGGGTTGGCCTTGATGCCTCACTTGGAGACCACGTACCCCAGGAGTTGTCCGGTGGGTACACCGAAGGTGCATTTCCCTGGGTTGAGCTTGATGTTGTACCTCCGTAGATTTGCGAAGGTCTCAGCCAGGTCCGCGAGCAGGTCGTCCTGGCGGGTGGATTTTACCACTACATCGTCGATGTAGACGTGTATGTTGTGGCCAATTTGGCTCGCGGGGCACTCCTGCATGCACCTTTGATAGGTGGCGCCGGCGTTCTTGAGGCCAAACGTCATGGTCGTGTAGCAGAAGGCACCGAATGGCGTGATGAACGTCGTCTTCTTCACATTCTTGAGGCCGAACATCATGGTCGTTGTAGCCAAAATACAAGTCGAGGAAGCAGATGACTCTGATCCCATGGTCGAATCGATGATCTGGTTGATGCGCGGTAGGACGAACTCTTCCTTTGGGCAGGCGTTGTTGAGGTTGGTGTAGTCGATACACATTCTCCATGTGTTGTTCTTTTTTAGGACCAGGACTGGGTTTGCCAGCCACTTGGAGTACTTGATGGGCTGAATGAAGCCTGCGGCTAGCAGGCGCTGTACTTCTTCGACGATTGCTCGGCGGCGCTCTTCATTGAAGGGCCGCAGCGACTGCTTTACTGGTCGCACTATGGGGTCGGTATTGAGTTTGTGCTCAGTGATTTCCCTCGAGACACCAGGCATGTCAGATGGTTTCCATGCGAAGATGTCGCGATTCTCACGGAGGAACCCGATGAGCGCGCTTTCCTATGCGGGGTTCATGTGCGCCCTGATGGTGACCGTCTGGCTAGAGTCGCCCGGGACGAGCTCGACGGTGCGGGTGTGCGTGGTCGCCTCGAACGTGGAACTAGCGGCGGTTGGCTTCTTCAGAATGGTGGGGTCATCCTTGTTGATGCTTCCCGCGTATTTCACGAGCTCTTCCGCGTGGTCGGTCTCCATGATGATGACAGCATCGACGAGCTCGGCGCCTTTGTCCTCGCATTCCACGGCCATGTCGGGGTCGCCCTGGACGGTGATGATGCCTCTTGGCCCTGGGAGTTTCATCATGTTGTAGGCGTAGTGTGGGGTCGCCATGAATTTGGTGAACGCAAGTCGCCCCAGGACATAGTGGTAGGGGTTGTGGAAGTTCACCAGGTCGAAGACAGTCTGCTCCATGTGGTAGTTTGCTGGTGTTCCGAAGGTGACTGGCAGCGTCACCTTGCCAATCGGGTACGCCTTCCAACCGGGGATGATGCCGTGGAAGGTTGTCAGGGTTGGCTCGATCGCTGAATCTAGGAGCTAGAGCCTCTTGAATGTTTCCAAGCACATGATGTTGATGGAGCTCCCACTGTCCATCGGCGTCTTGGGTAGTAAGTAGTCAGCCACTTTGGGCCTTACCACTAGGGCGACTCGCCCTGGGTACTCGATATTGGGCGCGTGGTCTTGGCGACTCCAGGTGATGCTTTGCTCGGACCAGTTGAGGAAGTGAGGGATGTCGACCTGTGTCACCGCATTGACAACAACTGCGCGGGCGAGCACCTTCTTCTCGCGCTTGGTGCCGAGCCCGGTAAAGGTGTGAAGCGACCCGACGGTGTTGCCGAAGCCGCCAGCGTTTCTGTTGTCCCTTGGAGGGTTGTTGTTGGGGTCGTCCCATGCTCGCCTTGCCTTTTTGATCTCCTTGAGGTGTGGGTGGCGGGCTTCCCTTCCCTGTTGTGGTAGACACAGGGCTGGTTGAGCAGGGCGGTGGGGTCGAATTTCGGCCTTGTCACATTATTGGTGCGGTAATTCCCGTTGTCACGATAGTTTCCCCCGTCACGACGGAAGTTCTTCGGGTCGCGTTGGCCATAGCTGGCGTTGGCGACGAAGTTGACTCACCCGTCACTAGGGTGTTTGCTGGTGAGGCGAGTGTTGTTGTAGTGCATGTCGCGCTATCGCCCGTTGTCGTGGCTGCTAGTGCGGCGTCTTCCTCCCGACTCGTCGTCAGAGTCTTGGTTGGAGTCCTCCTCCGCGTACCGCTTGGCGATCTCAAGGAGGTTGGGAATGTTGTCGAGCGTCCGGTAGACCCTCTTGATCTTAGCGACCAGGGGTTCGTACCGGCACACGTTCTTGAAGTAGTGAATCACCGTGTCCCGGTGAATGCCGGAGGCATTGATCCATAGTTCCTGCCACCTCTAGATCTAGTGGCAGGTCGACTCGTGTTGCCTCTGGATGCATCGCTCCAGGTCCTCGATGGTGGTGGCGCGGGTGTAGGAGCCCTCGAAGTGCCAGACAAAGGCGTCCCGCATCTATTCCCACGAGTCGATGCTGTCAGCGGGGAGGGTGTTGATCTATTGTCGGGTCGCTCCCTCCATGATCAGGGGGAGGTAGCGAGCGGCTAGCAGGTCGGTGTGGCTGGCGATTCCGATCGCCATGAGGTACGTGTCCAGCCACACCGCTGGGTCGTACGTGGGGTCGTACTTTTCGATCTCCTTGGGCGCCTTGAAATTGGTAGGATACTTCTCGCCTCGGATCATTGGCCCGAAGCATTGGGGCCGACTCGGCTAAGCGAGCCCCTGGGTTCGGGGTCACTGCGGTTGGTGAGGATATGCCTCAAGTCGTTGGGCTGGTGCGCCCGCTAGGCCTGGTTGTTGACGATGTGTGTTCGGGCGTCGATGGGTTGCCCGTTGGCAGCGACTGTGTTGTTCACCGGCCGAGGTTCGTTGGAGGAGAGCGCGGGGTTGGCGACTCGTGGCTGGTGCACCAGTGGCTGGGGTGGTGGGCAGGTGACGGTGTTGGAGACGGTTGGAGGGCCACTTGAGGCTGCCCTGCTTGCCGATGAGCGGGAATACATCCGTCCCCGCGGGTCGACTCCCGCGGCTTTCTGCTCAACGGCCCTAGCAAGTAGGGACTTGGCATACTAGATCTGTAGCACGCCCTCTCCTTGGATGTCGAGGTGTGCGACTGCGGTGTCGGCCACGATGACGTTGTCCATTGGAGTGGAGTACAATTGGATCCCATTGGCATCGCAAGCCTGTGGCGAGATGATGATTCGCGGCTGGTCCGGTGGGGGCGCGCGACCAATGGGTGGTGGCGGGGCCCCATTCGCCGGTGCGCTAGGTGGTGATCGGTTGCTGCGGCCAGGCGGCGTGTTCTCGCAGTATTCACGTTGGGCTGCGCGCGCGGGGTCGCTTTTGTTGTTGAAGTTCAGGACGCGGCCTTGGATGTTGGAGTTCAGGCGGGTCCTGATGCGGCGTTGATGGTAGAGCGACAGTTCCTGTGTTGTCACCCGCTCAAGGCGGAACTTCTCGCGCTCGGCTATCTCACTGCACTGCGCCTCCTCCAGTCGCAGGCGGGCTTCCTCCACCTCCGTGGCCATGGCTATTTGTAGGATCGTTGTGGAGAATGGACCTAGCGGGGCGGCCGTGCTACCCGCCATGTAGATCATGTTGAAGTGATTGGATCTAGCACGGAAGTCCTCGGGGGACTCCGAGCCGGAGTCGGAATCAAAGATCCCAAGGATGGGGGAATCCTCGAAGTCCTTAGGGTTGGAGACCCGCGTGATGGAGTCCTCCCGTGATGTCACGGTGATGGATCCGTCGACTGAGGCAGGGGTCGCGGAGTCGGTGTCGTCGTGTAGAGCCGCGTCATTCGTGGCGGCGTTGGTCCCGACCGTGTTGCTGGCGGCTGAGTCGTACTCGGTGGTGACGTGGCTGATGGAGTGGACCTGCTCCTCCGAGAGCCAAATCGTGGCGTGGCGGTGATTCACCGACGATCACCGTTCCCGCTGGGTCGACTGTGTCAGTGAAGCCGACGAACAAGCTGATGGCGCCGATTGGCATCACCGTGCTGTGTGTGATCGGGCGTGACGCCGGGATGTAGCTACTGGGAAGGATTTGCAGGATCCCGCCAGTGGCGATCATGCAGCCGGTGGCGGTCGGCCGATCGATCAGCATGTAGGGTCTCGCCGCAGAACTTAGGTCAGACCGGCCAGGCCCCATGGTAGGTGCCACTGTCGTGGGAATGACCACGGCAGCCACTGACATGGGCCACGGCCAGGCCCCACGGTGGGTGCGAGATGAGGGCGGATGCACATGGGTTTATCCAGGTTCGGCCCCTTGGAGGGTAACGACCTACTCCTGCTAGATTGTATTGATGGAGAGCGAGTTACACGGGTGGCGAGCTCAACGTCTGAGCAGCGAGTCACTCGAAAGGGGTGTATGATGGAACGTAAGTCCTCAATCTACCCTAGGGACGTTTATATAGGGGTACCTCACTAGGGTTTACAGTATACAACCAAACAAGTTATGGATTCAGAGGCTTTTGACCTAATTCGACTGGGCTTTAGCAATGCTTCTAGGCCTCAAGTCTCTAATCGCCAGGCCTTCTCTTCAGTCACGTTCCAGTCGTCGTCCTGCAGGCCCACTCGCGAATCCTTTGGCCTAATCGAAACGTCCCTCTGGGCATACCCTGTTTGGCATATCCCCATCAGCATACGTGTCAATATATGGGAAAACGTATTCTTACTCTCAAAGGTTGTGCAATCACTTGTAAAATAAACACCAATGATCCTTGAAGAAGGAATAATATATATATATATATATGTAGATCCACATAACAAGTCCTTGGCATGGTCTCGTTGCTACTTTATGAATTTTCTTGAAAGACAATGATTGGATTAGAAGTGTTTTGATAGCCTTGATTTACTGATGTGGGCATTAATAAGACACTTAACCGTTATGCTACTTAGGACATGACTCTCTTACTCAATTATGCTATTAAAACATCCTAGTGTTCATTGGCAAGCTGAGAGTTAACTAGAAGAATTGGATTGATTTTTACACGTCTAACTATTTATGTTTATATTAAACTTTACTTGATTGTCTTGACTTACCGAAGCTTGTATAGTATTCTTGTCATCTCTCTAACTTTGATAAGCCTTTCAAATGTATGAAGTGCTAGACGCATATGACTACCAATCGTAAGTGAATTCTTATTCTCGTTGTTTCAAGTTTAAATGTTGAATTCCTTATAGTTCTTTTGTTTATTCTTGCTCGAGGGCGATCAAGGTTTGAGCTTTGGGGAAGTTGATGGATCCAAAAATAGCCATCTTCCACCGTGTTTAAACATTGTTTTCAGTCAAGAAATTCACAGGAAACTCTCAATCCTTGCAACTAATGACTAATAAATGCAAAGGTATGCACACCATTGCTTTGATTTGTCTTGTGCCAGAAATCACGCTTTTTAATGCAAAATCAGGAGTCATGATGAAGGTTTTTGAGGAAGTCCACATGACCAAGTAATTGTGGAGCCAATTCCTGGTGATAGCAGCCGTAACGACCACTGGTACGGGCTGGGCCTGCCCATACCGTCCTCCCATACCATGGGGAGGCGTCTCCATCTCGTCAAACCGTACAACTTTCATGAAGATGCCTATATATTTTGAGGTCTCATCCGCCGCGCAGAAGGCCGCCATTCTCAGATTGCATCACCACACCACCAAAGGAGATCGACACCATTGTTCATTCCTTCCATCTTCCATCCCCTCCATTAGCCATAGCCATTACTTTGTACTTTAGATATCCTTGTGATTCGGCGACCATTGTAAAAATATTTGATTTCAATCTAATTATTTTGCACAATGTTTTCTATCCTTGATCTTATTGTTATGAGCGAGTAGTCCTCACGGGCTACGGGTTGGGGAGAAACCTCGCAGTGATTGTGTGCATCTAATCTATGGGAGAAATGTGTTTTGTTTGAAATAGAGATTTGAATCTTTTGTTTCTTTGTCTCTTGTCTCGATCTTTGGACTCGTAGGGACCCAAGACCCCATAAATTGAGAAAGGCTTGATGTGAGATACCTGGCTAGCGGCAATCTCATAGGAACCCCAATGATAGAAAGGGTAGTACGGTCTTCGCTTAGCGACCCATTCGGGATCACAACAACATCACCACTTAATGCTTTGATCTATGTTTTACACTTAATAATCATTTGTAGCCTATTGCTTTGTGGTGCACTCGGTTGGATTAAAAGATTATTGCTATGCCTGCTACATCATAGGGGCTCTAGTATATTGGGATGTGTTACCCACAAGAGATTATCCCTATTAAAACATTACACATGACTATGCTTATTATTATCTTTTATCCCATATGATGTGCAGCTGTAGGTGGATCTTCAACCCTGGCCTATCTCCATCCATCGAATCAACACTTTATAAAAGTAAACTAGATTGGTCCGGTAAATGAAGAAACAAAGTCTTGTAAATGTGTCCTTTTTATTTCCTTTTAGCATTGGTTTCCAAGATTCGATTAAACCTAGGTTTACTAGGGAAAAGGCTATTATACTACATCCATAAATCCGGATCAAAGGTATCATATATCACTCCATGTTGACCAAGTTCAAGCTCATGAAGATGAACAAAGTCAAAATGTCGAGCAAGCTCATGAAGAGGAGCAAGCTCAATTTGAGAGTTAATGCAGGGATCAAAATAGTGTGATGACTAAGTAGTTTCTCAAGAATATCTTGATGAAGCTCGAGCTCATCATGAAGCAAAAAAGGATCGACAAGATCATCCGAGAAGGACTTATACTTGGTGAAGCTTTTACCCCTATTGCTCGTATTGAATCCATATGTATCTTGCTTGCATATTCATCTCATCATAATTTCAAGTTGCAACAAATGGATTCTAAAAGTGCATTTCTTAATGGTCCCCTAAATGAGTTATGTCAAGCAACCTCTGTGTTTTGAGGATCCCAAATTTCCGAACCTTGTCTACAAGCTTGATAAGACACTCTATGGGCTTAAGCAAGCTCCTCATGCTTGCTATGAGTACCTTAGAAAGTTTTTGGTAGACCGTGTCTTCGAAGTTGGGCTAATTGACCCACTCTTTTTAATAAGAGAGTTGGAGGAAACTTGTTTATATGCCAAATTTATGTTGATGATATTATATTTGGTTCTCCTAACAAAGCTTTCAATGATTTTTTTGCTAAGCTAATGATCGATGAGTTTGAAATGTCTATGATGGGTGAATTGCAATTCTTTCTTGGATTTTAAGTGAAACAATTGATTGGAGGTATCGTTGTTAATCAAGCCAAATATAATAAAGATATTATCAAGCGGTTCAATTTGTCAGATCTCAATGGAGCCAAGACTCCCGTGCCTCTCAAATTCAACCTCAATCTTTGTAACATCCCAAAACTTAATCCAAGGTTAATCAATATCAAATCTAGCCAATTTAGGGTTAACAAAAACTTTTCCATTTAAAATAATTAAGCATTCATATGTGTTTGCATTTAAATTAGGAGTTGTTTTGAATTGCCATGTTTGAGTGATCCATTGGTTATAAAATGATTCTAAGGTGAATTAAACATCATCTAGATCATTCCTAAACAAATCCCAAAGAAAAATAAATAAAAAAGAACAAAATAAGCAAATGGTCACTTTTGCCAATTTTAATCATCTAGCCTAGTTTGGCTATTCCTAGAACTCAAATCTTAACAGAAACAATTGTGGTTCTTTGCACCCCTTTCTAGTACAAGTAGTGATGTACCAAGGCCCACTTTGTTTCATCCCCAAAATTTTCAAACACTAAATTTAAATGACAATTGAAAATTGAATGTAGTTCATATGTATAGATCACATTTTCTCAAAAACCACTCAAATGACTCCCATTTAACAAATCCTAGCAACCACAGCCTACCAAGCATCAGATCCAAGCACCCACCAAAAATCTTCCAAAAATTCAAAACTTTTTCTCTTGCGGCCATTGTGTCGAATAGGTGGCAGTCAGAGATCATCTGGCCTAACTAACACTATAGCTAGTTAAGCCCTTGTCCCCCTCTGGACCCACTCATCTCTCCCCTGTCCCCCTGAGCCTAACTAAGCCCAGACCAGCACCCCTTCCCCGCAGCGCCAGTGCAGCGCCGCCAAAATGAGGTCACCGCCGGCCGAAAGAGGGCAGCACGCCAGAGACCAAGACGCGCCATTCCAGCACGTCCCCTAGCTCTGCCCAACCCTATCGCCGCCCACGGTCCACCCCTCGATCAACCCCAGCCCTTGGACCACCTCAGCACCGCGCCGCCCTTTCTCTCTGCGCCATGCGCAGCGGATGCCAGAGCGTGATCGCCGCCAGCACGCAGCAGACCGCGCCTCGACACCAAATCACACACGCCGCTCCGCCTCGACACCAGCACCCTGCCAGACACGGTCGTGCACCGCCGTGCGACCCACAGTCGCCATGATCGCCGTCGAGCCCCGCCTCTGTCTCACAGAGTGCGGGAAGCCCCCGACCAAATGCCACCACGCCTAGAGTTGTCATTAAGCCGTAGAGCACCATCAGTAGACCGCCCACCGTCCGCCTACCTCGCCCACGCCGGTAGCCCTCAGATCGCCTCACGGAGATGCTGCCCACACCTGCGGTCCCTCACACGCCTATATAAGCAGGCCTCCCCAGCACGAATTCCTCACACTCTCACACTCCCCTCTCACCCCCAGTCCTTCCCCACCTCTCGTCAGAGCAGCTCGAGCAGCAGGCCACCGGAATTTCACCGGAGGCAGCCGCAGTAGAGGAGTAGACGATATCGTCGATTCCGTCCACCTCAGCCCCTGCCGCGACTTCGCCTGAGCTCACCGTCACCATCTAGTTCGATCGCCAGCCTCGCCGCACTAGCTGGAGCCCCAGTGCGTCCCCCACGGCCGTTTAGGGTTTGGTCTGCTGACAGTCGTAGGTTGACGACGACTATGGACCATTGATCTAGGTTTTAATCGTAGCGCCCAGATCGTCCCGTACCGCTTCGCGTTTAAAGAGTCGCTAACATGCGGGACCCCCATGTCAGCAGCCCTCTGCACCGCGGAGCACCACTGGGCCGGCCCATTTAGTTTCCTGCGCTGGCCCTGTGATTCAAATTAGGTTTTTTCTTTTTAAACTTAGACTTAGTTATGTCCCTTAGTTTAAAAATCAATTCAGGAAGATTTACTGAACCAAATTGAGTGAGTCCAATTTTGTTGGAAAGCTACTGAAATTATCTATCCAAACCCGTTGGATTTAAATCATTTAGAGTTAGAGATCTCTCCTAGTAAAAATAACAAGACAAAAGCTTTTGCACATTCAAACATTTTTCTAAAATCAACCATAATAGATTTTTAGTTGATTCCAACTCTCAAAAATCACATTTAACCATACCTATCTGAATATGTAATAATATTAAGGTTTACATGCAGTGACTTTGGACTAGTACCAAAATAATGCTATATAGGCATTTCTAGTCCCTTTTAATCATTAAACATTAAACTTAAACTTATTAAAATGTGACCCAACCTTTAAATCACATTCCCATATGTTAGAATATGTGGTGATGACATGTGTCCACATGATCCCATATTTTAATTGGAGAATATTAAATCTTAGTTAATTTCAATGAGTAGAAATTACTTTTCTCAAATAAAAAGAATGAAGCTAGTTAATTCAACCTTGTGATGCTTGTGATGATATTAGATCATCAAATGTGTGCCTTAGTGTGCTAAGTAGACTAGTTAAGTATTGTTTGTTGATTGTGTATCCCGTATATATTTATAGACTATAGTACCGACCAAGCTTTCGAGGAGGAGGAGTTCTATCAAGAGGAGGAGGAAGAAAACTTCAACCACTGCACCAACCAAGGCAAGCCTAGCACTTCAAGTAAACTGAGCAAGCTAACACTTGCAAGTATTATACTAGCAAGCCATCATTAACAATGCAAGCTAATCCTTGCAAGTTAGATAACCTAAGCAAGATGCATTAGGCATGCTTTGGGTTATACCACTTTGAATATTACCTACCCCAAGTTTTATTTCCAAGCTTTACTTTCCTTACTTTATTAAAGTCCTTTACTTGTTTAAAGGTAGCATAAAAAGTATAAAACTTGACCTATCTAGTTAGACTTAGATGTCATTCTATGGCATGATATTGATCTTAGCATCCCCTATTAGTGAACACTCTTAACTTAGTAGCTTAGAGCTAAATAAAAACTTGAGTCACTTATATGGGAGTACTTGGTGAAAATGAATTGTGAAAACCTTGGAATGATGAGTCATTCTATTGAGATGTTTTGACATGTGTTGAGAAACACAACTGGTTTATGATGATGAAAATGTTGAGGCACGAGCCTTAACCCTTTTACAAAACGGATGGTTGGGTTCGGATGCGATACCATTCCAATTTTACCGTACAACCACAATACCTGAATTGGGTAAGGCTTAGCCGGAATTTTATATGCATTAGTATTAGTTCCCTCGCCGGAGAGGTTTGAGCTGAGGCTACCTCTCAATGTTGTCCACCTATGCAGTGCCCAAGATGACAGATGGTCATGGTTGGGAGGCCATGCTCATAGGAGAGGTGCTTATACTACGGTGTGTAAAGGAAATGTTATGTTTGATTATCTACATACCAAGTATGATGATTCAGGGTTATCCCTGACAGATGTATTGAATCTTTTGGTGAAAGTGTACCTCCTCTGCAGAGTGTCAAACTATTCGAATAGCCGCGTTCGTGGTTATGGACAGTTGGAGTGGCCATACTGTTCCGTTGTCAGATGTTTTCAAAATGACTTATGATATAAATGATGAATCTTGACTTGACCACAACAGAGTTGTGAATATGACACTAGCTTCCCAACTTAAGTGATTCTAGAACTTTATTTTATCTTTCTTTGTTTCTGAACTCAGCTTAGGTTTCAAACTTAACTTTACCAATAAACCTAGAGTTAGCATTTCCCACTAGCACTACTTTACTTGTTAGTGATAGTTTGCGAGTACTTAAAGGGTACTCATGGCTTTTGTCCCTGGCTATTACTATGGCCAGACTATGAAGGAGACTACCAAGATGAAGGACAGCAGGACAGCTATGATAACTAGGACTATCTTCCATCGTCAGCATTGCCTGTGCCACTGAAGATGGACCCCACCGCTATGCTTATTATTTACTCCGCTGCTTGTTTTATTAAGACTGGATCATGAGATCCTTCATTCGTGTAAGACCTTATTATAGTTTGTAATGGATGAGGTACTGTGATATCCAATCTGTTATGTCTCGTAAAAATGGTAATCCTGGGATTGCGATGTATGACATAACTGGCATCTAGGATTAAAATTCGGGTGTTGACAATCTTGATACCCATGGTAAAGATGTGGATCAAAAGGTATACCGTTCTATGATTGGTTCTTTACTCTATCTTTGTGCATCTAGCCTGGATATCATGTTGAGTGTGGGTATTTGTGCACGGTTTCAAGCTGCCCCAAAGGAAAGCCACCTTGTGGTGGTCAAGCCGATCTTTCAATATTTAGTTGATACCCCAAACTTTGGCTTATGGTACCCCAGGGGCTCAAGCTTTTCACTTCATGGATACACGGACTCGAAATGTCGAAATGGTCGGGAGACAAAGTTGGAAGGAAATTAACCTCCGGGTCTTGCCAATTCATTTGTAGGTCCTTGGTGTGTTGGTCACCTAAGAAGCAAAATTGTGTCTCCCTTTCATCCGCTGAGGCCGAGTACATTGTGGCTACTAGTTGTTGTGCTAAGTTGTTATGGATGAGGCCAACAATGAAGGATTATAGTGTCACTTGTGACAAAGTCCCTTTTCTTTGTTATAATGAAAGTTTCATCAAGATTGCCCACAACCCGATGCAACATACAAGATCAAAGCATATTGATATTCGCCATCACTTCATCTAGTAACATGTGTCTAATGGAGATATTGATCTATCATATATTAGCATCAAGAAGATCTTGGGGATTTGTTCACCAAGCCCCTTGATGAAAGAAGATTTCGAGAGTGACAACATGAGCTAAATATCATCGATTCAAGCAATGTTGCTTGAGATCATGCACCCATACACATGATTTATTGTGTTCTCCCATCTAGGTGTAGGCATGGATTTAGGGGGAGTGCGGTCCTAATTGATTGGGATATCCCTCCCCCATTATGCCTAGTGAGAGAAAATCATCCTCTTATATGTGAGCTTCAATGACGAGTTTTGGAAATGGACCCAAGATATATCTTTGTGCTTCCAAGCCAACTATACTCAAACATGGTGGCCTCGGCCACCGACCCTCTATCTCATGAGAGGTTGGTCTTTCCTCGTATTTATCACCTTTCCATGTTTTTTGTTCTTTAGGACATGCACTCCCATTTGTTTTTCATGTTTGATTCCTACTTATTAGAGTGCTTTGTTCCTTCCCTCAATTTGATCATCCATCCTAAGCCCTCCCAAGTCCCCGAACCTGTCTTTATATTCTTGCTTGTCCATTCTTGATTCTTAGCGTTTTATGGCTGAGGAGGCCAGAGACTCTGGGGTTGGGCCCGGAGATTCTGGCCTGGACGTTTTCACTACACTGATATATGGGACATCAGGGTGGGGGTAACTTCCAGTTACTCCTCTCCATCCTGACCCCCTTTCTCTCACCACTCCCGTCTCCTCCTCCGCCCAGCGCCACCGGGGCCACCGCCTCCCCCGGATCCGCCTCCGCCGCCAGCCTACCACCTCTCTCCATTGCTGGGCCTCTTCCCCACTACCATAGCACCTCAATGGAGCCATGTTTGCCCTCCTCCCTCTCTTTTCGCTCTAGGGTTTTCCCCTAAGTGCTATTTGAGATCGAGAGCATGCTTTTCCCCATGGAATTCATCATATTGCGGTAATGTCATTCTCCCTGTGAAGTTTGCAACTTTGATCTATTGCTTGAGTGATTTCCCCGAGTCTCTGCCTTCAGTCAAGTCTCAAGGATGGAGACTCCGGTCTTTAGGACCAGAGACTTCGGTCCTCACGACCGGAGAATCCGGCCCCCGCTAGAGACTCCGGGGATAGGGTGCAAAGACTCCAAGCTTTCCTCCGGCAACTGATCTGGGTTGCTATCTTAATTCCCTCGTACATGTCTAGACAAGCATACTTATCCCCCTACTTTTGTCCCTTTCTTTATTGTGTTCACAGGTGGTTCCAGTAGCTCTCGTCCTTGTTATACCAAGTCCAAGGCTCTAAACTATGGGGGGAACCCTTGCAAGTCTGCTGCTCGCAGTCAGTTTAAAAGTGAAGAGGAATTTGTTGCAAAAGAAAAGAACAATCAAATCTTGTCACTTCAAAGGAAAGAAGAAGAACGCGTGAGGAACTTGCCAAGAAGAGGAAGTATGACAATATCACCACTCTCAAAAAGCTGAGCACCAATGAGTATCAGGTTATGATGAGGCAACCGTTCCATGAGATGTCTAAAACAGCCCAAATAGTCATTTTTGGAGGCGTGAGAAGTTATTGATCATGTCTAAGGTATATGCTCACTTATCCGTGAAGAACAACGACCTCTTTACTTTGCCTTCATGGAAAGCAAGTCCTACTTCCATGATGCTCTTTGGATTACGAGTAAGCTCGGGTTGCATGATCTCATGAAGTTTCAGCAAGATTACAACATTCAGACTATGCATCAGTTCTTTGCCACTCTCGTGTTCGTTGGGAACGAGATTCCTATGACTTGGATGGAATGTGAGGTCTAGTGTGAGTCTAGCTTCATTTAGTGTCGAGGTGTTGGAATATCCGATCGAAGGCAAGATCACCCCGGTTGGTCTTAGGCTGCATGATACATCTGGCCTTGAGTATTGCAAGAAGCCTCTTGCCCCTCTCTACTCCAAGAATGGTGTTCTTGGTCAAGCAAGGAACCTCGAGCCTCTGTTCCACATTGTGATCCGTATGTTCTGTGAGAACATTCATCCGCAAGATGCCAACCTTGATAGTATTTGTGGGGAATTGGTCCCTCTCATGGCATGTGCTCACTTGGTGTATATAAATGGCCCCGACGCTGCGGCCACTCCCCTTGATGTCATGTACTCTATCTTCATGGAGATGGCCATCAATCTTGCTGAGAAGAATACTTCCACCTATGCTCCCTATTTCATGAGACTTGTTCTCTCTCACTTTGTGAAGATTAACTTGCCTTCCCTACTTGTCAGTCTTCCTCGAGCGGAGCATGATTTTCTTCAACTTCAACATAATGATCCATCTACTAATTAAAGCAGACCCCTGTGGATACACTATGTGCCTACTAGTGATGATGAGATTGGAGAAGAGGAGGAGGATAACCCTTCCCATGTCAGCCTAGTTTGGGCTAGGAGGAAGAATGCTAGCAATGCAAGGATGCCTCCGCTTTCCCGTGAGTATGTGAGAGGATAAGTGAAGAATACCACCTTTTGGCAAAGAATGTTCCTTTGCATGAACATTGACATCCACAAGGGGAGTATGATGCTTACAAGAGGGACATGAAGATTCTCCGAAGGATGAAGAAATGGGTTGATGATGAGGGAGAAGCATCCACTCAGCCACAGGCCTCTCGCACTCTCTCCTATGGTTCATGGGCTCAAGGCCATATTGATTGGAGGCTATTTGAGGATGGTGTCGGATCAGTCTAAAATTGAAGCATATTTAAGTATATAAATTATTCATATTGTCACTCATTACATGCTACATCTATCTATAACTATGCCTATTATGTATGATTAATAGTTCTCATTCATTTCCACATGGGCTTTGCACATTAGTAGTTTTATTAGGATTTATTACCTTTTTATTGTCTTTGATTTGTGTGTAGGTGCTATGAACAATCATGGATAAAAGGAGCCAAGAGGATTCAATATGGAGGAGTTTTAGGCACCAAACTTAGCCATTTGAGGGGAGGAAAAAGTGGATTTTTTCATCAACTACAAATGAATATCCAATTCCATGTTGTTTTAGCCCTCGTACATACGAGTCCAACAAGCCAAAGAACACCTCAATCGGAGTTCATATGAAGAAATGGCGGCCAAAACACTTCAGAGTACTACATGCGCAACAACCACCGGTACGGGCAGAGCCCGCCCGTGTCGTATGGTCGTACCACCCTCCGATGGTTTCATTTTGTAAAATGGAACAACATCTGTGAATACCCAATGGGCATATTCGGCACCTAGCTCCGTCGGTTCACAAAACCGACCTCCAGATGCCTATTTAAAGAGGGGAAAGCCCTAGAACAAAGGGGAGAGTCCACACACGCCATAGGGCGGATCCCTACCACTCCGCCACCTCCATAGCCACCGCCCACAATATCTACACCACCATACCACTCAAGGGAGATAGGAGACTTGCATCTTCAAGGGCTACGCATCGATCTTCATCGCCATCTTCATCAACATCGGCTTCAACATCAATCCCCTTTGTTTACTTTGTTGTAGTCCAATCTATATTGTGGATTTGCACTTGTATTCAATTGTACCTTCATATTTCATCCATACAATTTCCATGATGTTTATCCCCTTCATGTATGAGTAGTTGCCTTGTTCTTGGGGAGAGATGGATGAACCCTAGCACTATTATGAAATTGAAATAAAGATGATCTATTTGTGTGTCCATATGACTTACTGGTCTATGATAGATTTATGATATGTGTTTGATCTATATCTTTAGATGGTATGTGTAATCAGCCACATATCATTTGCCTTTGGGACTAAAGAAGAGGTGAAATCCTTTGGACGTGTTCGAAAGTGTGCCTAGAGCTATTGTGACTATAAGCACCGACTAGCAACCTGAACGGTCAAAGGAGGATTAAGAGAGATCCCCTAAGCTAATTACGATATCCACGGGCAGAACCTTAATTGCGGTGGTCTGTATGGGTAACTTATCTCAGAAATCACAGTGGTTATTTAGAGGTGACCTCATTATTGGATCAACAAAGTGACAACCTACGAGCCTTGTAGTAAACATCTTATCATGGAGTTCTCTCCACACATATCATGACATAAGAAATAGATTATCCTAATTATGATTAATAATATTACGCTAGTGGTGAATCCTATAGTCCTTGAGAACCCCTCAACCATATCACACAACACTTCCTAGACACTCTCTTACTTTAGTTTACTTTTGTTAATTACTTTATTCTTGTTTACTTTAGCACTTATTCAGACACACTCTTTATACACCATTACTTGGAATTAGAGATAACATACAAGTACTCTCCAGTGAATAGTAACAAGGGCATAAAGACCTCTACCAATAACTCTCTTTGGGATCGATACTCTTATTTCGAAACTAGCTACAATTGATATATGCACTTGCAGTTATCAAGATATTTTATGGCACTGTTGCCGGGGAACTAAGCACTTTTGGTCTTTGTTCTTAGTTGCTAATTTATTATTGTTGTACTAAAAGTTGTTTACGAGTTTCAAGTTATTTTTGTTTATTACTTTTTCTACTTTTACTTATTTGAAAATAACAAAAAATTATAAAACCAAAAACCCATAAAAATTTATAAAACAAAAACTATAAAAACATTTTCTACTAATCATGTCTTCCAAGATTGCTATTTTTGAAGAGATGAAGCTCGCAATAGAGGAGAAGAAAGTTGAAACTTTTGGATACTATATTACGAGGGAAAAGGTATTAGAAAAATGGGTTTATTGGCTAAAAGGATATTCATCCATATTATGTACCTCGTACAATTTTACTTGTGAAGACTACGGATCCAAAGATCATTTTAATTATCAGTGTAAGAATAATACCGTTGATATCAGATTAGCACTTTACAATGGGAATCACGAATTCTCTGCTAGTATGGAGGTTTATGAGAGAGTAATTTTTACTGATTGTTGTGAGTTGCTAGCTCACATGAATGATATAGAAAGAGAAGATGAAGTACTCGATAAGATCTATGGAATAGTATACTTTATATCTCTTATTGTATTGATAACTTTTGTGATGATGCGTTAGTGATTGCTCACAAGCGGATATCCGCGGAAGATACTAACCTTTTGTAGGACTCACGGGAGAAAGAAGAAGAGGATATATACCACATCGAAGATACTACTGCCGCTGGTATGAATTTGTTTAACTTGTATGATCTACTAGATGGTTGTGCAAAATCCTTTTGTAATTTATATCATGAGCCTTGTGATAAATGTATGGCAGTTGGGCACTTTAGTTTTAAATGTTCCATTACTCTTGAAGAGTCCCTAGTGTCTCACACTAGAGATGAAGTCATAGAGTATTTGGTTTATAAGGGTGTCCATGATCTACTCTCAAAAGGTTCAATCATAAGAAGTAGTAGTGATAATATGCTTCATATGAAAATTACTAACTTGTTACCAATGTTATAATCTTATTGCCAAGAATGTCTTAGTGATAATCCACTTGTGGTAGAGAGTAATGCACGATCTATTATGCCCGAAGATAACCATTTGCAGGAACCACAAGATAAATCGGAGGAACAACAAAAAGGTGAGGTTGACAAAGATTGGCACACTACAAATACTACATTTGTTTATGATGCATCTCTCTAGTAATGATTCTTATAATGCTAAAACTGATTGTAATTTATCTATGGAGGCCTTGTGTCAAGCCGGCAATCTGACCCATGGGCTCGCTCGCCCATGGGCACCCGACCCGAATGGGCAGGGTTTGGGTCGCTACTTTCGCCCATGGATCTTGCCCATGGGTGACCCGATTAGTCATGGGTCAGGCATGGACACAGAACTGTACCCATGGACGACCCATTGGGTCGCCCGATTAGCTGACATGCGGGCCCTTACACAGAAAAAATACAACATCCACTCTCCAGCAGTCCAGCCCAATCGCGACCAAGGCCCAAGTCTCACATCAGCTAAGACACGGCCACCACTACTCCTCAACTCAATCAACGCCATCCAGACTCCGATACTCCAAAACCTAGCCGCCAAGATTCATAGCACGATGCGCCGGCAGCGCCGCCGTTCTGCACCTCCCGTCCCACTCCCACTCCCTCGTCTAGAGTCTAGACGCCACCCCCCAAGCTTCCGTCCCAGGAGACCAGGTCCCAAGCGACGTGTTGCCGACGCCGGCGACGCCATCCTTCATCGCCCCCTATCACTACGTCCCTCGGCCAGTCGCTGCACAGGTGCACAACACTGTCGCCGACCAGGTGCCCCGTGCTCCATCCCCCGTCCTTCATCTCTCTACTGCCGGCCAGCTGCTCCTTCAACGACGTACTCCTGCAGGTAATAATAATTTAGGTCATTTTTTTGGCATGAGTTCTTGGCTTGTTCCTCAGAAATCCACCATCTCCTCACCTCACTACCTCAGGCTTAATCTGATTTTTATGTTGTATAGTACTTGAATGGCTTCACCAGAGAACAATTCCTCCCAACCGTCGGTGGAAAGCTCGGCCATGGCTGGCAGTGCTCATGGCGAGTCTACCGCAGATCCATCCACAGAAGGTATAGAAATAGAAGAACCTAGTGCTAGTGGATCTGTTAGAGTTGGTTCAAAAAGAAAGCTTACATCTGAAGTGTGGATGGAATTCACTAAAGAATTTTGTCAAGAGAGCTGGCAGGCTCAATGCATGTATTGTAAAAAATGGCTAAGTGCAAAAAGTACAGGTGGTACAAAACATTTATCAAATCATCTGAAAATTTGTCCTGCTAAGTGTGCACCAGTTGGCCTAAAGCAACAGAAGTTAAGGATGTCAGAAAATGCAGATGGGAGTGTCAATCTGGACAATAGGGGGATTTTTGACCAAGAACTTGCTCGAAAGAATCTTGCATTGATGATCTGTGTTCATGAATATCCTTTATCAATCGTTGATCATGCTTTGTTCCGAAAATTCTGCAAGTCATTACAACCGTTGTTCAAGATGGTCTCAAGGAATACCATTCGGTAATCACCTAATCATCTAGTTTTAACTGTTTATTTGATTTCCAAGCATAGTACCTATTTTTCTTATTGTGGGTTACTTTTTATGTTTGCAATAGGAAGGATATTTTACTAATGCATAAAGCCCAAAAGGAGAGGATGGTTAAGTACTTTGCAAACTTCAAATATCGAGTAGCCACCTCTCGATATGTGGATGCGGGCCATCAAAAGAAAGGATACATGGTTGTTAATGCATTTTATTGATGAATCTTGGAACTTGAAGAGCTTCATTTTGAGGTAATACTCAAGTTACTGTACATGGTTTGTTTAATCCTTCAAATATCGAGTAGCCGTCATCTGATCTGTTTGTTTAATCCTTCTAAATCTTGTGTCTTAAGTTTGCTTATGTGCCATGCCCACATAAAGGCGAGGTTATCTGCCAAGCTTTGTATGAATGTCTTGTTGATCGGCATCTTGAGAACAAGATATCCACTATTACCTTGGACAATTGCACAAGTAATGACAAGGCAGTTGATGAATTGATGATAAGTTAGATACTATATCTCTTATGCTTAATGGGAAATATTTGCATATGCGTTGTTGTGCACATGTCCTAAATCTGATTGTCAAAGATGGGATGAGTGTAATGGAGCCAGGTATTGGTAGAGTCCGTGATAGTGTTGCGTATTGGTCAGCCACACCAAAAAGGCATGAGAAGTTTGAGAAAATGGCTAGGACTCTAAATATTGAATACACTAGAAGGTTAAATCTGGATTGCAAAACTAGGTGGAATTCAACATATATAATGCTGGACATTGCATTATGCTACATTCCAATATTTGAAAAACTAAGCTCACGGGAAAAATTGTTTGAATGTTGTCCAACCAATGATGATTGGAACTTTGCAAAAGAACTTTGTGATAGGCTGAAAGTGTTTTTTGACATCACCGAGCTTTTCTCGGGGACTAAATATGTCACAGCCAATCTATTCTTTCCCAAAATATCCACTATTCGTTTATCAATACGGACATGGTCCACTAGTGATGATCCTCTTATTAAAAAGATGTGTGAGGAAATGAAAACCAAGTTTGAGAAATATTGGAAAGATGTCCATGGTCTTATGGCTGCAACGGTACTTGATCCAAGATATAAGTTGCATATGCTGCAGGCTTTGTTTGGCTCTCTATATGGATATGAACATGCAAACAGGGAAGTGGAGAAAATCAAAAATTTAATGGTTGATTTGTTGGAAGAATACCGAGCTGATGGAGAAGGTGGGGTTGCATCACAACATGGTAGCACTGCTGCTCCCACGGGTAGAGTTGGAAAAGATGCAGCCATGCAGATATTTACTCAATATATGTCTTCACAAATTGCCAGGACTGCTCGTGACTGAACTGGATTTGTATTTGGAAGAGGCTAATATCCCGGTAACGGATGAAGAGCTGGACATTATCGGTTGGTGGAAATTTGGAGGTATCAAGTATCCTACTTTGCAAAGAATGGCTCATGATATATTGCCTATCCCAAGAATAACGTGGCATCGAATCTGCCTTTAGTACTAGCGGTAGAGTACTAAGTGCACATCGTAGTTCGCTTGCTCCAAATATGGCTGAAGCTCTTATGTGTATGCAAGCTTGGTCTCGTGCCGACATCTTAGGTAGTCGTCTAGCTAAAATTTATTTTTGCTTTTCATACACAATAGTTGTTTTCTTATCGTGTGTTCTTTCCTATATTTCATTAGGGGATTGCAATTCTACACTCTTTGCTCAATTCCAGTCTGTTCTTGATGATGAAGAAGAACCAATGGTAACATGTTCTACACTTATACGCATACATTGCATCCTTGTAAATCATTTTTTCTTGCTTGAAGAGATGATGCATTCAATCTCATGTGTGCTTGTAATTTTCAGGAAGAAGATGTATCAATCTTGACAGAAGAATAAATGAAGAGGAGAAGCAGCATTTGGCGTTGGCCATTGGCTGTTGGTTGTTTAGTTGCTAGCTAGCTTCCCTGGCGCCGCTAGCTTGAGGTGCAACGCTGCTAGCTAGCTTCTTGGGCACAGTTTACTATAATAATTAATATGATGTGTATTTGTGACTTTGTGTGATCTCGATCGATTCATGCTAGATTGTAGACTATTGTTTATGTGAGACTACTTATTTGTGAGACTTATATCTACTTTGTAATCCATTTGAACAATTGAATATGCCACTGTATTGTGTTTTTTAAACTTTCCATTGTGTTGCGTTTGGAAAGCTAAAATGGTGTTATTTAATGTGCTGTATGCAGACCCGATGGGCGACCCGTCGGGTCGGGTCACCCGTCGGGTTCGGACATGGGTCTCATCTCAGACCCATGGGCAGGGTCGTGGGCAAAGATCTTTGCCCATTTGTCAATAGGGCACGGGTTTGGTAACATCCGACCCGGTCAAACCCGACCTGATTGCCGGCTTGACTTGTGATCCTCCGATTGCGCCTATTATGTTGTGTATCTCCTCACTTTTGTAAAGTAAGGGTTTCAACGAGAATATGAATTCACTTACGGTTGGCAGTCATATGCGTCCAACACTTCATCTATTTGAAAGGCTCATCAAAGTTAGAGAGATGACAACATTATACAAGCTTCGGTAAATCAAGATAATCAAAGTAGAGTTTAATATAAGTATAAATAACTAGAAGTGTAACGATCAATTCAATTCTTCTAGTTAACTCTCAATTTTCCAAGGAACACTAGGATGTTTTAATAGCAAAATTGAGTAACATGGTTCATGTCCTAAGTAGCATAACATTGAAGTGTCTTATTGACACCCACATCAGTAAATCAAGGCTATCAAGACACTTATAATACAATCATTGTCTTTCAAGGAAATTCATAAAGTAGTAATGAGACCATGCCAAGGACTTGTTATGTGGATCTTCATATATTTTGCTTCATTCTTTTCAAGGATCATTGAGTGATTCTTTTAAACAATGGTTTGCACAACCTTTGAGAGTACTAATACTTTTGCCTATTATGGTGACATTTATGCCACCCATGTCGTCAACTCATAGCTAAAATCAGGGGTTGTACCATAGATTGTTCGTAGGCCAGCGGAGTTGTTGGCATCCAAAGGTGTGCAGGAGAAACACATAACTTTTGTATAGTATCACAGCTTGATCCACAAGGTTAGCTTTGGCATGCATCACAATTACCTCTATATTTCATTTTAATCAAACAACTTCTTTCAAGAGTGTCATCAAGTCTATCAAAACATCTATGGGGTTAAGTATCTTCAAGGGTAAACTCTCAAGATAATCATTCATCAAACAAGTCATAATATTTTAGACTTTTCTTATTTTAGTTGTTTGGAAATATTATTTCCAAGGCAAGACTCGGTTAGCCAAAAGAACTAGAGCAAAAGCTTCCACAACTAATCATTCATTCAAATAAAAAGCTTTACTCTAACTATTTTGAATTACTCCCACTAGCATGGCATCTTCACAAATCAACCAGCTAAGATAAACAATTCAAACTTCAAAAGTGGGAGACATAGGATTTAAGTGTAGAAATCATGGCAATGTATTCTAGAGGATCACAAAGTTCTTCTCAAGCTAGATAAAGATTTTAACATAGTGAATCAAAGCTCTAACTCAGCTCTTATGAATCCTAACCAAAGCAAGTGCATCCATTATATAAACATGAAACACAACTTACCTAAGCAAGCATTCAAAAACAATGGGATACATACTTGCTCAACAACTTTATCGAACAAGAACATTGCACAAGACTCTACACATGCAGAAGTAACTTCCCCAAGCTAGAACTTTTGTAAGAACCAAACTTGAATGGATTACCATAAGAAAAAGAGAAAAATGCAATTATAAAAAGAGAGTGTGAGAAGTGGTTACCTCCCCAAGCTTGAATAAAACAAGGGTGACACACTTTACCATTGAGGTATGAATATCCTCACTTTTGATGGACATGGACCTTTGGTTCAACGAATACTTCCTTGTTGAAGTGTTGAGTTGAAACAACCAAGTGGCTTATGAAAGTATTTGCACGGTTGGCACAAACCATGCACATCATCACACAAGGTTCAAGTCCCCATGAAAATAACAAACGAAGTAAAAGAAAATGATTCGGTGTACAAACGTAGTTCGTTCACCCAACCATGAGAAGAAAAATAAAAAACATGGAACACTATAGAGAATTAGAGGCTAGGGAGTTTCAAAGTTAGGTAAAAGAAAATGAAGTACAATATAACGTGTAGAAGGTAACCCACTGACCTGAGGTTGTCAAAATAAAAATATTGTAGGAGTTATAGCCTTTTTGTACTCGTCCCTGCCCTTACTGCATGGTGCTGCTCTTTGGTACGGGCGCATGGTACGGATGGGCTCCATTCGTACCGCACCTCGTCTTCTCTCTTATTTTTATCTCTCCTTTTTTTGAAGGGTTCCGTTGAAGTTGGTACGATCGGGTGATACGGGCGGGATGCGCCTGTACAGGTGGTCGTTATAGCCTCCGAGTCGTCTTCATATTTCCTTTGTCTGATAACAAGGTCGGTACGGGCGGACGGTACATACGTGTCCGACCATATCGGTGCTCGTTAAGCTTATAGTAACTTTTCTAGGAAATTTTCTCCTTCTTTTGATGTGTCACATGAGCGGTACGGGCGCGCGGTACGGATGGGTCTACCCATACAGCTATTATTTAAGCTCACTATGAGATCTGAAACAAGTTATTTTCTCCGAAAATTTTATTAAAGATCTGAAACATTAGTCTAGCAACAAATCAAACATTTTTTTAGAAGATTTAACCAAGATATGCAACACATGATTAGAGCAACAAGCAACTCTACCTTTTGAAAATAGTCCCAAGCCAACTCTAATAGGAAATCATGCAAAGATACAAGTGCCAATGCAACATGAATGCAACTAAACTCAAGACACAAAATTAAGAAACACACGTAAAAACTTCTGGGTTGCCTCCCAGGAAGCGCTTTCTTTAAAGTCATAAAGTCGGGCTTAGATGCTCTATTGAATCATCCACCTGGATCCCAGGGGATATCAATTCGAGGTGTAATGGTACTTACCTCCAGTAAAGGGTTGGAGCATGGTATTCTTTCTTTGCAACAACGAGTAAATCAGGTCCCTGCATATTAGCATCAAAAGATTCATAGCAAGGTTCTATCTCTAGTTTATCATTAGTAATGCTCTCCTCGTGAGTGTCTAGGCACAAGGCTCAAGCCGGCAATCGGGTCGGGTTTGACCGGGTCGGATGTTACCAAACCCGTGCCCGATTGACAAATGGGCAAGGATCTTTGCCCACGACCCTGCCCATGGGTCTGAGATGAGACCCATGTCCGAACCCGACGGGTGACCCGACCCGACGGGTCGCCCATCGGGTCTGCATACAGCACATTAAATAGCACCATTTTAGCTTTTCAAACGCAACACAATGGAAAGTTTAAAAAACACAATACAGTGGCATATTCAATTGTTCAAATGGATTACAAAGTAGATATAAGTCTCACAAATAAGTAGTCTCACATAAACAATAGTCTACAATCTAGCATGAATCGATCGAGATCACACAAAGTCACAAATACACATCATATTAATTATTATAGTAAACTGTGCCCAAGAAGCTAGCTAGCAGCGTTGCACCTCAAGCTAGCAAAGAATACCCAGGAAGCTAGCTAGCAACAGCCAAACAGCCAACAGCCAATGGCCAACGCCCAGCTGCTGCTTCTCCTCTTCATTTATTCTTCTGTCAAGATTGATACATCTTCTTCCTGAAAATTACAAGCACACATGAGATTGAATGCATCATCTCTTCAAGCAAGAAAAAATGATTTACAAGGATGCAATGTATGCGTATAAGTGTAGAACATGTTACCATTGGTTCTTCTTCATCATCAAGAACAGACTGGAATTGAGCAAAGAGTGTAGAATTGCAATCCCCTAATGAAATATAGGAAAGAACACACGATAAGAAAACAACTATTGTGTATGAAAAGCAAAAATAAATTTTAGCTAGACGACTACCTAAGATGTCGGCACGAGACCAAGCTTGCATACACATAAGAGCTTCAGCCATATTTGGAGCAAGCGAACTTTATGTGCACTTAGTACTCTACCGCTAGTACTAAAGGCAGATTCTGATGCCATAGTTGTTACTGGGATAGGCAATATATCATGAGCCATTATTTGCAAAGTAGGATACTTGATACCTCCAAATTTCCACCAACCGATAATGTCCAGCTCTTCATCCGTTACCGGGATATTAGCCTCTTCCAAATACAAATCCAGTTCAGTCCGCACACGAGAAGCAGTCACAACAGGCTGTGAAGACATATATTGAGTAAATATCTGCATGGCTGCATCTTTTCCAACTCTACCCGTGGGAGCAGCAGTGCTACCATGTTGTGATGCAACCCCACCTTCTCCATCAGCTCGGTATTCTTCCAACAAATCAACCATTAAATTTTTGATTTTCTCCACTTCCCTGTTTGCATGTTCATATCCATATAGAGAGCCAAACAAAGCCTGCAGCATATGCAACTTATATCTTGGATCAAGTACCGTTGCAACAGCCATAAGACCATGGACATCTTTCCAATATTTCTCAAACTTGGTTTTCATTTCCTCACACATCTTTTTAATAAGAGGATCATCACTAGTGGACCATGTCCGTATTGATAAACGAATAGTGGATATTTTGGGAAAGAATAGATTGGCTGTGACATATTTAGTCCCCGAGAAAAGCTCGGTGATGTCAAAAAACACTTTCAGCCTATCACAAAGTTCTTTTGCAAAGTTCCAATCATCATTGGTTGGACAACATTCAAACAATTTTTCCCGTGAGCTTAGTTTTTCAAATATTGGAATGTAGCATAATGCAATGTCCAGCATTATATATGTTGAATTCCACCTAGTTTTGCAATCCAGATTTAACCTTCTAGTGTATTCAATATTTAGAGTCCTAGCCATTTTCTCAAACTTCTCATGCCTTTTTGGTGTGGCTGACCAATACGCAACACTATCACGGACTCTACCAATACCTGGCTCCATTACACTCATCCCATCTTTGACAATCAGATTTAGGACATGTGCACAACAACGCATATGCAAATATTTCCCATTAAGCATAAGAGATATAGTATCTAACTTATCTGTCAATTCATCAACTGCCTTGTCATTACTTGTGCAATTGTCCAAGGTAATAGTGGATATCTTGTTCTCAAGATGCCAGTCAACAAGACATTCATACAAAGCTTGGCAGATAACCTCGCCTTTATGTGGGCATGGCACATAAGCAAACCTAAGACACAAGATTTAGAAGGATTAAACAAATGATCAGATGACGGCTACTCGATATTTGAAGGATTAAACAAACCATGTACAGTAACTTGAGTATTACCTCAAAATGAAGCTCTTCAAGTTCCAAGATTCATCAATAAAATGTGCAGTAACAACCATGTATCCTTTCTTTTGATGGCCCGCAGTCCACATATCAGAGGTGACGGCTACTCGATATTTGAAGTTTGCAAAGTACTTAACCATCCTCTCCTTTTGGGCTTTATGCATTAGTAAAATATCCTTCCTATTGCAAACATAAAAAGTAACCCACAATAAGAAAAATAGGTACTATGCTTGGAAATCAAATAAACAGTTAAAACTAGATGATTAGGTGATTACCGAATGGTATTCCTTGAGACCATCTTGAACAACGGTTGTAATGACTTGCAGAATTTTCGGAACAAAGCATGATCAACGATTGATAAAGGATATTCATGAACACAGATCATCAATGCAAGATTCTTTCGAGCAAGTTCTTGGTCAAAAATCCCCCTATTGTCCAGATTGACACTCCCATCTGCATTTTCTGACATCCTTAACTTCTGTTGCTTTAGGCCAACTGGTGCACACTTAGCAGGACAAATTTTCAGATGATTTGATAAATGTTTTGTACCACCTGTACTTTTTGCACTTAGCCATTTTTTACAATACATGCATTGAGCCTGCCAGCTCTTGATTGAAATTCTTTAGTGAATTCCATCCACACTTCAGATGTAAGCTTTCTTTTTGAACCAACTCTAACAGATCCACTAGCACTAGGTTCTTCTATTTCTATACCTTCTGTGGATGGATCTGCGGTAGACTCGCCATGAGCACTGCCAGCCATGGCCGAGCTTTCCACCGACGGTTGGGAGGAATTGTTCTCTGGTGAAGCCATTCAAGTACTATACAACATAAAAATCAGATTAAGCCTGAGGTAGTGAGGTGAGGAGATGGTGGATTTCTGAGGAACAAGCCAAGAACTCATGCCAAAAAAAATGACCTAAATTATTATTACCTGCAGGAGTACGTCGTTGAAGGAGCAGCTGGCCGGCAGTAGAGAGATGAAGGACGGGGGATGGAGCACGGGGCACCTGGTCGGCGACAGTGTTGTGCACTCACTGCGGCAAATCGCCGAGGGACGCCGTGATAGGGGCGATGAAGGATGCGGCGCCGCGCCGGCTCACGTCGCTTGGGACCTGGTCTCCTAGGACGGAAGCTTGGGGGGTGGCGTCTAGACTCTAGACGAGGGAGTGGGAGTGGGACGGGAGGTGCAGAACGGCGGCGCTGCCGGCGCATCGGCGCATCGTGCTATGAATCTTGGCGGCTAGGTTTTGGAGTACCGGAGTCTGGATGGCGTTGATTGAGTTGAGGAGTAGTGGTGGCCGTGTCTTAGCTGATGTGAGACTTGGGCCTTGGTCGCGATTGGGCTGGACTGCTGGAGAGTGGATGTTGTATTTTTCTGTGTAAGGGCCCGCATGTCAGCTAATCGGGCGACCCAATGGGTCGTCCATGGGTACAGTTCTGTGTCCATTCCCGACCCATGACTAATCGGGTCACCCATGGGCAAGATCCATGGGCGAAAGTAGCGACCCAAACCCTGCCCATTCGGGTCGGGTGCCCATGGGTGAGCGAGCCCATGGGTCAGATTGCCGGCTTGAATCACAAGTTTGCTTTCAAAGCTAGATTCACTCTTGACATGGAGCATTGAAGTTTTAATTGATCTTTTATAGATTGACATGACTGAGCTTGTGTTGACTTGTATGAATATGTTCTTTCTTACTCTGAACTTGCACGAAAAATAAGGATGCAAGGCATCGATCTTCTACATCCGATATTGTACTTTTGTTTCATTTTTTGCCTCATTTAAGGTATAAACTCGTGCCTCATGAACATGATTACCTTGTCCATAAGCCACCATCTTGCTTGGGGACGAGCAAGAGTCTAGCTTGGGGAAGTTGATGAGTCTAAAATTGAAGCATATAAATTATTCATATTATCACTCATTACATGCTACATCTATCTACAACTATGCCTATTATGTATGATTAATAGTTCTGATGCATTTCCACATGGGATTTGCACATTAGTAGTTTTATTAGGATTTATTACCTTTTTATTGTCTTTTATTTGTGTGTAGGTGCTATGAACAATCATGGATAAAAGGAGCCAAGAGGATTCAATATGGAGGAGTTTTAGGCACCAAACTTAGCCATTTGAGGGGAGGAAAAAAAAGTGAATTTTTTCATCAACTACAAATGAATATCCAATTCCATGTTGTTTTATCCCTCATACATACGAGTCCAACAAGCCAAAGAACACCTCAATCGGAGTTCGTATGAAGAAATGGCGGCCAAAACACTTCAGAGTACTACATGCGCAACAACCACTGGTACGGGCAGAGCCCGCCCGTGTCGTATGGTCGTACCGCACTCCGATGGTTTCATTTTGTAAAATGGAACAACGTTTGTGAATACCCAATGGGCATATTCGGCACCTAGCTCCGTCGGTTCACAAAACCGACCTCCAGATGCCTATTTAAAGAGGGGAAAGCCCTAGAACAAAGGGGAGAGTCCACACACGCCATAGGGCGGAGCCCTACCACTCCGCCACCTCCATAGCCACCTCCCACAATATCTACACCACCATACCACTCAAGGGAGATAGGAGACTTGCATCTTCAAGGGCTACGCATCGATCTTCATCGCCATCTTCATCAACATCGGCTTCAACATCAATCCCCTTTGTTTACTTTGTTGTAGTCCAATCTATATTGTGGATTTGCACTTGTATTCAATTGTACCTTCATATTTCATCCATACAATTTCCATGATGTTTAGCCCCTTCATGTATGAGTAGTTTCCTTGTTTTGGGGGAGTGTTGGGGGGATACCCCCGGGTAGGGTAACACCAGGGTACGGCACGGTCAAATCAAGTGTTGACCGGGTCACCTCAAGGCATGCCGAACCACGAAGTGACGGGGCCTGTGGAGCATCTCCTTGACCGTAGTCCAGCCGGCATAAAATATATGTTCACCATGTTTATCTATCTGTTTTGCAGGTAACTTGATAGCCGGATTAGCCACATGCTAGCCAGACTATCTTATGGCTTCCAAGAGAAGGAATCCTCCGCTGGTCAAAAGGTGGCTTTATTAGTTGTGGCATGAGAGAAGCAAAGTAAAGAAGAGGATCAGCGGGTCAGGGGCGACCAAGGTGATGCAGGCAAAGTCGGATGACGTAGCCCGTGTCTGGTGACGCCAAAACACAAAGATTACGCTGTGGGTTACGTCCAAAGCCCGAACAAGCCGTTAAAGAGAATAAAGAAACATCTACTTTAGGCGAGGAGCATATTCGGAGAATATGCTGCCACGTGTGCCCTAACTTTGTAACCCGGGCTACCCTATAAAAGGAGCACCGGGGCCTCCATGGAGAGGGATCGATCATTTTCTCTGTCTAAGGTAGAACTCTAGGGCTAGTTAGTGGGGAGTAAGAGACACCATCTCCTTCTCACCAATAGCTTGAAGAGCATCTGTAAATGCCCTTGATAGAGAGAATACAAGAACATCTGCGCGTGGAATCACCACGTTCTCCCTCCCTGGATTCCCCTAGCACACATTGGCCCCATATTTAGCCTATCCATGGCATCTGCCGTGCCACCACCACGATAGTTGGAGCCCACCGTGGGGCTAGCGGTGCTAGCAGGGGTGAAAATCCAGACGGGAAGCTTATCTAGCACCGGCGAGCGCATTGTCACTGGCTTGATTCAGTGCTTTGGAGCACTGGACTACGTCGGCGACAATGCAGGAAGCTTCGACAAGCACCCCCCTCCGTGCAACGGCGTCTTCATCAAGCTCGGCAAGCACAA
Organism: Avena insularis; assembly: GCA_023614405.1. Lineage (NCBI taxonomy): Eukaryota > Viridiplantae > Streptophyta > Magnoliopsida > Poales > Poaceae > Avena > Avena insularis. Next base: position 418,874,963 of record CM042693.1, on the reverse strand, counting down.
GATCTACGTCGGCGTGGACGAGTCCTGTGTTCATCCGCGTCACATCATCGAGGGAGGCAAACCACCTCTCAGCGCAGCTCATGGAGTGTGTATCACTTGCCCCACCAGCAGCGTTGAGGTCCTGATGACCGCACCAGACGCAGAACCGAGCAAGGGCCCGGCACCAGAGCCAGAGGTCACGCCAAAGCAGACTAGATCTAGGTTTCCTCCACTAGAAAGGCTAGAGAATGTGCTCCAGCAAGCAATAGATAGCCTAGCAACGCCAATAGCACTTGTGGTAGATCCGTCTCAGGCACAAGCTGAGTTAGAGGAAACTAGGCGGAAAATGTTAGCTGGGGCAAAGAAGGTAGCAGAGCTGCATCAGTCTTTGAACATCACCTTGAGAGAATATGCTAAGGCAAACCACATAGATGGAGTGAAAATCCGGGGCAGGAACCTGATCACTGAGATTGATAAGGAATACGAGCCTAGGTCGGGTTAGACAGCCACGATAGTAACAGGAGGGCTGGACTGATATAGTACCCCGGCAAAGAACGTCAGGGCAGAAAACGCGGCCGCGTCCGAGTTAGAGGGTTTAACTAGAGAGGCCCAGCAAAGGCAACAAGAGAGAGTGAATCACTTGCTGAGAGTTGCTTGCCAGCAAAATGAAGAAATGAACAAGCCAAACCCGACGCCACCAGGAGCGTCACATGTGGTACATTCGGCCAAGAATAACCCGGCAAGATCCGGAGGAGCCGCGTCATCTCCGGGTCACAATCCTAGGAGAGAGAAAGTAGTAAACTCCAGGAGAAGAGATAAACATATGGTCCCTATGATCCAGTAAGGGCAGGAAAAGGCAAAACAGTGCAAGTTGATGATGATCGACACAGTACCAGCCGGGGTGTGGCCGGCCGAGGTAACCGTGACCAAGGCAATGCCGGTCAGCGAAATGCTGCCAACGGCAATGCCGAACAGCATGATCCCGTGGGAACGTGGCAAAATATACCTCGGCAACAGTCACAGCGCACACCTCGACAGGAGGGGAGTGCAGGACAAGCAGCACAACAACAAAATGCTTGCCGGACCAATAAAGATACAATAATGGTTATTCGGCTATGATCAACGACAGATACCCCAGACCGTATCACCACATAATTGGGTCAAGGTTGGGAAGCAGGAACTTGCAGCCGGATGATGCGAGGCTGAAACTAGATAGAATTTATAGGTCGGAGCTAATTGAGGTACAAGGTACACCGGGTCCAGCATGTTTTGGGCCCCAGATCATGAAGGAGCCGCTAGTGCCAAACTTTTAGCTGGCCAGAGGAACCCAAACCTATGATGGTAGTACTAGGCCAGAGGATTGGATGATCGATTACGCCACAACGGTCAAGATCGCAGCAGGAAATTTGAGATGGGCAGTGAGATATGTGCCACAAATGTTAGAAGGATCAGCGAGAGTTTGGCTGAACAATTTGCCACCAGGAAGTATTAACTATTGGTTGGATATTTAGGAGTTGTTCGTGAGCAACTTCTCGAGCACCTACAAGAGTCCCAATAGGCCGCAAACCCTGGCGCTATGCCGGCAAAGTCCGAATGAGCCAGACCAGGATTTCCTGACTCGTTGGTGCAACGTGCGTAACTCGTGTGAGGGTGTAATTGAATCACAAGCTATTGAGTGGTTCGCCCAAGGATGCAGGTATGGGAGTATGTTGTGGCAGAGGTTGTAGCGAGATATGCCAACCACTTTGGCTGAGACGATCCGGATCGCAGATTCGTATGCCTTGGGAGATCCAACGCAACCCCGGCTAATGTTGAGCGAGGCAAACGAGGAGTATTATAACCAAGATGTCTCTGGATCATCGAGAAGGAGTGATTTTCGAGGAAAGAGAAGGGACGAGCATCCGGATTACAGATATAACTCGCAGTAGGTGGCAGCGGTAGACCGGGACCAACCCAATGCCAGAGCCAGCCAACGCTAGAAAACTGGAGGACAGAACTGGCAACAGAAAAATGAAGGGAAAAAGCCTTGGACCCCGGAGCAGAAAAAGCAGTGGAAGGAACAGAAAGACAGGCCGAGGTACACGTTCGAATCTATGTTGGATCAACCGTGCAAGTTCCATATGCCAAGTCCAAACAGTCCAGCAAATCATACAACCTGGCAATGTGAATGGATGAGGAAATTAGAGCAGGGCAATTCGGGGAATGCTCAGGCACCTCGGAATGAAGCACCTAGGAATTAGGCACCGCGGCAACCGTTACTAACAGGGGGAATGCACAACAACTGATGTTGCCACCGCCTCCACCGAGGTATGAGAATCAGGAAAGAAGGGATGCAGTACATCAAGTAGGCAATAATCAACAACAAGGTCAGAGTTACCACGAGAATGAGGGACGAAACGAGTACATGGAGCATCATCAAAGCTACTGTGTGTTCACCACGGAAGAAAATGACCGGAAAAGCTTGTAGCACCGGCATATGGAGGTGAACACGGTAATGCCGGCAGTAGTGAGATACATGCCCTGGGCGGATCAAGAAATCACATGGAGTATCAAGGATCACCCAAAGATCATGCCTAGCCTTGGGACTTACGCACTGGTCCTGGATCCAACATTCATTAGGCCAAATCTCAACGTAAGGTTTTCCAAGGTACTAATTGACAATGGAAGTAGTATCAACATTATGTATAAGGATACCATACACAAGTTGGGAATAACAGAGAACATGTTGCAAGCAACGAGGACCACTTTTCATGGCATTGTACCGGGTATTTCCTATGAGCCAATTGGCAAGGTCCGGGTTGATGTGTTATTCGGCACGAGAGAAAATTGCCGAACTGAAAATTTGGAGTTCGAAGTGGTGAATCTGGTGAGCGCTTATCACGTGTTACTCGGCAGGCCAGCGCTGAACGAGTTCATGGCAACTACCCACATCAGTTACCTTAAGATGAAGCTGCCCGGGCCAATGGGCGTGATAACTGTATCAGGGGACTTCCGGCATTCGATCGAGTGCGCCTCAGCCGGATCTAACTTAGCCGAGTCACTCGTAATAGCTCAGGAAAAAAGGAAGATACTGGAGGTGGCGGCATTGGCTCAATTCGCGCAACAGCATATGCTGGCTCTGACCAACCCGCACGGGAGCGTATCATTCCAAGCAACCAAGGACACGAAGAAAGTGCCAATCAATGATCAGTTCCCAAAGCGCACTGTAACCATCGGTGCCGGGTTAAGAAGTAAATAGGAAAGCGAGCTCGTCAACTTCCTCCGTGAGAATTGGGATATCTTTGCTTGGTCTACTCAGGATCTGCAAGGTGTACCAAGGGAGTTGGCTGAGCACTCATTAAACGTAAGACCCGGGGCTAAGCCGGTAAAGCAACCTCTCCGGCGTTTCACCGAAGACAGAAGGAAAGTCATTGGGGATGAAATAGCTAGGCTCCTAGCAGCCGAATTTATCATGGAAGTACTCTATCCGGATTGGCTCTCCAATCCGATGCTGGTGGAAAAGAAGAAAGATGATCCGAACGTGGTTGTGCTATGGAGCATGTGCATTGATTACACGAACCTGAATAAGGCATGTTCTAAAGATCAATTTCCACTCCCTAGAATAGATCAAGTCATAGACTCAACAAACGGATGTGAACTACTGTCATTCATTGATGCGTATTCTGGTTTCCACCACATACCCCTGAATCCGGATGATCAAATAAAGACTGCGTTTATTACCCCGTACGGGGCTTATTGCTATCGACCATGCTGTTTGGACTACGTAATGAAGGAGCAACATACCAACGATGCATGCAAAAATGCTTACATGACCAAATAGGTCGGAACGTGCAAGTTTATGTGGATGATGTGGTGATAAAAACAAGGAAAGCAATACGCTCCTCGATGATATCCAGCAGAAATTCACGAACTTGAGAAGGTTCCGAATGAAGCTAAACCCGGAGAAGTGCACCTTTGGGGTGCCCGCTAGAAAGTTACTCGGTTTTTTAGTGTATAGCCGTGGCATTGAAGCTAACCCGATGAAAATCCGGGCCATTGAAAGAATAGAACTGCCAAAATGCCTTAACGATGTGCAAAAGTTCACTGGTTGCCTGGCATCGTTAAGTCGGTTTGTATGTCAGTTGGGAGAGAAGGCCTTGCCCCTCTACCAATTAATGAAAAAGGCAGACAAATTCACATGGACGCCACAGGCGGACCTTACGTTTCGAGAGTTGAAAAAGATGTTGTCTACTATGCCGATCCTAGCAGCACCACTACCCAAGGAGCCAATGTTGATCTATGTAGCCGCGACCAACCAAGTCATAAGTGCAGTAATCGTAGTGGAGTGTGAGGAAGAAGGAAAGTCGGTGCAAAGGCCAGTGTATTATCTGAGCGAGGTATTGTTAGTTTCAAAACAGAACTACCCTCACTATCAAAAGATGGCGTATAGCGTATATATGTCGGCCAAGAAACTCAAACACTATTTTGAGGAACACCCCATCAAGGTGATATGTGAGGCACCCATATCAGAGATAATGAGTAACAAAGATGCAAGCGGACGAATAGCAAAATGGGCAATCGAGTTAGCTCCCAACGCACCACAATTTGACAAAAGAGATGCTATAAAGTCACAAGTTGTGGCGGATTTCTTTGTGGATTGGGCCGAGATGCAATACGAACCACCTCTTCTGGACTCCAATTACTGGCGAATGCACTTCGACGGATCAAAATTGAAAGATGGGTTGGGCGCCGGAGTAGTGCTTACCTTGCCCAAGAAGGATCAACTGAAATATGTCCTTCAAATCCACTTTAGTGCCTCGAATAATGTGGCGGAGTACGAAGCATTGGTGCATGGTCTCAAAGTAGCGAAAGAAGTAGGGATACATCGGATACAATGCTTTGGAGATTCCGATTTGGTGGTGCAGCAAGTGTCCGGAAATTGGGATGCCTCCGGTGTGATGCGTGAGTAGTTCATCCTTGGAATACAGGTCCATGTAGTAGCTAGATGGCTGGTTCTTCTCCTTTGTGCTATCATGTTTAGATCTTGTGAGCTCCATTCATGATCAAGATCATCTATTTGTAATTCTACATGTTGTGTTTACGGGGATCCGATGGATATAGAGATGCTATTTCAGATTGATTATTGATTCTATCATGTCTTTGTTATTTATGATCTTGCATGCTTTCCGTTGTTAGTAGCTATCTTGGCCAAGTAGATGCTAGTAACTCCAAGAGTTAGTATTTATGCTCGATAGTGGATTCATGCCTCTAGTAATCTGGGGAAGTGACAGAAATCTCTAAGGTACAAGATGTGATGTTGCTATTAGGGAGAAAACAGCAATCATTTGTTCATAAAACAATCGTATTGTTTACTTTACACGCAATGCGTAATTGAATTATCTTTTGCTTGCAACTTAATACTGGAGGGGGTTCGTATGATAACCTGGAGGTGGATTATTAGTCATAGATGTAGTTGGATTACGGTCTATGTATAATGTTGTAATGCCCAATCAAATCTCAAAGGAGTCAAGATGTTTAGTATATGCATATTGCTTTCTCGATGTTTGTCAATTGCCCCGTTGTAATTTGTTCACCCAACATGTCATCTATCTTAAGGAGATCCACCACTAGTGAACTATAGGCCCCGGTCCTTTCGTTTATCATTAATCTATAACTGTTTACTATTTTCTGTTTACTTTCTGCAAACAATTACTTTCTTCCACACAATACGTTTAATCCTTTGTTTTCAGCAAAACCGGTGAGATTGACAACCTCACTGTAAGTTGGGGGCAAAGTTCTGTGGTTGTGTTGTGCAGGTCTCCATGTTGCTGCTCGCACCGGTAGTGCGCCCTACCAAAGTCCAGCTAGCAACACCTTGGAGGTATTTCCTTGCTCCTACTAGTTCGATAAACCTTGGTTTCATAACTGAGGGAAAACTTGCTGATGTGCTCATTATACCTTCCTCTTGGGGTTCCCCAACGAGCTTGATATATTTTGGGCCATCAAGGATTTTTTTCTGGCGTTGTTGCCAGGGAGTCAAGGACATCTTCACAAGGGGAGTCTTGATGTGCTCGTTGTTCGACGTAGAGCTCGTTGGGAACCCCAAGAGGAAGGTATGATGAGCACAGCAGCAAGTTTTCCCTCAGTTATGAAACCAAGGTTTAATCAAACCAGTAGGAGCAAGGAAACACCCCAAAGGTGTTACTAGCTGAGCTTTGGCAGGGCGCACTACCGGTGCTAGTAGCAACGTGGAGACCTGCACAACACAACCACATAACTTTTTCCCCAACTTGCGATGAGGTTGTCAATCTAACCGTGTTTTGCGGAAAACAAAGGATTAAACGTATCGAATGGAAAGAAGTAAAAGTTTGCAGAAAGTAAACACAAAGCAGTAAACAATTGTAGATTGTATGTAAAGAGAAAGGACCGGGATCCATAGTTCACTAGAGGTGTCTCTCCTTAGATAGATAACATGTTGGGTGAAGAAATTACAGCGGGGCAATTGACAAACACCGAGAAAGCAATACATGGATATACTAATCATCTTGACTCCTTTGAGACTTGATTGGGCATTACAACATAATACATAGACCGCCATCCAACTGAATCTATGACTAATAATCCACCTTCAGGTTATCATCCGAACCCCCTCTAGTATTAAGTTGCAAGCAACAGATTATTTCTTTATGCTACGTGTAAAGTAAACAATACGATTGTTCTATGAACAAAGGATTGTTGTTTTCCCCAAAGAGCAACAAAGACATCTAGTACCTTAGAGATTTCACTTCCCTGACCAGAGGCATGAACCCACTATCGAGCATAAATACTAACTCTTGGAGTTGCTAGCATCTACTTGGCCAAGATAGCTACTAACAATGGAAAGCATGCAAGATCACAAATAACAAAGACATGATAGAATCAATAATCAATCTGAAATAGCATCTCAATATCCATCGGATCCCGGCAAACACAACATGCAGAATTACAAATAGATGATCTTGATCATGAACGGAGCTCACAAGATCTAAACATGAAAGCACAAAGGAGGAGAACCAGCAATCTAGCTACTACATGGATCCATAGTCCAAGGATGAACTACTCACGCATCACACCGGAGGCTTGCATGATGATGAAGAAGGCCTCCAGGGTGAATTCCCCTCTCCGGCAGGGTGCCGAGAAGAGCTTCAGATCCCTCCCGATCTAGGGATAGAGATGACGGCGGCTACAGACTCTTTCGTGGATTTTTGATCGGGTACTTAGGGTTTAAATATCAGAGGCAATATATAGGCGGAAGGAGAGGCCGAGGGGGTGCCTGGGTGTAACACCCTCGAATTGCCCCTATGTAAGTTTTAGCCCTTTCCGCCAAACCCGCATAGAAACGATTCAAGGACACCCACCAGGCACTTTCGTGCGGGTGGAAAACAAAGTAATACCATTACACAACAGTCCTCGATGGGACCCACAGAACAGATATATATACAACAGCGACTCAACAAGTCAAGAATACAGATATACAATATAAAGATCCAAATCACCTTGAAAACGATACAGCGTCCGAGTACGGACAAGATGCAAATTGGGCTAAGAGCCCTGAAGAATAACCGATGGCGTCCATAACCCTGGCTAGGCCAAGCCGGAAGGGTAACCCTACTAACGACGTCGATCTCAAACCTGCTAAAACAAAAGGGGTGCCGACAAAGGGCAAAGGAAAAAGAGGAGCGTCAAGATCGAGGCCAAGACACTCGAGGCTAGAATTCGGCGGCTCTCACCTACATAGGTATGGTGGACTGAAGCGGCAGCGCATCATGCACTAAACAACCTATAGAGACTCTATAATACTAGCGGCTATCAGAGAGAGATAAGAGAGACCTATTCGGATCCAACCTGACACTAACACCAAACATACCCATCCTAGTATTCCCCCCTCGAGACCAAACGAGGAAGTCAAGCCGAGGAAACTCACACGGTTGGCAGTTATATTTAATCTTTCCATGGCAGTTATCCATCTTACTAGTCATCCCAGATACAAGTCAAATGATAACAGCAAACTTTAGTTATAGTTGTCTATGATCGAGAAACTGTGCTCCAAGCCGTCCATAACCGCGGACACGGCTTTTCGAAAAGATTTAACCCTGCAGGGGTGCACCAAAGTATCCACACGTACTTCGACCCTTTTTGCCAGATCAATTAACATACACCCATCGGTATGTCGGCGGGGCCTAAGTCATGACGTTTCCCAGACCCAAAGCAAGTACATGGGGGGCCACCCCACTAAGCTACCCACAACAAAGTTGGACGGCTCTGAGGCAGACCCAGGGTTTGTGCCAATGGCTATAAACGACTAGGAACCCAAAAGTGTGACTGGGCTTGTCGATACAGCGAAAACATTCCACATCCAAAACAGTACAGGTGCTCCACGCACAATCTTAAATAAAGCAGTAAAGCATGGCATAAGTACTGAATAGTAATAAAGCCCCAAACTACTTGTGGCCTCCGGTACAATACTTTGAAATCAGGTAGTAAGCCGATGGGGGTGCCCACACACCCCACCTGTGGTTAGCGCGCTCGACCTCAGAACGAGTGTCAAGAACTCGGGTCCTAGGGGACACCAGTGAGCGGTTAAGAACCAAATATTTACTATTACCCACCAGTGCCTCTGCATTATATCTACCATCAACATTAATTCATAAACTGTAATTAGAATCATGATCAGCTCCACCATTAAACATCTGCCAACCTCCCAACAACTGTGGAACATCGACGATGCGAAGCAACACCTGAGCAAGCAACTATGACTCGTGGAGCCAACTGTCTAACAAGCAACATGTAATAGGAGGTGTCCAAGGCAATATAACGGCTGCAGGAATATATCTGGTACGGAACACTAAAGCATCGAGACACGGATAGTAATAGATCAACAAGAGGAAATGAAGACTATAAATGTAAAATAGGTAGAAGGGGGAGAGATGCTCGCCTGGGGAACACTGCCGGAGATCACATCCGGTGAACTTGTCGATACTCGCATCAGCTCATCGGCCTAATCCGCGAAGAAGCAAACACTAGAACAAACACCGGATGCACTATTTAATACTACGACAAAAGATCTAGCATGCTTATGATATGATGCAGATGCGGTGCAATTAGGCAGTATTAAGCGGAACCGGGGTTCCGACAATTAATTAATAGGTTCGAGTTATTTATCTACTCCACAAATAAAATGTTGGATTAACAAGGCGAAATAGGGCATCGGTTCGCTACACAAATTTAAATGGAGTCCGGAATAAGGCAAAGATATCCCGCATATAGTCTCCATATTTAATTTAGGTGAAACATCAAAATACCCTCAAGCACCCACAATATGTATGCAAACATGTTCAAGTAATATGCAACAAGTATATATCATTTATAAAAATAGGGGCTCGGAAAGGGGTCACACATAGGGGACTCGACGATCTTGGTGTTCTATGGTTCAGGTCGACAAGATCTGTCTTCGGGTTCCGTGAAGGGGGAACTTGGTGTTCCATGAAGGAGATCTTCGGGTCCGTGTCGTCGAGCTTAGGGTTCTGGTTTCGGTGGCGATGACGGACTTGAATTATCATGGTGGTCCTCGGAGTCGATGTCAATTCTCTGGATGTGTCGAAGATCTTGTCGTGGGTGGCACCAACTACATCTCACTGGCTTGGTTAAAGAGCAGCAGCACTGTGTCAACACCAAACTACAGGGGGCCATCGATTGAAGGGAGAAAAACAAATGTTAGATTGAGCTCCTACATGCACACATGGGTACTAGGAGCGAGCAGGTAGGCGTCTGGGGCTGTACCTGCAGCACACACACGAGATGGCCAACACCCGAAGGCTCGGCAGAGGACGTTCAGGTGGACTCGGAACAATGTCATGTGGGGTCGAGGACCATGGCATCGACGTCGGGGCAGCCTGTCGCAACAGCTTGAGCGGGAGAGTGGCGAGGTGGAGGCGAGGGGGAGCACACGCACGATGGGCAAAGATGGGAGGGCGATGCTGACTCGGACGGCTCGAGTTGTAGGGGCATCAGGAGGCGAGGTCATGCGGGGCTTGAGGAGCGGTATGGCGCCGAGCTCGAGGGCAGGCAGGCGCGCGGCGGCAGGGACCTGCGGGCACGCTGGTGGCAGCGAGGAAGCGGGCGGAGACCATGGAACAGAGGAGGGCGGTGACGTCGAGAGCTCGCTGCGGAGAGCTTGGGGTCGCGCGGATCACTGCGGAGGAGAGCGACGCGGGGGCTTGAGGCGACGGCGACCGACGAGCTTGGCGGCATGGGGTCGAGGCCAAATGAGGAGGGCGTCAGCGGCGAGGTCAACGATAGACGACAAGGAACCAGCAGTGCATCGTGAGTGGAGACCGCAGGGATCGCGGTGCTCTGGCGGCTTGCTGTGGTGGCAGAGGTCATTGGGGTCCCAAGGCGAGGCTGGCGTGGCCCCGTGAGCTTGACAGCGACGGACGCGAGACAAGCGGCAAAACACGCTGCGGTGGAGGCGGCGGCCCAGAGCCGAGGAGGAGGTTCGAGCGAGGCGAGCGAGACTTGGCGAGGATGAGGCAGCGCAGGGGCTCGGGGGGCCAGGTGCGGTTGGCGTGCGGCGTGGGGATCGCGTGCGGGATCGGGATCCCGTGCGCGGGGCTAGGGCGCGATCTGGAGAGTGGGACCAGGCGCGTCGGGGCGGCAGATGGCGGCTTCTTCATTGTCGCTAAGCGTGCGTGTAGCTTTAGGCTGGCGGCGGTAGAGGGGTGTGGTGGGGTAGCAGCAAGCGAATTGCTGGGTCGATGAGTGTGGCGGCGGTGGAGGAATGTGGGGTGTGGGTAGGTGGCTGAGGGGATTAGGGTAGATTTAGGGTTTGGTTAGGATGGGTAGTAGGTTGCCGGTTGGGCCTTTTGGGCCTGGCCGACTGCCTCCCCTAAAAATACTCTTATTTTTTTATTTTTATTTTAGAATATTTTGTAAATAGTTTTTAGACAAATAAAAGATCCAGAAAAGACTAGGGTTTTACACTTGAAATAAAGACGGGGGATATTAAGAAAACAAACATAGGCTTTTATAAAATAGTTTTAGACAAACTTATGCATGATGATGACGATGCTCAAGTGCAATGTGACATGGTGACATGAGCATGCGGTCATGATGATGCACAAACTAGAAATAACAAAGCGATTTTCTAGTAGTGGTTTTACCGGGGTGCTACACTGGGGCGGCCAGACCACCCCCTGGCGCGGGCCAGGCCTGGCCACGTGGCCAGGTGGTGTGGCCGGGCCCCAACCCCTCTCCGTCTCGTATTCTAGCTCCAGGTGTCCCTCAGTAAAATAATGACTTTGGCTTTTGTCCCGTCCAATTCCGAGAATATTCATTTTCTGACTTTCTTGGAACCAAAAACAGCAGAAAACAGGCAGCTGGCACTATGGCTCTTGTTAATAGGTTAGTCTCAGAAATCATATGAAAAGTACTCCAAAGTGTCGACAAAACATAAGAAAGTAGATAAAACCAAGCATGGAACATAAAAAATTATAGATACATTTGCAATGTATCAACATCCCCAAGCTTAACTCCTGTTCGTCCTCGAGTAGGTAAGTGATAAAAAGAAAGAATAATTTTTGAAGTGACATGCACCATCATAAACTTGATCAAAGTATTTGTAAAACGTTCAAAGCTGGGATCATAGTACTTCAATCATAACATGAAAGACAAAGTTATAGGAATAAGACAAAGAAACTATGTTGCAACAAGAAAAGGCACAAACAAAAGATTCATGAATAACAATGCTTTGCAAGACGTTTGTTTGTTTCGCATAAAGAAAACATAGCATAGTGGCATTCAACTTGTCCCTCATAGAGTAGCAAACGTAAATGCATAGGACACCTTCAAAGTTTATAAGAGTGACTAGATACAAATAGTTTAAAACAAGCAATATGAAGGTATGCATCAATCAACAAGTCTTGGGACAATGCACATAGAACTAAGAATGGCTACTATGCTCTCAAAGTAGGTGCATAAAGATAGAAGGTGGAGACTCAATATATAAGTGGAAGAAGGGCCTTCATAGAAGGAAGTAGGGATTCAAGTCTCATAAAGAGCTTCCAAAAATTATGGTACATATTAGCTTTCAGCTCTCATTGCCCCTATCATAAGCATCTTGAAGGTGATTAAGGTTAAAGTGACACAACTAAGAGGATATGCTTGACAAGTTATAAACCGAAATATCACGCCCCTTACTTACGAAGACCGAACCTCATGCTACTCAACTTCAGTCACAAGTAAGCTCTTATCATTGTAAATACATATGTATCATAGAGAACCGCCAACGGGGTACCCGTTGCACATGATACAGGAGCTATCCCATAATCAAAATGACAAGGCAAGCAGACAATGAGCATCTCAGCGATCTTTTTATTTGCTATTTGCATAGGTTTTTATTGAGGATGCTTCATAGAATGCTCACTATAGTTATGCTGCAAGTTTCCACCATGATTAGGCATGGCTTAGGCTAGCGGCCGAGGCGTTTCTCTAACACACATATAGACTCCATGATCTTACAAGTTCCCCTTTTATTTCACACCGTCGGGATCCATAGGCAAAAGAATCATGATATCAACTGGGTACAAAGTACCATGACAATGTTGAAAGCGTTCCCCATGATGCATGGTTCTGCTAACTTCAACTCATAAAGCGCAAGAATATACGCAACAAAGAAGGACCCAATGGTTCAAGTTTATTAGATGCAAGAAAATAAAGTGTGCCATCAAGTTCGTGAGAGCTTTAATCACTAATTTTCACATAACAAGTTTAATTTGGAAGGTAGACAAAACAAGAATTTACTTGGAATAGCAATAGTGCTAATAGGTAGGTTTGGTGGACACAAATGGCAAAGGTTTTGGTTTAAAGATTGGATGCACGAGAATAATTCCTCTCAGTACAGGTTTTTGGCTAGCAAGGCTGGGTAGCAAGTATAAGAGTTAAAGGAAACACGCAAACATACAAATGATAAAAACAAACATGCAATCTTCCTTGGAAGCACAAAAGATCTTAACTAGAGAATACTAAAGTTATGAGCAAATCAAGAAAGAAAGATGATGAAATTATTTTTCTTTAGAGTACTATTGTCTTTGTCATTCAACTCTCAAAAATAGTGTGGCTACAGACTGAGCCAGGTTTGCCAAAACCAACTAAATTAACTCAATGATCCCAAAGTGATACCAATACTAACAACAAGATCAATCATATAACCATGAATTGAAAACTAATATAAGATATGCAAAAGAGTAAATGATAGAACTTCTCATTAATATTCCATAATGGAAAATCACACAAAGGGATACATATCTAACGAGAGAGGGGACACTTCCATAATGCAAACCATCCTACACGATAACTTCTCTATTCATGATATGACTCTACTAAAAAGGTAAAAAGATAGAAGATAGTGATGTGATACCGCGGCACTCCCCCAAGCTTGGAACAAACCAAGGGGATGCCAAACCCGATGACGAATTACTCCTTCGGTGGTGGTAATATTTTCTTAGTTGACGTGAGGAAATCTTCCAGCATCTTGCGAATCCTGTTATTCTCCCATTGAATTATGTCCACCTTCCTCCTCAAGTCTTGGTACTTATCACAGAACTCATTAGTGACTCGTAGAGCTTCCGTTAATGCAGGGCAAGAGACTAAAGGTACCAACCCCTGCTTAGGGTCTTGAAGATCTTCCTCCATCGGCTCCTTTCCCTTATCCTTGGCGGACACCATTGTGCTTCTAAACTTTCAAGAATAGTTCCTGGCAGAAACAGATCGAAACGAAAACACGACGAGAACACGATATATGAACCTCGGGGAATCCGGAGGATTATATATTACGAAGTTTCATAACAACAGGAAGGTACTGGGAGAAAACGGGTCGGAGGCGGAGTCCGGGGTGGACTCACCACCTGGTGGTGTGGCCAGGGGTGGTGTGAGCCACCCTAGCTCCGTTTCCGTCCCTCTTTCGCTTCGTGGCTTTCCTTATTGTCTAAAGACTGCAAAAATATAGCTGGATAGTATTTTTGTGGAACTTTTCTTACCAGACCGGTTACCTATTCGAAAACGGACTCTGCAGGTCTCTGAATTTGGTACCTAGTAGATTCTTATGGAGTCACCACTTGAATAACATCAATATCTTCATATTCATACACTCATTACTTGAGTCACAAAACCTTTCACTTTCTTACTACACAATTATCTCCACTACCTGGAAATTTCTTTCACACAAAACTTCACACAATTCTCATTAGCAACATTAGTATAAGTGAAGTGATAAAACCTTTTGAGTCCAAATTCAACTGAAAATCATCAAAACATAAGCTACTGTAGCAAATCCTTCCAAAAACCCAAAAATAATTCAAAAGGTAAATCGATTGAAGAAGCAAATGCAAGAGTGGCAAAATCTGTCAAAACAGACCAGCAGGTAAAGATCATTTTTTTTGAAAATCTTCTGTTGCTCAAATCAAACAGTGCAAAACTAAAGAAAGTTAAATAACAACCTGGGGCAGCAACTTTTTACGGTGAAGCACAAAAATCCGACATACAGAGATCTCTCACGAATTTTTACGGTGAAGCACAAAAATCTGTTTCGGGACAGCAACTTCGCCAAATCTTACTTCTCTCTCATTAGAAGTTGATCTTGACACAAAAACCAAACAAAACGAATAAGGAGAGGTTATTACCGAAGTAATAACTTCCAAGACTCAAAGAAACAAAAACAAACTGAAAGCAAAGACAAATTGGGTTGTCTCCTAAAAAGCTCTTTCTTTATAGCCATTAAGATGGGCATGATAATTTTGAAGATGCTCACTCAGGAATATGACTTGAAGTGAAAGAGAGCATTAAGAAGCAAAAATATACACATTTAAGTCTAACCCACTTCCTATGCAAGGGAATTTTGTAAACAAACCAGTTGTTGAAACCAGAGGCTACTAGCATAGGAAGGCAAAAGAAGTGTAACATAAAAACTTTCAGCATAAAACTGGGAAACTTGATATTATTGAGATACATAAGAACACTTTTCCCTCTCTCATAGTAACTTTCAGTATCATGCATAAACTTAACAATATAACTATCACAAGGACCATCGTAACACTGATCACTTATTCTAACAGAAAACACATGAATACGAGCTCTCATAACACTACTTTGTGAGACAATATTAGAGGTATCCTTACAAAGGATAGTGTGTCCCTCTTCTTCATATTTAGTAACAAAGTCTTTCACATTTGCTATTATAGGTGCATCATCCTTTTGTTTATCAGATTCAATAGCTTTGCTTATACTTTCATCAACCATACTAGATATCATAGAATGTTCCTTTATCTTAACCGGGAAAGGCATTTTCTCAATGTAAGGTTCAGGTAAAACATGATTGGCGGTATAAACTTCAGTATTTCTTGCGGAAACACTCTTGGCAACATCTTTATAAGGTTCATGATACTTATTCCACTTCTTTTTAGGCACTTCAATGTAGGAAGCAAAAGCCTTAAAATAAGAAGCAATAGCTTGAGAGTCTAGACCATAAGCATTTTTAATATTTTGAAAGTCATTAGTTCCCATATAAGATTCAATGCATTCATAATCATAATTTATACCTGACTTTCTTCCTTTGCCATTCTCCCATGCTTCAGCATTGTCTTGAATACGGTCCAGAAGATCCCATTTAGCTTCTTCTTCCATGCGAGTGAATGATCCAACGCAAGAAGCATCCAATAAATCCTTATCATGTAGAGAAAGCCTTGCATAAAAGTTATTGATAATAATATTGTTGGGGAGCTCATGAATGGGACATCTGAGCATTAGTAACTTCAATCTCCCCTAAGCTTGAGTTGTACTCTCTCCATCAAGAGGCCAAACGTTGTATATTTGATTCCGATCTTTGTGAATCTCACTAGGAGGATAAAACTTTGAATAAAAGAGTGGCACTATTTCCTCCCATTCCAGAGCTTGACCATTCTTCATCAGCTTATACCATTCCTCAGCTCTTCCTTTCAGTGATAATGAGAATAACTTCTTCTTAACTTGATCTGTAGTAATACCTGCACACTTGATCAACCCGCATAATTCGTGTATAAAAAGTAAATGATCACCGGGATGGACAGTTCCATCCCCAACATAGTAGTTATCCATAACACGATCAATAATTCTTGTAGGTATTTTAAAAGCATCATTCTCAGCAGGTGGTGGTTCATCTACTACCTTAGCAGTGGTAGTAGCATTACCAAAAAAGGAACTCAGCGAATTATCCATAACGAAAATAAAGCAACTAACATAAGTAAACAATACTCACAATAGAAGTTTCCTTTACCAGTTCCACTCTACAATAGCGCTTCACTCCCCGGCAACGGCGCCAGAAAATAGTCTTGATGACCCACAAGTATAGGGGGTGTATCGCAGTATTTTCGATAAGTAAGAGTGTCGAACCCAACGAGGAGCAAAAGGTGCTGGCTACTGGTATGGATTAGGAATTCTCTGCAAATACTTAGCAAACGGATTTTTAGGGGGTTTTGAGAAAGCAAGTAAACAAAGTCGACTAAATAAAAGATAGTAGGAATAAATGCAGCAAGTGCCCAATCCTTTATGCAGCAAAGGACAAGCCGGTTGTATTACTTAAGATGACCAAACGTTCTCGGGGACACACGTGAAGACTGTCAAGTGCTTTCGCTTCATATAGCTGATTAATCTTCTTTAGCTTGCTAAGTGTTGTGTGGGTGAACCTGTGCTAATGTACCGACCTTCCTAGGACTAATACATACTTGTGATTATACCCCTTGCAAACATCCGTAAGTACAAGAAAGTAATTAATGTAGAAACCTAACCACAACTTTAAACTCTAAGACCCTTATGTCCCTTGTGCAATGGTTTCCTAATGGGGGTCAGGTTTCTGTCACTCCGACAACCCCTACGATTAGTAGCCAAATACACAATGCATTCCCCTAGGCCCATATAGGTGAAGTGTCATGTAGTCGACGTTCACATGACACCACTAGAAGAAGTACACCACAACTTAAATATCAAACTATTGAATCTTTCTCAACACAACTCCACTACTAGCAACATGACTTCTCCCATGTCCTCAAGAACAAAATGAACTACTCACAAGACATCATATGGATCATGATCAGAGATGGAATAATGATGTATAACAATCTGAACATAAACAATAATTCAATGATTCACTCAATAGCATCAACTACAAAGAGTAATTAACACCGGGAAAGTTTCCCCTCTGAACTATGTAAGATTCAACCCGATTGTTACAGCAATATGGAGATGGTGATGAGGGTGCTGATGGTGATGATGGTGGTGGTGATGATGATGAAGATGATCCCGATGAAGTCCAACTTGATGGTGGTGTTGATGGCAACGATCTCCCCTCTCCGGGAAGGAATTCCCCTGGCAGAAATCTGTCTGCCGGAGAGATCTTTCTCTCTCGGTGTTTTCTGCCCTGCAGAGGCAGCGGAATCTTTCTGTGGTTGCTCCCCGAGTCTTAGGGTTTCGGGAGGACAATATACGCCAGAGGGGAGAGCCAGCGGTGGACCAGGGCGGCCACACCACCTGGTGGCGCGACCTAGGCTGGCCCGCACCAGGGGGTGATGTGGGGCCCCTGTGGCCCATCTCTAGCCCCCATTCTGGCTTCCTTCGTCTTCTGGAAAAATAGGATTTTCCGTATATTTTCCTGGATTTTCTGATCTTCGCGAATTTTGCCTCCAAATAGCACCTTTTCCATCAGAATCCTGACTGCAGCGATCCATGCTCCAAAAGTCATCAACCATGCAAAAACAGATGAAATAACATAAGTATCACCTCTTAATATGAAATATATCAATGAATAACAGTGAATTATGACATAGAATAGTGATGCAAAATGGACGTATCAACAGGTCCGGAGAGGAATCTAAGCGACAGTGGAATGTAGCACTACTTCGTCCTTTCTACACCTGAAAAAGAGGTGAATGTATCCGAGCTACTCATATGTCGGTATGTATATTGGCAATGATCCTATTAATAAAACTTTGGCACCCCAAGTAGAGACTCGGGGACTGCTGTAAAAATTGGCTTACTTGTTTTTGCATTTTTTATGTCGGTTGGGTTAAGTCGCTTATATCTTAGTCGGATTAGTAATGTGTGAGCACCAAAAACTCAACTCTTCGACTTTGCTGCTGTCCAACAAGAATTGGCTTCATGGCAAGCAAGAGAACAAGTTTGGAATGGCAAAGCACATGAAAAACGACTAAGGAAAAGAACTTAAGCGGGCCGACATTGGTTTTTTGACTAACCCTTGGTTTATTGCATTTATCTAACGCCGGATCATTCTGAGCTAATCTCAAAGTTTCAAGTGTTGTTAAATCAACTTTTTGAACCTCAGACTTGTAAGTCAAGAAACCGAATCAAGGTAGACGCGAGCCGAGTCAAAAATTGGAGGAACAAGAATACAAAACTCGGGGACTTCACCCACGACATTCCAGCATTAAGAACTTAGTTCCGCACAATAAGTTGTAGCACAACCAAACCAAAGTATTTAGATACATTTCCACCCGGCATCTAGGGGATCTAACAAATATGATAAGTGTTTTTAAGGAGCAGGAGCAACAGTTGAGTCATCAGCCGAAGAAGGAGGTACTTCGGAATGTGGGGGAGGGCGTTAGCATCGGCTTCGTCCTCCGGATGGGCCTCGCCGTCCTCCAGGTTTTCAACCTCCTCGCCAAGCTTGGAGGCCTCACCCTCACTTCCTTTGTCTTCCTCCTCTCCAGAAGCAGCTTCATCGTCAAGAACGTCGAGATAGCTCGGCCCCTCGTTCCAAGCATGGCATAAGGAGTACTGAATGAGTTTGTTGGCACAGGCTTTGCGGCGCGCGATCCAATCCAGATATCCGCACCACTTAGACCCGGTGCGCATGCGAATGAGCAACCCCAGATCAATTCCTTCATACCACGAAAGAACAAACTGCAAGGCAATGTCAGCCCTAGCCCATGCGGCAGATTTGCACCACAGATGCAGCTGCGTATCGCACTCCATTAATTTGGCTATGAAAGCCGAGCCTCTTTTTGGAATGGTTTCACCGGGCCAGAGGGAGCCGAACATTCATGTTGTCGTCGGTATAATATCCGTGCCATGGTTCTTCACTACCTCAAGGCGAGCGGTGAGGCTCGCCAGTAGATCCTCCATATTATACGGGATTGGCTCGGCACTAGGGCAGCAAGAATACCACACTGTTCGCGGGACCGGGTTATGGCAACGGCACCGAGCATATCGCTTTCTGGAAATTTGCTTGACAACAGAGCAGAAGAAGCAGTAACTAAGAGCACCAGATCCGGAGAAATGAAAGTTAAGCATGGGCGGAAAACTCACGAGCAATCTCGAAGAGGAGTCGCTGAAGCTCGGAATCGACGCTGGCATTGTGGGCCTGGAGTTTCTCGTATTCATAGGTCACCGAAGTAAGTTTAACATCGGCGTCCTGCAGTAAGCTTTGATCCTTGGAAATTTGCGTGGTTAAACGCTCTTTCTCCTTGGCAAAATCCTGGTCAACCTTCTCCAATTCGGACTTATGGAGGCCCTTGAGCCTCTAGATTTCGGCATTCAGCCGAGTAACTTCTGAGTCCTGGAGCTGGAACCGAACTATCTCTTCATCCTTTTTCTTCAGCTCAGCCTCATGCTTCCCTGCTTGTTCAAGGAAATGGGTCATCATTTCAGGCATACTAACGCTGTCCTCAAGAGCAACTACAGCAATGTAATGATCCGGAGGACCCAAAGTATAAGTGTCCACCAGATAAAGGAAGGAAAGTACAGTGATCGTGTGAAGGGATAAAAGTTACCTTTGATTTCAGCCAGATTCTTCCGCATAATGATATTCTCAGCTTCAACCTCGGCTGCATGGTTCGGATAAAAAATTAGTACGGATCACAGGCAACTCTAAAGAATGAAAACGGAAGAGGGAAAAATCTAAATAAGGAACATTACATTTCTTCTAGTGATCCTCCAGGAGTTTACCATAACGCGCTCGAATGTCTTTATAGGAGTCCAGTAGGCGCTAGAACTCAGCGGATCGGCGGTTAGTGGTAATATGAAATAAGCAAGGCAATGGCAAAGTTCAAAGGAGAAGTAAAAATAATTCGAAGTCTACAATTTCCGGGCCAAGTGGAACTTAACTCGGCTCTAGGTGTGTGGATATTCGAAGTCTAGAAGATCCGGGCCAAGTGGAACTTAACCCGACTCTAGGTGTGTGGATATTCGAAGCGTCCAAGATCCGTGCCAAGGGAACTTAACCTGACTCTAGGTGTGTGGATATTCAAAGTCTACAAGATCCGGGCCAAGTGGAACTTAACCTCGCTCTAGGTGTGTGGATATTCAAAGTCTACAAGATCTGGGCCAAGTGGAACTTAACCCGGCTCTAGGTGTATGGATATTCGAAGCGTCCAAGATCCAGGCCAAGGGAACTTAACCCGGATCTAGGTGTGTGGATATTCAAAGTGTCCAAGATTCGGGCCAAGGGAACTTAACCCGGCACTAGGTGTGTGGATATTCGAACTATACATGATCCAGGCCAAGGGAACTTAACCCGACTCTAACTATGCTAAAAATTGACGTTGCTACGGACAAAAACTAAATTCTATAAGGAGCATCCGACCGAATAACACGTGATTCCCTTGGAGGCTCGGGGACTAGGGGCTATGTCTACAAGTGCTCAGTTATACAAGGTACCAATAGTAGAGGAAAAGAGTTACCTCCATCATCCGGCCAGCCAAAGAGATAGCCTTGGTAGCGGAATTCATCTATGCGTTGAACTCGGCTGGGCCTAACTTCTCCGAAAGATCATCTTGTGGGTCGACGAATTCTGCATTGTTCCAGTTCTTCACATACTCAAGGAGCAGTGGATTGTAACTTTCACCACTGGAAGAGTAGTTCGCCACAAGACCTTTGACATGGGCCTCTTGCCTGGTGGATTGAGCTACGGCGGGGCTGGTATGTAGCACTAGCTGCCTGCTACCCTCTGACCCGGAGGCGGTAGGCCCAAACGAGATCCCTTTAGTTGACCCGACGGACTTTTTGAGCTTAACGGATGAAGCTTGAGGAGCTGGCTGGAAGATGTCTGCAACTGAGGGAGTTGACCCGGAGGGAGCTAACGAGGCCTTCCTCTTGGGAGGCTTGGTGGAGGCTTTGGTTGTTGCTGTTGGTGCTGTTGCCAGCCGGTCAAATTTTTGCTGGTGCTGGTGCTGGTGCTGGTGCTGCTAGTGCAGTTGTTGTTGTTGTTGCTGATGCTACTGGTGCTGAAAACACTAGGGAAGAAGAACTTGTTGGGGGCGGTGCCGATGAAACTGACACCTCATGACTTGGTGCTGAGGCTGAAGAAGAACTGGGGAGATCCGGCATCGCTGTATCCAGAGCCGCCCCGCTACCCCTCGTGCCGACATTGCCCTCCTCATGACGAGGTGGGCTCTGGTCAGGCACAGTCATGAAGCCCTCTTGAATAGGGCTGAGCGAGCGAATATCGTCATTGAGGGGGGAGGGAGAAGGGCTGCTCATGATTGGGGAGGCTATGCCGGAGCCGCTCTGAGGGATGACCCTAGGAGCTATGAAAAGAAGAAAAGCATCAAGTCAAAAAGAGAGAGAACCAATAAGAGACAAAGGCAAACAAAGGAAGAATCCCCAAGTACAAGTGCAAAAGGACTTACTCGTTCGAGGTTGGGGGAGCCCGAGGTTTGGGTGCCCTCCGGACCATGCTCTTGGCAGCCGGCTTAGTCGAGGCTTTCACCCCGGACTTTTTCTGCCTCTTCTTGGGCGGCGACATCTCCGAAGCTGCGTCCCAGGCAGCCACGCGCTTCTGGGAAGAAGCAGGGGCCAAACCACTAGTGGCGAGGGGAGGAACCTCGTGGACCTGACCGTCCGGGTTAGCTGAAGATTCGGACATAACCAGATGCGCGTAAGAGATGGGAACCGAATCAAGTAGCTCCAGGACCTCAACGTCCGAGTCATCATCATCTGGCCAATCCCTTAGAGAAGAGGCCTTATCAGTGCTGCATTTGACGACGTCTAGGGTAGGTAGAAAAGTCTCTGGATCAGGCTCCTCCTTGTCCTCCTCGGTGTGATCCGGCAACCACTTGCCCGCTAGCACCTCGCTATCCTCCAGTGACTGCTGGAGAAATCGTCGAGAATAGACAACAATTGCCAAGTTACAGAAGTGTACCGACATACAAAGAAGATACGGAAAACAGAGAGAAGTAAGTTTACCTTTGGAGGAGGGTTGTCTCGAGTGAAGGGCTCAAGTCCCCACTCCCAATCCTCGGTGAACTCCTTCTCCACATTGAAAATGGATTTAACCCGGCGGTAAACCGCTGAGTTATCAAGCTCGATAGAAGAAGTCCGGTGGGGGTCGAGGGGGGCGCTCAAGTAACAGATCTTGTGGGCTCGCTTCTGAAGGGGGAGACCCAGCTGCGGACAAAAGTGAACATGATGTCCTCCCCCGGAGCCTCTCCTTGAGCAGCTCCGTAATCCGGCGCTCCACCTGATTCGCCAGAGCCATGGGTCGCTTGGGAATGCTTTCCCAAAGCGAGGTATCTGGAGGGCCAAGCTTGAAGGGGAGGAGCCGGATTAGTTCCTCATCGGTGGTGTTCCGGACATAGAAGAAAGTCCGGGCCCAGCCTTTATAGTACTCGAGCCCGGTGACCCAGGGGAATGCGGAGGTCTTGCGAGGAGATATGGAGGCACCACCGCACTAGGTCAGGTGCTTGTCCTCTGGAGCAAGCCCCTTGGTTAGCCAGAGGCCAATGTACCCCTCAATGCCAGAGGCAAAGGAGGACAGAGAAGTGATGGCATTGGCGGGGAGATGATGCGGTTGCAATTTGTAGGTAGAAATGAAATCAAAGAAGAAATCTGAGGTAGGAAGGCTGAAGCCACGCTGAAAATGCGAAAGAAAAACAACATATTCCCCAGGATTGGGGGAAGGAGAAATCTCGTTGGAGGCGAGGCGACAGGCGACGCTGGCAGGGATGCGGCGTGTGGCATGGAGCCACTCTAGTTCGTCCTCACAGACGAACGTGCCATCCCAGCAGCCACGCTCCCGGCCCTCTGCTTCCTCCTCCTGATGTGCCACCACGGCTGCTTCCTCCTTAGTCATGGTGGATTCAAGATCCTCGAGAGAGAAATCAGAGTAGAGATAACCGGAGGAGGGGAAACGGGAAGCGCAAGGCCCCGTGATGAAGATATTGAGCGGGAATGGCGGCGGCGGCGCGAGATGCTGCCTGTGCATGGTCGCGACAGCGCTGGTGCAACAGGAAACTAGTGGCGGCAGCAAGGCTACGGCGAGAGAGAAAGGAGGCTGGGAAGCACAGAGAAAATGGGGAACTTCCCCTGAAATCGCCCCAGGCCCTCTACTTAACCGCGCAACGGGCGCATAGTGGGATCCTTTGTGGTTGCCACACCACGCGCAACAAGCATGTACGCGGCCGAATCAGCCAGCCAAAGCGCGGCCACAGGAAGGGCCACAAGGGCAAAGGATCCCATGACGCGATGTAATGTTAGAGTTAACGAGGCGCCAAAGTGAAGGGATGTGCACAGCAGTTATTCCTGACATTGCGACAGTAACCGGCGCATTAAATGCGCGTGACACTTAAAATGAGGCAAAATGATGATTACCCTCCATGTAGGATGTGGGGAAGCGTACAAGGGAAGGAACGGTGACCCGGATAAGCAGGCAGAAACCCGACCAGCGAGGAATAACTCGGAATGGGCCAAGGGATCACCAGAGGGGAAGTCTTGGATTTACTAGATGACTCGGCCAAGGATGCGGAGATCCGGATAAGTGAACCTGTTGTGGCCTTAGCGACTAAAAGTTGCTAAGACCACACCAGCTTCGGGGACTAATGTTGGGGGGATACCCCCGAGTAGGGTAACGCCGGGGTATAAAGGCCGAGTTAGCCAGGGTATGGCACAGTCAAAGCAAGTGCTGACCGGGTCACCTCAAGGCAGGTCGAACCACGAAGTGACCCGACATGTGGAGCGTCTCCTTGACCGTAGTCCAGTCGGCATAAAATATATGCCGACCATGTTTATCTATCTGTTTTGCAGGTAACTTGATAGCTGGATTAGCCACATACTAGCCAGACTATCTTATGGCTTCCAAGAGAAGGAATCCTCCGCTGGTCAAAAGGTGGCTTGATTAGCTGTGGCATGAGCGAAGCAAAGTAAAGAAGAGGACCAACGGGTCAGGGGCGACCAAGGTGACACGGGCAAAGTTGGATGACCGTGTCTGGTGACGCCAAAAGACAAAGATTACGCTGTGGGTTACGTCCAAAGCCCAGACGAGCCGTTAAAGAAAATAAAGAAGCATCTACTTTAGGCGAGGAGCATATTCAGAGAATATGCTGCCACGTGTGCCCTAACTTTGTAACCCGGACTACCCTATAAAAGGAGCACCAGGGCCTCCACAGAGAGGGATCGATCATTTTCTCTGTCTAAGGTAGAACTCTAGGGCTAGTTAGTGGGGAGTAAGAGACACCGTCTCCTTCTCACCAATATCTTGAAGAGCATCTGTAAACGCCCTTGATAGAGAGAATACAAGAACATATGCGCATGGAATCACCACGTTCTCCCTCCCTGGATTCCCCTAGCACACATTGGCCCCATCTTTAGCCTATCCGTGGCATCTTCCATGCCACCACCACGACAATGAGATATGGAGAAACCCTAGAACTATTATGAAATTGAAATAAAGATGATCTATTCTTGTGTCCATATGACTTATTGGTCTATGATAGATTTATGATGTGTGTTTCATCTCTCTCTTTAGATGGTATGTGTAGTCGGCGACATATCATTTGCCTTCGGGACTAAAGAAGAGGGTGAAATCCTTTGGACGTGTTTGGAAGTGTGTCCGGAGCTATTGTGATTATAAGCACCGGCTAGCAACCTACATGGTCAAAGGAAGATTAAGAGAGATTCCATAAGCTAATTACGATATCCACGGGGAGACCCTTAATTTCGGTGGTCTGTATGGGTGACTGCTGTCAGACATCGCAGTGGTTATTTAGAGGTGACCTCATTCTTGACTCAACAAAGTGTCTGCCTACGAGCCTTGTAGTGAACATCTTATTATGGAGCACTCTCCACACATATCGTGACACAAGAAATAGGTTATCCTAATTATGATTAATAATATCACGCTAGTAGTGAATCCTAAACTCCTTGAGAACCCCTCAACCATATCACACAACACTTCATAGAAACTCTCTTGATTTAGTTTACTTTTGTTAATTACTTTGTTCTTGTTTACTTGAGCACTTATTCAAACATACTCTTTATACACCATTACTTGGAATTAGAGATAACCTACAAGTACTCTCTAGTAAATAGTATTAAGGGCATAAAGACCTCTACTAATAGCTCTCTGTGTGATCGATACTATTTCGAAACTATCTACAATTGATCTGTGCACTTGCAATTATCAATGCCTTGTCTGCTCACCATGGCAAGGGACTCGCTTCAGATGATGCTCAAGATTCTAAGGAGAACTCCGAAGAAGAAGAGGAGGACGGCGAGGATGATGAGTGATCTGGTTGGGGCGTGTAGGTTCACTCTTTTTCCCTTTTTGGTGTCTCGATGCCAAAGGGGGAGAAGCCGCTCTATTAGGTTGTGCACGGGATTTGAATGGGAAGTCACAAGCTTGTTTTTCATTTGATCTTTCGTTGCTTATGAACTTTATTTGCCTCATATTATTTGTGAACCATATGTGCTCTATGTTGTGCTTCCATGTAAGTAGAGACTTTGTGGTATTGTATCTTGTGGATTTATCGTGTATGGTGAAGACTTCTCTAAATTATTGCTCGCCTATAATTATTCACCACATTATTTGGTGCAAAGGTATGAGTATCAATTCATATCCTTAATTCTTTGCACTTGTGTTGGTTTGTAAAATCTCGAGGAGTGTTGCTCGTTGTCATTATGCACTTATATTCAAATGCAAAATCTCAAATGTGCACATATCAAGGGGGAGCCTCTCTAGATATTGTGAACCTTTTTTTTGCATGCTTATTATTGTCTATTCTTCTATGCAAATCCTTGTGTTGTCATCAAACACCAAAAAGGGGGATTGAAAGGGCATTTCCTGTATTAATGATGTTTTGGTGTTTGTTGTCAACATAAGTGAGTTTTTTTACCATGTGCTAATTATCGTGCAGGTCTTAACTTTAAAAAGGCACAAGACAGTGTTTAGAAAGGGTCAAAAAAGAATCAAGAAGACACTCCCTAGAATGGAAGTAGGGAGCAAAAGGTGCCCCGAGTCTGGAGACTCCGTGGCTCAGGACTAGAGACTCCGGGTTTCCTGGCCGAAGGCTCTGGCCAGGTCTCTGGCCTTCCCTAGTTTTCTCTCTATATGCCCCTGCAGAGACCGGCCCAGAGTCGTGTATTGTGGTCCAGAGACTCCGACCTGGCCGGAGACTCCGTCCTTGGATACCGGAGTCTCCAGGGCTAGTTGTCTGCAACGTCTCTTTTCCCTGGTGGAGCTATAGAAGGCCCCTTCTTCTCCAACCTAAATCTACGACTTCCACTCTCTCTCCTCCATTGTTGCTGACCTTAAACATCCAAGATCCCCCTCCCTAGCCACTAGAACTTGATGCCCTTTGGGGAATCAAGGGAGGAGACCTGGACCTAGCTTTCCATCGAGGGGATTTGTGTTTCCCCACCATTTGTATAAGAAGTTGTTTCTCTAGGGTTTGAGGAAACTCTAACTTGAAGAAGTCTCCCTCCATAGCTCATCATCATGTGTAAGATATTCGAGGTCATCTTGGGAGCCTCCAATTCAGTTGTGGAGAAGTGCCCCAAGAAGTTATATAAGGTTTCGGTCGCCGCCTTCAAGGCCACCGCATAGTGGATCGTGTGCTTGCCATGAGATGGGTGCACGGGGGAATAGGGTGAGGCCTTCTATGGCGCTGGTGGCCTTAGTACCACACACCCTCCAATGGAGACGTATTTCTCCTCCAAAGGAAGGAACTTCAGGAAAACATCTCCGTGTCTACTCTCAGTTATTTATATCCTTTACTCATTATTGTTGTTGCATGTTTGCTTGTCATATAGGTTCTCTCACATAGTTTCAGATCTATAGAACTTACTTTGTGTCAAGCCTTAATTTGAAAAGAAGCTAAAAATTAGTAGCGGTCGTTCACCCCCTCTAGTCGCTTATACCGGTCTTTCGGCTGCTTCAAGACCCAGATCACCAAGCCAAAACCTGATCGCCAACAGGATTCAAACCACCATTACCAATCTCCAAACTTCGGCTTCCATGTCATTCTGTGTGACCGACTTCACCATGGTACTAAAGGCATGTCCTTGATGGCAACAAACTGCAAAGCTTCGCAACGCTCCATCTGAAACCAAACGGCCAGAAAAACATGGTTGCGCACAGCCGAATCCCATCCGAGCCGGCAATCCCATTTTGATGTGTTATTGTGGTGGAATCTGAATGCACATAGATACTGCCATCGTGGCAAATATGGCGAAGAATTTCTTGACTATACCGGCCACTTCCGTGTCTTCAAAGTCATCTTTCATCACCGGGGATTGAATTCTAGATGATTATAGGAGTTCTCTAAAGCCAGCGATGGTGGAGGCATCAATGTGTGCTTCTAGCTAGATTAAAGGTGCCCACAATGACAAAAAAATCGATGAATGTTATACGTACCTTATTGTTTATGATTTATTTCTCCATTGCATTTCTTATGCATATCTAACTTTACTGTTTTTACTCTCTTAGGAAGTAGATGATGACGATGTTGTTGAGACCGTTCCATTTTCAAAATGTGTGGTGGGAAGCAACTAGTAAGTTCTATTACCATCATCAAAACTGAGTTGGTAGTCATTTGTTGGTCAATTTGCTTGATGGAACATTTTGTACAACATCAAAACTGAAGCAAAAAATTGAGTATTTGGTGTTTGTTTGATCAATTTTGTTTCTGAAATGTCTTGTACAACATCAAAACTGAGTTGGTGGTGTTTTTTTTGGTCTATTTACCCATTGGAATATTTTGTACAATATCAAAACTGAAACAAAACTAAGTATTTAGTGTTTGTTTGGTCACTTTTGTTGCTGGAATGTCTTGTACAACATAAAAACTAAAGCAAAAGTGAGTTGGTAATACTTTTTTGGTCTATTTACTTGCTGAAACATTTTATACAACATCGAAAATGAAACAAGACCGAGTATTTAGTGTCCGTTTGGTCACTTTTGTTGCTAGAATGTCTTGTACAACATCAGAACTGAAGCAAGACTGAGTTGGTAATGCTTTTTTGTCCATTTAGTTGTTGGAACATTTTGTAGAGTATCAAAACTAAGTATTTAGTGTTTGTTTGGTCAATTTAGTTGTTGAAAAACTGAAGCCAAACTAATTTTCTTTGGTTTGTGTGGTGCAAATTGGGCATGGGGTTTAGAAAGCGAACAAATATGGCAATGAGGGTCGAGGGAGATGAAATGATAGGGCAGTGGTTCTTTTGTATTTAAGTTCATGCTAAGACTTGTTGTTTGATTGAGCTACGACTCATGTTCTACTTGTTCTACTAGAGCAGATACAGTAGCATCTAGTCGGTTGGCTATAAGAAAATCCATGTAAGCCAGATCCTACATGGAGGAAAGAGAATGAAGCGGACACTACAGCTATCGCCGACCACTGCACGAGAAAAAAATGAACTACCGCCTGCATGTAGCCTAGCGGATGCGCTAAAGCCGGCTAGAAGCATTAAGTAGATGTCTGGTTAGCCTTGCGTGCAAGCAAGACATTGCTAGTAATTAAATATTTAATTATTTAGCAAAGCTCACCTAATAGCCCGCTTATTGTATAGATATTTTTTGAGGAGGGCTTTAGGTGACGTGTCACTACCATCTACCATATAGCCAGTAGTTAGCTACTCTATTGTTCTTGCTCTTAGTATATGTTGAACTAAGTGCATGTGTTTGTGATGTATGCCACTCTATTGGACCAAGTGCCTGCATTCCGTGGTGAACTTATGAACTTGTTAGACAATGTTATGAATGTATTCATGTTGAATTGTTTTTTATAATTGTGAAATGTTATATTTTTAGTAAAGATAATGGCGATTTTTTATTACATTGAGCATTCGAACCGGCTTGCAATCTTCAATAAGCAGGCTTGTCGAGCCTCGAGCCTTGATCGAAAGGTTTAGACTTACCTACTCTGACCTTCGAGCCTTGTCCAGTCCGAGCCAAGCCATGTTAGTTTGATCTCCCCATGGTCGTCCCAACGGACGATAAAACTTGGTCTCGTGCCCTGATCGGGGGCGCCTAACATCACTGTCGTTGGTGGGCCCTCATCGCGTAGCACATATAAAAGATGTGGGGGCCGGCGCCACGGATATGACCAAGTTCTGGACCCTTTGAAGGTTTCTACAGGAACATGGTATAGTTGCCCAGTATTCTACGCAGGGCGAGCCTCAGCAGAATGGAGTAGCTGAAAGACGTAATCGTACCTTGATGGATATGGTGAGAAGCATGTTAAGTTACTCCACCTTACCGGTTGGCTAGTGTATGGAGGCTTTAAAAACCGCCATTCACATACTTAATCGAGTTCCTAGTAAGTTAGTGTCTAAAACACCATATGAGTTATGGACCAGTCACGAACCTTCACTCAATTATTTGCGAGTGTGGGGATGTCCAGCTGAGGCTAAACTCTTCAACCCAAACCTTGGGAAGTTAGATCCTAAAATAGTAAGTTGCCATTTCATTGGCTAGCCAGACAAGTCGAAAGGTTATCGTTTCTATTGTCCAGACAGAATTACTAAGTTTGTGGAAACGAGACACGTTGTGTTTCTGGAGGATCAGATGATTAGGGGGAGCACGGTATCGCGAGAAATCAACCTTGAGGAGAAGCGGGTGCATGCACCCACTCCGATGATTCAAGAACCGTTTTTCTCGATACCTGCTGCTGCACAGACACATGACAATGTCGATGTGACACCTGTTGTTAGTTCTCCTGTGGCAACAATGAATGAAAATAAAGACCCTGTTGTCACACAAGAGGGAGAGCTACAACAGCCCCACATAGAGAATGTGCCAGAAGGCGAGACCCTTAGAATGTCTCAAAGAACTAGAAAGCCAGCTATTCCTAATGATTTTGAACTCTATGTTAGTGAAGAAGTTCAAATGGAGGGTGATCCCACCACATTTGAAGAAGCCATTAAAAATGCTCACTCATCGAAGTGGCTTGAAGCCATGGACGATGAAATGAGATCCATGAGTAGCAACAAAGTCTGGGATTTAGAAGAAATTCCTAAAGGAGCCAAAACAGTAGGCTGTAAATGGGTCTACAAAACAAAATGTGACTCTAGAGGGAATATTGAAAGATATAAAGCACGACTTGTTGCTAAAGGTTTCACCCAAAGAGAAGGAATAGATTATAATGAGACATTTTCTCCAGTCTCAAGTAAGGTTCCTTTAGAATCGTAATGGCTTTAGTGGCTCACTATGATTTAGAATTGCATCAGATGGATGTAAAGACGACTTTCCTAAATGGAGACTTGGAAGAAAAGGTTTACATGGCACAACCCAAGGGTTTTGTCGTGGAAGGAAAAGAACGTATGAGATGTCGTCTGAAGAAATCCATTTATGGATTAAAACATGCCTCTAGGCAATGGTACTTAAAGTTCCATGAAACAATAAGGAAGTTTGGGTTCGATGAGAATGAGGAGGACAATTGCGTATATGCAAAGTTCAAGAATGGGAAATTCATTTTCCTTATCCTGTATGTGGATGACATTCTACTCGCTAGTAGTGATGTTAGTCTACTATTGGAGACAAAGAAGTTCTTGTCTTCGAACTTTGATATGAAAGATCTTGGTGAAGCTTCATTCGTTCTAGGAATTGAAATTCTCCGAGACAGATAAAAGGGGGTTTTAGGGCTATCGCAGAAGGCATACTTAGAGAAGATTCTAAAGAAGTATAGTATGCATGCGAGTAATCCTACGCCTGCCCCTATAGTCAAGGGCGATAGATTTGGGAAATTTCAATGTCCCAGGAATCAATATGAGATCGATCAAATGAAAACGGTTCCATATGCTTCTCATTGTTTAAGCTTGATGTATGCTCAAGTATGTACACGCCCTGACTTAGCTTTTGTTACCGGGGTACTTGGCATATTTCAAAGTAATCCAGGGATAGATCACTGGAAAATGGTAAAGAAGGCATTGCGTTACGCAAAAGGCACAAAAGGCCTCATGTTAACATACATAAGAACTGATTCCCTTGAGGTAGAAGGGTATTCAGATGCAGACTATGCTGGAGATGTAGATGAAAGAAAATCCACGTCAGGATATATATTTACTCTCACGGGTGGAGATCAAGGGGGAGAATGTTAGTTTGATCTCCCCACGGTCATCCCAACGGACGATAAAACTTGGTCTCGCGCCCTGATCGGGGGCGCCCAACGTCACTGTCGTTGGTGGGCCCCCGTCACGCGGCGCATATAAAAGAGGTGGGGGCCGGGGGCACGGATCCAAAGGTTCGTCGTGCCCACTCACCCCACCGACACAACTAAACCCTAGAGCCTCCGATCGGGCTAGCGCTGTAGCGGCATGAAGTGCCGCCACCACTCCGTCGCCCTCCATGACGAGCTCATCGTCAAACACCAAGGCCGATGGTATCTATCTCAAGTACTCTCTCACTAGATCGATGCCTAGCGATTCTAATAGATCTAACAATGGTATCAGAGCAAGCTAGTGCTTGTTGATCTAGTCGAGACAGTAGCAAATCCAGAAAGAAAAGCAAAAGGGCTAGGGTTTCAGAAGCGTCGCCGCCAGGCCACACCGTTCCTCTCGATTCCGATGTATCAGGAAGCCGAGGTCAGGAAGAAGAACACAACCCCTCTAGGGTGAAGAAACAAAAAACCCCAAAGCCACAGATCCCTTCTTTCTCGGATCAAACCGATCTAGAATCGAAAACAAAAGAAACCCCGCAGAGAAAGCCCATGTTTTATCCTTTTATTCCCTGAATCCGAATTCAAATAGAGAAAAACCAAAGGGAGAAGTGGGCCACCGGCCGCCGGTAGAGGGCGTCGCCGCTACGCCGCTTGATGGCGGTGCATCCACTATCCGGTGGAAGCACAGTCGGCAAGAGGGGCAGGGGGACGCCACTGTTCCTCCTCTCTCATCTTGTTGTGGTTGCACGGGGTGGTGGGGGAGTGAACGAGGCTGGAGAAAGAAAGGGGAAGGGAGCTCGCATCTGGAGAGACGGAGTGGCTCGCCGTCGGCACTACACCAGGCGGCCGCCTCGCATCGCCTTCCAGACAGAGCGGAAGCCGGGTGCTCATGGGAGTGAGGAGAGAATGAGCTATGGTTTTTTCCAGCTGAGAGTGGTGCCGCCGGTTTTGATCTTGCAAGAGTCACGCGACGCTGTCCGATCTAGGTCAGGGATAATGAACGGTCATGATCGGGCGGTCGCTGGGCGGCGGCCAGCGGGCTAAGCTGTTGGAGGTCACGCATCATCAGATCACAACCTTGGGCGATAAAAGAAGGCAGGCAGCATGGTTGTGGGCCGGCGGTCAAGCGGCGTGGGCTCAGCGACTGCAACGATAATCGGGCTTTTTGGGCCGATTATTTTCCGCCCAGATTTTTAAGATTTTTTACGTGCTTTTTTTTTTTTTAATTATTTGTTTTTGATAATTTTTGCACAGTTTTTTCTATAGCAAAATTATCCAACAAAATTTTCTGTAGAAAAATAATAAAGTAACAGTAAAGTTTCTGTAAATTACAAAGTTGATAAATTTTATTCATGTTTTTCGGCTGCAAATAGTTAAAAGTAATTGCTTAAATGCAATAAAGTGATGATTTTATTTGATGACCAATGTTGTTAGTAAGATTTTCACTATGGATAGTAAGTTTCATCACTATTAGTTCTATTTCTGTCCAACGGTGATGTAGAATTAATATTGAGAAGTTTTATGTTTTAATTTGACCAACATTGAATTAACTCATTTTGATGATATTTTGTTTCCAGGCAATCCTATGAGTTTCATCTCGGCTATTGAGCCCCTCAATGGAGGGAACTACGGCTCATGGCGAGAGAAGGTTGAGATGGGGCTTTCTTTGGTTGACCTCGACTTGGTACTGACTGAGACCTGTCCCAAAGAACCTGAGGACCCCGTGAGGGGCGAAAAAGAAAGTGAAGATGACTTCAACAAAAGGGTCCATGACCATGGACCAATAAGAACGAAGTACGATCTTGATCGTGCAAAGTGGGACTCGTCCAATAGAAAGTGCTTGATGGTGATTAAGAGCTCCATTATGGAGGCTATAAGGGGAGCAATCCCAGAGTGTAGCACTGCCAGTGAGTACCTGAAGAAGGTAGAGAGTCAATTTACTGGGTCTTCAAATGCCTATGCAAGCTCTCTCATTAAGAAACTTGTTACTACAAGATACTGGTGGTGGAGTAAGGGACCACATATTGCGAATGAGCAACATGTCTTTCAAGCTTAAGCCCATGGGCATGGAGCTTCCAGTCGAGTTCATGATTCATCTGATCTTTGCCTCACTGCCAAATCAATTCGAGACCTTTGCTGTGAACTACAACGCATAGCCAGAAAAGTGGGGCATTGAGAAGATGATGGCCATGTGCGTACAAGAAGAAGAGAGGCTCAAGGGGCAATCCGGTGATTCTGTGAACTACCTGAGCCCAACCAAGAAGAGGAACTTTCAGGGTTCCAAGCCACAAGGGAAACCTCAGGGGCATCCCTTTTCTTCTAAGCCGCATGGAAAGGCTGATGATCACCAACAGCAGGAGGTGGACAAGGACACCTGCAGGTGGTGCAAGGAAAAGGGCCACTACATGAGTGACTGTGTGAGTTTTCTAAAGCATCTATGCAAGAAAGGTGAGGATTTAAATAATTTTGTTGATGAATCCCTATTTTTAAGTTATGCAAAATCTACTTTGTGGATTGACTCAGGTGCGACTGTTCATGTTGCAAATTCATTACAGGGATTCTGTATGAGAAGGACCCTGCAAAGAGGAGAAAATAGAATTAAAGTGGCAAATGACGTCCAAGCTAAAGTCGAAGCCATTGGAGATCTCCCATTAGAATTAACAAATGGCTTTGTTCTTTTACTAGTAGATGTACTTTATGTACCCTCTTTGCATCGAAACTTAATAAGTGTATCGCGCTTAGATGATGATGGTTTTGCTTGCCATTTTGGTGATGGACAATGTAAAATCAAGCTTAATAATGAGATTGTTGGTCTTGCCTTCAGACAAGACAAGCTTTACTTGTTATCACTTTGTGAGAATGTGTATGCATTAAGAGCTAAGAATGAGAATGCCTCCTCATCCCTGAATGGAAAGAATAAGAGGAAAAGAATTGATGGTATCTCTTCGAAATTATGGCACTGTCGTTTAGGTCATATTTCGAGGGGGAGAATAGAACACTTAGTAAAAGAATCAATTCTACCGCCTTTAGAATTTTCAAATTTAGAGCAATGCATCGATTGCATTAAAGGAAAGTTTGTAAAGAACATTAAAAAGGGCACCAAAAGAAGCACAGGAGTTTTAGAAATAATTCATACAGATATATGTGGTCTGTTTCCTGTGACATCTGTGGATTGATATGATTCTTTCATAACATTCATGGATGATTATTTGCGTTATGGTTATATTTATCCAATTAGAGAGCGTTTAGAAGCATTGGATACATTTAAGATATTTAAGGCTGAAGTTGAAAATCAGCACAGTTTAAAAATTAAAGTAGTAAGGTCCGATCGTGGAGGCGAATACTACGGTCGGCACACCCCATATGGCCAAGTTCCTGGATCCTTTGCAAGGTTTCTACAGGAACATGGTATAGTTGCCCAGTATTCTACGTCGGGCGAGCCTCAGCAGAATGGAGTAGCTGAAAGACGTAACCGTACCTTGATGGATATGGTGAGAAGCATGTTAAGTTACTCCACCTTACCGGTTGGCTTGTGTATGGAGGCGTTAAAAACCACCATTCACATACTTAATCGAGTTCCTAGTAAGTCAGTGTCTAAAACACCATATGAGTTATAGACCAGTCACGAACCTTCACTCAATTATTTGCGAGTGTGGGGATGTCCAGCTGAGGCTAAACTCTTCAACCCAAACCTTGGGAAGTTAGATCCTAAAATAGTAAGTTGCCATTTCATTGGCTAGCCAGACAAGTCGAAAGGTTATCGTTTCTATTGTCCGCATGTAATTACTAAGTTTGTGGAAACGAGACACGTGTTTCGGAGGATCAGATGATTAGGGGGAGCACGGTATCGCGAGAAATCAACCTTGAGGAGAAGCGGGTGCATGCACCCACTCCGATGATTCAAGAACCGTTTTTCTCGATACCTGCTGCTGCACCGACACATGACAATCTCGATGTGACACCTATTGTTAGTTCTCCTGTGGCAACAATGAATGAAAATAAAGACCCTGTTGTCACACAAGAGGGAGAGCTGCAACAGCCCCACATAGAGAATGTGCCAGAAGGCGAGACCCTTAGAAGGTCTCAAAGAACTAGAAAGCCAGCTATTCCTAACGATTTTGAACTCTATGTTAGTGAAGAAGTTCAAATGGAGGGTGATCCCACCATATTTGAAGAAGCCATTAAAAGTGCTCACTCATCGAAGTGGCTTGAAGCCATGGACGATGAAATGAGATCCATGAGTAGCAACAAAGTCTGGGATTTAGAATAAATTCCTAAATGAGCCAAAACAGTAGGCTGTAAATGGGTCTACAAAACAAAATGTGACTCTAGAGGGGATATTGAAAGATATAAAGCATGACTTGTTGCTAAAGGTTTCACCCAAAGAGAAGGAATAGATTATAATGAGACATTTTCTCCAGTCTCAAGTAAGGATTCCTTTAGAATCGTAATGGCTTTAGTGGTACACTATGATTTAGAATTGCATCAGATGGATGTAAAGACGGATTTCCTAAATGGAGACTTGGAAGAAAAGGTTTACATGGCAAACCCAAGGGTTTTGTCATGGAAGGAAAAGAACGTATGGGATGTCGTCTGGAGAAATCCATTTATGGATTAAAACAGGCCTCCAGGCAATGGTACTTAAAGTTTCATGAAACAATAAGGAAGTTTGAGTTCGATGATAATAAGGAGGACAATTGCGTATATGCAAAGTTCAAGAATGGGAAATTCATTTTCCTTATCCTGTATGTGGATGACATTCTACTCGCTAATAGTGATGTTAGTCTACTATTGGAGACAAAGAAGTTTTTGTCCTCGAACTTTGATATGAAAGATCTTGGTGAAGCTTCATTTGTTCTAGGAATTGAAATTCTCCGAGATAGAGAAAAGGGGGTTTTAGGGTTATCGCAGAAGGCATACTTAGAGAAGATTCTGAAGAAGTATAGTATGTATGCGAGTAATCCTACGCCTGCCCCTATAGTCAAGGGCGATAGATTTGGGAAATTTCAATGTCCCAGGAATCAATATGAGATCGATCAAATGAAAACGGTTCCATATGCTTCTGCTGTCGGAAGCTTGATGTATTCTTAAGTATGTACACGCCCTGACTTAGCTTTTGTTACCGAGGTACTTGGCAGATTTCAAAGTAATCCAGGGATAGATCACTGGAAAATGGTAAAAAAGGCATTGCATTACGCAAAAGGCACAAAAGGCCTCATGTTAACATATAGAAGAACTGATTCCCTTGAGGTAGACGGGTATTCAGATGCAGACTATGCGGGAGATATAGATGAAAGAAAATCCATGTCAGGATATATATTTACTCTCGCATGTGGAGATCAAGGGGGAGAATGTTAGTTTGATCTCCCCACGGTCGTCCCAACGGACGATAAAACTTGGTCTCGCGCCCTGATCGGGGGCGCCCAACATCACTGTTGTTGGTGGGCCCCCGTCACGCAGCGCATATAAAAGAGGTGGGGGCCGGGGGCACGGATCCAAAGGTTCGTCGTGCCCACTCACCCCACCGACATAACTAAACCCTAGAGCCTCCGATCGGGCTAGCGTTGTAGCGGCGGGAAGTACCGCCATCACTCCGTCGCCCTCCATGACGAGCTCATCGTCAAACACCAAGGACGACGGTATGTCTCTCAAGTACTCTCTCGCTAGATCGACGCCTAGCGATCCTAATAGATCTAACACACCACCCCTAGCCCCGAGTGGGATTTGGGTCAATAGAGCTGGTATCGAATTATCCATTGGGTCAACAAGGCGTTCCGGCACCTACTCTAAACATCCCAGCTCGCCTCGTCGTCAAGACGCGCTCAGCTCTCTCGGCCACGAGCAGTGCATGCAACGCGTGTGCAGAAGAGAAAGCAACGCGTGTGCATATTGAATCCTTGGATGAACGCTAGGTGTCTAGGTATATGCGAATCTAGACAAATCCATGACACTTATTTTAGGACGGTGGAAGTATATAAATTTCTCAAACTTTTGATAAAGTGCTTGATGTTGTGTGGTAGGCTGATCGATAGAGTTAGAGGGTGTGCATTCCTTCCCTCGGCTCTACTCGCTGTCGCTAGTCATGGTTAAAAAAAACTTCTGTTGTTTATCTTAGTTAAATAGAAAAATAGATGATTATTTTTACGTCATTGCAAGTTTTGGAGAATGCCCTCTGTTATAAACATAAGAAAACCAAATTAGATTTTGGATCAACCCGAGATACCAATGGACCAATGAGGCCAGTGACTACTCCCTCCTCTACTCTAAAATATAATATATTTTATCTTTTGTGAAACGAGTACA
The DNA here is from genome assembly GCA_023614405.1 of Avena insularis. NCBI lineage: Eukaryota > Viridiplantae > Streptophyta > Magnoliopsida > Poales > Poaceae > Avena > Avena insularis. The sequence continues at coordinate 418,837,254 of CM042693.1, read as the reverse complement.
TATAAACGAGTATTTTAGAAAATAATTAGCCAGTGTCGGCCACGGGGTCAGGTCCAAGGCCAAGGCCGGATCGACCCATTCCTATTCCGACAATGAAGTACCGAGCGCACTGCTAGTGTATTTTTTGATAAACCTGACCTCTACCTCCGGGCAAACCCAATTTCTCGTCTGGCCCTATTTCAGAATCTGACCCATGTGATACGCGCTATTTTAAATGGAGCCGAAGTTGTATAATTTTGCCAAAAGGTGAGACGGGTAGTTAGTTTTATTTATGGATCAGATTTTTCAAAAAATACACTAATGGTAGTATGTGCTTGTGCATTCCGTCGACCTCCCCTTTTTCATCCTTGGCCTAAATAATTTTGAATAAAATCTACTGGTAGCTCGGCTAGATATAACTCTGGAAAACATCGACGATGCTCTCGGTCGATGTCTCCGAGGTGAGGTCCGAACTTTGCCAAGTGCGTCACGATCTCAGGCCATCCTCCACCTCGTCGATTTTGCGACGCCGTCCAATACCACTCGAGTCTCGGTCAACGGCGGGCTCGACAAAGACTATGGTTTGTGGAGTGCGCCAGCACGACCCACCCCATCACCACGTCGCTGGACAGACAGCGAAGGCCACTCGGTCGCTAGCAAGCACGAATGGATGCTTTCATTTTGGTTCGTAGGGTTTTGTATTTGTTGAAACAAAATACTAAAAAAAAGGCGTTCGATGCAACCAACGGAAGCACGGTGCCACTGCCACGTCATCCCTCCCATACCGACCGGCAGCTCTGCTCTTCAACCCAGCTCCGTCAGTTCCAACCCCCCTCCCACCCCGGCTCCCCCTCGATTTCTCCTCGCCTCGACCGCGCGCCCGCGTCGGTGCCGGCGGTGCTCTTCACCTCCGGCGCCTGCGACATACCCTCACCTCCTCCACACCCTCTCCGTGCGTTCCCTGCACTGAATCGCGCCCCGCGGTTCGGATCGAAGCCGCCGTCAAACCCTAGCCGTCGCCGCTCGGTTCCTCTTCCACATCGGGGGCGGCGCGGAGGAGAGATCCAGACCCGCGTCGTCTTGGCCGAAATTTCCGGTTGCTTACCGAGAAGAGGTGAGGGCCTAGCTCCTACATGCGTGTTTACGATTTGATCGGTCCATTTCAGTTTCTGTTGGGGAGTCGTGCGTTTGATTTGGGGGGTTTATGTGACGATTGGAGGGCCTGAACCGAGGTTGTATAGTTCTTATAAGTATATCTTTTATTACTGGCAGGGGGCGGGGCGCGTTGATTCGGGGGTTTTGGTAGGGTTTGGGGGGTTATAGGTTTTCCTATGTCCCTAGATCGTTTGTTGTTGCCATTCCGCCGGACCGTCTTCTTACCCGAGAGAAACGCAGTACGATACAACCATGCCATGATGTACTGCCATGTATAATGATTATTAATCGAATATCATGCATACATGTGCTCGCGGCTATGATTCTTGCGAGGATGTCACACAATCTGTTTCTTTCTAAGTTCCAAAAAGGAAATCACAGTTTAAGCATAGAAAGAACCGGCCTGTTATTGTACTCTACGTTAAGTAGATTTTCCATCTCTAGCTGCCTGTTCATTCGTCATGTGTGCACGCTTTCATCAGTTAGGCTGTAGCTCTTTGATAATCGAGTTCTATGCATAAGCTACCACTTTGGCCTTGCAGGCTTGCTCACTCTAGTGGCGCAAGCTTAGAAACGAGGCAGACAATTTGGTAACTTAGCTTTTTTCTCCTAGTGCCGCAGGATGGCAATTACTTATGTACATTGCACATTCGCTTCAAATTTTCATGGATATAGAGTATTGACTATTGAAACCCGCAACACGTAGAATGAAGGTTCTCCTTATTTAGTAGTTTGGAGGGCCAGTGGCCAATTACCCAACCTTGTTTATCATGCTCTAGAGTCTTGTCTTCAGTTATCTTACAAGGTGCCAGTGCGTGTTCTTTCCTCTTCAATCTGCATTAATTTATGATGCCGTCATGCTGCTGCTGTTAAGTTTTGATCCCTGCAACATATGAATGGGTAGTAATTATTCCCTCCGTTCCAAATTAATTGACACAGATCCGTTGAACCTAGACAGATTTTAGGCAACATTTTGCCTAAATCTGCGTCACTTAATTTGGAACGGAAGGAGTAATAAGTAGCATGTCTGCAAAGGTATCAAGGTACTATGATCACATACCATATAATTCGGGACTGTCGACGGGTGTATTCACATAGTTAAGCTATGTATATGTAGCTTGCGACCATCACAGCAACGGGGTAGTCATGTGTTCATCCGGGTGTACATATTAGTTTTCTGTTTTTGTTGACAAAATTTGACATGGCTCATTTTGGTCCCTTGAGATAATAGTTTTGTAAGGTCAATTGATCAGATGATATTTAAGCTAGTATATTGAACTATAATATTATCTCATGAGGCAACTTTTTTTTTCCTTATCATCATTCTCTGGTTGATACTGTTCCTGTTTCTACTCTGGTTGATACTGTTGCTACTCTGCCCACTGATACACGACAGTTATGTTTTCTCAGGCTTCTGGAAGTTAATTCCGCTAGGATGGCAGATTGGGCTAATCTTCAGATTGATATCATTGGTACAGTTATAAGGAAGCTTGACATCCCTGACTATATCAGATTCCGTGCCGTATGCACCTCCTGGAACCGTGTCTGTGCGTGCCGGGATGTATCCAACAATCCAAGGGTAGACCCATGGCTCATGCTCCCCACAAATATGCTGGATGGTGCTAAATTCTTCAGTATACCTGAAAGAAAGAATGAAACTATACGCATCCTAAGTGATGCCAGTCTCTTTGCCTCAATGTGGACCCCCGTTGGTTCTTCCCATGGTTGGCTTGTCTTCTTCAGCCTGATTAAGAGAACCATCCAGTTGGTTAATCCCATCAGCGGCGCTCAGTTCCAACTCCCCCCAGTCAGACTCAATCACTTCTCCAAGGCGGTGTTGCTTGACATGAGTGAGAGCAACTTCAGTGTTGCTGTCATCTATGGCAACCAGAAAGGATATGAAGTGACACGCAAAGGGAGCAAAAGCTGGTCATCTGTTGATTCAAAACACATTCTGATCGATATCTTCAAGCACAAAAGGCAGCTTTACACAATTGACATATATGGTACGGTCGAGCTGTGGGCAGAGCCGCCCCGTGCATGGGTGGATGAGGACGCCCCGCTGATGGGTCCACACCTGCATCACAACTTCGCGCCAGATGAGCATGGCATGCTGGGGGGTCTATATCTGGATGACAACTTCGCGCCGGATGAGGAGGACTTCCCGCCGGATGAGGACCCATTTCTGCACGACAACTTCGCGCAGGATGAGGACGGCCTGCTGGTGGATCCACATCCGCATCACAATGCCGCCCAGCAGAAATTTAACTGTCTGGTGGAGACCCCAGCTGGTGATCTCGTGAAGGTTAAGCGCCAATCCCAGAACAAGTTCGCGGTGTGGATCCTGAACAAGGGGACGTCGTCCTTCGAGAGGACCGATGACATTGGGGAATTCACGCTGTTCGTCAGCCACCACAGCTCGTTGTGTCTCCCGGCCAAGGACCATCCCAACCTGAAGGCGAACTGCGTCTACTTCATCGACGGCTACAGGAACCTGTGCGCGTTCAACCTCGAGAATGAGACCAAGGAGCTCGTGGAAGCCCTGGAAGCACCCTTTGCGCAGAATCAGCAAAACATGTACTTTCACGGGCGCCCAGGAGAAGAGCCATTCTTATGGTTCGTCCCTTCACTGAAATGAGTAAACTCGTGCAAAGGTGAATTTAGCCCCGTGGTACTTAGTTGGTAGTGGCAAAACCAGGTGCCTGAACCTTGAACAGCTCGTGGGTTTCGTTGTAATATGCAGTTTGCTTGTGCTTTCAGAGAATGTTATAACGCATACTATATGGGCTTTGCCGTTTTATCTCTGCGTGCGTGTAGTGCATTAACAGTTTATCGGGGTGACTGATCTGTAATTATTGAAATCTTTTCAGACTTAGACTTTGAGTCACTAATATGTGGAGCCCATGTGGTATGTCCTACTCCCTCTGTTTCAAAATATAAGATGTTTTAGCTTTGTGAATGGAGTGCATCTAGGCCTTTTTAGTATGTAGGTTCACTCCGTATCTAGATGAATCTACACACTAAAAGATGTCTAGATACACTTCATTCATAAAGCTAAAACATCTTATATTTTAAAATCGGAGGGAGTACATAGTATCACTCACTTGGAAAAACCTTGACATACTCCGTATACACCTGTGCTCTCTCGATGGCTCTGAGGTACTCCCTCCGTTTTAAAATATAAGATGTTTTAGCTTTGTAAAAAGAGTGTATCTAAACTCCTTTTAGTATGTAGGTTTATTTTAAATTTAGATGAACCTGGAGTATATGAGATATGCCAAGCTGCATAAGCAGCAGCTAGCATTAGGATTTCGGGTCATCCTCCACCTCGTAGTGGAACAAAGGATATTCGATGACGACGCTGTCAAGCACCAATACCACTCAAGTCTTGGTCAGCGGTGGGCCAGTCGACTCAAAGTCTGTGATAAGTTATTAATCAACACAACCCCGACATCACGTCGCTAGACAGACAGCGAGTACCACTCGTTTCCACAGGCACGAATGGATGTCTCCGTAGTTCAACTTTCCTAAAATCCCGATCACTCATTTAAAATCTGGATAAACATTGCACATCATGTTGGGATATACTACTTCCTCAGATTGGACGTTGCACGGTTTATATATACTAGCATAATACCCGTGCGTTGCCACGAAAAAAAAAATACAATAAACATTTATAGATGATGATGTACTATGTTTATTAAACTGACTTCTCATATCAAAGCAACCATTCATGCCTAATATCAATTGGTAGCAGCCCTGAAGCTGGCATGTAATCATACCTCATTAGTATCCAGTATCAAGTCAATGCTGCATAGATGACATGGCATACCGATCACACAACCAACCAGAAAATACATGTACGGTTTTGAGCATTTGTGTCATTGCTGGCGAAACCTATAATTTTAAAGACCAAATCCTTAGCCATACAGTTTTTAAGAAAAGAAAATCAGGACGCCATAATCTAACAAAGGTTACTGGATCAAACATACATAAATGTAATACATTTACACAAATTATGATGTAATTAAAACGACCATTAAACTATCAGCATGGCCTCATATTGGATAAGTAGAGAGGAGCAATTTCACTCAAACTTGTCCACGACAGCAAGGGGAGACTGCTACACAACACCTAGTGAGTATGCATCTACCATTTTTGGTATAGGTAATATCCCATCATCCCCATGTACAAAAAACTTCCATATTCCAACCTATCTAATACCCCCCGCCAATTATTTCTTAACCTTTCTTTTTTCACATTGTGCTAATGCTAGACACGCCTTCAAGATATTAGTTCTTGACTAATTTAGTATAGCCTAAACAAATTACCAAATTAGGAGTTTACCTGGGATTAACAGTCGATGTCTAAGCCGACGAGATATTAGGTGGATCGATCCGTGCATATATTAGCGTCTACATAGTTCAGGCCGATCTGGACTTTTCCCCAGTATGGAGTAGGACGTAACCACCCAATCAAAATTCGAACGGAGTTACAAAAGTATGCTATGTAATCCGTACAAGAATCAACGACCACCTCACACCCGCAATTAAAGAGTCCTAAATTACCACAGACTTGGCGCACGATACATCCTTGTATATTGAGAGGTGCTATACACACGATGGATTCATGTCCGATGTATGCACCACGCCAGCTCAAGGCCCTTTGTTCGCATGAGGGCATCAGCGTGAGCCACAGGATTGCAGCCGGAATCGTACGTATAACATGGCATGATCGGTTCAGCTATTGTTACATGGCATATACAACTTCCAACTGGACACCAAGGTTCAGCTATTGTTACATGGCATATACAACTTCCAACTTCCAACTGGACACCAAGGACACCAAAAAACAGGTAACGATCCTAAGGGCAGGCCAAGGCAAAACCGACCTGACGTGGACGCGATACGACTTACGAAGGCGCCTTTGATGATGGACAAAAACGCATTGCGACGGACCAAGAGAGAAACGTTCCGTATTTTATTATTAGGTATAGATAGCAAATAAAAGATCGAATTATTTGCTACGCTCACAAGTCAAGCGGGAAGTATGCTCTCACCTCGGAGCCTCCGTTTTTTTTTCCTCTTTGGTTTCCGGGTGAAAACCTAGATTTTTACGGATTGGGCAACATCAACGCTTTCGTGTCGTCCCCTTCTCGAAGGTGCTGCTTTTGGAGCCTTTGACCAGCACCGATGTTCTATAGTCAGATGTTTGCTCGTGCCCAGCTCAACTGGTTGGGGGAGTGGATGTACAAACCCAACACCTGGCTTCAATTCCTCACGGATGCAAATTCAGATTCCTATTTATACTTAAGGACCAGACTATCCTGATACTCATGCAATTTATCATGAGGACTAGGCTTGGTTCTTAACCAAGTTTAAAAATCCTGGTACTCATGCTCAATGGTTGTATGCATCCTTAGTTGGTGCAGAGGCCGGGGAAGTGAAATCCTCCCTCTATTTTGGAAAGCGGCATCTCACTTGTAAATTCCTCAAGTTTATAGAGACTTCTTTGACGTGTAGTACATATTTAGCTAGTCCCACAACATGCTGGCACCGGCGCGCCAGTGGCCCTCCCCGCCTGCCGCCGCCGGATCGCCGCCAGCAAAGCCCACAGTGGTATGTGATGGCGCGGCGGCGGCTATTTCGGCCGCGTTTCGGTGGGGATTGGCGGTGACATCCGCTCCTGGTCGGTCGACGGCGGTGTCGCGGCTGGCGGCGACCGGTGGACCTCCGGTAGATGGGTGCAAGCAGCGGCGGGAGTCGGGTCCCGATCTCGGCCCAGATGGGCCTAGGCGGCCCGTGATCTGTTGCCCATTCGTTTCCCTATGCCGGCTCCCAGGTTCCCCGGGTTATGTACGCGACATGAGGAAGCTTGGGGCATCTGTCCCCGTCATGGTGGTGGTGACCTTCTTCTCCGTCGGAGTGGTCGGCCGGGTGGTCTCACCGTCGTGTGGCAGATCCTGCTAGTTGCCGGTGGGTGGCGTGGGGGCTACTGACCCAGTTTCAATAAATGTGGTGGTCCTTGATCCCTCACAAGCCAAGACGAAGATCCACCTGATGTTTATCTATATTGATCTGGTTCCTGTGTCGTGTTCTGGAAGGCTCCGCCGACGTACTCCATAAGTGCGATCATGCCGAGAGATTGCTGGATCGGATGGAATTCAGTCGTGCGCATCCATGTTTTACTCTGGCCGTTTGGTTCCAGAGTTGTGCGCTTTGAAGCTTTGTTGGCTGTTAAGATCATGGGGCATGTTCTCGTTCCATGGTGCTGACAAAGAATGTCATGGAGACCAAGATCTGTGGACTGGCAATGGTGGTTAGAGTCTGGGTGGTGATGAGGAATTGGCTTGATGATTCGTGACTTGGAGCAGTGGCATGCAAGTGGGGGCGACGGCATAGGAGAGGTTCATGGTCCTATCTTTCAGGGTGAAAACCCAGAGTCTAGCCTTAATTGGTTGTGCCTGGCAATGGCCTTGTTGAAGGCATTGTTTTGAGAGTGTGGACTTTTCTTCAGGGTGAAAACCTAAGATCTTTGATCGGACGATGATGGTGTTTGTGCACTGTTTCCTTCTTGGAGGCGTCGCTTTTTGGAGAAGCTGTACTTCTGGTGTTGTCTTGGTGGTGATAGTACTGTTGTTTCAATGAATAGGTCACTGTAGCATGACTTTTCTTTTTTTGGCTGTGTAGGGCAATGCGTTGTTGAAGAGGTTTGGTGTAATTGGTATCTTCTGATATTAATATATGCTCCATTCGAAAAAGAAAAAATCACTTGCCGAAGAATCCCCTTAAAGTTCATGTTGCGAGGATTTCGGTGCTGGTTGGAGTCGGATCCGGTGACGCCCTAGGCTCTTCTGGTAACACAGACGAGGAAGAAGATATCAAGCTTGGGATAACATCTACTAGCTATATTGCTTGTTGTAGGCTTTCTCTCTATAATTTTTGGGTGTTGTTCTTGTCCGTTTGAGCTCTTATTTTAAGTCGGTAACCCAGCGGTGACATCTGTTATCTAAAAGATTCGCAATATAACTAGGAGATCTTTCAAATACCACACATGCGTTATGGGACTTTGTAATCTTGGCCGATTGAAGGCTTTATTAATTTAAAGTTGGGCTCTTTGAGTCTTCGGTCTAAAAAAAAAATGCGCTATGTGTGTGATATGACTCTGTGGCACGTACTACCCCGCCCGTCTCGATGCCACACACGCTTTTCTAGTCTAAAACCACAGTATGTTAATTAAACATGCATTATATGGCATAAAATTTATTTCCTCGAATCCGTAGGCAAAGTTAAATTGCAAAAAAGGAGAACGCTATGTAAGGAGAGAGAGCGAGCGTGCTCCACGCTTTGCCTTAGCAATGCGAGGCTAAACCGTATGTGATGCTTTAGGAATTCAGAATTTTAGAGTGGACCTCGTGCACACGCGGGCGTAATTATAACACATTGTGAATGGTCTGGTGCACTGCTTTTGGGTAAATTTAATGAGATTTGTAGCACTTGAATCTATAGTTATCACTCACAAACCATAACCTCCTCATCCTATCTTTACACCGTAACCTTCTCAAGTTATCTTCCCTCATCTTGGGAGCGATAGTGTCTCCGCCGTTAGCTTGTCAACCCAATCTTCAAACCCGCTCACCGACCCTCTCTTCATAGAGTATAATTTTCTTGTTTCTATAGTGGATTTTGGTGTCCGATCACACTTATTCGACTGCCTATCTTTCTCAAAACCACTACCAATGGTCCCACCACTGCTCCCAACCATTACTATAGACCCATTGGTACATGTTTCATCTCGTGTGCTAGTGTGACACCTGTCATGTCCTCTTTAAACCTTACCCTTTCTAATCTCGTTGGTAATGTGGTTTGCTTTTACCAGTACCGCCAACCTTGTCTTTGTCGAACCTTTGCATCATTGCCATCTTCATCTCATCCCTCAAGGATGGAATGTGTAGTGTTTGGGATTTTTAAATAATAAGATGACTATGCGCTAGCAAACTAATACATTAAGTGTTTGTTTAGATGTCGATATTTGAGCACGGATTGCCAAATTGGAAATATCCCAGCTACAATTCATCTGTATGGATGGTTACATAATTCTTTTATGAAAATGGCTTCACTACCAAAAGGTACCGGCAGTACTGAGTCTTAATCGCATCCGCTGGCCACCGTCTTTCCTATACTCTTTCCCTCTATCCGGTTGGCTCTGCCCCATCTAGCCTCTCGACCCCAAGCTTGCTCCAATGTGAGGTGTCGTGTAGAGTAACTCTGATGTAGGCCGACCTCCTCCGCCTTCGCCCGTGGCAGGGTTCCTCACTCCCCTTCCTTTTCCAATCCGCTTCAGTGAAGCGACTGCACGACCCCTATTCTTCTATAAACCCTAAACCCCTCACTAGAATCAAGATATATCTTCTTGTGCCACTTGTTCAATGCAGTTAGTGTAGGATTTAGGGTAGACTTCGATCCCTCCGGCTTCTCTAACTCTCTTATTTTTTTGCCCAAACCACCAAACTTCAGTGTAGGATTAGTGTAGAATTTGGTTCTCATGTTATGCAATCATTTGTTTTGGTAGATTAAAGTTATTTCTAATTGAAGGTAACAATTGCTCAAAATTGGCCATTTTATTATGTTCCCTTGTCGTATGCGATGTAGTGTTTCTTTTCTGTAATTTGGAATTTATGTTACAATCTACTATATTGGCACAATTTTCATACTTTCCATTTTCAGTAATTTTAGATGACCGGAATAATATTTGAGGCAACTAAAAAGTAATCCCTCTGCTTCTAAATATAAAATATTTTAGTTTTTTTCTAAAGCATGTATCTAGACATCTTTCAGTATATAGGTTTGAAGCAAAATGAGTGAACCCTAAAAGGTGTATAATCTTAGAAAAATGCATTTTGAAACTGAGGAATACTAGCAGAAGTGTTTTGGAGAAAAAATATAGGCATTACCGTGTGCCACGTCATCTTCACTCAGGTACAAAAATATTTGTCAGATAGCTCTTCAACCTCCGCCCGACCTCCCTCTCCGCCCCTCCGCCTCTCGTCCCCCACTCCCACTCCCACTCCCACCCCCACCCCCATCCCCATCCCCTCGCGACAACCGCACCCGTTCCGACGGTGCTCTTCACCGCCGGCGATTGCGACATACATGCTCTTCTAACATCCACCCCGTGCACTGGATCGCGCCATCGCAGGTTGGATCGAAGCCGCCGTCAAACCCTAGCCGTCGCCGATTCCTCTTCAACATCGGCGACGGCGGCGCGGAGGAGAGATCCAGGCCCGTGTTATTTATGCTGAATTTCTATTTGTTTCGCGGAGAAAAGGTGAGGCCTTTTTTCGACCCTGACGTCCTCCTTACTGTGTTTTCGGTTTGATCGGTCGATTCCAATTTCTATTGGGGAGTTGTGCGCATGATTTGGGGTTTAGGTCTCGATTGAAGGACCGATCCGAGGTCCTGTAGTTCTGTTAGGTAATTTTTCTTGGCGGGGGGCGTGGCGCGTTGATTGTGGGGGGTTTTGGTAGGGTTTGCGGGTTATAGATCTTTCTATATCTCTCGTGCGATTCCGTGGTAGCTTTTGACCCGAGAGAAAAGAAGGAGCAGCCCACTATTGTATATATTGCATATTTTTCCATCTCTAGCTGTCTGTTCATTCTTCCTGTGTGCACCATTTCATCAGGTAGCCTGTAGGTCCTTGGTAATCGAGTTCTAGGCATGGGCTCTCACTTAGGCCTTGCGAGCTTGCGCACTCTAGTGATGCAATTATTTATAGACTTAATCCTGAACAAAAGGCAGCCTCCTGGGCACTCCTAGCGCGCAGTGCTATCAGCCGTTCGATGTTGGACAAAGAATCATCAGGTTCGTTCATTATCTGTAGGCTCACATGCACGGCTGCTGAGGGCACTTGACGCGCGCGTGCGATTGCGATGCAGCTGTCTTTTTTTAGGGTAGCTGTCAGTTGGGTAGCTGGTCTGGTTTCTCTCCATCTCCCGAAGAACCAAAATTTATCCTCTTCTCCCCAACCGGCAGCGGCGGCGGACCATCAGGTGGAGGCGGCAGCGACCTGTAGGTGACGGGAACGGGAAGGTCAGTGTGTCCTCTCTTCTCCCTCCTGGTACCTCCTCTCTCCTCTGTTGCCCTCTCCTCCCCCTTTCTTTGTCAATGGCAGTGGACCATCGGGTGGAGGCGGCAGCGACCTGCAGGTGACGGGGAACGGGAAGGTCAGTATGTCCTCTCCTCTCCCACCCCCCCGGTCCCTCCCATCTCCTCTGTTGCCCTCTCCTCCCCTTTCTTTGTCAACGGTGGCGTGGAAGTGTGGGCGCTGGCGGTGAGGATCTGCACATAGTACGCACCATCAATTGTCCGGTCTTCTTGCCGGTGTGCCTCCTATGCTCAGCCAGCTAGCAACCTAATCCCACAAGAATTAGCGAAGGTCAAAGCTCGAATTCCAGGATTACTGCCGAGATATTTGGGCAATGCCCCATGCCTGCCTCATATTGTGCTTCAATCTGTCCACGCTAGCACGCACCCAATGAGCAGGAGCTGGAGTACATGACCAAATTGATTTATGGGTCCGCATCCTGCAAAAAAGGCGACCAATTGATCCCCCAAATCCCCCACAGAAACCCTCACCCAATTGCCCGCGGCCGCTCGCGTCATTCCTTCTTGATTCCGGGCAGCCGACTAGTGAGACTTTGAGCAGCAGCCTCCGACTAGATGGCCTCTAACGATGGTGGCGACCGTCCTACTGCAAACATCGAGCAGCAGCCTTCGACCCGACTAGATGGCCTCCAACAACGGTGAATACCGTCCCAGTCAGGGAGCTGTCATAGCCGAGGGCATGCAGCCTGCACAGGTGAGCCGGAAGCGGTGCCATGACGGCAACTCTGGCATGGCTGCGACTTCGGCAGTTTGCCACTCTGGCGAGCGGAGAATCGAGCCGCTCTACACGGGTCTAGGAGCTTGGCTCAACCTCATCCACAGGGGCGGCAAGTAGAGGACAACTATGTTATTCTTATATCCTATTTTTCAAATTTGGTGTAACTTATTCTTTCTTATTATTTGCACAATGTTAGCAATTTTAGGGGGTAAACAACAAGTTTTTTGTATGTTAGGTATTGCTTTGGGGATGTGTGGGATGATTGTTTGGTGTAGGGCCATATTTATAGGGGTATGAGTAGTTTGTATTCTGCATCAGTTAGATGCACCAAGTGACCAGGAGCTCCCCACATGCAGTAGCACTATCGTCATATCATGGGAAAAAATGCACTTGATACTTAGCATGCATGCAGTGCTGAGGATTAATGACTGGCATAATTGGTACCAAGTTCTCCACAATGAGACCTCATGAGTATGCCTCGAAGACCAATTCTTCGATATGCCTGCCCTCGAGTTTTTTTGCATTGAAAAGAAGGAACAATGGTACAGTTTGATCTAAATAGCTGAATGGTCGCAGAATACATTCCTTATTGCAAGTAGCATAATTCAGTTTGGTTGAAGTCTTATTACAAAGTGCACTCTCTAAACAAATTATAGGTCTACTAAGTTTGCAAATCAGAAGAATACATGGGAGCGTCTAAATATACATGGATCGTTTGCAAAATACTAACATTGTCAAAAACCATGTAATATGTGCTGAACTAAAAGATACTCTGTTTTCCAGACAAAACTAAACAATACTCTGCCAACCGTAGCAAATATTTGAAGGTCAAGCACCTGCAAAATTCTTCACTTACTCGAGAGAAAACACTAGAAGTAATAAAATATTCAGTATATCTTCAGCTATAAATTCCCCATCGAGCTATAGTCCTATTGGTGGATAAAAACATTTTCAGCTTGTGAGTGAGGCGGTATAGAAACAGATCTTCAACGCTTGAGCGAGACGGTCGAGGAATGGTAGCTCTAGCGATGGTCCCCTTAGAGTAGGCACCATGTGGAGATGGTGGCAACGCCGCTGTCGACCGTGTATAAGCGGGAGACGCCGAGTAGATGTTGTGTGAAATGGCTACAACTCCTTGCCGCGTGGGGCTCTCCTGACCATGTCTATCAGGGAAACACTCATTCTTATGTGCATCGAGTTGATGGCGACATCGCCGAGGGATTCTACTAGGAAAGCTTTTTTCTTGACATCAGTATCGAGAAAGAGGTGCGGGATCGACAGGATGCCTAGATAAAGCAGTTAGACTGAGTGAACCTGCTAAAGCTAATGATGGTGGCCCCACGGCTTTTAGCGGTTTCGGCGTAGCAGGAAGTCATGTCCCACTTGCATCCTTACCGACCGCTGCAGAGAGAATTTGAGGTGAGGCGGATGACTGTGAGCTTATTTTCATATGTAAATCAATATCACTCCCGATTCACTACTGGTGTTGTTGCCGGTGGCTAGAGCTCAATGTCATTGCCTTGTGTAATTTGTTCCACTAGGTTACTTCAGTTTGTTTCTTTTGTGCATGTCTGAATTCTGAACTCAAATTAGAAAGCTATCCAGATCTGGTCAAAGGGTGAAAGTCAAGTTTTCCTATTGCCACTCTCCTTCAGCTTTCATAGAAGTTCACTTCATGTTTCCTAGCTTTCAGCAATTATATGTCTATCTTTTTGAAAACGACAACTCAAGAAAGCTCCTTATAGTAACTTTCGTATCTAACTTGTGTATCAAGGTACTATTTTCCCGTTGCGCTACCACATCTTAAACAATCCATGTTCCTAATTTTAGGATAATTGGTTCCAAGTAGAAAAAAGGGGAACCTTCAGTATTCTGGGATACCTTTGTTGCATTTTTTGTTTGGTTATCACAACAGATTATCATGTGTGCTAAAGTTGTTGTTGTGTGCGATCTCAGATTTATCGAATTTCCTTTACCAACAAGCCTAGCAATGCAGCTTTCGAGAGTGTACAGTAGATGAAAACACATTGCCATCACCCTCTCCTACTAGATCTGGTATGATGTGCGCACAATTTGATGGAATTTCATTTTTAGTTGTAGGATCGATATGTTTTGTACTTTTGTCATCTGCCCTTTGGTGCTAAAATTGACTTCCATTTACTTTTCTCTCAATAGTTGGACTTCTCTGTATAATATAGTTTTTGTAGTTTTTTCATCTTTGCTTTAGTGCAAAATATTGACTAGGTCCTTAGCCGACTTTGTCATTGATTTAGTTGTTTTGAGGACTTAATAGGATTTGATGTGGCATTAATCTGATGATGTGAAATTCCCCTCCTACCACATCAACTCCTACCCAAGGACATAATTATACTGCCCAGTCCCAAAAGCGCTTAGGTTACACAACAACAAAAGCTGTTCAATTGGCCTTCCCTAGTGACGGGGCAGAAATGATGGGTATGAGGTGATAGCAATGGCAACGGTTGCGTCCCATGCCGGTGTCCTTAAACTTCTTATCTAGGTGTGCTACCACGACAACTGGAAGTAGAACCCATCGGATGAACCATGTTCACTAACATACAGCAATGGTGCCACCATGGGCGCACATCACCCTTATACAGCGGCTCATGACCATCAAACATGATCAAGAACTGCAGGCTTTTATGGGCAGGTACGTACATGCCAACGACAGATGATCTATCCTTTCCAAATTCTAAACAACCTATTTTTTGACCATTCATCAAATTTTTGTTAGTATGTACCTAGAACAAATAATGCTTCCTGACAGTTCTGGCTTTGGTGATCACATGATATTGCTTCAGAAGATGAGGTGAAACATGCTATTATCCAAAATGGTGCTCGGCTTATGATCTGCATGTGACTAAAAGTTAAATTTTGAATCTAATATTTTTATAAGAACATTTGAGTGTGTTAGTAGCCTTCAACCTATCATAATAATTGCAATCATATTGGGACTTCTTGCCACATGCTATGCTATCGTCCAAATTTTTTCTGAGATGGAACACCACATGTTCCACTACGACACATGCTCGGCTAAATCACCAGCCACCAGCATGTGTACAAATTTTGGAGCCCACTCCAGTCATAGCAACTTAGGAATCTGCCATCACTCACCATCTCAGATTACCATGCTATGATCCAAGTTGGTGCTCAGAGAATGGTAATGCACTATCATATAACAATTATTGAAGCAGGAGAAGGCTTTAATGTTGCGATAGTTTTCTTTGTCAAGATCCTCCCAGCTTTTATTGTCATTGCTTCCGAGTCCACACTATTCAAGCAATGACATATAACTATCATATAACAATTATCGGTAAAACTGTTATGTTCGGTACGAAGGGAGCAAATGAGTTAACTATTTTCTGTTTATTACTGCACAGTCCTTTGGTGGTGACAAAAGTAGATGACACGGAGTTACGTATTTGCATGACTTTTTATGGTGATTTCTTGGAAACGTGCAATCCGAAGAAATGATAACAAGACGTTATTTCTTATTATTAGTCTATTGATTTTTCATATTAGTGTATTATTATTTTCCATATATTAGCTGGAGAGGTTTTGAACTATCTGTACTTTCCTACTCTATGTGCTCTCTTTCTTTAAGGCTCACACATACTAGCCATGGCTATGATTACCAGCTGTTTTTTTCCTCCTAAGAGAAGCTCTTTTTTAAGATTAAACCACTACACCGACCAGCACACATTCCTCTTTTCGGCATAAAATACAAGAGCTACCAGTTTAACTGTACTTTTAACATAAGCTCTTTTTTAAGATTAAACCACTACACCGACCAGCACACATTCCTCTTTTCGGCATAAAATACAAGAGCTACCAGTTTAACTGTACTTTTAACATCAAGTCCGCCGAAAATATAAGTCGCCTAAGGATTAGTCAAAAGTCAATGTTTTCTAAGTTTGACCAAGTTTATACACAAAAATATCAACATTTACAATACATAATCAATATAAGTAGATTCACCGTAAAAATATGAATGTGTCAATTTAATATTCTAAATGTAGATCTTTTTTTCTAAATATTTGGTCAAAGTTGGTAAGGTTTGACTTTTGACTAATCCTTAGGCGCCTTATATTTTGGGACGGAGGAAGTAATGGCTAAAGATTTTTTTATTTTATTGCAGAACCTGAGGTGCAGCTTTCTGATTCTTTATCCTGGACCCCCGAGCGCTTGGACTTGTGGTTCCTGCAAATACTGGCCGACAAATGATGAAAATAAGATTGTCAGAACATTTATCTTCCATTCCTGGAATTCTTCCCTTGATACAACTCAAGGCTATGTCCTCGTTCTCTGCCGGTCATGGGCATCGACCGAAGAAAAAGCTTTATCACCGCGAGCCTGGCCTTGACAAGGCCATGGACCTCCAAAAGAAGCCCGCTCTCCTCCTTCGACTCCGTGAGCTCATCATGGCCCAAAAGTCAGGTTCGCTGCTCGTGCGTGACCTTGAAAAGGAGGTTGGCTTTGTCCAAAAATGGAACTTTGTTGCACTTATCGAGCGCCACCCCAATATCTTCCGCGTCTCTGGTGGAAGTACATCACGGGAGCCCATTGCTGTTACGCTTACTGAGAAGGCCAGAAATATTTCCCGTCAAGAGATCCAAGCACAAGAGCTAATGGAACCTATCCTGGTAAGAAACCTGAGGAAGCTGCTAATGATGTCGATGGACTGCCAGATCCCTCTAGAGAAGATTGAGCTCATCCAATCTGAATTGGGTTTACCGAAGAACTTCAAGAACAAGTTGATTCCTAGTTACCCGGATTTTTTTTCAATCCGTGATGTGGGAGGATTGGACCATTTATGTTTGGAGAGTTGGGATTCTTCAGTAGCAGTCACATCACGAGAAGAAAAATTGAATTTTGATGGATTCGAGATGGACTACAGAGGGGTTCCTAAAGATGGGAATACATTGGGTCCTTTTGCTTTCAAGGTAAAATATCCAGCAGGATTTAGGCCCAACCGAAAATACCTTGAGGAGGTACTTAGGTGGCAGAAGATGGCATTTCCTTCACCTTATTTGAATGCTAGGGAAGTGGAGCCTGCAACTCCACAGGCGCGGAAACGATCTGTTGCTGTTCTGCATGAGATTTTGAGCTTGACAATGCACAAACGACTGACATCTGATAAGCTAGAAGTCTTCCATAACGAGTACAGGCTGCCATGCAAGCTACTTCTTTGTTTAGTAAAAAATCATGGTATCTTCTACATCACTAACAAGGGAGCAAGAAGTACTGTTTTCCTCAAGGAGGCCTATAATGACACTGACCTTATTGAGAAGTGTCCACTGTTGAAATTCCATGATCAGTTTTCATCTTTAATTGGCCGACCATGCTCCGACCCAAATACTGCACTGACAGTATAAATGGAGTATTGGCTTACATTGGAGACAAAACCATGGACCGGCTGGCTTGTGCATCTTCTTAGTTACTTGCTAGATGCTATCATGAGCTCATTTCCACGCAACCAACTATGTAAGTCCTTTGTACAATGGATGTTTCTTGCACCTTAGCTGTTAAAGATGGAATTGTATACACCAATATCCCATCTTCAAATGTGAAGCCCCCTAGGAATCAAGTGGCAAATCTGCAGGTCAAGACATCTGTGTTTGTATGGAAATCACATGTTCAATACCCACCATTGTGGATTTAGAATGTAGGGGATGCTAGGGGTTTGGCTTGAGGTTTTGAGAATATTATCTCCAGTTGTATACCTTATAATTTCACAAATAAGTTACAGTATCAGTTCCCTTTTGTACTGACATACTTAAATGTTGAGTCTGCTTCTCCAACTTAGATGGCTTTATGACTTGTTCTCATAAATAAGTCTTGATACTCATTTATCTCAAACTCTATTGTTCATTTCGTCTCATGTGATTCTGCTTTCAGAAGGATATTTGTTGTTGTTCTGCAACTTAAAACGTGTCATACTCAGTCACACCATTATATCTATTGGTTGGTTGGATGCTTTTAATTCATTACCAGTGTTTGTCATTCCTTGCATGAAGTTACCATTGATGGTTTTAGCATGCTAACAAGCTCGAATCTTAATCGGTTCTTATTTTGTTGTTTCTACATCCATTTAACAGGACGGAAGCACCTGTAAAATGCTCTAAATGCCGCCAATAGTTGAATTATCCTTTGATTAGCACATTTATTAGTCAGCTAATTTCTGAATTTGATGCTCTTTGTATCCAATTGTGTCATCATGCTCGTCACTAGTGACTTTCAGATGTCAGATTTCTCGGGCATTTTATGGACCTATTGTTCCTGTGAAGCAACTAGTAAGAGTATCACGTGTGGCAACTTGTGCTCCATTAGTGAAAATGTCGAAACATGTGCTGAACCATGTGTTTGCACTGTTATTTGATTTTTTGTTGTTGGATAATGAGTTTTCTCCATGGTAATTTGGATATGTGGCTTGATTTTTTTTATCTCACAAATGTGAAATATTGCAGTATCTAATTCACATGGTTACTATTTTAAGACAATGGTGAGTCATCTTAGATAGCTGAAACATTTATAAATAGCTTTAGTTTCCATGTGCCATTTTTCTTAGAGAGCTATTCATGTCGCACTGCCACATTCTTCATATGCGCTTAGGGATACTGAGGAAAAGAAGGAAGATCAGGTCTATTTACTTCAGAAGAAAATAAATTCCTGCTAACGTTTATACTGTGATAGCTCATGGTTACACCCTACGGTCTGCACTTTTTGGTAGTCACCGCACTCCCTTTGCTGCATTGTCCCATTTCTGTTAAGCGAGACTTATGCCTGGGACCATGGTCCCCATTCCCCGCATCTTCTACAGTGTCAATTGTTCAGCAGACAAAACTCATAGAGGGGGAACTGTACTCCAAGATGGCCTATCAATTACTATATGATCTTTATCCAGCTGGAACAGGTATACGGCCAAGCTGAACATGAATTTATTTTTCTTGTTAACAGTCAGTTTAAATATGGCAATCCAGCAGTCAGGACCAGTCTTTGTAGCATGAGTTTGATGTTGTCAGGATATTCTGTGAAAAGTCTGTCGTGGTGGTGTCACGGCAGATGCCATGAATAGGCTGAAGGTGGGGACTAATATGCGCTAGGGGAATCCAGGGAGGGATAGTAGAGTGATTCTCCACACAAAAGCTTTGTATTAATGACCAGTCTCCAAGACTACAAGTGCTCCTCGAGCTGTTTTTGACTAGAGGAGGAAGAAGGGGCTCTCTTACTCTTGCCTATTAACCAGTCCCAGAACCCTAGACCCACAAGTATTTTCCTTGCTCAGATCCGAAGACTAACCCCTTACGAACTAACCCCAACCCCCCCTTATATAGGGGTGGTTCGGTCCTGGCCTAGGGCATACGTGGAGGCATATCCCGACGGGGGTGCTTTTCCCCTACGTCACTCTTGCTTTAGCGACGTTGCCTCTGTGGCGCCTGCGTCAGTCGACGTGAGCGTCGTCATCCTTGTCGGCCACGATCCGGTGGTTCTACCCTTGCTTTATTCGCTCATCCAGTACGCATCGGGCCTTCTTTTTGACCAGAGATATTCCTTCCTTCCCCTAGAAGCCAAACGAGGATCCGGATCACAGTTGATCCGGTCACACTGCTCGCACATAAGCTATACAAGTGTCTCCGACTTATTGCTTGAGTATGTTGGGACAATGTTAGGCGACTCTGGTCCGGGTTACCCGTGATCCGGCCTGCCTTGAGGTGACTCGGCCAAGATCCGCTTGACCTTGCCGAACCTCGGCTAATTGACCCTTATACCCCGGAGTGACCCTACCCGGTTATCCCTAACATTAGTCCCGAAGTCGTGCGGCATTAGCGGCCTCGCGCTAAGGCCACATCAGTTCATTAAATATCAAGCTTTGACGCTTATTTCCGGGTTATATGGATTTACGTTCCTTCAGACGCTCCAAGTTTTCACTTGCCGGGTCACCACTTTGGCTCGGATCGTTTGGTTTTACTTTCCTCCGCACGGTTTCAAGTTTTCACTTGCGGCGGGTTACCACTTTGCCGGATCCGCCTTGCTTCCTTCTCGTCGCCAACCCACGTTACGGTTAATCATTACGTTGCCTTATTTTAAGGGCTCGGCGTGATCGCCGCAGAACGTCGCCGATTCTTGTCGCGGGGTTACGCCACGTCTGTTCTCGTTACCGCAATCGCACGTCGTGTCATTGGATCACATTTACTCTGCGGCCCCGGTGTGGCTCCTCTCCGTTGGTTGATCTTTGGTGATACATGGCCACATCATGTGGTCTTCTGCCGCAAAGACGATCCCACGTTGATGATGGGGGGTGGTTAAATAGGGCGCTCCTTAGAACTTTTCCATCTCCGCCTTGCCTGTTCCTCTTCTTCTTCCTCGCAACCCGTCTGCCGCCGTGCCGTCAGCGATGCCGCCGCCGCATTTTCTTTGTTTCTCCGCACCGTAATCACCGCTGCGCCTCTATTCAGCCACGGGTCCTCGTCAGTCTAGACCACAGAGTTCCGCCGCCGCCAGCTCCAGCGAAGACACCGGAATTGAGATGACGGAGGAAGAGCTCGCCGTTGTTGAACAGGATATGGAGGAGGACGCCGTGGCGGCGTATCATGGCGCGTGGGCGGCTCCTGGTCTGCGAGGCGACATCTCTTGGCTCTACGGACCCGGCGCATCCCTCCTCGGAGCTGGCCCCTCACCCAATCCGAGCGAATTTGTTGTTTTCTTATCCCATTTCCAACGAGGATTCGGGCTTCCAGTGAGTGATTTCTTCCGAGACTGGATCCGGACCTATCACTTGCAACCACATCATCTCCCGGCGAACGCCATCACCTCTCTGTCCGCTTTCGTTTCTTCGATTGAGGGCTACATCGGGCTATGGCCTACGAAGGAGCTGTGGATCTAGTTCTTTGGCCTCCGTCGCAACGTGGTCCCCAACATCCACGTCGAGTCGGAGGACAAACAACTCTTCAGTTCGGAGCTGCCTCGATCTCGCCCCGGAGGTCTTCAGTCTTTCCCCGGGTCACCGGGCTTGACTCCTGCAAAGGGTGGGCCTGGACCTTCTTCTACGTTCGGAATGAAGGCACGGAAGATTTGATCCGGTTGCTGCCCTACGCTCCGGGTCCCCCTGACACGGATTTTTGGGAGGAGGTTGCCAGGAAGCCTACAGCCCTGGCCAACCAAGTGAACAAAAGGTTTGTGGAGCTGAAGAAGCTTGGATTGCGCAACGAGGATGCCATGATCACATTCGTGCGCAACCGAATCTCTCCCCTTCAGCGGCGCACTCACAAGTTGTGCCATATGAGCTTTAGTCGTGACCCCAACCGAACCTCCTCATTCGAGTTGAGCAATACGGAGATCTTCCGCCGGGTCAAGGCTCTTTTCACCACCCATAAGGACTTCTCCGCCGAATGGACGTGGGGAATCGAGCATTACTGCCGCGACAGGCTCCCTCCCGCGGTAAGCTTCACAGGGTAAATTTATCTCGGATCAATTTCATGTCGGCTCTTATCACATTCTTGACTTTGCTCCTTGTACTTTTTTCTCAGCTGTTTCTCCAGCAAACGCTCGAGGATGGCCCGGATCCGACCCTTAAGTGGGCCCCGGACCGAGAAATTTCGGACGAGGAGGAGCCGGACCAGGAGATGTTCCTCTCCACACCCGATGCCACCAGACGACCCAGCGGTAAATTCTCTTCTCTTAGAGATTGGCCCGACGATGAGGATGACTCGGATATCGATGTGATTGATCCCGTTGAGGCTGTCCCTCTTTCTTTTGCTTACCCGGCATCAGCTAACCCCGGTGGACACATCCACGAGGATCCTCCCCTTGCCATGGGCGAGACTGCTCCGGCGGCGTCAAAGAAGAAACGCGGAACCGCGTCGAGTTCTTCCTCTGGACCTTCTCAGCATTCCAAAAGGCAAAAGAAGGCCGGAGACAAGACTGCCTCCAAACGGGTAGGCAAAGCCCCAGCAAGGAGGGCCCGGAAACCTAAGGAGGCAGAGACCTCGGATGCGTAAGTCTTCGGGGTAACACACTTCTCCCTGCTTCGGGGTAATTTCCTCGACATTATTTTCTCTTGCAGGCTCTGGAGGTCCCTCAGGCGGATCGAGCATCTCCTCCCTCTTCGGTCCAGTCTTTCCCCTCCCCGTGACGACGAGTCACACCCGCTGAGCCCTATTCCGGAAGGCTCTGCGGCCGCTCCGGGTTCCGCAGTACCTCCTTCAGAAGGACGCGACCTTGGATCGGGAGGGGTCGGATCGGCCGAGGCGATGGCGTCCGGCACTTCGGCATTGCCGCAAGCAGCAACAATTAAGTCTACCGCCACTCCAGCCCTAGCAGCAGCTCCGGCACCAGCCATCGAACCAGCGCCTGTCCCGGTTCCGAAGAAACCAACAGCAGCTCCAACACCAGCCACCAAAGCTCCTGCGCCAAGCTCATCTGCCTCGTCCGAGTCATCTCAAGCTCGGCGAGGACCCACTCCAGCGGTTTCCGGGGGCAAATCCACTGCGGTCACTTCCTCCCAGCAGGCCAAAGGCAAATTCACCTCCACCGAGGCTGGGCAGCGAACCTTGTCGCCGATGCTTCCAAAGAAGAAGTCATCAGGCTCGACGGATCCTCCCGCCGAGCCAGCTGATTCGCAGCAGATGGTTCTTCACACTAGCCCGGCTCTTGCCCTGATTGAAAGGAAGGAAGCTCACGCCAAGGGCTTGGTGGCACCTCACATGCCCACTGGCGAACGGTACCCTCCGAGCCTCATCGAGTTTGTCATGAATCGAATAAGGCGGAGTTCGCCTGTAACGATCTCCCGAAAAAGTTCGCCCAAATGAATTTTCCGCTCAGATGAATACCGCCGCCAAGGCCATTAACCTCGCTGGGCGTATGATGGAGGTACGTTGTTTCTTCTTTACATGCTGTAGATAATAACCATTAGTCCTCGAGCCTCCGGCGGAGTAACCTGTTATTCGGCCGGATGCTCCTCATAAGATCAACGTAGCTGCACGTAAACTTCAAATATGTACATACCTAGAGCCGGGTTAAGTTCCGCTTGGCCCGGATCTTGTATACTTCGAATATGCACACACCTAGAGCCGGGTTAAGTTCCGCTTGGCCCGGATCTTGTACACTTCGAATATGCACATACCTAGAGCCGGGTTAAGTTCCGCTTGGCCCGGATCTTGTACACTTTGAATATGCACATACCTAGAGCCGGGTTAAGTTCCGCTTGGCCCGGATCTTGTACACTTCGAATATGCACACACCTAGAGCCGGGTTAAGTTCCGCTTGGCCCGGATCTTGTACACTTCGAATATGCACATACCTAGAGCCGGGTTAAGTTCCGCTTGGCCCGGATCTTGTACACTTCGAATATGCACATACCTAGAGCCGGGTTAAGTTCCGCTTGGCCTGAATCTTGTACACTTCGAATATGCACATACCGAGAGCCGGGTTAAGTTCCGCTTGGCCCGGATCTTGTACACTTCGAATATGCACCGAATTAACTTTACACGCCTGTGCCTTTGTCAGTAACCACCAACCGTCGGGCCGAAGTTTGGCCTTTGTTTGATACCCATAAGATCTTGCGCGCAAAACACGTTGCACTTGGCGCGGAGCATGAAAAGAGAGGTAATTTCCTCCCTTAGCACCTCACCATTTCGTTTGCTTCTGCCGGATTACCCTCCTTATTTGGTTTTTTGTAGCTGGGGTGGAGGCTGAAAACAAGATTATGCGAAAAAACTTGGAGGAAATCCGAGGTATGTCCTCTTTCGGCCAACATCACTGCTTTCTATTCTTTCTTTTCTTGGCTCGGCAAACATTCACTCCTCGGCTTTGCCAGTCAACACACTATTTCAGCATCGCTGAGGATAGTGTGCCGTGCTGATATGATGCTGCATTTTCTCGAACAAGCAGGACATCATCAAGCCGAGCTGAAGAAGAAGGACGATGAGCTTGCCCTCCTCCGGACCAAGGACGGCGAGATAGCCAAACTCAAGGCCGAGATGGAGAAGATGAAGGCCCAACACAAAACCGAGCTCCAGAAAGTTGTCCAGAACTTCACCGAAGAGCGTGAGCGCTTTACCCTTCAGATCTCCAAGGACCAGGATCTGCTCAAGGAATCTGAAGTCCGGCTTGGGTCGGCGCTCGCCGAGCTTGAACAACTTCGGCAGAGACGCGATAGTTGTATCCAGGAGTTGACCCGGATCCATCACCATATCTCACATAAGTTTCTTTTTCTTGCCCGTCGTTTTCGGGTTTAACTCATATGCGGTGCTTGAGATCCTCCCTTTCCTATTTTCAGATAACTTTCCGGAGGAATCGCTATCGCCAATGCCGTTGCCAAATTTCGCCAAGAGAGGGTACTCCCATTGCTCCGATGGTGAGTATCCCTTTAGACACAGGACCTGTTGGTTAGCGTGTCAGCCCGGGTGGAAACTATCAAGAACTATGGAAAGGATCTCCTCGACGTTGCGGTCCGGATCTTCAACGCATTCTGGCCAAGCGAGGACGCTCCGGAAAGGATCACACTTCTTGCGGAAAAGCTAATGGAGATTGAGACTCAACTCGACCTCTAGAGGGAATCCGCCGGGCGGGCCGCGGCAGATACCCTTCTCCATCATATCCTTTCATGGTACGAGAAAATCGATCTGAGCCTCCTCACCGCGCAAGACCGGATCCAAATGGACCGATGATCCGGAGTGGGTATCTCGGCGCCAGTTTGCGCCACACCTCATCGAATATTCTCCACCCATGATCTTGAGGGGCCGAGCTTTCTGGACTCCGGCGAGGAGCAGATGGAGAACGCGGAGGATGGGTCGGGCGATGATGGAGAAGATGCTGCTTCAGATATTGAAGATAGTGATGACGATGCCGAACTTCGTCCTCCTGCCGCTCCCTTGTTGAAAAAACTTGAAAATTTATCAGATCCCCGGTATGCCGGGTGCAGTTGTATGCTGAATACCTAATATTTTGCTACTATGCTTGTATGCTGGATTAACTTGGGCGTAGTCCCCGAGTTTCAGTTTCTTGTTCGTCCAATTCTCCGGCTCGATCTGTGTCTACCTTGATTCGGTTTTACGACTTACGAACCCGAGCTTCAAGAATCGTTTTAACAATACTAAGAAACTTTGAGGCTCGGCTCAAAATAATTCAACATAATAGCTTGAAAGTAAATACGGGGTTAGTCGAAACAAACGTTAGCTGGAATAGGATCGTTTCCTTAGTAGTTTTTCATGTGCTACGCAATTCCAAACTTGTTCCCTTGCTCGCCATGAAGCCAATTCTTGTTGGACAGCAGCGAGTCGAAGGGTTGGGTTTTTGGTGCTCACACATTACTAAACCAGGTTTAAGCGAAACGAGTCATTCCGGCTAACGCATAAAAAGTAACAACAATCATTTATTAAGGCGGTCCCGAAGTTATCGCCGAGGCTCCGCTTATTTCATTGACAGGCTCATTGCCGACATACATACCGACATATGAGGATGACTCGGGTACATACACTCTTTAGCTAAGTGTAGAACGGACGAAGTAGTGCTACATTCCACGGTCGCTTGGATTCCTCTCCGGACCTGTCCGCCTTGTTCTTTTCCTGTGGCTTTGCATCTATGAGATAGTAAGAGTCATTGTGCAATGCTTTGCTCACGATAAATGGTCCTTCCCAAGGGGGGGATAGTTTATGCATGCCAGTGGTACGCTGTACCAACCGGAGCACCAGATCGCCTTCTCGGAAGACTCGGGGGCACACTTTCCGGCTATGATAGCGTCGGAGATTTTGCTGATATATGGCCGATCCGACAGGCGGTTCTTCTCGCTTCTTCCAGCAGATCAACATCATTTTGGGCTTCTTGCACTTCGCTGTGTATTGGGTGACCCTAGGCGAATCATGCTCTATGTCGTGGTAATACAGCTTCGCCCCATATACGTAAAGAACGGCGTGTAACTGTTGATCGATTCGAGTTGTTCTTAAACTCCACAATACCGCCGGTAGTTCTTCTATCCAGCACCCGCTGATCTTTGCATGATCAATGAGCCGGGTTTTATCCGGATAGCACTAATCCGTTGGATCTTTCCACTTGTCCGCTCGATGCGGGTGGGCTACCGAGGCTATGTCGAGTCGGATTTTCTTATCTCGGCAGAATCGTGCAAATGCTCCTTCGTAAAAATTGGTGCCATCGCTATGATAATCCGTGAGGATAACCGTATCTCAAGATGATGTCTTTGAGAAATGTCACAGCTATAGCTCCATCACACTTTCTTATAGGCTTCACTTCGATCCATTTTGTAAATTTGTCCACCATGACCAGAAAGTGCGTCATGTTCCCTTTGGCTGGTTTGAACGGGCCAACCATATCCAAACACCACATAGCAAATGGCCATGTAATTGGTATGGTTTTGAGTTCCGACATAGGCATATGTGTCTTGGTGGCATATCTTTGGCAACCGTTGCATTTTCTCACCAGATCCTCCGCTTGCTCCAAGGCGCTTGGCCAGTAAAATCCATGCCGGAATGCCTTTGCCACTAAGGCCCGGGATGGGGCGTGATGCCCGCATTCTCCTTGGTGTATATCTCGGAGGATGTCAAGTCCTTCTTCCGGATCAACGCACCGCTGGAGGATATTGGTTACACTCTGCTTATACAGCTCGGAATTGATGATTGTGTAAGCTTTGGCTCTCCGCTGAGTTTGCTCGCTAGCACTTCCTCGATGGGTAACGTTCTATCTTTCAAGAATCGGTATATAGGCAGCGCAAGCTGGTATCTCTCGAGGAACATCTCCTCATCAATTTCCATCCGATCCATCGGCATAACTTCAGCCGGATCACGCTGAATACCCCGGTCTGGTGAGGTAGTCCCCGGTTTGCCGAGATAATCCCCGGGTTTGCCGAGGTAGTCCCCGGGTTCGGCGTACTACTTCCCACGTCAATGTTCATGGGCTCAGCTCCGGATTCCGCGTTTTCCGGGACATAAATTGAATCGGTTCCTGGGGACGGCCTGATAGATGTCTTTCTGAGGTGCTCCAATGCAACACCCGGTGGAATTGCCTGTCGGGTCGAGCCGAGCTTCGACAGCATGTCGGCAGCTTCGTTTTCCATGTGAGGTACATGATGAAACTCGCATCCCTCAAAGTAACCCGAGATTTTCTGCACATGAAATCTGTATAGTGCCATGTTTGGATCCAGGGCGTCCCACACTCCGGACACTTGTCAGACATTAGATCCGAGTCGCCAAAGCAGATTATTCGACGTATGCCAATTTCCTTTGCCACTTTTATACCATGCACAAGAGCCTCGTACTCGGCGACATTGTTTGATGTCGCGAAATGGATCTGCAACACGTACTTGAGCTGATCCTTCTTTGGCGAGGTAAGCACAACCCCAGCACCTAATCCGGCTTTGGTCTTTGATCCGTCGAAGTGCATCCTCCAGTAGTTCGGATCCGGTGGCGGTGGTTCGTATTGTACCTCGGCCCAATCCACGAAAAAGTCCGCTACAGCCTGGGACTTGATCGCTTCTCTTCTATCGTATTGGGGCGTGTATGGTGCTAGCTCAATTGCCTATTTCGCAATTCTGCCGTTCGCGTCTTTGTTACCCATTATCTCGGATATGGGGGCTTCAGATATCACTTTGATGGGATGCTCCTCAAAGTAGTGCTTTAACTTTGCCGCCATATAAACTCAGATGCCACCTTTTGAAAATGCGGGTAGTTCTGTTTTGAGACGATACCTCGCTCAAGTAATACATCGCCTCTCGCACCGACTTACCCTCTTCATCTCGTTCCACTACAATCACTGCACTTACAACTCGGTTGGTTGCGGCTATGTAGAGCAACATTGGCTCCTTCGACAGTGGAGAAGCTAACACTGGTGCAGTGGCCAACATCTTTTTTAAGTGGGCGAAAGCTTCATCGGCCTGCGGCGTCCAAACAAATTTATTTGATTTTTTCATGAGTTGGTAGAGAGGCAGTGCTTTTTCCCCTAACCGACATACAAACCGACTCAACGATGCCAGGCATCCGGTGAACTTCTGGGCGTCGTTGAGACACTTCGGCAGCTCCATTCGTTCGATGGCTCGGATCTTAGTTGGATTAACCTCGATACCTCGGCTAGAGACGAGAAATCCGAGTAATTTTCCAGCCGGGACACCGAAGGTACATTTCTCCGGGTTACCCATCACCGAATGGACGATTTTAGAAGCTCCAACTCTCTCAGGATTACTTCTCAACAGCTCCTCATTCTGCCTGTTCGCGATCCGAACCAGCTCGTTAACCCGGTCTTGCTGTCTTTGGCGAGCTTCACCCGTCAGACCCTCTA
Source organism: Avena insularis (assembly GCA_023614405.1). Classification (NCBI taxonomy): domain Eukaryota; kingdom Viridiplantae; phylum Streptophyta; class Magnoliopsida; order Poales; family Poaceae; genus Avena; species Avena insularis. The sequence continues at coordinate 418,808,937 of CM042693.1, read as the reverse complement.
GCTCGGACACCGCGGCATCTGCTGCTTTGAGGTTCTTCGCCGGGGTACTATACTTCGGCAACCCCACAGACAGATAGTTTTCCGACCCTTCTGGTCCATCATCACCCTCTCTGTTCATCTCGCTTATGAGGTTTCTCCCTTTTACCCTCACTGCATCAACCTTGTTTTTCGTACTCAGACCACGTCATGTTCAACGATCGCTGAGCCGCCGCTATCTTCTTTGCGCCCAAAGATCTTTCGCCGGGTCTCCTCTAGCTCGGCTCGAGCCGGATCTACCATCGCTGCCACCGGGTTAGCCAAGCTATCCATAGCTTCCTCAAGACGCTCAGGCCTCTAGCGGAGGACCCCTAACTTTCCTTGGTGCCTTGGTGTTGCGCTGGATCCCGCTCACGCCGCCCGCCTCGGCGGTCATCATCACCTCTGCATGGCCGGAACGGGCGATACGCTACCATGAGCCACAGTGAGGGGTGGTTCCCTCGCATCGACGACGCAACGCGGATGAACGCCAGACACGTCCACGGCAACATAGACCTTGTGCACGCCGAGCTTGACGAAGACGCCGTTACGCGGAAGGGGGCGCGTGCCGAAGCAGCCAACGTTGTCGCTGACGTAGTCCAGACCGGTTACCGAACGAGCCCGGAGACGATGCGTTCACCGGTGCCGATGAAATTTCCCGTCCGGATCTTCACCCCTGCTAGCGTCGCTAGCCCCACGGTGGGCGCCAACTATCGTGGTGGTGTCACGGCAGATGCCATGGATAGGATGAAGGTGGGGACTAATATGCGCTAGGGGAATCCAGGGAGGGATAGTAGAGTGATTCTCCACACAGAAGCTTTGTATTAATGATCAGTCTCCAAGACTACAAGTGCTCCTCGAGCTGTTTTTGACTAGAGGAGGAAGAAGGGGCTCTCTTACTCTTGCCTATTAACCAGTCCCAGAACCCTAGACCCACAAGTATTTTCCTTGCTCAGATCCGAAAGACTTAACCCCTTTGTAACCCCCCCTTATATAGGGGTGGTTCGTCCTCCCTAGAGCATCGTGGAGGCATATTCCTAAGAATATGCCTCCTCCCAAATTAGTAACCCGACAGGGGTGCTTTTCCCCTACGTCAATCTTGCTTTAGCGACGTTGCCTCTGTGGCGCCTGCGTCAGTCGACGTGAGCGTCGTCACCCTTGTCGGCCACGATCCGGTGGTCCTACCCTTGCTTTATTCGCTCATCCAGTACGCACCGGGCCTTCTTTTTGACCAGAGATATTCCTTCCTTCCCCTAGAAGCCAAACGAGGATCCGGATCACGCTTGATCCGGTCACACTGTTCTCGCACATAAGCTAGACAAGTGTCTCCGACTTATTCCTTGAGTCGGATGGGACAATGTTAGGCGACTCACGGTCCGGTTACCCGTGATCCGCCTGCCTTGAGGTGACTCGCCATCCGCTTTGACCTTGCCGAATCTCGGCTAATTCGCCCTTATACCGGAGTGACCCTACCCGGATTATCCCCAACATTAGTCCCCGGTGGTGCGGCATTAGCGGCCTCGGCTGCTAAGGCCACATTAGGTTCATTCGTATCCAAGCTTCGGACGTTTATTTCCGGGTTATATGGATTTACGTTCCCTTCGTACGCTCCAAGTTTTCACTTGCCAGCCGGGTCACCACTTTGGCTCGGATCGTTTGGTTTTACTTTCCCTCCGCACGGTTTCAAGTTTTCACTTGCCGGCCGGGTTACCACTTTGGCTCGGATCCGGGCCTTGCTTCTTCGACGCCAACCCACGTTACGGTTAATCATTACGTTGCCTTATTTTAAGGGTGCGCGCAGTAATCGCCGCAGAACGCCGACATCATGCGGGGTTACGTCACGTCTGTTTTCTCGTTTACCGCAACTGCACGTCGTGTCATTGGATCACATTTACTCTGCGGCCCCCGGTGTGGCTCCTCTCTGATTGGTTGATGCTGGTGATACATGGCCACATCATGTGGTCTTCCTGCACAGCACGATCCCACCTGTTGATGACTGGGGGTGGTTAAATAGGGGCGGCGCTCCTTAGAACTTTTCCATCTCCGCGCCTTGCCTGTTCCTCTTCTTCTCGCAACTGCCGCCGCCGTCGCGCAGCAGCGCCGCCGCCACATTTTCTTTGTTTCTCCGCACCGCAATCACCGCTGCGCCTCTGTTCAGCCACGGGTCCTCGTCAGTCTAGACCGCAGAGTTCCGCCGCCGCCAGCTCCAGCGAAGACACCGGAATTGAGATGACGGAGGAAGAGCTCGCCGTTGTTGAACAGGATATGGAGGAGGACGCCGGCGCGGCGGACCGCGGCGCGTGGGCCGGCTCCTGGGTCTGCGAGGACGACATCTCTTGGCTCTACCGGACCCGGCGCATCCCCGCCGGCGTCGCTGCTCGTCTCCCCTCCTCGGAGCTGGCCCCCTCACCCAATCCGGGCGAATTTGTTGTTTTCTTATCCCATTTCCAACGAGGATTCGGGCTTCCAGTGAGTGATTTCTTCCGAGACTGGATCCGGACCTATCACTTGCAACCACATCATCTCCCGGCGAACGCCATCACCTCTCTGTCCGCTTTCGTTTCTTCGATTGAGGGCTACACCGGGCTATGGCCTACGAAGGAGTTGTGGATCTAGTTCTTTGGCCTCCGTCGCAACGTGGTCCCCAACATACGTGGATATAGGGGTGGTTCGGTCCTGGCCTAGGGCATACGTGGAGGCATATTCTTAGGAATATGCCTCCTCCCAAATTAGTAACCCGACAGGGGTGCTTTTCCCCTACGTCACTCTTGCTTTAGCGACGTTGCCTCTGTGGCGCCTGCGTCAGTCGACGTGAGCGTCGTCACCCTTGTCGGCCACGATCCGGTGGTCCTACCTTTGATTTATTCGCTCATCCAGTACACACCGAGCCTTCTTTTTGACCATAGATATTCCTTCCTTCCCCTAGAAGCCAAACGAGGATCCGGATCACAGTTGATCCGGTCACACCTGTTCCTGCACATAAGCTAGACAAGTGTCTCCGACTTATTCCTTGAGTCGGATGGGACAATGTTAGGCGACTCCCTGGTCCGGGTTACCCCGTGATCCGGCCTGCCTTGAGGTGACTCGGCCAGCATCCGCTTTGATCTTGCTGAACCTCGGCTAATTCGGCCTTTATACCCCGGAGTGACCCTATCCGGGGTTATCCCCCCAACAAAGTCTCTAGTACTAATAATATTTTTGTTTAATTTGGCGTTGTGTCAAAATCAATACATTGTGCAGTAGCCAAGTACAGAGACATTACAGTGGAGTTCTTTGACGGGTTAACCGAGAGCTGAATAATGGCATCCTCCGAAATCCTGTAGGTTAAGTGGTTGCTTAGTCCTGAATAATGACTGGTGAAATTGGGAAACATGGCTTTGATGTTATTCTTGGACCAGATTCTGAACATGCAACAATACCTGCAACAGGCTATTCATGGGCAGGTTTAGATCCGTCTTGAGTATGTTCTGATTATAATCCTGTATTAAAGTGGTTGTCAACATAGAATGTCTTGGTGGGAGATGCATATATACTCAACCACAAAACTAATCTAAGCTCAGTGGGATCCAATTAGATGAACATATGCTAAGATAAGAACAACCGACAAAATTATGCATGGTGTGGATACATGGAGGTGAAATGAGGCCAACTAGCTGCTGCTTATTGTGCTGCTCAATTCTAACCCATGAAAGTGAGGAGCATAAACTGGGGCAGCGATAGAGACCATATTCAGCAGACACCTGGTCAGATGCACACAAAGCTAGATTTTGAAGGGCATTAGTGGCTGTTAGTATAGGATGTAGCTTACCTCGAAAAGTCGTGCAAATACAATTGATGGAGACTAGAGGCCCTTTTCTGATCCTGTTTGTTTTTTATTCTCCTGGTAAGCATTTATCCCTCCTGTGCAATAGCCTTTGCAAATGATGTTACTTCCACAGCTTGCGCTGTGGACCTTCCATTGGCCTTCCATAATATTTTTTGCTCTATTATTGGCCACCAACAGCACTTGCTTTTCTTTGTCCTTGAGTCACCGTCATCCTCTATTGACCCATCTGGATTTCCAATTTATGCATCTTTCATGTACACCAGTCTTTGCCTGCCTGTCACTATCCTTGAGTAGCATTACCCGTTCCATAAACAACTTTTGTGTGTTTCTGGGGCCTGCCTTTTTAAGTTGGCAACTTCCACAAAATCAATGAGTTATCATCACTTCTTCAAGAACTGAATTGCTTGCTTGGTTTCTTAGTGTCTCTTTGTTTGGACCCTGGCTTGACTTTATGAAGCTACCATTAGATTTTGGCCTAAATCTTATTATATTCTTCGAATTAGGTAGATTTCCAGTTTCTTGCAGCTTATTGATTCAATAATATGATTGGCATCTTCACTATTTGGCTCTTGGCTTTTACAGTGGGTTTCTTTTACCTTTTCTACTCTTGGGCATAGTAGGTTTTTGAACTTCAGATGAAGTTGGCATTGAGAAGGTCCTCTTAACTGTGTCCTTCCACATCTCTATAATGGTTGAATGTCGCAATTGGAGTGGCAAGATAAGACCACCCATGTTTCTGTCATCATCTTCCTGGTGTCTATCAATTAGGAGTAGAAAACACCCCATTTAAGCTGTGTAACAATATCTTTTGATTGCTTGAATGAGCGTGTTTGCACTTAGCAAGCAAAGAATTCCTATTTGAACTTCGGAACCTGCTGGGCCGTCACCATCTCTCACTCTGGACAAATATTTGGACGATGTATCAGCATCATGCATATATGCTGGAGTCTCATTTCTTCCTACTCTTGCATAGCCTGTACTCTAGCTAGTAGGAAGTCATTTTTATAGTTGTCTCATCTGAAGAAAGTAATGCGTGCATCGATTTATCTGTGGAGGTGTAGGTGTCCATCCATAGTGGAGTAGCCATGTGTGATTTGGTTGGTTTATTTCGCAATCCTGGCATGTATCGAGGGTGTCTGTCCCTCTATTTCCAATTTCCTTGTTGCTGTTTTGTTTCTACCTGATCTTTTTTTGTCCGTGTCATGTCCCAGATAAAGACGTATTGAAGGGAGATTATTCTAGCACAATACCCCATAAACGATTATCCCTGTCAATCAGACAGAGCATGAGCCATCTGGAGACGAAAATGAATCATTCCATGTTTATCTCATCACCATACCACAGACCGGGTCAATCAGTTTTGGTAAGCATCTGAGATAGCTTCTGGCCATCATGATATATGTAGTAGGTAACGATCACATGTCTATTTTATTGGTCGGGTTCAGTATCCCCTTTCTTCAACTCTAGGGCATATAATTCTTTTATCGTATCAACTCTAGGGTGTAAAAAAATGAAATTAGCATGTTGCCCGATCCATGGATTATGGAACAGAATGGAGGAGATCTAAGCAAAGTTTTGGTGAGGTAACATGGCATGCCATCTACTAAGCGTACATGAGTACAGTACAGTACATGCCAACTTTTCCCCTCTAGCAAGAACGAGCATGAGCCATCTAGCAAGAACGAGCAGCTGATTTTGTTGATTCTATCAGGAAACTCACCTAGTCAGGAGCGTAGCCGTGATAAACGGAATTTCTACCGCGCAGCTAATCTTTAAATCGGCCGATATCTTGGCGAATCGTTGAATATGATTTGTCTCCGGCGACCGTCACCGGAGAAGATGGTGAAAATGATAGGTAGCTACGACGGGGGAAGGGGAAAGTGCGGTGGTGGTTGAGTGAGTGCTTTAACAGCTGTTTCCTGTTTCAGACTACTGTACTGACATGTTGGCCTGTAGTGTTCATAACTGACCCGTCCTACTTCAATTCCTACTGGGCCCGGTACCGGTGTATATACTAGAAACCTTTCCAGCAATCGCCTTGTATTCACGAGTATTGAGATTTCCTGGAATTTTGTACTACTTTGTTGGGTCCCACTTCAAGGGGTACGTGTTTGGTGGATACATGGGGGAGGGTAGCACCCATGTCCCAAAAGTCCGGGTTAGTATACAATGTGGTTATTTAGATTATTTCTGCTAGTGATACAGGGTTGCAATTACATGTGTACATCCACAGTCGCTTCAATCTTTTATGGAAATACAGCACATGCAGGTCACCTTTCCCTATTAGTGCCGTGCAGCCTGAATTATTATTAAACCTTGCAACACTTAGAACGGAGGTTCTCCTTGTTTTGGATTTTTAGAGGTTCGGTGGTCAATTACTCAATCCTGTTTAATACGTTTTGGTGTCTTGTCTTCAGTAATGCTACAAGGCACCAGGGAAATTGCTTGAAGTTTCAATTTATGATGCTGAGTTGAGTTTTGATCCCCGCAACAGCCGAATTGGTAATAAGTAGCATGTCTGCAAAGGTGTCAAGGTACTGTGATAACTTACCATATGCTTCACTACTGTCGATGGGTTTATTCACATAGTTAAGTTATGTATGACGCGTGTCACCAATATAGTTATGGGCTAGTCATGTTTCCGTCCAGTCTTCAGCTCTATGGTGTTTAATCTGCTGGATGAGAATGATGGCCTGAAAATGGTGTACATTATTTTTCTACTTTTTTTGAGAAATTTTAACTTGGCTCATTTTGGTCATTTGGACTAGTTTTGTATGGTCAATTGACAAGATGATATTTAAACGAGTATATTGAACTGTAATATTATCTCATCAAGCAACATTTTGATTGTTATCAACCTTCTCTTGTTGGTAGTGTTCATATTGCTGCTCATGTTGCTAGTCTGGTGAAAGAGCATTGGTGTGATTAGATATCAAAGTTGCTCGAAGTTTTGCTGAAGGAAGCATAACTTGCTTCACCAGTATTAAGGTTTTCAGTTTTTTTTCTTTGATCACAACCCATGATAAAATGAGCGTGGCATTTTTTTTGTTTCCACTAGATATACCTGTATAATGTGACCTTTAGATGTACGTATCAGAAAGTGTTTTTCAGCTCTCACGTGGCCTTGACGCATTTTTTATATTCCCTCCATCCGGAAATAATTGACTTGAATTTGTCTAGATTCACATGTATCTATAGTAAAACGTGTCTAGATACATGCGAATATAAACAAATTAAAGTCACTTATATCGAGACAGAGGGAGTAGACATATTTGGTCATTTGAATTAATTCAAATACTTGCTGCTAGAAGCTGACGTCTTTGCTATTTGGTGTCATAGATGCATGCTGTTCACTGATGCACGACACCTATTTTTTTCAGGCTTCTGGAAGTTAATTCCAGGCCTCCAGCTAGGATGGCTGATTGGGCTAATCTTCAGACTGATATTGTTGGTACAATTATAGGGAAGCTTGCGATCCCTGACTATATCAGATTCCGTGCCGTATGCACCTCCTGGAACCGTGTCTGTGCCTGTAGGGATGTATCCAACGATCCAAGGGTAGACCCATGGCTGATGCTTCCCACGAATATGGTCGACGGTGCTAAATTTTTCAGTATACCTGAAAGAAAGAATGAAACCATACGTATCCTGAGTACTGCCACTATCTTTGGCTCCATGTGGACTCCTGTTGGTTCTTCCCATGGTTGGCTTGTCTTCTTCAACCCGACTCAGGGAACCATACAGCTGGTTAATCCCATCAGCAGCGCTCAGTTCCAACTGCCCCCGCTGGGACGCGAGCGCTTCTCCAAGGCTGTGTTTCTTGACATCAGTGAGAGCAACTTCACTGTTGCTGTCATCTATGGCAACAGAAAAGGATATAAAGTGACACGCAAAGGAAGCAAAGGCTGGTCATTTGTTGATTCAAAATGTATTCTGACGGATGTCATCAAGCACAGAAGGCAACTTTACACTATTGACATATATGGTACGGTCGAGGTGTGGGCAGAGCCACCCCGAGCATGGCCAGATGAGGACGTCCTGCCGCCGAATCAAGATCTGCTGCATCACAGCATCGCCCAGCGGAAATTTAACTGTCTGGTGGAGACTCCAGCTGGTGATCTCGTGAAGGTTAAGCGCCAATCTCGGAATACGTTTGCGGTGTGGATCCTGAACAGAGGGACATCTTCCTTTGAGAGGACTGATGACATTGGGGAATTCGGGCTGTTTGTCAGCCACCACAGCTCGTTCTGTTTCCCGGCAAAGGACCATCGGAACCTCAAGGCGAACTGCGTCTACTTCATCGACAGCTACAAGAACCTGTGTGCGTTCAACCTCGAGCATGGGACCAAGGAGCTCGTAGAAGCCCTTGACACTACCGGGCACTCGCTAGAAGACAACTTTTTATGGTTCATACCTTCACTGAAATGATGAACGCATGAAAAGGTGGAAGTAGCCCCGCACCTATGTCTGAAAACTCCTATCCTATAGTTGATCCCTAAATTCCTGAATCTCCCTAACTAAGTATTGCACTATTCGTGGCTGAACTTTGAACCGTTCGCGTGGTTGTTGTATATGCACTTTGCTTGTGTTTTCAGACAAAGTTATTACTGTATTATATATCTGGTATTTGCTATTCTATCTTGCACGTGAACAGTACATTTTTTGCGACAAATTTCCTTTGGACTAATTTGAGACTTGCCCAAAATTCAGAAGTGTAAGAGCATAAGTTGCGGCCCCGTAGCCTCAACGTGGAAAAGGCCTGGTCAAGAATCAGAACAACAAATAACGAGTGCATCATCCCGCCGCTTCCTCATGGCGCGGATCTAGAGGAAGTGATTAGGAAGCGCGTCGTGTATCTTCGGCCGGGTCAGCAGGCTGGGATCTTCGGCCGGGTCAGCAGGCTGGGCCGACGAGGGCGGCTGGCACTCCTCCTGGGGGAGTGCGAGGAGGTTGTGGCGGCGCCAACCTCCCCGTTCGGCTGTGCTTGTAACCGCAAAGGTCGGCACCGCTACTAGGAGTACCTCAACATCACGCCGTCCTCGCCCAGCGCGGCTATTGGCCTAGGTCCGTCCGTGGACCCGCGTCACGCACGACGGTCTTTGGGCTTCGTAGAGAACAGTCTCCACATGGCGGAGGCCAAGCACGAGGAGGAGGTGCCCCTCATGTTGTCGAGCCTCGACGAGGAGGAGGCGTTTCACCTTGCGCTAGCCTAGTCCTAGGAACAGGTGCACCTCGATGAGGAGACACTTTGGGTGGGCATGTTCGATGCCCTGAGCGAGTTCCCGATGGCCCAAGGCCATCCTCCTCCTTCGCCGGCCATGCTGTCGCCGCTGCTGGTCCAGCCGCAGGCAGGGGCTGACCATACCCTTGGTCGCAGCCTGAGTGGATCAATCTCGGCTCCGATGACGACGAGTAGCGATCCACCATTATGAAATACCCTTCTATCTAGACACCCCCATGCTTCTCGCGAGCGGTGGTTAGTGAGGTACTAGCAACTATCTTTTTTACATTGCCTGAAAGAAAGCAGTATATTAGCAAGTCTCGTAGGTGACCTAGCAGGCTTGGTACGATTAATCTCACAACCATGCTAAATTGGAAAGCATTTCAATCTATCGAAAATCAAGTCAACCGTGGTTGGTATTAACCGGTGGTTTACCTGACATTTTTGGCCCACATCACGAATGACAAACAAATATGTTTGAAAATATGATTTCCCGTGATTTGAAAATACGATTTCCTATCGAGAGTCCATCACTTTCTCACCCAAATCGCCACGACTCAACTATCTCGGCGAACAAAATAGCCGCAGGTCTAGTCGCATACTACGTGGTCGCGAAATTCAAATGGTAGGACCATCCTCCGGCAGGGTAGAAGGCGCCTCTAGTGTACCCTACTACCCTTTGTCACCGCACTTCTTTTACCACGCCTTCGCTTATCATCCATGGTACACGTTTTGGCGGTCGAGACTCGAGAGGCACACTAAGCTATCACTTGGTCAGAATTCAAGTAAGTGTAGCGATGACCGCACCTTGGACGCGGGAAAAGAAAAGGAAAAGTCAGACGCGCTTGAATGTTTGTCTTCTTTTTCTATGCTGTTTCCTACAGGTGAGTCTTCTATCACGCTTTTTCTCTGCTTTTTCCACCGATGCGGCTACTCTGTCCTATATAAAAGACAATCGCTGCTCGATCACGGAGAGCTCAACACAACAGCTACGTGCAGCCAGCAGCTCCGCCCACCTACATACGATCCGCAGCAGCAGCAGCAGCTCGAGCTCGCGGACAGCCTTGCCCACCACCGGCGCCCATGGAGCCCGCCGCGACGAAGTCCTTCCCGGTGGCGCGAGAGCCGCTGCAGAAGGCGCAGCTGGGCCAGGGCCCGGAGCAGCGCGGGTGGGGGCCCTGGGGCTGGCTGTTCGTGGCGGTCGTGTCGATCGTCCTCACCGGCCGCTTCGCGTGGGACGTGTACCAGGCGCGCCACAGCCCGCGGAACCTCGCCTTCGTCATCGTCACCTACGACCTCACCGCGGTGCTCTGCTGCTGCCTCACGAAGCTGAACCTCCTGCGGCGGGACGACCTGACGGCGGCGCCCGAGCGACGGCGGGTCAGGATCGTCGTGTTGCTGGTCTCGGTGGTGCTCGCCGTCACGATCGCGGCCCGCGTACAGGGCCGGCCCTGGGGGACCAGCGGGGCAGCCGCCCCGGGCCAAAAAATATAGGGGCCCAAAAAAATATAGTTCTAGTATATTTATACTTATATATATAAAAAAAATTATTAGCTCACAGGGCCAAACCCAGGCCAGACCGGACACCGTCCTCGACTCGACAACAGGCTCCCAGTCCGAGGCGGCACCGCGACAGGCGCATATCGCGCATTGATAGACTCATCGACACCGCCTGGCCCTGCCCGTCGCTTCGCTTCTCTGGATCAAATCATCGAAGAGTCAAACACCGCATCTCATATGACTTGACGCGACGATCGCCACGACGACGCCACGGACGAGACGATCGCCCACGCGGCCACGCTACCGCCCACGTCCCAGGACTGCGCGCCGCGCGTGTCGACCTTGCCGCCAGGCCGTGAGGCGTGACCGTGACGCCTGCCCCTGAGTCCCTGACCGTGACGCTGACACTGCTCGGTTGCTTGGTGCTGTCTGCCTGTCCCTTTGTCCTGTACTGGATCGAATCGAACGGATCAGCTAGCACTTCAACAGGTTATTTTAATTTTAGTCGTTCATGGATCAGTAGATTGTGACTTCTCCTAATTGTTAGTTCATAATTTTAATTAGTACTTTCTCGGACCTAAATTAATTGACTCAGATTTGTCTAGATTTGGATGTATCTAGACGTGTTTTAGTGCTAGACTAGATACATCCGAATTTATACAAATTCAAGTCAATTAATTTGGATCGGAGGGAGTATTGTAGTTTAGTACCTGATTTTTGTTCTTGTTTGTAGCGCCCGAGGCTAACTGATTATGGCGCCCGAATCCGGTGCTCAGAAAAGAAAAAGAGGAGAACAAGAGAAGAAATTAATTAAATCGCAGAGAGGATCTTTTCATAAATTTTTGAAGAGCAACACGAGCACTTCGAGAAATCCAGATGAGTTGGCTCTAGTTCTTGTGGGGGAACAGACTAATGTTAATCCAAAAGACGACGTTGATGACAATGTGACTAATCATGATGATAAATCTGCTAATGTCGATGATAAACCAGAACCAGTTAGTGTGGATATTTATAATCCAGCAAATTGGGGTACTCTTGATAACAAGGCAAGGGACATATTAGTGGAAAAGGGTCCTATCAGAGAAGAAAATATCACTTTTCCTCTAACCGGTAACAGACATTTTTCATATTCTCATTACTCTAGACACATGAGCAATGGAGAGGTACGTGATCGAAAATGGCTAGTTTATTCAAGACATGTTGACAAAGTGTTCTGTTTTTCATGCAAGTTGTTCAACCCTATTAACTGCAAGAGTTCCTTGGCACATGATGGGTTTAGTGATTGGAAACATATCACCGATAGGCTCAAAGAACATGAAGTTAGTGTCGAGCATATGACAAGCATAATCTCTTGGAACGAATTAAGAAATAGACTAAGCAAGCATGAAACAATTGATAAGGAGTTGCAACATGAGATCATAAAAGAGAAGGAGCGCCTTAGACAAGTTTTGCTAAGAATAGTTGCTGTTGTGAAATTTCTTGGTAAGCGCAGTTTGGCGTTTAGAGGATCCAATGAGCAGCTTTACAATGATCATAATGGTAATTTCTTAGCTTGTGTTGAGATGATTGCAGAATTTGACATGGTAATGCAAGACCACATTAGACGGATTCAAAGCAATGAGATTCATTATCATTATCTTAGTCACAAAATTCAGAATGAGTTGATTTTACTAATGGCTTCTAGTATTACAGACACTATTCTGAAGGTGGTTCAGAAGGCAAAATATTTCTCAGTTATTCTTGATTGTACCCCAGATGTGAGTCACCAAGAGCAAATGAGTTTGTTGGTTCACTGTGTTAATACCTCTGATGCAGAGGTAAAAGTTAAGGAGTACTTTCTTGGTTTCTTGGTGGTGAATGACACATCTGGTGAAGGGCTTTTCAAGGTATTGAATCCATCAAGTCATATGGTCTTCTTATTGATGATATTAGGGGTTAAGGTTATGATAATGGCTCTAATATGAAAGGAAAGAACAAAGGAGTGCAGAACAGGTTGATTAAGGTAAATCCAAGGGCTTTGTATATGCCGTGTGCTTGCCACAGTCTTAATCTTACTCTTTGTGATATGGCTAAATCGTGTGGTAAGGCTGTTTCTTTCTTTGGTATCGTGCAACGGATCTATATTTTATTTTCGGGGTCTACCAAAAGATGGAAAGTGTTGCTTGACCACGTGGAAGGTTTAACTGTGAAGTCTTTGTCTAATACTCGTTGGGAGAGTCGGATCAAAAGTGTGAAAGCAATTAGATTTCAAGCTCCTCAGCTAAGGTCTGCTCTTCTTGAGTTAAGTGAAAATGTTGATACTGAAGCAAAGGATAGGAGTGATGCAAAAAATTTATTTAAAGTGCTTGGTAGCTTTGAATTTATATTTGGTATGGTTATCTGGTATGAAATTTTATTTGCAGTAAACACATCGAAGAAGTTGCAATCAGCATCCATGTGCATTGATTCTACAATACAACTAATAGAAAGTATGCGCACTTACTTTCAAACATATAGAAATGAAGGGTTTGCTGCTGGTTTGAAGAGTGCCAAGGATATTGCATCTGAGATGGGTGTAGAGCAATTGTTCCGTGTAAAGCGTCATGCTTCTAGGACAAAGCAATTTGATGAAACTGAATGCGAGGAAGCAATCTTCCAAGCGGAGGAGGATTTTAAAGTGAACTACTTTTTGGTTATGGTCGATATGGCGACCACATCTTTGAAGCGCAGATTTGAAGAACTCCGGTCATTTAAAAGTATATTTGGGTTTTTAATGAGTTCGACATCCTTGAAGGCATTGGACGGTTCTCAACTGAAAGAACATTGCACTACATTTGCAAAAACTTTTACTCGGCCTGGTAAAGATGATGAACCTGATATATGTGATGTTGAGTTAAATGCACTTATTTCTGAGTTAAGTGTTATGAAGTTCACTTTGCCAAATACCTCAATGTCTGCTATGGAGCTTTTTGAGTTTGTCAGAGAAGCGAATTGTTATCCTAATATTTCTATCGCTTATCGGATCTTATTTACTATGCCCGTGACTGTTGCATCAGCTGAAAGAAGCTTTTCAAAGTTGAAATTATTGAAGAACTATTTGAGATCTTCAATGTCTCAGGAGAGGTTAAATGGTTTGGCAAGTCTATGCATCGAGAAGAAGTTAGTGGACGAGATTGATATTGATTCCATCGTCACGGACTTTGCTTCTAGGAATTTTCGAAGGAAATTCTAAGGTATCATGTAAACACTGTTATTTTTATATGAGTATTATAGTTGAAAGTATACTTAAAATATTTATTTTTTTATCATCTTATATAGACTTAAAAAAATTATACTAAGGGGCCCAAAATTTTAGTTTCGCCCCGGGCCCCCGAAATCTCAGGACCGGCCCTGCCCGCGTCGCCTTAGCGATGCCGAACATGGGGCTGAAGATCGTCGTCTTGGTGATCACCGGCGTGGGCATCGGCTTTGGCTTCTACTTCTTCGCCCGTGCGGACGCCGGGCGACAGACCGAGGACAAGCCTCTCCACAAGGTGTCACCGGAGCAGAGGGTCTGAACTACTGTACATACTAGCATGCTGCATAAAATGTGTCCTGAGCGTTGCTACTGATAGAGAACAATTTGTGTATTAAGATTTTTTTTAGACTGTATTTTTTTTTTGCGAAATACCACAAATGATCATCAACAATAGTACAAATAGCCCTAAAAGTAATAGAAATTACAAGTAGGTCAATGGACCACCTAGCGATGACTACAGACACTAGCACGAGCCGGAGGCGCGCCGTCGTCCTCGCCCCTCCATCACCGGAGTCAGGCAAAGCTTGTCGTAGTAGAGCTTGTTGTAGTAGACAGACGAGAAATCGTCGTGCTAAGGCCCCATAGGACCAGCGCACAAAAGCAGCAACCATCGCCGAAGATGACAACCATAGATCAGAAGTGACTGACCCCAAACCACACCGACGAACACGGAAAACAATCGGATCTCAAGAGATCCGCCGGACACACGACTTCACGTGCCCTCCGTTGGAACCAGATGCACCACCGGAGCGAGGATAGGGCGGGAAGGACTTTATTCTGACTTCAGGATATAGCCGCCGCCTCAACATCCCGAAGAAGACACTGAAAAAAGGCTAAACAAAAACGAAAACCCTTCCGCCGACGAGAGGCCGTGGTCCGCCACACCTTCAAGCCCTAAGGCCACCGGAGATGGAGCGGACCGACGGCGTCGCCGACGAGGGGACGAAACCCTAGATGGGTTTAGCTGGTCGCTTGGCGGCTGCCTCCACTCCGTACCAGTTTGGTTGGATTGAAAAAAAAATTAGACTGTATTAAGATGTTATTATTTGGGCGTGCCGTCTCAGGCACCTGAGAACTCACCTGATGTAACCTATACCATTTGTAACTGGAAATAAACTCAGTTACAATCTATCAGTAACTGAAATTTTTAATCGCAGCCTACTTATAACTAGAAAAGAACTCACTTGCAATCCACTTGTAACGGTATTTTTTAAACTCCAACCCACCTGCAACTCTCGTACTAGCAGGAATCATGACGCAAATCCAATCATGAGAGAGGTGACCATTTCTCTCACACGCCGGATAAATAGCAAAACTGTTATTATTGATCTCTTTTTGATGCCGGTGTGAATAGTTAATGGAAAATAATTGCATACCCCAAAAGGTTTGATTCCCCTGGTCCCTAGTCGCCACCGCTCAGTTGTCGTTGTTCGATGCGTCCCACGTAGACGCATGCCCACCAACCCGCCCTATCCTACCTAAAGCCTACTTGTCCACACATTTTTTCCCAAGCCACGAACGGTCTTAGAGCATCACTCTAGCAGATCCCGTGTAATAGAAACCAGGAAAAACCGGATCAGAGAAGGGATAATCGTATCCAGTATGAGAAAATAACTTCGTAGAACAGACACCGGAAAAAAGCTGGATATTTGTATAAACTAGTTTATGCCACAAATTCATAGAACGAGTTCTTGCATACATGAAATTAAACATACGGAGGAGAATAATTTTACATTACCAAACAAACATTGGACGCAACTACTAGTTTTACTAACCCTACCCCTAGATCAACGACGCTATTCGTTGTCGCCGGAGCGTCCTCCCTCAGACCCTGAGGGAGCGAAAGACAACCTAGTCATGCACGTTCCTTGGACCGCATGAATGAGGACTCACTGAAAGAGCATGTGGGTCTCCATGTGTGGTTTTGGTAATCAATGAAAATCTCCATGGACTAATATTTGCATTGAGTTTCACTTGTAGGAATTGTCCATTGGCATTGCTTGGAGCATGTGATGGCTTCAAGGTAGAAGAAATGAAGAACAGTCCAAGGACTTTGACCCTATTGAAATCATGTAAAATAAGAAGAATAAAGAAAAGAAGATCAAGTGTTTATTGAAGACAAAGATAGAGTTTCTCATGTGTATCTTCAAGACATCATCCAAATAAAATTAGAAGAAATAAAGTGCAAGCTTAAGATGCACCGTCTCTAGATGATCTTATGCTTGAAGCTTGCCATCCTCGATGGTCATGGATTGATGATGAAGTCCAGTTCTAAGAAAGAGTTTCCCCATGTGTATGGGGGAGAAAATCGTAAGACTTCATAAAGCGAGCGCGAGCAAGATCAATCAAGAAAGATTTCCATTTTGAGGATGCACGATCATGTACATCAAGCTCAAGTGGAATGCTCAAGGCAAATGTATGATCTTGATAGGTTTTTCGTTTTACCGGTCTCATATTGGGAGACCGGATTTAGGATAGATAACCATACTATCAAGAGGAGCTGTCAAGTGAGTAACTCGATCATATAGGTCAAACCTTTGCATACTTAGTATCATCTTTCTTGGGTGTTATTTGGATCTTATCCAAGTGTGCTTCTAGTTCTTGTGGTAATATTCATAACAAACTCTAGTTCATCAAAAACGGATATTTCCTTCTATATCTTCTTGCCTTTTTTATCTTGGAGGTTTTTCTGGCTCCAAACCATGGGACGTATCTCACATAATAATACTTGATGTTTTCTCCCTTGGTGGTATCCAATGTATCCAATAATACATAATAACACTTGATGTTTCCCTTGGTGGTATCCAATACTTAATTTATCCAAGTGTGGTTCTGGAGCTTTGTTGGATTGTACTCGTCATTATCTTTCCAACAAAATTGGTTTCATCCGATTCGGGGTTCGGTTGCTCGAGTTATGGGATTTGATGCTGCTGCCAGAACTGCATGCGTGTCTGATACCACCTGATGGTACCGGTCACATCTAAACCCAGCACCGAGCTGGGTTCCACCACTGGAACGTCCGGTACCTCCTCCCAGTACTACCGGGGCCAGCTGTAGTACCGCTCTATGGCCCAGAACTATCGGTAAGCGGTAGTACCGCCCTTGGATCCGACACTACCGGTGGCTATTGAGCTGGTTCAGCTCCTTGGATTTCCTCGCTGGATCGCCCTACTGCTCGCACCGGTACTAGGCCAGTAGTATCGGGCTACCAAGTCCGGTAGTACCGGTCGTCGCAGCATCCCAACGGGTAGATTCCCGACCCCCCCTTTAAAGGGGTCCCTTCTTCTTCATTGGAATTTATCCCTTTGAGCTCTTTGCCCCCTCCATTGTTGATTCACTTGAGCTTGCTTCCTCCCTCTCCCTCCCATGATTCTTGCGTCTCTTTTAGGGAAAAGAGAGAGGAGATCTAGATCTACAATCCGACCAATCCATCTCTCCTCTAAGTGAGGGAAACATCTTGAGATCTAGATCTTGGAGACTTGTGTGGTTTTCCTCTTGTGTTCTTTCTCTCTTATTCCCCCAATAGATTTTGCATTAGGGGCATCGGTTTGAGTTCTTCTCGGAGGTTTTGGTTGGTGAAATCAAGAAGATTGTTACTCTTAGGTTCTTGGAACCCTAGACGGTGTAGTGGCCTTGGTGGTGATTATTGGGATCCTCCAATTAAGTGGTGGAGATTTCCCCAATCTTGTATGGGTTTGGTGACCACCCTCAAGTGTCCCATAGTGGATCGGGTGCTTGCCGTGTTGCGGGTGCTCAGGAGAATAAGGCGAGGCCTCGTGTAGTGCTGGTGGTCTTAGTACCGCCCACCCCTCCAACGAGGCGTACCCCCTTGTAAGGAGGAACTCGGTAAAACATCATTGTCTCCATGTGCCTCAGTTATCTCTATACTTGAGCCCTTTACTTATGCACTTTACATTGTGATAGCCTTCATGTTTGAAGTAATCTATCTTGCTATCACCTTGTTGCTTGTCTTGCTTAGCATAAGTTGTTGGTGCACATAGGTGAACCATAGTATACATAGGTTTTGTGCTTGATAAAGTAAGCACTAGTTTTATTCCGCCTTTGTTAAGCCCATCTTGTAAAAGTTTTTAGCCGCATATTCACCCCCCAGGCAACATTTGTGTACTTTCACCCACTCCTCGAGAGAGTGGACAATCGCCTTATGCACGTTGACCTCCTCTGAGCTTCTTCGAGGCGGAGGCAGGTGGCCGGGCTTCGCGCTCAGCTCATGATGGCTCTCCAAGTAGGCCTCATCAGCGACTTGCTATACCTTCATCGTCGGCATGAACACTTTCCTAAGGATGTCCCGGCCAAATTGTGTCCGGTGGTACGAGAGAAGGGTCTGTGTTGTTGCGCAGGGATGGAGTTGAAGGGAATATGCCCGAGAGGCAATAATAAAGTGGTTATTATCTTATTCCATGTTTATGATAAATGTTTATTTTGCATGCTATAATTGTATTAATTGGAAACGTTAATACATGTGTGTTTAATAAACAAAATACAAAGTTCCTAGTAATTTCTCTCATATAAACTAGCTCGTTGATTAACAAGATGATCAAGGTTTCTTGATCATGGACATTGGATGTTGTTAATAACGAGGTCACAACATTGGTGGAATGATGTGATGAACATTCATCCGAAGTATAGCATTACGATCAGAGTCATTATGTTTATATTGCTATAACATCATACGGAGTAATCTTAGTCCTTAGACCATGAGATCATGTTAATTGCTAATACCGGAAGAGTATCTTGATAACATCAAACGTCACACGAATGTGGTGACTATAAAGGTGGGTTCAGTGCTACGAAGGTGTTATGTTGGGGCTCATGGATCAAGAGTGGGATTTGTCCATCCCGATGACGGATAGATATACTCTGGGCCCTCTCGGTGATATCACATTAAGATAGCTTGCAAGCAAGTGATGTGATCACTAGAATTTTATATCACGGGAACGAGAAAAGAGTGCATCTCGGTAACGAGATCAAACTAGGTATTTGGATGCCAATGATCGAATCTCGGACATGTAATATATCACGAGACAAAAGGATTTAGTTATGATGTTAAAGGTTCACACGATCACAAGGGTCATCGTTGAATATGTGGGAGTCAGTACGGATCTCCAGGTCCCGTTGCTGATTATTGATCGGAGAGGGGTCTCGATCATGTCTGCATTATTCGCGAACCATAGGGTGACACACTTAAGGGATACCGACACCATTTATGAGCAAATATGTTTCAGATAAAGATTAAGCAAGCGCTGGAATTATTTCAATTGACACCGAAACTGTTTCGGGTGAAATTGCTAAAATTGGTTCTGCATGTAATATTGAAATGTTGCAGGGGGTTTTATGTGAATGTTTGTTAATTAAAGTAATTAACAAAATTCTGAATAAAATTAATAAAAGAGTTTTATTAAATGAGAGAGCATTAAATTTGGAGAAATTTAATGCATTTAAAGTGGAGACTTTAAAAGAGAATGTGAAGGGGCATTTTAATGTGGAGGGGGTTACCACCACATGAATGGGGGAGGTGAAGGGATACCCTCCCCTCCTCCTATAAAAGGCCCCCCTCTCACACCTTCATACTCACACCTCCTCGTGAAGGATCTCTCTCCTCCTCTAGTATTATTCCTCCATGGTCTCGGATTAGCGAGATACATGTTCCCGGTGGCTTTATCTGGAAAGGTTCTTTGCTTCCTTTCTTTGGAAGCGAGGGATGGCGGTTGTCGGGATACCGAACGTGTGTGCGATCACGGATGCACCGCTGCTTTGCGGTGCTGGACTTGGTGGTGTTGGACTTGCTGGAGCTGGATCTGATGGACGTGCTGGAGCCGGACCTGCTGGACTTCATTACGATCTTGAGATCGGCAAGCGTATGACTACATCATCCACGAGTTCCTACTCATTAACAAAACTCGTTATCTTCGACGGTAAGTTCTCCATGGATGTATATCCACCCGTTGCTCTGTATCTAGTAGATAGATCTTGGCATATAGTTCTCATCGTAGGAATTTTTTTGTTTTCTATGCTGCGAACCCAACAAGGTATCGAGCCACGATCTATGCGTAGGTGCTTTGCACGGGTAGAACACATAAGAGTATGTGGGCGGTGATGATCATGTTATTGCTTCTTATATGTACTTTGGATATTGGTGGCATAGTGGGATGAAGCGGCCCGGACCAACCTTACATGTCATCGCACATGAGACCGGTTCCACGACTGAGATGCAACTAGTTTTGCATAAGTGGCTGGCGGGTGTCTATCTCTCCTACTATAGTCAATATCTGATTTACAACGAGTTGCTAATAACTTGGTTATCCTCGTTGTGGTTCCTTGTTCGTAGGTAAGAACGGTTCTATCTCTGAAAGCCCTAAACCACGTAAAACTTGCAATAGATAAATTAGAGGCGTCTAGTTTAGATCGTTGTTGGGCTAGTGTCATGATATGGTAATTTGTAAGTAGATATATGATAGATACTCTTACAACACACCTAACATGTAAGTTCCATAGACCTTGGCCTTACACACAAAGGAATGATAGATATCATACCATGATGCATATGATAGAGATCAAATGCATGGACCATATCATCTCACTTTACACATTAGATGTTTACATCTTATATTGTTAGTTTGGCGTTTTAGTAGCATTATAAGATGATCCTTTATTTAAATATCAAGATAAAATGTGTTCTTCCTTAAGTATGCACTGTTCTATGGATCGTGTTTCGAGACATCACGTGATGATCGGGTGTACTTGACTCTACGCTTTCATAAAACGGGTGTAAGACAGTTTTACACACGTGAATACTAAGGTTCTTACTTGGCGAGCCTAGCATGTACAGACATGGCCTCGGAACACAGACCGAAAGGTTAATCATGAGTCATATAGTTGATGTGATGCCTATATTGATGCTCGCCATTGAAGCTACACCGACTCACGTGATGATCGGACTTGGTGTAGTGGATTTGGTTCATGTAATCACCAAAAAGGCACGAGGGATGTCGTTTTTGAGTGGGAATTCATTTCTAATTTGGATTAGTCGAACTCAATTTGTCATAAACTAAATCTAAGTGAATTTGCATAATTTGTTGTAGTCATTGGCGTCTGTTCACTACCTTATGCTTAGTTTTAATTGAGATAATAGAACTATAGAATTCTGGATATTTATTTTACGAACCGGTATCGTATTGTTTTGAATGTCAATTTAAAGTTTATAAGTCCTATTGCAAACTTTTAGCAAACTCTATTTACTCCATGAAGTTTAATAAGTAGTATTAAATCAAGAGTAAGAATTCTAATGTTAGTATCTAAGTATCATGTTTGCCTCCATGATTATTGATATTCAAAAGTTGTTTTAATATCAAGATTATATAGGAGCTGAAAATTGTTTCATAAACCATCATGTGTGAAAGATATTATGATATCTGAAACAATGTTTTTGGTTGTATTAAGATAGAGTATAATTTAGCAAAATACATGTTCTCATATTGTATGAGAATTTGTGAAGGATAGAGATGCTAAGCATCCGGATCTCCTAAAAAGGTTTTGGGAACTAACATTATACTCACGATTCTTCCTTACAGGCTATAGTAGCTTGATCATGAAAGTTTTCATGATAAGGATGAATATAAGATGTAAGTAAAATGTTTACTACACTAATAGATTACTAAAGAATGGATTTTTGAAAGAACACCAAACATTTGATGATGGTGATCCACTTCAAAGTGCAAGTTCAAAGATATTAGTATTTGACTATATACACTTTGTACTATGTGTCATGTGAATGACACCACTATTGATGTTGATAGATTCTTTTAAAATAAAAGGAATTGTTGAAAGAGAATCTATAAAATATTTGGTAGAAAAGAAAAGGTTGGAGATGTCCAACTTAGGTATATAGAAGATATACATGTTATGGCTGTATTCCTTGCTTGTTAAACAATGTGGTTCTGAGGTATTGGATACCGAATTGGTTGGTATGAAGTGTCATACAGGACAACGCAATTCATGAACTGCAATGGCCGAAGTAACTAGCAAGAGAATAAGACATGATGTTCATCGAAAACAAATAAAGTGTTATTGTGTTTTTCGTTGTCGTCAAACCTAGCCTTCAAGATTTGTTTTAATAATTGTTATTTTGTTCCAGTATTACAAGAACAATGGTTGTTCAAATAATTACCGTATTCCATAAAGGATGGATGAACTTTTACAAGTCTAGTGGGAGAAATCACATCCATAAACACTATTGCTAAAATGTCGCAAGACAAATGATTGAAAGATCACTTATAAAGTGACATCGCTGTTTAAATTATATTGGAAAGAAAACATGAAGAAACTCCATGTTGATGGATTTTTGGAATCTTTGATTTTGATCAATTTACGCTTGTGAGACTTTCCTCGAGATAATTGAAACTCCGTCCATAGGCCAAAGAGGAACGAATGACTAACTTATTGGATATTATACATATTGATGTATATAGTCCATTATATGTAGCCATATGTGATGGATCTTTTTTGCTATATATGCTTTGTCTAGAAATTTGAGTGAATATATCTATATATTTACTTAATAAGGAAGAAGTATGAAACATTTGAAAATTGTTCAAAGACTTTCAAGATGAAGTGAAAAATCATTATAACAAGAAAATAAAAGAGTTTATGATTTGATCATGAAGGAAGATATTTGAGTTACTGTTTAGCAAAACACTTAAGATTTGAGGAATTGTTCCATGATTTGTGTTTTCCGGTAAACCATAGGAGTATGGCATATTCGAGAGATGAAATCAAACCATGTTTAACATGGTAAGATCAAATGTGTCATTTATAAAACTGCCATTATGTTTTAAGGATTGAAGCTTTAGAGACTACCGCTTTTACACTGAAAAGAGCACCATCGTGATCCGTTGAAATGACATCATATAAGTTATGGTTTGGGATAAAACCCAAATTGTCTTTTCTTAAATTTTGGTATGCTATGCATAAGTAAAATGTTTACAACCAAAGTCGGATAAGCAAGTCTTTGTAGGTTATCCCAAAGAATTTGTTGGGAATTTCTCCATAACACCGAGGACAAAAGAGTTTGTTACTTGGAACGTCAAGTTTCTTGAGAAGGATTTTTTCGCGAAAAGTTAAGTGGGAGACAATAGAACTTTGATAAGGTTGTTGAACCTTAGCTATATGTGCTAAGTAGCGCAGCGCCGGAAAGTGTCCCGGTGGCGGCCACAATGCTCATGGCTCCCGTGATTACAAAGGTTGTAATCTTGGAGATTAAAGTTCATATTGAACCGTGTGGGTCGGTAAGAATCAAATAGTGATATTTGATAAACAAGTAGTTATTGTTTTGACAATGATGAACCGACTGCATGCAAAGAAGCAATGATGGGCCCTGACTCTATAAAATGACTAGAAGTCATAGAATCCATGATAGTATCCATACACGAGAATCAAGTTTCTGAACTTGGAAGACCCTCTGAAAAGGCGTAAAGCCTATCGGTCGTGTTTGGATCTATAAAGAAATAGACATGGATGTTTAACATCTATGAAATAGTCGACATGTCGGAAAGAAGTTTACGGCAATGTTCAAGGAGTTGACTATGACAAGATTTGATCTTTCATAGCGATATATAGTCTCGACGGATTAATGTAGCAACCACTACATATAATTTGGTATATGGTAGTTGAATAAACAAAACAAGGTTCTTCTAATAGAACGGTTACCTAGGATGTGTACATGACATGGTCCGAAGGGTTTTGTTAATTCAAAGGATGCTAAAAGGGCATGCAAACTTCAATAGTTGAAGTAAGCATAGCGGAGTTGGAATCTTCACCATGATGAAACTGTTAAAAGAGTTTAAATTCATCGGAGATGATGAAGATGCTTGCATTTGCAAGAAATTAAGTGGGAGCGCTGAGACATATTTCTAATACATTACGTAGAGGACATATTGTTGATTGGAAATGATGTATCTTGTATTGACACAAGTTAAGAATTTTATTAAAATAAGATTTCGATGAAAGACTTGGGGAAAACCAGAATATTTGGCATCAATATCTATATGGATAGATTGAGACGCTAATATGGTTGTGCCAGACATACATATATGAGATATTGAAAGGGTTCAATATGGAAACAACAAGAAAGGTCCTTGTTGTATGAAAAGGATTGTATCAAGATTCAAGTGTTTCAACACTTGGTGAGTAAAATCACATGAAGATTTGGATCGATTATACCGTGATATGTATATATCCAGAATGTCCTATGCTCTAAATGTTATGAGCACATACCAGAATAATTCATAAGATGATCATTGGACAATAGTAAAGATATTCTTATGAGCTTTGGAAGAACTAAGAATATATCATGTATAAGTGACAAATAGTTAAAGGTAGTTCATTGTAAAGTGTTACATTGATACTAGTTTTGTCACAAAATACAAATTAAAATTTATCTCAATTTAGACTATGGGTGGCACAATGTAATGGAAATGATGTTCCATGATGGATTTGGATGAGTTCCAAAGTTGAAACATTGTGACAGATACTACAACAAAAGGGTAAGTATATGACTGCTATAATAGCAGCAAAGGAGGGCATTTGTGTTATGTAATTTGTTATCAAACTAGGTGTGGTTCAAAGTGGGCTAATACTATGAAGATATATTGTATGACAATAATATCAACATATTTTAACCCGAACGAACTAAAGGTCTCACCAAAGGACCAAATTTATACAATGCCATCTCATTTGAGAATGAGTGATGCGTAGAGACGCAAAGACATGCAAATACACATACACAGGACCTATCGGATCCGGAGATTATGTTTACCACTAGAAATCGCGTATATGCAACACTAGAAAGCCATAGGTGTTCAATACGCAAAGTTTTTCAAACTAGATTATTGACTCTAGTGCAAGTGGGAGACAAAAGGGAATATGCCCGAGAGGCAATAATAAAGTGGTTATTATATTATTCTATGTTTATGATAAATTTTTATTTTGCATGCTATAATTGTATTAATTGGAAACATTAATACATGTGTGTTTAATAAACAAAATACAAAGTTCCTAGTAATGCCTCTCATATAAACTAGCTCGTTGATTAACAAGATGATCACGGTTTCCTGATCATGGACATTGGATGTTGTTAATAACGAGGTCACAATATTGGTAGAATGATGTGATGAACATTTATCCGAAGTATAGCATTACGATCAGAGTCATTATGTTTATATTGCTATAACATCATACGAAGTAATCTTAGTCCTTAGACCATGAGATCATGTTAATTGCTAATACCGAAAGAGTATCTTGATAACATTAAACGTCACATCGTAACAGGATGACTATAAAGGTGGGTTCAGTGCTACGAAGGTGTTATGTTGAGGCTCATGGATCAAGAGTGGGATTTGTCCATCCCGATGACGGATAGATATACTCTAGGCCCTCTCGGTGATATCACATTAAGATAGTTTGCAAGCAAGTGATGTGATCACTAGAATGTTATATCACAGGAACAAGAAAAGAGTGCATGTCGGTAACGAGATCAAACTAGGTATTTGAATGCCAATGATCGAATCTCGGACATGTAATATATTGCGAGACAAAGGGATTTAGTTACGATGTTAAAGGTTCACACGATCACAAGGGTCATCGTTAAATATGTGGGAGTCATTACGGATCTCCAGGTCCCGCTGCTGATTATTGATCGGAGAGGGGTCTCGATCATGTCTGCATTATTCGCGAACCGTAGGATGACACACTTAAGGGATACCAACACCATTTAGGAGCAAATATGTTTCAGATAAAGATTAAGCAAGTGCGGAATTATTTCAATAGACACCGAAACTGTTTCGGGTGAAATTGCTGAAATTGGTTTTGCATGTAATATTGAAATGTTGCAGGGGGTTTTATGTGAATGTTTGTTAAATAAAGTAATTAACAAAATTAAATTTGGAGAAATTTAATGCATTTAAAGTGGAGACTTTAAAAGAGAATGTGAAGGGGCATTTTAATGTGGAGGGGGTTACCACCACATGAATGGGGGAGGTGAAGGGATACCCTCCCCTCCTCCTATAAAAGGCCCCCTCTCACACCTTTATACTCACACCTCCTCGTGAAGGATCTCTCTCCCTCTCTAGTATTATTCCCTCATGGTCTCGGATTAGCGAGATACATGTTCCCGGTGGCTTTATTTGGAAAGGAGTTGCTGCTTCCGCTGCTTTGCTGGAGCGAGGGATGGAGGTTGTCGGGGTATCGGACGTGTGTGCGATCACGGATGCACCGTTGCTTTGCGGTGCTGGACTTGGTGGTGTTGGACTTGCTGGAGCTGGATCTGATGGATGTGCTGGAGCCGGACCTGCTGGACTTCATCACGATCTTGAGATCGGCAAGCGTACGACTACATCATCCACGAGTTCCTACTCGTTAACAAAACTCCTTGTCTTCGAGGGTAAGTTCTCCATGGATGTATATCCACCCGTTACTCTGTATCTAGTAGATAGATCTTGGCGTATAGTTCTTATCGTAGGAATTTTTTTGTTTTCTATGCTACGAACCCAACAGGAGCTTCTAGCCTCTGAGTCGTGGGAGGGACTGTCATGGTCGTGGCCTGCATTGGAGCCGCCACGTCATGACTTCAGGTGGGGACTCCCATTGTGATCCAACTCTAATTGCTCGTTGTAGGGAGCATAGTAGTGTGGCTGGGGAGAGAAGATTGCGGCAGTGGGCATTGGAGGATGGAACCCTAAATAGCCATATGAACCGGGGATATAGCAGTACGGAGGGCTGCTATGAGGTTCCCTCGATATATTTTTCTAGTACGGGTTTTTTTCTGGGAGTTCGGGGCCGTAATGGTCCCAAAATTGGAAAACGCAGTTTTGGGCTGTTAACTAGGATTGCTAGAGACGCTCTCATCTCCTACTTCCCCTCATATCCTACCTCGCGTATGACATGTTGCTTCAAGCGGAAGACCCACACCGCAAGGTCTTCCATGCCCAAACGTTGCTGCTAGTCATCGTCGTGCTACTGCAAGTGTCCGTCTGCGTCGCCTTTGTTGCACGTTGTTGCGCTGTGCTGCTGCTACAATTGGAAACAACTTGTTGCAGGCCGGCCACTGGCTCCGCAGCTGGTGCAAGTCATTGCCATCACTGTCGCCACTACTGCTGCGGGCACCCATCACCGAGGTTGCAAATGGCCAGCGTAAAAAACTAGTACAGAGCAACGCTATGGACATGGATCAAAACTCTCTTCAGGAATGGAAAAGGATACGATGGTAGGGACCAGTGGATGAAACGACCTCTATGGCAACAGAGCCAATATCCGCCACCGATGTGGGATTTTTTGGCAACTGTTTTATTCATCTACACGATTTCCTTAATGTGTAGCTCATTAGTTATGGTTATTTCATTTTCAATCGTCTGCACTAGGATTTTACGACATTTTTTCTATGCCTAGAATATATTGTCACACATCACAAGCACAAAATCAATAATAAATTTTATTCGTTCATATCACAGACATTTCATCACAATATGACTATCCAATGATAAATTTCTTTGTTTTCTTAGTTTTCTGGTTACGTGTTTGCCTTCATTTTTTGGTTTTCTTGGTAAAGTCTTCAGGTCAGTGACGGTGAAGTACCTTGCCATGATATTGCAAGGATTACTTCAAGGATCTGAAAATATAGTACAATATGTTTTCTTCAATTTGAGAATTGTAAAGACAAATAGAAAAGATTCTTTGTAAACCCAACTAGATAGGAGAGCAATTTACTTGCTGGCTGGATCCCGTTTTACAGAGCTTCTCGATATGCTCGATCCAAGTACCTTTTTATGCAGTGTTCTGAAATAAACTCGTGGTTTCAAATGAGCCCCGACTTAGAAACATATATGCACCCTAACAAATCAAAACAAAAATATTGAGACTCACAATGCAATATTTTTTAAGAAGAACAATATCTAGCACAAACATATCACATAGAATATGCTTTTAGATAGAATCAAGTGGAGAATTCTTGATGGCTAAGCAGAACATAAATAATAAAAACAATAAGAGAAACCCTAGTTCATCGTCATGATGAGGGTCATATAAATATTTATACCTTTGTGTCAGCGGGAATTCCTCCTCATCGTCCTCCGGACCGTGGAGCCATGTGATGGAGAAAACCTCCCCGTCGGCGTCCGACACGGGATGGATGCAACCAGAGACGGATGCACCCAACAACGGCCATATGCGACTAGAGCCGGTGGGATTCTTCTTTGATGTAGCTCCGGATGAGGAGGAGCCACCGTGCCTTGACCAAATCCGGAAGAAGATTAGAGGTGGAAGAGAAGCTATCACGCCTTGATCAGATCTGGACGAAGAGTAGAGGTGGACGGGGAGCCGTCGCGCCTTGACCAGATTGTGACGAAGAGGACAAGTGGATGAGAAGCAATTGTGCCTTGAAATGGCGAATGTGATGTCTCAAGATGGGATATGACGCGAGAGATACCAGACGAGGTCACCACAAGCACCGCTGGTTTGATATGTGGGGAGAGAGAGTGAGAGGTAGATTTTCTCATGGGGAACAATCCATTCAGTAACGATTCTATAGAGATAATCGTTGGCAATATAATGGTGATGGAGTCGAAAAATTCTCCATGGCCTATAACACGCAATGCGTATCGGGCAAGCCTCGTCAGCCACGTGCAATTTTGTTTGACCGTGGCCTAGCCCACTGCTATTTCGATAGGGGGTATCCTTTGCGTCGCGCTGGACTAGTGAAAGCTACAAAAGGTCATTGTCAATGTTGCAAGCCTGTGGCGGTGCTCAAAGGTCTACTACCGGAATGGTGGTGAACTGGGGATAAGACCGTAATGAGGATGTCGCAGATGATATCCTTATTACCAGCCCTTGCTTCTCCGTCGAACCAACCTCGCCAGCAAATTTTTCACCGCTGTTGGTTTCAATGTCCTCTTGTTTGCGTCCACATCCATCTTCTCTGAATCCTCCGTGTTTCTCTTCATGCCCCTCGCTCTCCTCTCCTCTGATTGAACCTGTGACTTAGGCAAGGAGGCTACTTGTTGAACTTTCTCACCGCAGAGGGTTCACGGAAGATGTCGGAATGCCACTGCCTCGACATATCCCACCAAAGTCAGCCTCCACTCCCTCCCATCTCTCTTTCTCTGGTTGCATCTTCCCTCTCTCCCGTGCCGCACTCCCTCCCTCCCCCTTTCCTTCTCTCTCCGCCCTCCCTCTCCTGTCCTGGACTTGCAGGTGGTGGTAGCGAATCGAGAAGGGTGGGTGGCGGCACAGGGAAGAAACGGGGAGGCGTGGAATACCTCCGCTCGGTTCCTAGCACGTGCTGGATGGAGGCGGCAGTGAAATGGTTGTCGATGCTGAGCCCGAACTACCAAGTCGGTGCGGGGGTCATGATTGTTGGCGGCGCTAGGACTCATCGAGGGGCTACGGAGGACCAAGTCGGTTCACTGGGCAAAACACACGTGCAGGTATGCCCAACCAGATAACAAACCGCCACAAGTAGGCCCAATCAACGCCATGTCTCGAGAAACCACAGGCTTGCAAAACCAGGGAGCTTAGAGCTCTGGTAAGACGAGCAATACGTTAATCACAACAACGTGAGAAACAATCGGTAGTGTTGGGCGCACTAATACATCTTTTTGACCGAACGAGTCAAGGTCTTCGCTCGTTGACTGCTACCAGCTTTTCCCACTCGACCGGCTCGAATTTTTCTTCACTTCTCCTATGCTTTTCCATATCAGGTGTGCCTACTCTGTCCCACTTCTTCTCTTTTTCCACAGGAGCGGCTACTCCGCCCTATAAAAAACGACCGCTGCTCGTTGAGCTCAGCGCAGAGAGCCGGCACGTGCAGCAGCTCCGAGCTCCGTCCACCTATGTCGGCAGAAGCTAGAGCTCGCGAGTCACCAAGACCACCTTGCGCAACGCCGGCGCGCATGGAGCCCGCCGCCGCGAAGTCCTTCCCGGTGGCGCGCGACCAGCTGGGGCATGACCCGGAGCAGCGCGGATGGGGTTGCTGGGCGTTCCTGGCGACCGTGGCGCTCGTCCTCACCGGAAGCTTTGGGTGGAGCGTTTACCAGGCGCGCCACAGCCCGCAGGACCTCGCCTTCGTCATCGTCACCTATGACCTCATCGCGGTGCTCTGCTGCTGCCTCGCGAAGCAGATAGTCCTCCGGCGTAACGACCCGGTGGCTGCGCCCGAGCGGGGGCGGGTCAGGATCGTCGTGCGGGTGGTCTCCGTGGCACTAGCCATCATCATTGCGGCCCGCGTCTCCTTGGCGATGCCGGACCTCGGGCTGAAGATCGCCGTCTTGGTGATCGCCGCCGTGGGCATCGGACTGTCCTTCCACTTCTTTGCCCGTGCGGACGTCGGACGCCAGACGGACGACGAGCCTCTCCTCAAGGCGTCCCCGGAGCAGAAAGTTTGAACTATTCTATATATGCTGGCTCAGTTACCTGTGCGTTACTACTACGCGATGCTACAAAAATTGTGTACGAAGATACTATTCTGTTTCCTAATATATACTCCCCCTTCAGAAATATAAGACGTTTATGAATCGAATATATCTAGACGTCTTTTAGTGTATAGGTTCATAGAGGTTCAAAGTGTACTAAAAAGCGTCCAGATATATTCATTTCACAAATCTAAATGTCTTATATTTCTGAACGAAGTGTGTACTAAGATGTTTTAGTTTTCTGTGAAATGAATGTATTTAGAAATATTTTAGGGTGTAGATTCTGAGTGAATACACACTAAAAGTTACGTAGATACATCCGCTCCACGAAAGCTAAAACATCTTATATTTTGGAATGGAGTGAGTAATTTTTAACTCGCTCGTATGCAATTGTGTAGATGTTTATATCAAGGCCATGTGTACATGTAATGTTCGATCATCATGTCATAATAAAATAACTTGTTTTTCTATGTGTTTCTCTCAATACTACATATGACATGAAAACACCTATATATAGGAAAATACACCGATATGTTTGAACTATTCTGTATGCTGGCTCAATAAAAGATAAACATGTTATTTGTACTTGAAAAACACCCATATACAAGGAAAATGGCTAAAAGGTCGATCTCCCATGATAAATTATTAGAAAATCATCAGTTCAGAATTTGATTAGTTTTGATGTTTCTCCTCCATCAAATCAATTGACATTTCCATGAGTGTTAAGTAAAAAAACTGTACGCTTCTTTTTGTCTATTTCCATCAGCCAGTCCATTCTTTTGGAAACTCTTCCAGCTAGATGACTGATCCATGAGCAATATATAACCAAAGTCTGGTCTTTCATCACCTATATATTAGTTGAATCCTCGCGTCTTGCTACGCTAGCTATCTCATTTATTTTTATCGCTACATTGGCGCATATGTAAACATAAGATGCATCAGGGCCGAATCTAGAAATTTTTGGCATTGGGGTCGGCTACTATAAAGTTATGCACATCAATCCAGGAGCGATTATAATAGAATATTATACCACATCATCTCGCAGACCATAATATAGCGCTAAAATCCAGCCAACACAAGCAACAAAAGTAATGCACTGAAAGACAAGACATACCATTTAGACAACGTGCTAAATTCACTTCTGTATTCATAACAAATATTAACGACAAAGTAAAGCCGCAACTTGCAAAAATAATTCCGAAACCTCATTTGTAGCATCCTGGAACATGGAGAAAATAAGCAAAACATGTTATACTTATAAAAAATACATGTAAATAATTAAAGGAGAGAAATATTGCGAATAGAGACCGTCGCTCATGTGACTCGGATCACTTACATTTTACAATTTTTCTTTTCAATTTTTCACTTTCTTAAATCAACCAATCCCTGCATCCATCGTAATAGTGGAAAGCACATCTTTCTCTACAATAGATGAAACAGTTCCTCATGAATTCCTCGCTCGTTTTTTATTCTGTAGCACACTCTTAACAATGTTCATTGTCGAGAAGCATCTCTCCACTAATATGGTGGCAACCGGTAAAATTAGTCTTGTTTCATAGGATTCTTGGTCTATCGTGGAATTCTTTTCCAGTCTGCTAGATCATAATGAAGTTCATCCACGTTAACTTCTCTTGGCACTCAAGGCACATGGACAAGAGGTTAAGTAGAATTTGAAGGTTGCCTCGGAGTTCCTATTTCACCATCTGTTATATTTCTTCTCAACACAAAGAGATCCATAATCTGAAAAAAAACAAGGAAAAGATTATGCGATATTTAGACTTAAGTGCTTACCGAACCGAATGATGACTTCATCACCAGATAGATTAGTCAGCAAAAATTAAATCGTAAGATGTGAGACATGCCCTAGGGTGTATTGTCCAAGACTACTAGTGTGTTACCTAAACCTGCAACTTTTTAGCTTGACAGTCGTTGCCACTCGCCGACCACTGACCTCTGCTCTCGGTACTGGGATGCGATCAGGGGCGCCGTGCGGTGATGCCGCTGCGGCTGCGGGGGATAGATGTTTTTTTTCCGGCTGTCGCGGTGGAATCGGAGGCGAGGCACGCCACACGCGAGGAAGCTAACCGTGCGATGTGCTAGTCCAGGAAAATGGAGATTAGCATTGGAGGCCCCTCAATCCTAACGAATGGACCTAAGCATTGTCACGTTAATAAATGGGCTCATTTTGTATTGCGATTTCCAAAGCTCTTTTAGCGATTGACTTTAATTGGTTAATAAATCTGGTGATGGGCTGATGGATGTGCCTTGTACAACTAGGTCCAATGGGGCCAGTCGAATTTTTGGGCTGGGTTCAGAATCAAGTTTCACGTAGATTGCTTTGTAGTTTTCTGGCAGTCGTTGGTGTCAGCTGCACCCAGCGCCAGTACATCAGCTTCGCCCTATGCATGTAAACGTTTAGTATGTAAAGAAAATAGCCACATGGCATTTGGAAACATTAAATATTTCACTTCTACATAATTCAAGAACATATGTACACTCCTAAAAAGAATATAAACGGTATTCATGAGATGACGCAATGCTACGTGAAAGCTTGGCTTCACCCATGTATCTCAACAAATAATGGTCTTTGACCGACTTTACGATGTTTTTGTATTTACTTATTTTCTACTACCTCTATTTCAGATTAATTGAAGCAGACAAATCAGCGTCAATTAGCTGAAATGGAGGTAGTACCATCTAGCTTCTTTTGAACTTTCTGCTTTCATTAAAGTATGAAGAAGTCACAACTTCACATTTCCCCATCATTTCATCTTGGCTCAACCATTCTTGTGTTGTCACTCTATGTTCCATCTTCCGTTCTCTCCAGGGAAGATCACGTAACCTCTGGTTTGTTTCCATACTCTGGCAGGAAATACTTCTAGAGCAAGTTGTTGTCGTTGCTCAAAACATGAGAGAGGGAACAAATAAATACCGACAATGATGATTAATTAATGCCGGCAACCTTGATGCATACTTGGAGTATATGCAACCAACATTGACCTGACGAATTGATGGAACATTCTGCACCACATCTAAAACTTTCGTGTAGTAACACAAAATAAATACTTCTGTGATGCAGCACAACACAAAGAGATAAATGTAGCAACAAACTATCTACCTTTCTCTTGCTCGTATGTGTATAATCTTGCAATCCACATGCAACATGCGTCCAAACAGATCAAAACAAGGTCGTTACTCGGTTCTTATATCCTATGAATAGCAAAAGCCAGTTCAACTGACGCAAGCTAGTCCTAGGAGCAAAAACAAGAACATTCCTCATCATAATCCGGTGAATTACCGAACCGCGTCTCCTCACGGAACAGGCGGCGACTCTCTCTCCCTCCAGATCTCAGTCGGCGAGAGCGCCGGTTCCCTCTCCCTCCGCTTGCCGCTCCGGCGGTAGGAGGGAGGGGGAAGCTCGTTTCTCCGCCTAGTAGTTAGGGTTAGGGTATGTCTGCTGTAGGGCGTCGTTGGGATGGTGGGAGCGACGTCCGGGCAATAAATCTGCCTCAACTCTACTCCCACACCGGCGATGACCTTCACGGCGGCGTCTCAGAGTTGATGGCAAGGTGTGCTGGTCGTTCCTTCAGATCGACAACTTGGTCTTGTCGCCGTTCGTCAGATCTAGCGAGATCAGTTTCTCAGTGTGTCGCTGGCGTTCGTTGTTATCCGCGATGGCGCTGGTGGCCGGGGCGAGATGGTTTCTCTGGAGCGAGGATGTTGGTCCGGAGGTGGTGGATCTGTCGTTCTTCTCCGACTTTGTCGATGAGAGGCAGCGGATCTTGGTTCAAGACAGCACGGGGACGTCCCCCGGTCGACGTGCCACAGCGACATGTGCCTGCAGCAGGCCTGTTCATCGACTCACAAAGCCTCATTGGCGATGGTGCTTTTTTGGATCTTGCAGTGTTGGAGGTTCGGCGTCTATTCCGGTGTGCGTCTTGGCGTCGCTGGAGTTGGGCGGCGACCGCTGGCTTCGGTGGTTGCGGAAAACCCTAGGGATCGTTTTGTATTTCTCGGTCTCTTAGGATTTTATCTGCATAGTTTTTAGGATAATCATTTTATCCCAGTCTGTCTTTTAGTGTCCACATGTGTTACTCCATGTAACTTGATTTTCGATTAATGAAATATGTGGTTGCTCTAAAAAAAGGGAGCAAAAACAAGATGTAATAAAAAAGATCGACGCGGAAAGTTCCAATTAAAATAGGATCTGAACAAGGAAGGTGTAACACCCCAAAACTCTAATCCAAGATTATTAAGATCCAAATCATCAAAATTAGGGTTAACAAAAACTTTTCCAATTCAAAATATGAAAGCATTCATGTGTATGTGCATTTAATTTAGGAATTAATTTGAATTGCCATGGTTCTGTGATCCATTGATTGTAGAATGATTCTTAGGTGAAATAAACCTCATCTAAATCATTTCCAAACTTTTCCCAAAGAAAAACAACTCAAAATGAATAAATGAAGTGAATGGTCATTTTGACCAAATTAACGATCATGCCTACTTTGGCTATTCCTAGTACTCAAAACTTAAAAGAAACAAATGTGGATCTTTGCACCCCTTGCTAGTACACATAATGAGATACCAAGGCCCACTTTGTGATCTACTAAAAACATTCAAATACTAATTTTAAATGATAGTTTAAAATTGAATCTATTTCATATGGGAAGATTCCACTATTTCAAAAACTACTCAAACAAGCTCAATTTTCAAAACCCAAGCACCCACAGAGTCTCAAGCTTAGTACTAGCACACCCACCAAAAATCTTTTCAAAATTTAAAAGTGAAGTTCATGCGGCCATTTCATCAAACACCTTGTGGATAGTTTTCAACAAAACAAAATTCACTATTTTGAATAGTGTTCTGGCCAAACTTGTCTCCCATTTGACCCCCATTTGCTCCCATTGTCCCCTCTTGATTAAACCAGGACCTAACTAACCCATCTCCTACCCCTAGCAACATGGCCATGCCAAGCTGAGCCCCACCTCGCCGGCCAACTTGGTCACCGCCGCAGCAGACCTCCTCCCCCTCTCTCGCCATGTCTAGCAGCTAGCCAGCACCTCACCGCCGCCCACTGTCCCCTCCCCGAGCCAGGCCAAGCCGTGGACCACCGAGAAAACCCCGCGCCCATTGCAACTGCGCCATGCCGAGCACGCGCCAGAGCGCCGTGCCCGACACGCGTGCACAAGCCGCCGCTCCACCGCAGCCCGCGCCCACAACATCGCCACGACCCAGGGAGCACGCCAGACACCCCCATTCGCCGTCCAACGCCTCACAGCCACCGCTCGCCGTCGAAGCCGCCTTCTCTGCCGCTCAGAGCGCCAGCTCCGCTCGACCGCATACCACCGCCCCTAAGCCCGCATTAAAGCCCTAGAGCACCGCCAGGAGACCGCGCGTTGATCGCCGCCCGCACCCATGCCGCTAGCAGCCTGTAGCCATGTCGCCACCGTCGCCTGGCCATGCCGCGCTGTCCCGTCATCGAGCCTATAAAAGGAGGGCACCCCCAGCCATTTGCAGCACACCACTCAACTCTCCTCACCTCACTGATCGTCCCGCACCTCTAGCCGGAGCACGGGGAGCAGCAGTTCGCCGGAATTGCACCGGAGCAGGCCGCCTCTAGAGGAGAAGGGCGCCGCTGATTGCGACCACCCCCGGAGCTGCCTCGACCGTCCCTGAGCTCGCCGTCAACCACTAGTCCGTTTGCCCGCCTCGCCGTCATTGCTGGAGCCCTGGTACACCCCCTATGCACCCCCACCGAGCCGCTAGGGTTTGAGCTCGCCGGTGACAGGTCCGTCGTCGACGACGATCCCCAGCCGTTGATCCCTGTTCTAATCCAATGCCCCAGATTGCCCCGTACCGCTTCACACGTTATGAGCCGCTGACCGGTGGACCCCTCCTGTCAGCTGAGCCCCATGCTGCAGAGTGACACTGGGCCGACCCGTTAGCGTTTCCCGCGCGACCCAGTTAGTTTGAATTAAGATTTTTCTTTTTAGTTTAAACTTAGTTCTGTCCCCTAGTTTGAAAATCATTTAAGAGAGATTTACAAATCCAAATGAAGTGATTCCAATTTTGTTGGAAAGCTACTGAAAAGATCTACCCAAGCCCGTTGGATTTAATTCAATTAGAGTTATAGATCTCTCCTAGTAAAAATAATAAAATAGAAGCAATTACACCTTTCAACATTTTTATAAAATCAACCAAGATAGATTTTGAGTTGATTCCAACTCTCAAAAATCACATTTCATCATACCTATCTGAATATGTAATAATATTAAGGTTTACATGCAGTGACTTTGGACTAGTACCAAATTAATACTATATAGGCATTTCTAGTCACTTTAAATCATTAAGTAATGAACTTAAACCAAAGTAATTATGATCCAACTCTTAAATTACATTCCCACATGTTAGAATATGTGGTGATGACATGTGTCCACATGATCCCATATTTTAAGTGGTGAATATTAAATCTTAGTTAAATTTTCAATGAGTAGAAATTACTTTTCTAAAATAAAAGAAATGAAACTAGTTAATAAAACTTGTGATGCGTGTGATGATAATAGATCATCAAATGTCTGTCTTAGAAGGCTAATTAGACTAGTTAAGTATTATTTGGTGATTGTGTACTCCATATGTATTTATAGACGATAGTACAGACCAAGTCTACGAGGAGGAGGAGTTCTACCAAGAAGAAAAATAAAACTTCAACCACTGCACCAACCAAGGCAAGCTACTATTGGCAAGATAACACCTGCAAGTATAATGCTTAGCAAGCTAGGATTAAACTAGATGGTTTAGCAAAGATGCTTTAGGCATGCTTGAGTTATACTACCTTGACTAGTATTTCACGCAAGTCTTATTTTCAAGCTTTACTTCCTTTACTTTAACCAAAGTTCATTACTTGTTTTAAAGGTAGCATAAAGAGTATAAAACTTGAACTATTTAGAACCCTTTAGATGTCATTCTATGGCATGAGATTGAACCCATCATTTTTCCACCTTAGTGAACACTCTTAACTTAGTAGTTTAGAGTTGATAAAAACTTGAGTCACTTTAGATGGGAACAATTGGTGAAAATGAATTATGAAAACCTTGGAATGATGAGTCATTCTATTGAGATGTTTTGATATGTATTGAGAAACACAAATGGTTTATGATGATGAAAATATTGAGGCATGAGCCTTAACCCTTTTACAAAACTGATGGTTGGATTCGGATGCGATACCATACCAATTTACCGTACAACCACAATACCTAAATTGTGGTAAGGCTTAGCTGAAAATTTATATGCATTAGTATTAGTTCCCTCGCGGGAGAGGTTTGAGCTGAGGATACCTCTCAATGTTGTCCACCTATGCAGTGCCCAAGATGACTGATGGTCATGGTTGGGAGGCCATGCTCATAGGAGAGGTGCTTATACTAGGGTGTGTAAAGGAAAGGTTATGTTTGATTATCTGCATACTAAGTATGATGATTCAGGGTTATCCCTGACAGATGTATCGAATCTTGTGGTGAAAGTGTACCACCTCTGCAGAGTGTCAAACTATTCGAATAGCCGCATCCACGGTTATGGACAGTTGGAATGGCCATACTGTTTCGTTGTCAGATGTTTTCAAAAGGACTTATGAAATAAATGATGAATCTTGAGTTGACCATAACAGGGTTGTGTTTATGACAATAGCTTCCCAACTTAAGTGATTTTAGAACTTTATTTTATCTTTTTTTGTTTCAGAACTCAGCTTAGGTTTCAAACTTAACTTTATAGTTAAACTTAGATTTAGCACTTTAACTTAGCACTATACTACTTGATAGTGGTAGTTTGCGAGTACTTAAAGAGTACTCATGGCTTTTGTCCCTGGCTATTCTCATGGCCAGACTATGAAAGAGACTATCAAGATGATGGCCAGCAGGACGGCTATGATAACTAGGACTATCCTCCTTCGTCAGCATTGCCTGTACCCCTGAAGATGGACCCCACCGCTACGCTTATCTTTTATTTCCGCTGCTTGTTGTATTAAGACTGGATCATGAGATCCTTATTTGTGTAAGACCTTATGTATGGTTTATAATGGATGATGTACTGTGATATCCAATCCGTTATGTCTCACAAAAATGGTAATCCTGAGATTGCGAGGTATGGTATAATGGACATCTAGGATTAAAAATCCGGGTGTTGACAGAAGGGCACTGGCCGTTGGTTATTATTAGAAGCATCCCCAAAGCGTCTGGATAGAAATATAGCTTTCTAATTTTACTATGGTCAAGGCAAATTTGCAAACGATAATCCGCCTCCTTCTCTCCAGGGCCTAGTAATTGCTATGGTTCTTATTTCTCCTCTGTGTTCCTTTTTGCGCTTTCTTTTTTATAGGATAAAATTGATCTAATCGCTGCCTCCAAGCACAGTTCCGCATTACTGAACTTGATTGCAGCTTAGTCAGAGCCTTGAGACGAAAAGGAGAAGACGAGAGTTCCGACTTAGAAACTGTGCACACTGCTCTCACTTTTGAAGATACCGATGTGTCAAAGATCCAGTTTGGCTCACGGATGCACATGAATCAATTGTTTGCAAAAATATTTTAAAATATTTTTTTTTGAAATTAATATCCGCATGTACATCCGGACATTCTATGTTTGTGCACAAGTTTGGAAAAAGGAACATTTTTAATGTCTCATGTAAAAACAATGGTTGCAGCAATCAACCGATGAACACTATGCGCAAAATAACAATGGTTGCGACAATAAATAGTTGTTGTTTATAAGTTTACAAATATATGCTGGTAAAGCTCGTCCAACAGTTACTCACTCGTTCCCAAATATGTTGTATATTAGTTTTGTTTAAAGTCAATCTTTATATAATTTTATTATGTATAGAAAACAACTGTATCGATAATTCCAAATGGGGACAATATGAAAGTACTTTGATGGTTCTAATATTTTGAATTGATATTATAGAAGTTTACCTTCAAAAAAGATATTTGTAGATGTTCATAGTTTTTTGATATACTGGATGAAAATTTACATAGTTTGACTAGCATCATATTTATAATATCATGATGGTTCTATAACTTCTTAACTTTCGTTCCATCCCGCATTCTCTTCACACAGACTGGAATCACCTTACAGTGACACCGCAATATCGGAATAGTGGGACAAGAACCGTATTCAACATTGAGAAACACAAGCACACGATCTTGTGGAAAAAACAATATATATTTTGTGTCATGTATCCAAGTACGGAAATTGGTTTATCATAGTAACATACCTAGGAATAAAATTAATATAAGTTTTGTGAAGGGAATACTAATATGAGTTGAGGGTGTCGGCGGGTGGAATAATCTAGAAATGTATGAGCTTGGCGGAATATGTTGATGCATTGTTGAGCCTCATTAGCATATATGTCCAGCCACAAGACTTGAAGGGTATATAAGAAGACTCTCATAGAGATAGGGAAGGATATAGAGTACAAATCTTATACTTACCAAATGAAATATATGTATACCCAATATATATATCTAACATAATCAAACAGTACCACACAAATATTAATACAATTGTCCAGGTATGTAATGCTACAAAATCTCCCTGCAACTAAAAGCTTTTTTTGTGAAATTAACTAAAAATAATCTTAACAAGATGATGTGCTAGTCCCTCATACTACGGCCACCGGTTTGTTAGGTCTCTACCACACCTCGGAGCTCGGAATGAAAATAGCAATATTTACCATTAAAAAAAAATGACAATAATAGTTTTTTTGCGAATATCCACCGAACTATTAATAATTATCAACGACAGTACAA
Source organism: Avena insularis (assembly GCA_023614405.1). Classification (NCBI taxonomy): domain Eukaryota; kingdom Viridiplantae; phylum Streptophyta; class Magnoliopsida; order Poales; family Poaceae; genus Avena; species Avena insularis. The sequence goes on along the minus strand of CM042693.1, from coordinate 418,768,824 downwards.
AGAGACCAAAAGTAATAAAAATTACAAGCAGGTCACTGGATCACCTAGCAACGACTACATACACTAGCACAAGCCCCATGCGCGCCGCCATCCTCGCCCCTCCATCTCCGGATTCGGGCAAAGCATAGCGTAGTAGAGTTTGTTGAAGTAGACGGACGGAAAGTCGTCGTGCTAAGCCCCAAAAGGACCAGCGCACCAGAGCAGCAAACATCGCCGAAGATGACAAATATAGATCAAAAGAGACTGCCTCAAAACACACCAATGGATACAGAAACGACCGGATCCCAAGAGATCCGCCGGACACATGACTCCACGTGCCTTCCATCGATGCTAGGTACACCAACGGAGCGAGGATAGGATAGGGAGGACTTTATTCTGATTTCAGGATGTAGCCACCGCCTCAACATTCTGAATAAGATACGAAAAATAGTCTAAACAAAACACGAAGACCTCAGCCGATGAGGGTCCGTGGTCCGCCACGCCTCCAAGGCCTTAAGACCGCCGGAGATGGGACGGAACGGTGGCGTCGCTGATGGAGGGAGGGAGCACTAGATGGGTTTTAGCCGCCGCCTTAGAGAGCCTCTCTCTCGCCTCGCCCGTACCGGTTCGGTAACGCTGGTATTATTATTTTATTTAGTTAATGTCAATACTAGCTTAGCACAGAGCCACATACTATATTTGGTTTCAAAAGATATGGCAAAATGATTGATCTTCTTGGCTTATGCTTTGAGACAAACTCTCAACACAGCATTGGTTTTATTCCATTTTATCTCCGTGGCTCGGTATAGCTAGAAAAAGGAAGACCTTCACGAAGGTCTGTTTCCGTGTGCGGGAACGCTTCTCAGTACGACACGTGTCGTTTGTCGAGATCTTCAGTCTAATTCCAAGAGTTGGTTGCATAATTCACCTATTCGTGTGCAGAGTAATGGTTTGGGTGCGCGATTGACTGATCACCATCCGACTACTCTTATCATTCCTTTGGCATATCGAATCGGTGGATCCAGCAATTTTACTCTGTCCACGGAAGCTAGAGGTGGCTTTATTTATTGATACCTCTACCTTCGCCCTGTGTTACCGGAGTGTCCTCTCGACGATCACGAACAACGACCTCTTGTTAGTGGTGTCGCGAGGATCTACATGAAGCGCGAAGATTCAGATCATCGACCTTTTTCCCGGTACCATGAGGCGGATCTCGAGGGCGAGATCCTTTGTTAGTGGTGTCGAATTGTGGCGCCCCGCAAAACCACTACTAGAAAATCACGTTGTTTTTGTGCATTGCATCTTCATGACCGCATGCTCATGTCATCATGCCATATTGCATTTGAGCATCATCATGTTATCATGCATTTGTTTGTCTAAAACTATTTTTTAAAAGGCTAGTTTTGTTTTCTAAATATTCCCCGTCTTAATTTCAAATCAAAACTCCGGTCTTTTCCGGGTCTTTTATTTGTCTAAAAACTATTTACAAAAGTCTTTTTTTTAAATTAAAATAAATGTTTATATTATTTTTGGGAGGCAGCCAGCCAGGCCCGAAAGCCCGGCCGGCCACCTCCAAACCCTAGTCTAAAAATATCTGGTTCTATTCCTAATTCTACCCAATCCTATTCTACCCAGCCTCCCTCCACCTCACCCTGACCAATCCCCTTCCTCCACCTCACACCTCCACCTCACCCCAGCCTATCACAGCTCGCCACCTCATCTTCCCTGCCTGCCACATCATCCCTCCAACACACACAGCCACATGCACCTACCCCACACACCAGCCCTGCCGCCAGTCTGGTCCCGGGCCCCACCCTGGACCCGCTCCCGACCAAAACCCCTGACCTCGTTTCCACCCCTTTGGCCTCAGGATTCCCCAGCCACAGGCCCGCGCCACCGCCACCAGCCCGTTCTCCTCCCTTCCTTCATGAGAGCAGCTCACGCGCCTCGTGCCGCGCCTCCTACCACGCACGTCGCCCACACGCACCTGCCCACCCGCCGACAACCTTTTCCCCTGGCCCCACCTTGTCCCCACCGCTTCGGCCTCATCCCGCTCCTTCCCCACCTACCCCCGCAGGTCTCCCTCCCCGAGCGAGCCACCCTCCCCCGCTCGCCTCTCACCCTCATAGCCACCATCCCGAGCCCCAGCGGCGCTCGCTCCCCGCCGGCCCGCGCCTCTCCCGGCCTCCCTCCGTCCTCTCCCTCGAGCCCTCGCCCTCCGGTCGCCTCCTCCACCTCTCAACCTCTGCCCGCCTCCCCTTCAAGCAGAGCACCTCGACGCTGTCGGTCGCCGCTCGCCTCCCAGCGACTCCGCCCCGCCTCTGCATCGCGATCCCGCCAAGCTCCAGCACCGCCCCGCCTCTTCTCTGTCCAGGTCATCGCCGCCATCAGCCGCGCGACCGCCTCCACCGCCCGGCATCGAGGCCTCCCTCCTCAGCAAGCCCGGCCTCGTCGCCCTCGCCGGCATCTTCCTCGACCCGCCCTGAGCTCCATCCGCCGCTGCTCTGCAAGCCACGGTCCCGCCTGGAACCGCCGTCGCCGCAGAGTCCCTCTCCTGCGGTCGCGCCTGCACCTCGTCTCTGTTCGCCGCTGCCACGCCCGCCAGGGGCCGCAGCTCGAGTCGGCCGCCGGCCGCCACCTCCTGCAGCGTGTCGCGCGTCCTCGACCTGCGTCCTGCTCTGCCTTGGTCGCCCGCCTCTACGACCGAAGACGACAACGACTCCGCCTCTAGCCGGCTCTCCTCTGTCGAACGTGTCGACCTCGTCGACCCCTGCTACTTCGCCAAGTGCCGCACAGGTTCTGCTCATGTCTGTGTGGCAGTGCTAGGGCAGTTGGTTTCTATCCACTGCATGCCTGTCCGGACCTCGTCAACGAGATGTTCGACTCAATGCCCGTGTGGGTATTTTTGGTTGGTGTTGTGCGCCTGGGGTTTGTGTTGCTATCGTCTTGTGCGTATTTGTTGGTGCCCATGTTCGAGACCTACCCTCAGTAACCACACCTCCAAATATATCCTCCTGGACACCGTCAAGATCTTCGCATCGAGTATAAATGCATCTAAAGACCACGGTGCTGATCCAATCTGACATCATCATTTGAAGCTCAGACCTAAGCACCCCGTCATGGAGAACAAGATCTTCGACAGGGAACGACAAGAACTTCTACCGGAGTCCGAACCCCGGTGCGACAAGTACTCCTTCCCGGACGCCAAGATCGCCGTCACGGAACACCGAGTTCTCCATCGAGGACGACGAGCACGTCGACATGGAATCACGGAACGCCAAGTTCTTCAACCCCGAGGACCGTTCCATCGGAACGCCAAGACCTACTTCCAAACCCGAGTGCTTCGTCACATGTGACAAGATCTACTCCGTTGTCCAAGAACGCTTCCGCTGAGGCCGTTCCCCGTCGAACCCTGTCGAACCCCGAACCTCCGGAACCCAAGATCTTTCGAACCCAGATGTGTGAACCTTTTCCCGAGCCCCTATTTTATAAATGCTATATATAAAACTTGTTGCATATTAATTTGTTCATGCATGCATATCTGTCTGTGGTTTGGGGGCATTATGCCGATTCACCTTATAATTAAATATGGAGTCTATATGCGGGATATCTTTGTCTTATTCCGAACTCCATTTAAATTGGTGTAGCGAACCGATGCCATGTTTTGCCTTGTTAAGACAACATTTAAATTGCGGGGGTTCTAAATAACTTGAACCGTGTAATTAATTGTCGGGACCCCAATTCCGCTTAATATTGCCTAATTGCACCGCATCTGCATCATATCATACGCATGCCGGATCTTCTGCCGTGGTATTAAATATTACATCCGGTGCTTCTTCTAGTGTTTGCTTCTTCGCGGACTAGGCCGATGAGTGGATGCGAGTATCGACAAGTTCTCCGGATATGATCCTTCGGTTATGTTTTCCCAGGCGAGCATCTCTCCCCCTTCTACCTATTTTGCATTTATAGTCTTTATTTCCTCCTGTTGATCTATTGCTATCCGTGTCGCGATGCTTTAGTTTCCGTGCACCAGTGCTATCCCATGCATCCTCTATATTGCCATGGACACCTCCTAATACCTGATGTTTGGTAGATAGCTAGCCTTGCAAGTCGTAGTTGCTTGCTCAGGTGTGATCTTGTGTTGTCGAGTACCACAGTTGTTGGTATGCTGGCAGATGTTTATGGTGGAGATGCTTAATGGTGGAGATGATCATGACTTTAAATACAACTATTAAAATGCTAGATATAACTAATGCAGAGGCATCGGTGGGCAATAGATGTTATTTGGTTCTTCCACGCTCACTTGTGTCCCGTAGGACCCCGAGTACTTGATACCTGTTCCTTGATTTTTCGCACTATCCACATCCGGGAGGCCGTGGACCCCCCTGAGCCAGAGCTTGATTCATTTCTATTTCTTGGGGCCACAAAGTAGTTTGGGGCTTTATTACTATCCTGTACTTATGCCATGTTTACTGCTTTATTTAAGATTGTGCGTGGAGCACTGTATGCATTTAGGATCGCGGAGTGTTTTCGGTATCGACAAGCCCAGTCACACTTTCGGGTTTCCGATGTTTACAGCCATTGACGAAACCACAGGTCCGTTCGAGCCGCCAACTTCGCTATGGTAGCTTAGTGGGGTGGCCCCTGAAATACTTCAATCTGTGATCGCTTTGTCGTGAATGCCTCGTTGGGTTTTGAGTTGGTTTTTCCGAGGTTGATCGAGTGTGTGTTGCTATTTGTGCACCCTCAGGTAAAACTTCTCAAAGCCGTGTCCGCGGTTATGGACGACTTGGAGCACAGTATCTCGATCATAGACAAGCATAACTAAAGTAGTGCTATAAACTTGACTTAATATATGACTAGTAATCAGATTCAACTATAACGGAATGGATATTAAAAAATGCCAACAACTGGTGGATCTGGGTTGTTTGTTATATATGCCTAGTAAGTATTGCAACTCCAATGGAATGTGATAAAAGTGCCAACAACTGCCGGGTTTTGGGATTCCTCAGGACAATTATATCTGACTAGTAAAGGTTCCAACTACCACAGAATGGTAATTAAAACTGTCCACTACTTATGCTTCAGGATGACTCATGCTATCTATATCTGATTAGTAAGTGCTGCAACTATAACGGAATGAGTAAAATTGCCAACTGTGTGAGTTCCTCGGTCCGACTTCCTCGTTTGGTCTCGAGGGGGAAATACCAGTTTGTCTGGTGTTAGCTTCAGGTTGGATCCGAATAGGTCTTTCTTATCCCTCTCTGATAACCGCCAGTTGTATCGAGTCTCTATAGGTTGTTTAGTGCCGCTGCGCTGCCGCTTCAGCCCACCATACCTATGTAGGCGAGAGCCGCCGAATTCTAGCCTCGCTGCATCGCCTCGATCGACGCTCCTTTTTCCTTTGCCCTTTGTCGGCACCCCTTTCGTTTTAGCAGGTTTGAGATCGACGCTGTTAGCAGGGTTACCCTTTCGGCTTGGCCTGGACAGGGTTATGGACGCCATTGGTTATTCTTCAGGGCTCTTAGCCCCATTTGCATCTTGTCCGTAGTCGGACGCTCTATTGTTTTCAAGGTGATTTGGATCTTTGTATTGTATATCTGTATTCTTGACTCGTTGAGTCACTATTGTATATATATCTGTTCTGTGGGTCCCATCAAGGACTGTTGTGTAATGGTATTATTGCTTTCCACCCGCACGAAAGTGCTTGGTGGGCGTCCTTGAATCGTTTCTATGCGAGTTTGGCGGAAAGGGCTAAAACTTGCATAGGGCCGATTTGAGGGTGTTACAGAGTGGTATCAGAGCTCAGCAGTTGCGATACGCACAAGTCCGGCCTCTAGGATAACCTAGCTAACGGCCGGAGTAGAGTGTCAAAACTATTTTGGAAAATCGGTTGGATAGATCTGATTAGATATGCTTTTACTCCTTACCCCTCTGCTATTTTCCTCTTACCTCTGCGTGTTTTGATTCTATTCTCTTCCCTTCTTCTAGTCCAAGATTTCTCGTGGTTGGGTTTTCCGTCGCACCTTCAGGGTTTCGCTTCCTCCTTTGGTAACGGTGCTTCTACATCCGGTCGTCATGCTATCCGAGGAATCCTTCATCTGTTGGACTTCTCTTTGTTCCTTGTCGTGCCTTCTGGTGTTTTTCCGACGCGACGACATCAGCTATGCCAGATCTGATGCAGAGCCTGCATCACTCCTTTGTTCCGAACCTCGTTTGTCGAGATCTTCAGTCTAATTCCGAGAGTTGGTTGCATAATTCACCTATTCGTGTGCAGAGTAATGGTTTGGGTGTGCGATGGACTGATCACCATCCGACTACTCTTATCATTCGCTTTGGTATATCGAATCGGTGGATCCAACAATTTTACTCTGTCCACGGAAGCTAGAGGTGGCTTTATTTGTTGATACCTCTACCTTTGCCCTTTGTTACCGGAGTGTCCTCTTGACGATCACGGACAACGACCTCTTGTTAGTGGTATCGCGAGGATCTACATGAACCACGAAGATTCAGATCTCCGACCTTTTTCCCGGTACCATGAGGCGGATCTCGAGGGCGAGATCCTTTGTTAGTGGTGTCGAATTGTGGCGCCCCGCAAAACCACTACTAGAAAATCGCGTTGTTTTTGTGCATTGCATCTTCATGACCGCATGCTCATGTCATCATGCCACATTGCATTTGAGCATCGTCATGTCATCATGCATTTGTTTGTCTAAAACTTTTTTCTAAAAGCCTAGTTTTGTTTTCTAAATATTCCCCGTCTTAACTTCAAATCAAAACTCCGTTCTTTTCCGGGTCTTTTATTTGTCTAAAAAATATTTACAAAAGTCTTTTTTTAAATTAAAATAAAAGTTTATATTATTTTTGGGAGGCAGCCAGCCAGGCCCGAAAGCCCGGCCGGCCACCTCCAAACCCTAGTCTAAAAATATCTGGTTCTATTCCTAATTCTACCCAGCCTCCCTCCACCTCACCCTGACCAATCCCCTTCCTCCACCTCACACCTCCACCTCACCCCAGCCTATCACAGCTCGCCACCTCATCTTCCCTGCCTGCCACATCATCCCTCCAACACACACAGCCGCATGCACCTACCCCACACACCAGCCCCGCCGCCAGCCTGGTCCCGGGCCCCACCCTGGACCCGCTCCCGACCAAAACCCCCTGACCTTGTTTTCCACCCCGCCTGGCCCCGGGATTCCCCCAGCCACCTGGGCCCGTGCCCCACCGGCCACTTGTCGTTCTCCTACCCATTCCCGCGCGAGAGACGCGCTCACGCGGCTCGTGCCACGCCTCCCACCACGCACGTCGCCCGCACGCACCAGCCCACCTGCAACCAACCTTTTCCCCTGGCCCCACCTCGTCCCCATCGCTTCGGCCTCATCCTGCTCCTTCCCCACCTACCCCTGCAGGTCTCCCTCCCCGAGCAAGCCACCCTCTCCCGCTCGCCTCTTACCCCCATCGCCACCATCCCGAGCCCCAGCGGCGCTTGCTCCCCGTCGGCCCGTGCCTCTCCCGGCCTCCCTCCGTCCTCTCACTCGGGCCCTCGCCCTCTGGTCGCCTCTTCCACCGCTCAACCTCTGCCCGCCTCCCCATCAAGCAGAGCACCTTGCCGCCATCGGTCGCTGCCCGCCTCCCGGCGACTCTGCCCCGCCTCTGCATCGCGACTCCGCCAATCTCCAGCACCGCCCCGCCTCTGTTGGAGATATGCCCAAGAGGCAATAATAAAGTGGTTATTATCATATCTTCACACTTATGATAAATGTTTACATACCATGCTATAATTGTATTAACCGGAAACATTAATACTTGTGTGATTTGTAAACTTAATTTGAAGTCCCTAGTATAGCCTCTATACTTCACTAGCTTGTTGGTTAATAGATGATTGTGGTTTCCCTATCATGAACATTGAGATGTTATTAACGACAAGATCATATCATTAGGAGAATGATATGGTGGACATACTCCTATAGACAAGCGTAGCATAAAGATCAAGTCATTTCAATAGTTCAATTGCTATATGCTTTCTGATACATAGTAACCTAATTCCTTCGACCATGAGATCATGCATATCACCTTTACCGGATGGATGCTTTGATGTCATCAAACACCACACCGTAACAGGGTGGCTATAAAGGTGGCATTGAGTGTTCGGAAAGTGTTGGTTGAAACACATGGATCAAGAGTGGGATTTGTCCATCCATATGACGGATAGATATACTCTGGGCCCTCTCGGTGGAATGTCATCCAATTAGCTTGCAAGCATGTGACTGGCTCACAAGGGATCACATATCACGGAACGAGAAAGAGTACTTATCGACGAGGTTGAACTAGGTATGCGAGATACCGACGATCATAACCTCGGATAAGTAAACTATCGTGAGACAAAGGGAAATTGGTATCATATGTAAGTGGTCCATTCGATCGCAAAGTAATCGTAGAAATATGTGGGAGCCATATGAATTTCCAGATTCCTCTATTGGTTATTGTTCGAGAAGTGTCTCGATCATGTCGCATAATTCACGAACCGTAGGGAGACACACTTAAGGATTCGACGTTGTTTGAGTAGTTATGGTATTATGAGAAAGAGACCGAATGTTGTTCGGAGTCTCGGATGGGATCCGGGATATCACGAGGAGATCCGGAATGGTCCGGAGAATAAGATTCATATAAGGAAAGTCCGTTTGAGTTGGGGAATGGTTCGTGTTTTCATCGAACATTCTAGAAGGTCCGGAATGTCCGGCACTCCGGAGGGAAGGGTACATGAATGTGTCATTGTAAGTTGGAATGATTGCATCATGTACTAAGTGTTCTCGCTGTCCAAAATAAAGGGTTTATTTAAATCCTAAATTGAAAAGTCAAACGGCTAGTTTGAAAGTCAAACGGCAAGTTTTGGAAAGTGGAAGAGGAGGAGAAGTGGAAACGAGTTGGGGAGGATTCCTCCTCCCCAAGCCGGCGCCCACCTCAAGGCCGAGTTGGGGAGGACTCCACTCCTCCCTTGGCGGCCAGCCCTCCCACCTATATAAGGAGGCAGGGCTCCTCCTAGCACACACAAGTTCCTATCTTCTACCTCCGGTTTAGAGCCGTTTGGTTTAGAGCTTCTAATTGCTTTAGCCAGCGGTTTAGAGCCTTCTAATTGGTTTAGAGCCTTCTAATTGGTGTGTCTAATTACTAGACCACTAATAGCCTCTCTCATAAGCTCCACCATACTACCGGCTTAAGCGAAGCCTGCGGGATCTTCCCTCTACTTAGGTACCACGCCGTTGTCTTCGGAATCGCGAGAAAGTGCTACAACCTCCGCTGCCTGCTGGAACAAGGGAGAGGAAGGTCTTCGTCGAAATCGAACGTGTGACCGATCGGGAGCGCTGCGGAACGTGGCGCTGGAAGGATCGTCTCACGCGATCTTGAGATCGGAAAGAGTACGACTACATCACCCACGAGAATCTGCTCTCGTTAACCGCTTTGGAATCTTCGAGGTGAGTTCCTCTATCGACTCGTTGCTACAATCTAGTAGATAGATCTTGGCTTGTTTGTTTGTATGCGATAGAAATTTTTGTTTTCCATGCTACGAACCCCTACAAGGGTATCGAGCCGTGTCTATATGTAGATCTGTTGCAGAGTAGAACACAATGGTCATTGTGGGCGTTGATGCTTTATTGTAGATTGCTTTTTGTGTACTTTGCATCTTGCGGTATGTTGGGATGAAGCGGCCTAACCTTACATGACATCGTTCATGAGACTTGCTCCACGCTTGACATGCAACTTGTATTGCATAAGTGGCTTTATGGTGCCTGTTTCTCCTAGCATAGTAAAGATCCAATTTACAACGGGTAATCAACAATGCTAGTATCAATGTTGTGGTTCTTGTTCGTAAGTTAGAACGACACTTATTGAAAGCCCCAAACCACGTAAAATATGCAAAGAAAGTAGAAGCGTCTAACTTTGTTTTGCAGGGGTGTCTGATGTGATATGGCCATGATTGTGATTATATTTGATGTATGCAATGTTCCTTATTGTAAGTTGGCAACCGCGGAGCCATATGGTTGTCTTTAATTTCTGTTAAGACCAAGTGTCTATTCAAAATAGTTGTAATAGTTGAAGCTGGTGGACGACAACCATGAAGAAGCGCCATTGACCTTGATGCTATGCGGTGATGATGGAGATCATGTTCGTGCTTGAAGATGGAGATCGGAAGCACAAAGAGAAAACCATATCATATCACATATTATGAATTGCATGTGATGTTAATCCTTTATGCATCTTGTATTGCTTAGTAGACGACGGTAGCATTATAAGATGATCCCTCATGCACATAAATTTCAAGTTCTAAAGTGTTCACCCTTAGTATGCACCGTTGCCAAAGCTTGTGCTTGAGCACCACGTGATGATCGGGTGTCTTTGATTCATGGTGAATACAACATAAGCAAGCCAGATTTGCTTATGCGGTAGCTAAGGTTTGATCTTGACGAGCCTAGCATGTATGACATGGCCTCGGGAACACGGATTACCGAAAGGTAGAGCATGAGTCATATAGTAGATATGATGAACATGTTGATTGTTCGCCATTGAAGCTATATCAACTCTCGTGATGATCGGTTTTGATGTGGTGGATTTGGTTCGTGTGATCACTAAAACAATGTGAGGGATGTTGTTTTGAGTGGGAGTTCACCTAGATTAATTTAATTATTAATTAGAACTCAATTTATCATAAACTAAATCAAAGTGAATTTGCATAGTTGTTGTAGTCATTGGCATCCGTTTACCACCTTGCGCTTAGTTAAAATTGAGATGATAGAACTATAGAATTCTGGTTAGTTACTTTACAAACTGGTATCGTATTGTATTGAAGTGTTAATCTAAAGTTTAAAAGTCCTATTGCAAACTTTCAGTAAGTTCCGGTTACTCCATGAAGTTTAATAATTAGTATTAAATCAAGAGTAACAATTCCAAATGTTAGTATATAAGTATCATGTTTGTCTCCATGATTCTTGATATTCAAAGATTGTCTTAATATCAAGGTTATCTAGGATCTGAAAGAGTTGTTTCAGAAACCATGATGTGTGGAAGATATTGTGATATCTGAAACAAAGTTTTGGTTACAACATGATAGAGTATAATATGGCAAAGTTCATGTTCTCATATTTTGATGAGAATTTGCAAAAGGTTGGAGACACTAGTTGTCCTAATCCTCCAAAAGGTTTTGGATAGCAACATTATACTCATAATTCATCGTTATAAGCTAAAAGTAGCTTGATCATGGACGATTCCATGATAAAGTGAATATTTGATGTAGGTAAAATGTTTACTACACCAAGAGATTACTAAAGAAAGGAATTTGGAAGAACACCAAACATTTGATGATGGTGATCTACTTCAAAGTGCAAGTCCAAAGACATTTGTATTTAATTATACACGCTTTGGATTATGTGTCATATGTATGACTCCACTATTGATGTTGATAGATTCTTTCAAACAGAAAAGGAAATACTGAAAGAGAATCTCATAAATATATGGCAGAAAAGAAAAGACTAGAATTGTTCAGTTTAAAGTATATAGATGATATACATGTTATGGCTATATTCTTTGCTTATTAAACAATGTGGTTCTTAAGTACTTGATACTGAATTTGTTGGTATGAATCGTCATACGAAACAACACAATTCATGAACTACAATGGCCTAAGTAACTAGCAAAAGAATATGTGATGATGTTCATCGAGAACAAAATAAAGGGTTATTGTGTTGCTCGTTAAACATCAAAGCTTGCCTTCAAGATTTGTTTTATCAAGTATTATGAGAACAAAAGGGTTGTTCAAATAATTGCCGTAATCCATAAAAGATGGATGATTCACAAATCTCGTTGGAGAAATCACATCCATAAAACTAGTGCTAAAATTGTCGAAAGACAAATTGATTGAAAGATCACTTAGGAAGTGACATCGCCGTTTAAATTATATTGGAAAGAAAACATGAAGAAACTCCATGTGGATGGAATTTTGGAGTCTTTTGATTTTTTGATCAAATGATGTTTGTGAAACTTTCCTAGAGATAATTAAAACTTCGTTCATAGGCCAAAAGGGAATGAATGACTAGCTTATTTGAACTTGTACATATTGTTGTACAAAATCTATTATGTGTAGTCAAGAGCGATGGATTTCAACTTCATATGCTTTCTCCGAAAATTTGAGTGAATATATGAATATTTACTTAATAAGGATGAAGTGTGAAATATTTGAAAAGTTCAAAGAATTTTAAGATGAAGTGCAAAATCATTGTAACAAGAATATAAATAGTTTATGATAAGATCATAAAGGAAGATATTTGAGTTACAAGTTTAGCATAATACCTAAGATTTAAGGAATCGTTCCGTGGATTTGCATTTCCCGAAACACCATAAGAGTATGGAGCGTTCGAGATATGTAATTAAACCTTGTTTGACATGGTAAGATCAAAGGTGTAATTCATAAAACTGCTATTATATTTTAAAGATTAAAAGCTTTAGAGACTACCGTTTTCCACTAAAAGAGCTCCATCATAATCCGCTGAAATGACACCATATAAGGTTATGGTTTGGGATAAAACCCAAGTAGTCCTTTCTTAAAACATTGGTATGCTATGCATAAGAAAGATGTGTGCAACCAAAGTCGGATAAACCTGTCTTTGTATAAATGTTAAGTATTCCTCCATAAACACCGGAGACAAAAGTGTTTGTCGCTTAGAACGTCAAGTTTCTTTGAGAAGGAATTTTTCGTGAAAAGTTAAGTGGGAGGACAATAGAACTTTGATAAGGTTAAAAGAACCTTAGCTATATGTGCAAGTTGCAGCACCGAAAAGTGTTCCGGAGGCGAATAATGCTCATGGCTCACGTGCCTCAAAGGTTGTGGTCACGGAGGTCTAAGTTTCTATTGAAACAAGTAGGTCGGATGAACAATCAAATACCAAGATTTGAGGGTTGAATCATTATTTGAGAATAATGAACCTACTACATGCAAAGAAGCGATGATGGGCCCTGACTCCGTCAAATGGCTTGAAGCCATATAATCCGTGATAGTTCCATACACGAGAAATCAAGTTTTGAACTTGAAGGACCCTCGAAAAAGGTGTAAGACCTTGCAGTTGTGTTTGGATCTATAAAGAAGTTGACATGGATGTTTCATCTATGAAATAGTCGACATGTTGGGAAAGAGTTCACAACAATGTTCAAAGGTTGTATATGACAAGATTTGATCTTTCATAGCGATTTTTAGTCTAAGAAGGATTAATGTAGCAACCACTACATATAATTTGTTATGTGGTAGTAGAATAAACAAAACAAGTTCTTCTAATAGAATGGTTACCTAGGACGTGTGCATGACACGGTCCAAAGGGTTTTGTTAATTCAAAGGATGCTAAAAGCATATGCAAACTTCAATGGTTGAAGTAAGCATAGCGGAGTTGGAATCTTCACTATGATGAAACTGTTAAAAGAGTTTAATTTCATGGAGACAATGAAGATGCTTGCATTTGCAAGAAATTAAGTGGAGCGCTAAGACATGTTTCTAATACATTATGTGGAAGACATATTGTTGATTGGAAATAATGTATCTTTTATTAACACATATTAAGAATTTCATCCCGATGAAAGACTTAGGCAAAACCAAATATTTGGCATCAATAGACGCTAATATGGTTGTGCGAAGTACATAGACGAGATATTGAATGAATTCAATATAGAAACTACAAGAAAGGTTCTTGTTGCACGTAAAGGATTGAAAGAGTTCAATGTTGATGATATATTCAAGTGTATTGGCACTTGGTAAGTGAAACAAAGATTCAAGTATAGATTGATACTTGATGTATGAAATCACAAAGAGTATTTATATCAATCATACTGTGATATGTACAAATCCAGATATGTCCTATGCTATAAATATTATGAGCATATACGAATGATTCATAAGATGATCATTGGACGATAGTAAGGATATTCTTATGATCTTTTGGAAGAACTAAGAGTATATTATTTGTAGAAGTGACAAATAGATGATTAGTTCATTGTAAAAGTACTACATTGATACTAGTTTTGTCACAGAGTACAAATTAAGTTTATCTCAATCTAAACTAAGGGTGGCACAATATAATGGAAAGTGAGTTCCATAATGGATTTGGATGAGTTCCAAAGTTAAGACATTGTGATGAGATACTTCAACAAAAGGTTGAGTATATGACTGCTATTATAGCAGCAAAAGAGGGCATTTGTGTCAAGTAGTTTGTTATCAAACTAGGTGTAGTTCACAGAGGGATAATACTATGAAGATATATTGTGCGACAATATTATCAACATGTTTTAACCCCAAAGAACTAAAGGTCACACCGAAAGACCAAATCATACAAAGCCATCTCATTAGAGAATGAGTGATGCGTAGAGACGCAAAGACATGCAATTACACACGGACCTGGAAGTGTCAGATCCGGAGATCAGTTGACCACTAGCAATCGTGTACATACAACACCGGAAAGCCATAGGTGTTGAATACACAAAGGTTTGAAACTAGATTATTGACTCTAGTGCAAGTGGGAGACTGTTGGAGATATGCCCAAGAGGCAATAATAAAGTGGTTATTATCATATCTTCACACTTATGATAAATGTTTACATACCATGCTATAATTGTATTAACCGGAAACATTAATACTTGTGTGATTTGTAAACTTAATTTGAAGTCCCTAGTATAGCCTCTATACTTCACTAGCTTGTTGGTTAATAGATGATTGTGGTTTCCCTATCATGAACATTGAGATGTTATTAACGACAAGATCATATCATTAGGAGAATGATATGGTGGACATACTCCTATAGACAAGCGTAGCATAAAGATCAAGTCATTTCAATAGTTCAATTGCTATATGCTTTCTGATACATAGTAACCTAATTCCTTCGACCATGAGATCATGCATATCACCTTTACCGGATGGATGCTTTGATGTCATCAAACACCACACCGTAACAGGGTGGCTATAAAGGTGGCATTGAGTGTTCGGAAAGTGTTGGTTGAAACACATGGATCAAGAGTGGGATTTGTCCATCCATATGACAGATAGATATACTCTGGGCCCTCTCGGTGGAATGTCATCCAATTAGCTTGCAAGCATGTGACTGGCTCACAAGGGATCACATATCACGGGAACGAGAAAAGAGTACTTATCAGTAACGAGGTTGAACTAGGTATGCAGAGATACCGACGATCATAACCTCGGATAAGTAAACTATCGTGAGACAAAGGGAAATTGGTATCGTATGTAAGTGGTTCATTCGATCGCAAAGTAATCGTAGAAATATGTGGGAGCCATATGAATTTCCAGATTCCTCTATTGGTTATTGTTCGGAGAAGTGTCTCGATCATGTCCGCATAATTCACGAACCGTAGGGAGACACACTTAAGGATTCGACGTTGTTTGAGTAGTTATGGTATTATGAGAAAGAGACCGAATGTTGTTCGGAGTCTCGGATGGGATCCGGGATATCACGAGGAGATCCGGAATGGTCCGGAGAATAAGATTCATATAAGGAAAGTCCCGTTTGAGTTGGGGAATGGTTCCGTGTTTTCATCGGGAACATTCTAGAAGGTCCCGGAATGTCCGGCACTCCGGAGGGGGAAGGGTACATGAATGTGTCATTGTAATTTGGAATGATTGCATCATGTACTAAGTGTTCTCGCTGTCCAAAATAAAGGGTTTATTTAAATCCTAAATTGAAAAGTCAAACGGCTAGTTTGAAAGTCAAGCAACAAGTTTTGGAAAGTGGAAAGAGGAGGAGAAGTGGAAACCGAGTTGGGAGGATTCCTCCTCCCCAAGCCCGCCCACCTCAAGGCGAGTTGGGAGGGACTCCACTCCCTCCCTTGGCCGGCCAGCCCTCCCACCTATATAAGGAGGCAGGGCTCCTCCTAGCACACACAAGTTCCTATCTTCTACCTCCGGTTTAGAGCCGTTTTGGTTTAGAGCTTCTAATTGCTTTAGCCAAATGTTTAGAGCCTTCTAATTGGTTTAGAGCCTTCTAATTGGTGTGTCTAATTACTAGACCACTAATAGCCTCTCTCATAAGCTCCACCATACTCGCACCGGCTTAAGGCGAAGCCCTGCGGGATCTTCCCTCTACTTCCGGTACCACGCCGTTGTCTTTGCGAATCGCGAGGAAAGTGCTACAACCTCCGTCCTGCTGGAACAAGGGAGAGGAAGGTCTTCGTCGAAATCGAACGTGTGACCGATCATGGGCGCTGCCGGAACGTGGCGCTGGAAGGATCGTCTACGCGATCTTGAGATCGGAAAGAGTACGACTACATCACCCACGAGAATCTGCTCTCGTTAACCGCTTTGGAATCTTCGAGGGTGAGTTCCTCTATCGACTCGTTGCTACAATCTAGTAGATAGATCTTGGCTTGTTTGTTTGTATGCGATAGAAAATTTTTGTTTTCCATGCTACGAACCCCTACAGCCTCTTCTCTATCCAGGTCGTCGCCGCCATCAGCCGTGCGACTGCCTCCACCGCCCGGCGTCGAGGCCTCCCTCCTCAGCAAGCCTGGCCTCGTCGCCCTGGCCGGCATCTTCCTCGACCTGCCCCGAGCTCCATCCGCCGCTGCTCTGCAAGCCGTGGTCCCGCCTGGAACCGCCGTCGCCGCAGACTCCCTCTCCCGCGGTCGCGCCTGCACACCGTCTCTGTTCGCTGCCGCCACGCCCGCCAGGGGCCGCCGCCTCCTGCAGCGTGTCGCGCGTCCTCGACCTGCGTCCTGCTCTGCCTTGGTCGCCCGCCTCTGCGACCGAAGACGACAACGACTCCGCCTCTAGCCGGCTCTCCTCTGTCGAATGTGTCGACCTCGTCGACCCCTGCTACTTCGCCAAGTGCCGCATGTGTTCGCTCATGTGCGTATGGCGGTGCTAGGCGATTGGTTTCTATCCACTGCATGCCTGTCCGGACCTCGTCAACGAGATGTTCGACTCAATGCCCGTGTGGGTATTTTTGGTTGGTGTTGTGCGCCTGGGGTTTGTGCTGCTATCGTCTTGTGCGTATTTGTTGGTGCCCATGTCCGAGACCTACCCTCAGTAACCACACCTCCAAATATATCCTCCTGGACACCGTCAAGATCTTCGCATCGAGTATAAATGCATCTAAAGACCACGGTGCTGATCCAATCCGACATCATCATTTGAAGCTCAGACCTAAGCACCCCGTCATGGAGAACAAGATCTTCGACAGGGAACGACAAGAACTTCTACCAGAGCCTGAACCCTGGTGCGACAAGTACTCCTTCCCGGACGCCAAGATCGCAGTCACGGAACACCGAGTTCTCCATCGAGGACAACGAGCACGTCGACATGGAATCACGGAACGCCAAGTTCTTCAACCCCGAGGACCGTTCCATCGGAACGCCAAGACCTCCTTCTGAACCCGAGTTCTTCGTCACATGCGACAAGATCTACTCCGTTGTCCGAGAACGCTTCCGCTGAGGCCGTTCCCCGTCGAACCCTGTCGAACCCCAAACCTCCGGAACCCAAGATCTTCCGAACCTAGATGTGTGAACCTTTTCCCGAGCCCCTATTTATAAATGCTATATATAAAACATGTTGCATATTAATTTGTTCGTGCATGCATATCTGTCTATGGTTTGGGGGCATTATGCCGATTCACCTTATAATTAAATATGGAGTCTATATGCGGGATATCTTTGTCTTATTCCGGACTCCATTTAAATTGGTGTAGCGAACCGATGCCATGTTTTGCCTTGTTAAGACAACATTTAAATTGCGGGGGTTCTAAATAACTTGAACCGTGTAATTAATTGTCGGGACCCCGATTCCGCTTAATATTGCCTAATTGCACCGTATCTGCATCATATCATACGCATGCTGGATCTTCTGCCGTGGTATTAAATATTGCATCCGGTGTTTCTTCTAGTGTTTGCTTCTTCGCGGACTAGGCCGATGAGTGGATGCGAGTATCGACAAGTTCTCCGGATATGATCCTTCGGCTATGTTTTCCCAGGCGAGCATCTCTCCCCCTTCTACCTATTTTGCATTTATAGTCTTTATTTCCTCCTGTTGATCTATTGCTATCCGTGTCGCGATGCTTTAGTTTCCGTGCACCAGTGCTATCCCGTGCAACCTCTATATTGCCATGGACACCTCCTAATACCTGATGTTTGGTAGATAGCTGGCCTTGCGAGTCGTAGTTGCTTGCTCAGGTGTGATCTTGTGTTGTCGAGTACCACAGTTGTTGGTATGCTGGCAGATGTTTATGGTGGAGATGCTTAATGGTGGAGATGATCATGACTTTAAATACAACTATTAAAATGCTAGATATAACTAATGCAGAGGCATCGGTGGGCAATAGATGTTATTTGGTTCTTCCACGCTCACTTGTGTCCCGTAGGACCCTTTAGTACTTGATACTGTTCCTTGATTTTTCGCACTATCCACATCCGGAGGCCGTGGACCCCCGAGCCGAGCTTGATTCATTTCTATTTCTTGGGGCCACAAAGTAGTTTGGGGCTTTATTACTATCCTGTACTTATGCCATGTTTATCGCTTTATTTAAGATTGTGCGTGGAGCACCTTATCATTAGGATCGCGGAGTGTTTTCATGTATCGACAAGCCAGTCACACTTTCGGGTTTCGATCGTTCTGCCATTGACGAAACCACAGGTCCGTTCGAGCCGCCAACTTCGCTAGGTAGCTTAGTGGGGTGGCCCCTGAAATACTTCGAATCCTGTGATCGCTTTATCGTGAATGCCTCGTTGGGTTTTGAGTTGGTTTTTCCGAGGTTGATCGAGTGTGTTGCTATTTGTGCACCTGCAGGTAAAACTTTCAAAGCCGTGTCCATGGTTATGGACGACTTGGAGCACAAGATCTCGATCATAGACAAGCATAACTAAAGTAGTGCTATAAACTTGACTTAATATATGACTAGTAATCAGATTCAACTATAACGGAATGGATATTAAAAATGCCAACAACGTGGATCTGGGTTGTTTGTTATATATGCCTAGTAAGTATTGCAACTCCAATGGAATGTGATAAAAGTGCCAACAACTGCCGGGTTTTGGGATTCCTCAGGACAATTATATCTGACTAGTAAAGGTTCCAACTACCACAGAATGGTAATTAAAACTCCACTACTTATGCTTGTGATGACTCATGCTATCTATATCTGATTAGTAAGTGCTGCAACTATAACGGAATGAGTAAAATTGCCAACTGTGTGAGTTCCTCGGTCCGACTTCCTCGTTTGGTCTCGAGGGGGAAATACCAGTTTGTCTGGTGTTAGCTTCAGGTTGGATCCGAATAGGTCTTTCTTATCCCTCTCTGATAACCGCCAGTTGTATCGAGTCTCTATAGGTTGTTTAGTGCCGCTGCCGCTTCAGACCACCATACCTATGTAGGCGAGAGCCAATTCTAGCCTCGCCGTAATCTTGGCGCTCCTCTTTTCCTTTGCCCTTTGTCGGCACCCCTTTCGCTTTTAGCAGGTTTGAGATCGACGCCGTTAGCGAGGGTTACCCTTCGGCTTGGCACAGGCGAGTTATGGACGCCATTGGTTATTCTTCAGGGCTCTTAGCCCCATTTGCATCTTGTCCGTAGTCGGACGCTCTATTGTTTTCAAGGTGATTTGGATCTTTGTATTGTATATCTGTATTCTTGACTCGTTGAGTCACTATTGTATATATATCTGTTCTGTGGGTCCCATCAAGGACTGTTGTGTAATGGTATTACTTCGTTTTCCACCCGCACGAAAGTGCTTGGTGGGCGTCCTTGAATCGTTTCTATGCGAGTTTGGCGGAAAGGGCTAAAACTTGCATAGGGCCGATTTGAGGGTGTTACAGAGTGGTATCAGAGCTCAGCAGTTGCGATACGCACAAGTCCGGCCTCTAGGATAACCTAGCTAACGGCCGGAGTAGAGTGTCAAAACTATTTTGGAAAATCGGTTGGATAGATCTGATTAGATATGCTTTTACTCCTTACCCCTCTGCTATTTTCCTCTTACCTCTGCGTGTTTTGATTCTATTCTCTTCCCTTCTTCTAGTCCAAGATTTCTCGTGGTTGGGTTTTCCGTCGCACCTTCAGGGTTTCGCTTCCTCCTTTGGTAACGGTGCTTCTACATCCGGTCGTCATGCTATCCGAGGAATCCTTCATCTGTTGGACTTCTCTTTGTTCCTTGTCGTGCCTTCTGGTGTTTTTCCGACGCGACGACATCAGCTATGCCAGATCCGATGCAGAGCCTGCATCACTCCTTTGTTCCGAACCTCGTTTGTCGAGATCTTCAGTCTAATTCCGAGAGTTGGTTGCATAATTCACCTATTCATGTGCAGAGTAATGGTTTGGGTGCGCGATGGACTGATCACCATCCGACTACTCTTATCATTCGCTTTGGTATATCGAATCGGTGGATCCAACAATTTTACTCTGTCCACGGAAGCTAGAGGTGGCTTTATTTGTTGATACCTCTACCTTCGCCCTTTGTTACCGGAGTGTCCTCTTGACGATCACGGACAACGACCTCTTGTTAGTGGTATCGCGAGGATCTACATGAACCGCGAAGATTCAGATCTCCGACCTTTTTCCCGGTACCATGAGGCGGATCTCGAGGGCGAGATCCTTTGTTAGTGGTGTCGAATTGTGGCGCCCCGCAAAACCACTACTAGAAAATCGCGTTGTTTTTGTGCATTGCATCTTCATGACCGCATGCTCATGTCATCATGTCACATTGCATTTGAGCATCGTCATGTCATCATGCATTTGTTTGTCTAAAACTTTTTTCTAAAAGCCTAGTTTTGTTTTCTAAATATTCCCCGTCTTAACTTCAAATCAAAACTCCGTTCTTTTCCGGGTCTTTTATTTGTCTAAAAAATATTTACAAAAGTCTTTTTTTAAATTAAAATAAAAGTTTATATTATTTTTGGGAGGCAGCCAGCCAGGCCCGAAAGCCCGGCCGGCCACCTCCAAACCCTAGTCTAAAAATATCTGGTTCTATTCCTAATTCTACCCAATCCTATTCTACCCAGCCTCCAAACCGAAGTATAATAAAATAAATAACTAAAGTAATCTAAAGTACGACACAGCGGTTTGGAAAGTACAAAAAAAGTTGTTCGAAACCTATCAATGTTGGATCTAATTTTAAAGATCTCGGCACGAGGATCTCAAAAGTGAAAATGGTTTATAATTTAGACAACGATTTTCAAGATATTTTATTTTGAATCATCGAATTTAAAAAATAAAAGAGTAAATCTATACTCACACCCTCTGTATCTCCTTCTCTCTCATCTTAATCCCACTTTGATTCTGGTTCTGACACTTGTCAAACATGCAGAGCTTTGCTAGAAGGAGTGCGTGAAGGAGAAGACGTCACTGCACGGGACGAGATCTTTGCGAAGGTCGGCTTTTTTTATAATTTGCGTTGTGACTCACATACCTTTTAGTGTTCCATGGCTCATGTACCTGTGACGCCTAAATAGTAGGCGCCTTTGAACCACCTCGGGTCGTGCCTTCACGGGCCGGCACGTCATGGGCCGGGCCAGGCACGCCACTTAACGGGTCGTGTGGTGTGCCCGACTGGTGCCATGCCTAGGCTGTTACCCCAAGCCCACGTGTCGTCACGACATAGCCCGTTAAGAGCGGCCCGTTAGGCCCGTTTAGCTAACATGCCGTGTCCAGCCCTTAAGGTGAAGCTCACCGGCCGGCACGACACGGTCCGTTAGTTTAATGTGCCTAGGTGGGCCGTGTCGCGCTAGACACGGTAAGGTCTTACCGGGCCGGGCCGTGTCATGGTTGGCCCATTGGCCAGGTATGCTTTGAACATAACTAGGGATGTAAATGGATCGGATCTGATATAGCAATGGGCGTGCTAGGTGTCCCCCGGGGGATAATTTCACCTATCCCCCGGGTCCCTAGGCTGCCACGTGTCCCAACATAGGGTCTAATCCCGTTGTTGCTACAAAAGGTTCGAATTTGCTACAATATGTCTCGCTTTTGCTACATGTAGCGAAAACGGTTCAGTCTAGAAAATAGGAAAGTAGACTAGACCTCGCCGGAGATTTCGCTGGTGACCGTGTAGCAAAAAAAATCCTAATGTCGCAAATCCGACTTCGCCGGAGACTCTCGCCAGGAAAAACCTCGTCGGAGATCTCGTAGCAAAAGTTTTACACTATTGTAGCAAAACCAGAGAAAAGTGGTAGTAGAAAAATATGCTAATGTAGGAAAAACCCAACCTCGTCGGAGACTTTCACCGGGAGAACTCGCCAGATACCTCGTAGCAAAAAAATTGCAAAATCACAAAAAGGTTGTAGCAAAATCAAAGAACAAATGTAGCGAAAAATTCGTATTAGCGTAGCGAAAACCAACTTCGCTGGAGAAAAACGCGACATCGCCTGAGATAGGAACACCATACACCCATGGTAGCAAAAGCAAGTAGCAACATAGTAAACCCAATGTAGCAAAGCTATATGCCGTCAGTAGCAAAAACGTACACCCATGGTAGCAAAAAGCCACCGGTCGTCGGTAGCAATGTTGTGCGCCTAAGATAGCAAAGTCGTGCATCGTTTGTAGCAACTCCGGTAGCAAACTTGGCTAGAGAAGGGCCATGGCCGGAGGTATGTCCAACGTCCTTGACGCTGGCCTGCAGCGACGGGCGCCGATGGTCGTTGGAGCCCGCCGATGACCTCCCATGGCTCTCGCATAGAGGGCACAAGAGATGTCGTCCTGTAGCGACGGGCGCCGATGGCCGCTAGCAAGGAGAGGAGTCGGAGCCCGCCGATGACCTCCCTTGCTCTCGCATGGAGGGCACTAGAGATGCCCATGGCTGCAGGGGCGATGAGGTATGGGCGGCAACACCAGCAGCTGTGGATGGTGTGTGCGGAGATGGGAGGGCCGGCGGCCTCTCGGTCCGACGACAGGGACTAGCTCAGGTGACGAAGCCCCTGGTTCCATCGATTTGGAGAAGGTAAGAAAGCGTCGGAGAGGAGGAACTGCAAGAAAAGGGCTAAGGTAGGTGGTGGGCCTGGATATAGTACGCGTGATTGCGACTTGCCCGCGAGGAGCGACCCGGGGGATTGATCCCTTGGATAATCGTATCATTTCCCTATTGCAATTTCCATATCCTTTACCATATGTTTTTGGCAGATTTGGATCGGAGCGGATAATAGCCGAACGTGGAAACGATGCGGATTATATCGGATTGCGAATATGGAGCTGATTCGAAGCGGTCTCGGATTAGAAAAGGATAATCGAAGAAATACACATAGAAAAGAATATGTAATTTATGCAAAAAAAATACAAAAAAAATGCAACACTTGATAGTGGTAGTATAATGCGCAAGATTGTTCATAGCATAGTATAACATACATACGTAGCATGCATAGCTGGCTCGTAGACTAACTAAGTTGTGTAGATATCAGGGATGTGCAAAATTTATCGGATTATCCTATTTGGGTATATCGGATAATTGGCATAGAATATCCGATTATCCCTATCTATTAGATATCGTCAATACCATATCCGTCGGATATATCCGCTAGACAAATATTCGCATACGTGTTCATGTTTGCCGGATATCTAAAATGCATAACATATACTCAAAACGGACGCGGATTTGGATTCGGAGCAGAATTTTATCTGTACCGTTTACATCCCTAAACATAACAGTGTTCAGTAGCGCAATCAGATTCAGTTACCGCACCTGGGCCTGGGGTCGCGGACGCGCTTGCCCATTTGCCTCCAAAATCCCGCCTCTTCTCTGCTCCTTCCTAGCAGGCACGGCTACTCTCTCCTATCCACAAACAAGTAACCGCCTGTTGCGTCGATCCACATTCTCCGGCAGCGGCAGCTCGAGCTCACAACCACATTTCCCAGCATCGGCGCACATGGAGCCCGCGGCGGCGACGTCCTTCCCGGTGGCGGGTGACCCGTCGCCCCGGCCGGCACCGCGGACAGCCCATCTCGGCCAGAGCCCGGCGCGGCGCGGATGGGTCCGATGGGCGGTCCTGGCGATCGTGTCGCTCGGCCTCACCGCCAGCTTCGCCTTGGCCCTGTACCAGGTGCGCGACAGCCCGCGGGACTTCGGCTTCGTGGTGGCCACCTACTACTTCGTCGCGCTGCTCTGCTGCTGCCTCGCGAAGCTGAACCACCTGCCGCGCGACGGCCCGGCCGCGGCGCCCGTGCGGTGGCGGGTCAGGCTCGCCGTGTGGGGGATCTCGGTGGCGCTTGCGTACGGGATCGCCAACCGCGCCGCCGACGCCATGCCGGACCTGGGGCTACAGATCGCCGTCTGGGTGATCACCGGCGCAGGCATAGGCGTCGGGTTCTACTTCCTTTTTCTCCGTCCGGACGTCGGTTGCCGGACTGACAGTGTTCCTCACGAGGTGTCCCCGGAGCAGAGGGTTTGAGGAACTGATACATTCTAGTACTAGAGTTTAGGCATTGTTTCATTTTTTTAATCTTGTAAAGCAACTAGATGAAGTGATTCGGGATAAAATTGAATTGTGTACTGCAAATTAAATCTCCTAAATAATTGGCAAAGATAATACGAAAAATCCCGTTCTGGTAGAATTTTTTACATTGTGTGACTTGATTCCGTTGTCATAGAGGTTAATATAAAAACAGCTGCGTACTAATTCAAACAATAGTCAATAATAAACACTCTCTCTGTTCAAAATTATAAGATATTCTGTTTAGGCTCAACCTCGTCGAGCCCGTCATTGGCACAATGTTGTATTGGATTAGTAAGCATGTAGATAGCTGAAATATTATGACAATAGATAATGGTCGCATGCTCAATAG
This sequence comes from Avena insularis, assembly GCA_023614405.1. Lineage (NCBI taxonomy): Eukaryota > Viridiplantae > Streptophyta > Magnoliopsida > Poales > Poaceae > Avena > Avena insularis. The sequence continues at coordinate 418,744,052 of CM042693.1, read as the reverse complement.
GACGATGAAACTATGAGAGAAGCTGACACAACCAAACGGTTTCATCCACGGCATGAGCTATTGCATGGTATTCAACCTCCGCGGAATAGCGGGAGACCGTAAACTAGCGTTTAGTCAACCACGAAATCAAATTTTTGCCCAGGAACACACAACATCCTGTTGTTGATTGACGAGTATCCGAACAACCTATCCAATTTGCATCAGAGTATGATGTCAAAGAAGGAGAGGAAGAGTTGATATGCAGACCATGATCAAGGGAACCTTTGAGACACCGGAGAATGCATTTGATGTGATTGAAGTGAAAAAGACAAGGATCGTGCATAAATAAACAACCTTGCTGAACTGATTAGGAAATATCAGGGAGAGTGATTGTAAGATATTGCAGCGGTGATGCTTCCATATAGAGTTCCATCGGGAAAGGTTTTGCCATAAGAAGACAATTTTGAACCAACATCGACAGGGGTACGAGAAGGCTAACAGTACAACATATCAACATGAGAGAATATCAAGGATGTACTAGCGTTGAGAGAGGAAGATACCAGTGGAATCACGAGTAACTGCAATGCCTAAGAAGTGATGAAGATGACCGAGATCAGTCATGGAGAACTCGTACTAAAGAAGAGGCAGTGAGGATAATGTCATCAACACAGACAAGTAAATAGATTGTTTGTGTATCAGAGTGATGGATAAAGAGAGCGGAATCAGAGATATAGGGAACAAAGCCAATGGACCGAAGGTAGGTGGCGAAACGTTGGAACCATGCACAAGGTGCTTGTTTCAGACCATAAAAGATTTTTTAAAGGAGGCAGACGTGATTGGAAAGGGATGGATCCTCCAATCCAAGAGGTTGCTGGCAATATACTATTTCATTGAGGGATCCATGAACAAAAGCGTTTAGAACATTGGCTTGATAGATAGGCCAGTTGGAGGAGATGGCAAGGCTTAGAATAGTCCAAATGGTGCTTGGTTTGACTGCGTGAGAGTAATTTTCGTCATAGTTGATTACATGCTGTTGAGAAAATTCATGGCATGCCCGTCGGGACTCATAGCGGGACAGACTGCCGTCATAATGAAACTTTAGACAAAAGACCCATTTGCCAGAAACTATACTGCCGTTGGAAGGACGAGAGATGAGTCGCCATGTGTTGTTTTGACAAGGGCTTGGAACTTGACTTTCATGGCATCGACCCAACTAGGATCGAGGAGAGCGGCTTTATATGATTTTGGTACACGTATATAGTAGGAGAAGTAGTAAGATTATCGTGACAAGTAGGAAAGCGAAAGCCATATTTTGCACGGGTGCGCATAGTGTGATCATTGGTTGGAATGACTACGGGAATGGAATGAGATGGAGGAGCTAGCGGAGATAGGGAAGGAGATGTAGTCGATCCATGGGAGCTCGTGTAACCTCCCAGGATTTGTGGTCTAAAACAGAGAGTAAGTAGTGGTGTACATTGTATTCATGCATATAATTTCGCGCAAAATTAAAAGTGGTGTAGAGGGATCGAGGTCTCTCTTATTCTGATGGAAACGTCAGGACATGTGCGATGGATTTCGACGTGACCTCTATTGAATTTTTGTGTTTTGAGGGGTAAATAATTCAAACATATATTTGAATTTCAAATGTAAATTCAAATGTATTAAGAAAATTCACAAATTTAATTATAGAATAATTAAATACTTAGAAGTAATTGGAATTCTTGAATAAAGTTATATGATATTACAATAGATAAATAATAATAAAGTAAAGTGGAACAAATAAATAAAAGTATAAAGAAATACTTTATTACATTGATATAAATATTGCAATGTCTTTACAATATTCTAAATAGAAAAGAATTACAAAAGAAGGAAAATGGAAAAATCCTAAACTAAATATCTATCTACTTCTTTAAGATTTTTTTCTTCTTCACTTTCATTCCTACAAAACAAAAATAAAGAAAAGGAAATAAAAGAGAATTAATTGGTTAGTATTTTACTCTCAGAATTGAAATGAGTGCATTGCTAAATCATCACCGAGTAATTTTAATAGGGCCAAAATATTGTATCTGTTCTTATCAGAATTGTCTTAGACAAAGCATCACGGATGGGACAAATTACACTTAGGCAAGCTCAAAAGATATATCCTTATAGCAGAAAATATCTAATCAGCCGAACACATCCTCATGCTCATGGGAACAACTTCCTGGCCTATATACTTGAGCCAGTAGGTCCCACATGTAAATAGGGCCAGCCCATATGGTGGGACAGAGGGGCGCTCGCTCAGTGCCCCATGAGATAGGGCCCCCGTTTAAGACATGTTTGTGTATCTGTATTAGTCTTCAATTTTTAAGACCCAATAATCTAGAATAATTATGAAAATACATATGGTCCAACCAATAGCATACCATGCCTCTATTCTGACTCCTCTTTCCCGAAAAGATATTCCGAGATTTCTGCATTTCTGAATATATTTTTCTCGATGTCAGATTTGTTTGGCAACACCGAATGTGTGAAACAACACTAGCCTCCGTATGTGTTTACAAGGTTATGAGTATTTATTAGTGAAGACTAACGATAAAACCATATAACTATACTATTCCGCAAGCGGTCTCCTCCGATTCTCAATAGTTCTGGTTGTCCTTGTCATACATGCAGTGGCAGACCCAGGAATAAACAAAAGGGGCTGACTTATAACATGTCTAATTTTTTGCTAGATAATAAAAAAGTACGTTATAGCATAGTACATACTCCCTCCATTCCAAAATATAAGACGCCTCAGCATTGGTCAAAAGTCAATTTTTACTAACTTTTTGAATGGACAAAATAAAAAAATATACTTTATGATCTATCTACTGATATTGAATTAGTATTGTAAATGTTTATATTTTTTGTGTATAATCTTGGTCAAACTTAGGAAATTTACTTTTGACTAATCCTTAGACGTCTTATATTTTAGAACAGAGCGAGTAATAAATTATACAAATGTTGATAGTCTCCAAATGACTCTTAACGTGAACAAGATATTCTCGCTAGGTAAATACCAATTACCAAGGGAAGGTCTAATCTATCACACTATATGGTCATGAACATGTGAGATTGGAGACTTGAAAAGAACCCTGAAGATAAGAAGAAGATTGCTCAGATCAAAATTCAAGGAAAAATACCTGCCGACAAATTCCTGGGCAGTTCTTCCTGTTCTTGTGATGTTTTGCCTATGGGAGGAGCAGAAGGCTACATCCTACATGCCTGAAGGAGGCCACACCCATGCTCACGCGGCTATGATACTAGAGTGCTTGTGCGGTGGCCCGCGGTAGCAGATCAAGGCATCAAGTGATCAGCAGAACCACAGCTAGGGTGTTCAGTTGGGGACAAAAGTTGGGTTTGCGTAGTCTTCGTAATGGTCGTGCCTGCTGCACACTTTGTCGGTTGTAGCTCTCTTGGTAGCTCTTTCTAGTGCGTGGGTGTGTTGTCCACACTTGTAAGTTGGGTTCAGCATCTTGTATCTTTTCGCCGTTCTTGGTGCTATTATTAATTTATCGCCGGGCCTTTAGCCTACTTTCTAAAAAAAGTTGGGGACAAAAGAAAGGGTGACATTGTGGCATGATGGATCCTCGATCGATAGGGACGACGCACGACGCTTGGTTGGCTCGATCGATCACCTCATCTATTCATTGATGGGCAAAGCAGGAATAATGGATGGGCCGGAAGGGTCTGAGCAGCACATGAATTGGCATTTTAGACAAAATATGACATATCCGCTCCCTTTCTCACATGGTATGCTTTTTAATAGTATATAAACCAACAATGGCATATTCAAAATAGTAGAAGCTAATAGTTTTAAATGGCACAAGCAAAAGTTTATTAAGCAAAGCTACAACATATCAGATGTGTAACAAGCCAAGCACCACACTAAGGTATCTGCAAGCCTTAGGAAATTCTTCAAATCATATTTCTACTAATCAACAATAAATCATTAAATGTACTAATGTCATTAGTGAGACGCAAGTGCATCCACTTTCACTCACATATTAATGTCCGAAAACCTGACAGGCTCACTTTCAGGGGCATAGTTAACCATTCCACTATTAACCATAATCAGTAGGTATGCTTTTGAATAGTATAGAAACCTATACTCACTTTCACACCCTACATACAAACACAAGCATCAATAAAATCCTTCATAAGTAAATAGCATCATTTGGTTATAGAAAGGATTTATGCTAGCAACTAAATCTTGAGATGGTTAGCTACAACACCAAATCTGGTTAACTGGTGTTCTTAAGTAATAAATTATTCTCAACTAAGGTACCACAACATTGATCCTATCATTAACCAAATGGTACATGCATAACTTGTTGGGTCCGCAGCATAGAAAACAAAAAATTTCCTACGATGAGAACTACACGCCAAGATCTATCTACTAGGTACAAAGCAACGGGTGGACATACATCCAATGAGAACTTACCCTCGAAGACAACGAGTTTTGTTAACGAGTAGGAACTCGTGGTTGATGTAGTCGTACACTTGCCGATCTCAAGATCGTGAGGAAGTCCGAGCGCCGCAACTCAGCAGCGCATCCGTACTCGCACACATGTTCAAGCCACCAGACAACCTCCACCTCCAGCGATCCAGTGGAAGCAGCAACTCCTTCCAGACGAAATGTCACCGGGAACATGTATCTCGCTAATCCGAGACCATGGGAGAATAATTCTAGAGGGGGAGAGAGATCCTTCACAAGGAGGTGTGAGGAAGGAGGAAGAGGGTGGCCTTTTATAGAAGGAGGGGGTACCCCCTCTCTCCATGGCCGGCGCATGGGGGGGGTGACCCCTCACCTCCCCCATTCATGTGGTGGTAACCCCTCCATATTAAAATGCCTTTTCACATTCCCCTTTAAAGTCCCTACTTTAAATGCATTAAAATTCTCCAAGTTTAATGCTCTCTCATTTAATAAAACTATTTTATTAAATTTATTCAGAATTTTGTTAATTACTTTAATTAACAAACATTCACATATAGACCCTTGCAATATTTCAATATTACATGCAGAACCACTTTCTGCAATTTCACCCGAAACAATTTCCGGTTTCTATCGAAACAATTCCTGCGCTTTGCAATTCTTTCGTCTAAAACATATGTGCTCCAAAATGGTGTCCGGTAACTCTTAAGTGTGTCACCCTACGGTTCGCGAATAATGAAGACATGATTGAGACTCCTCTCAGATCAATAGGCAGAAGCGGGACCTGGAGATCCATACTGACTCCTGCATATTCAACGATGACTTCTGTGATCGTGAGAACCTTTAACGCTTGTAACTAAACCCCTTTGTCTCTTGATATAATACATGTCCGAGATTCGATCATTAGTATCCAAATACCTAGTTTGATCTCGTTACCGACATGCACTCTTTTCTTGTTCCCGTGATATAACATTCTAGTGATCACATCACTTGCTTGCAAGCTATCTCAATGTGATATCACCGAGAGGGCCCAAAGTATATCTATCCGTCATCGGGATTGACAAATTACACTCTTGATCCATGAGCCTCAACATAACACCTTCGTAGTACTGAACCCATCTTTATAGTCACCCTGTTACGGTGTGACGTTTGATGTTATCAAGATACTCTTCAGGTGTTAGCAATTAACATGATCTCATGGTCTAAGGATAAAGATTACTTCATATGATGTTATAGCAATATAAACATAATGACTTGATCGTAGTGCTATACTTCGGATGAATGTTCATCACATCATTCCACCAATAGTGTGACCTTGTTATTAACAACATCCAATGTCCATGATCAGGAAACCTTGATCATCTTGTTAATCAACAAGCTAGTCTATAAGAGAGGCATAACTAGGAACCCTTTTTGTTTATTAAACACACATGTATTGATGTTTCCGATCAATACAATTCTAGCATGCAAAATAAACATCTACCATATATGAGGAATGCATAATAACAACTTTATTATTGCCTCTCAGGGCATGTTTCCTTCAGTCTCCCACTTGCACTAAAGACAATAATCTAGTTCACATAGTGATAAATCTAACACCCATGGAGTTCTGGTGTTGATCATGTTTTGCACTAGGGAGAGCTTTTAGTCAACGGATCTGCTACATTTAGGTCCATGTGTACTTTACAAATCTTTATATCTCCATCCTTGACATGCTCGCGGATGGAGTGAAACCGACGCTTAATATGCTTGGAATTCTTGTGAGACCTCGGTTCCTTTGCATTGGCTATGGCTCCATTTTTGTCACAATAGATCACCATTGGGTCCAATGCACTAGGAACCACACCTAGTTCCGTAATGAACTCTTTCATCCAAACCGCTTCCTGCTACCGCTTCACGAAGAACATATTCCGCCTCCGTCGTTGATCCAGCCACCACAGGTTGTTTGGAACTACTCCAACTAACTGTTGCTCCGTTGAAGAGAAATACGTATCCGTATTGAGACTTAGAGTCATCCGGATCGGTGCCAAAGCTAGCATCGACATAACACTTAGCGACTAGCTCTTCTTCACCTCCGTATATAAGAAACATATCCCTAGTTCTTCTCAAGTACTTGAGGATGTTCTTGACCGCTATCCAGTGTTCCAAACCTGGATCAGATTGGTACCTACTAGTCAAACTAATAGCATGTGCCACATCCGGTCTTGTATATAGCATGGCATACATTATAGAGCCTATGGCCGATGCATAGGGGATATTATCCATCTTCTCTCTTTCTTCCGCCGTAGCCGGACTTTAAGTCTTACTCAATGTCTTGCCTTGCAACATAGGTAAGAACCCCTTCTTACTTCCGCCCATATTAAACTTATTTAATATCTTATCAAGGTATGTACTCTGCGATAGCCCAATTAGGCGCCTTGATCTATCTCTATAGATTTTAATGCCTAATATATATGACGCTTCACCAAGGTCTTTCATCAAAAATTTGCTGTTTAGATAACTTTTAACACTGTTTAAAAGATCTATATCATTTCCAATCAATAATATGTCATCCACATATAATATCAAAAATGCCACATTGCTCCCACTCACTTTCTTGTAAATACAAGCCTCTCCATAAGTTTGGCCCAATCCAAACTCTTTGATCACCTCATCAAAGCGGAGATTCCAACTTTGGGATGCTTGCTTTAGTCCATAGATGGATCGCTGAAGTTTGCATACCTTATTAGCATCCTTAGGATTGACAAAACCCTTAGGTTGTATCATATACAACTCTTCTTCAATATTACCATTGAGGAACGCAGTTTTGACATCCATCTGCCATATTTCATAATCGAAATATGTAGCAATTGCTAATATAATCCTAACTGACTTAAGCATCGCTACGGGAGAGAATGTCTCATCGTAGTCAACTCCTTGAATTTGTCGAAACCCCTTTGCGACAAGTCGAGCCTTATAGATGGTCACATTACCATCAACATCGGTTTTTCTTTTGAAAATCCATTTATTCTCAACGGCCTTTCGATCATGAGGTAAGTCCACCAAGGTCCAAACTTGGTTCTCGTACATGGATTCCATCTCGGATTTCATGGCTTCTAGCCATTTGTTGGAATCCGGGCTCATCATCGCTTCTTCATACGTCGCAGGGTCATCCATTTCATCAACCATGAAATTCACAACAGGATTGCCGTACAGTTCAGGAGCTGCACGTGTCCTTCTTGACCTGCGAGGTTCGGTAGTGTCCTCTTTCGGAGTTTCATGATCAATATCATTAGCTCTCTCTTCATTAGGTGAAGTCAACTCTGAAACAACTTCCGGTGCTGCACTACTCGCCATTTCATGAAGAGAAGGTTCAATAACCTCTTCGAGTTCTACCTTCCGACTACTCACACCTTTCGCGAGAAACTCCTTCTCAAGAAAGGATCTATTCTTGGCATCAAAAACCTTGCCCTCGGATCTGTGATAGAAGGTATACCCAATCGTTTCCTTAGGGTATCCTATGAAGACGCATTTTCCGCTTTGGGTTCGAGTTTATCTGGCTGAAGTTTCTTCACATAAACATCGCATCCCCAAACTTTAAGAAATGACAACTTAGGTTTGTTTCCAAACCATAATTCATACAGTATCGTTTCAACGGATTTAGATGGTGCCCGATTTAAAGTGAATGCAACTGTTTCCAGTGCATAACCCCAAAATGACAGTGGCAAGTCAGTCAGAGACATCATAGATCGAACCATATCCAATAAGGTACGATTACGACGTTCCGACACACCATTACGTTGTGGTGTCCCGGAAGGCGTGAGTTGTGAAACTATTCCACACTCTTTCATGTGTGTGCTAAACTCGTAACTTAGATACTCTCCTCCTCGGTCGGACCGTATAAATTTGATATTTTTATTACGATGATTTTCCACTTCATTCCGAAATTCCTTAAACTTTTCAAAAGTTTCAGACTTGTGTTTCATCAAATAGATATACCCGTATCTAGTCAATTCATCCGTGAAAGTAACAAAATAACGATATCCACCTCGCGCCGACACACTCATTTGTCCACACACATCAGTATGTATGATTTCCAATAAATCTGTCGCCCGTTCCATTGAACCGAAAAACAGCGTTCTAGTCATCTTGCCCATAAGGCATGGCTCACATGTATCAAATGATTCAAAATCAAGTGATTCCAAAAGTCCATCAGAATGGAGTTTCTTCATGCGTTTAACACCAATATGACCTAGACGGCAGTGCCACATATATGCAGATATATCATTATCAAGTTTAATCTTTTTAGCATTAACATTATGAATATGCATAATATTACTATCGAGATCCATCAGAAATAAACCATTCAACATAGGTGCATGACCATAGAAGATATCATTCTTATAAATCGAACAACCATTGTTTTCAGATTTAAAGGAATAACCACTTTGCATCAAACACGATCCGTATACAATGTTCATGCTCAGTGCAGACACCAAATAACAATTATTTAGGTTTATAAATAATCCTGATGGCATATGGAGAGGTAGCGTACCGACGACGATCACATCAACTTTTGATCCATTGCCGACCCGCATCCTGACCTCATCCCTTTCTAGCTGTCGCTTGTTCCGTAGCCCCTTAACCGAGTTACATATATTAGCAACCGATCCCGTATCAAATACCCAGGTGCTACTGCGAGTACTAGTTAAGTACACATCAATAACATGTATATCACATATACCTTTGTTTGCCTTGCCGGACTTCTTGTCCGCCAAATACTTGGGGCAGTTGCGCTTCCAATGGCCAGTCCCCTTGCAATAGTAGCACTCGGTATCAGACTTAGGGCCAGCTCGGGGTTTCTTTTCAGGCGCGGCAACAGATTTGCCACCCTTCTTTCCCTTGTGCTTGCCTTTCTTGTCCTTCTTGAAACCGGTGGTCCTATTGATCATCAACACTTGATGTTCTTTCCTAATCTCCACTTCTGCAGTCTTAAGCATTCACAGAAGCTCGGGAAGAGTCTTCTTCATGCCCTGCATATTATAGTTCATCACGAAGCTCTTGTAGCTAGGTGGCATAGATTGGAGAACATGATGTATGCCCAAGTCAATGGGAATCGTTATTCCCAAGGACACAAGCTTATCGGCGTACCCAGACATTTTGAGTACATGCTCACTGACGGAGTTGTTCTCCTCCATCATGCGGCTAAAGAACTTTTCAGTAGCATTATAACTCTCTACGACAGCATGGGTATCGAAAATCATTTTCAGTTCCTCTATGGTATCAAAGGCATTGCCATTTTCGAAACGCTTTCGAAGTTCTGGCTCTAGCCCATACAGTATGCCGCAATGAACTAAGTTGTGGTCCTCCTGACGAGTCACATAGACATTCTTTTCCTCGTCAGGGGCATCAGGAGCTGGTGGGGGGCCTAGCGGCGCATCTAGCACATATTGCTTTTGTGCAGCAGTGAGGAGAATCCTCAAATTCATAGCCTAGTTGGTGAAGTTACTACCATTCGCAGCAAGTTTCTCTTTCTCCATGAACACATTGAAATTAAAAGCAGGTGGTGCCATCTACAACAGAATTTGTAAAGTTTATTTAGACTAAGTTTATGATAGATTGAGTTCAACTAATCCAAATTACTAATGAACTCCCACTCAAAAACGACATCCCTCGTGTCCTTTTGGTGATTACATGAACCAAATCCACTACACCAAGTCCGATCATCACATGAGTTGATGTAGCTTCAAAGGCGAGCATCTATATGGGCATCATATCAACTATATGACTCATGCTTAACCTTTCGGTCCATGTTCCGAGGCCATGTCTATACATGCTAGGCTCTCCAAGTAAGAACCTTAGTATTCGCGTGTGTAAAACTGTCTTACACCCGTTCCTATGAAAGCGTAGATTCGAGTACACCCGATCATCAAGTGATGTCTCGAAACATGATCCACAGAACGGTGCATACTCAAGGAAGAACACATTTTTATGTTGATATCTAAATGAGGGATCATCTTACAATGCTATAGAAAGCTCCAAACTAGCAGTATAAGATGCTAACATCTAATGTGTAAAGTGAGATGATATGGTCCATGCATTTGATCTATATCACTTGCATCGTGGTATGATCTCTATCATTCCTTTGTGTGTAAGGCCAAGGTCTATGGAACTTACACGTTGAGTGTGTTGTAAGAGTATCTATCATACATCTACTTACAACAATACCATATCAATACACTAGCCTAGCAACGATCTAAACTAGACGCCTCTAATTTATCAATTGCAAGTTTTACGTGGCTTAGGGCTTTCAGAGATAGAACCGTTCTCACCTACGAACATGAACCACAACAAGGATAACTAAGTTATTAGCAACTCGTTGTAAATCAAATATTGACTATAGTAGGAGAGACAGACACCCGCCAGCCACTTATGCAAAACTAGTTGCATGTCAGTCGTGGAACCGGTCTCATGTACGATGACATGTAAGGTTGGTCCGGGCCGCTTCATCCCACTATGCCACCAATATCCAAAATACATAGAAGATGCAATAACATGATCATCATCGCCCACATATAAACATATGTGTACTACCCGTGCAAAGCACCTACGCATAGATCAGGCTCTGATACCACTGTTGGGTCCGCAGCATAGAAAACAAAAAATTTCCTACGATGAGAACTACACGCCAAGATCTACCTACTAGGTACAAAGCAACGGGTGGACATACATCCAACGAGAAATTACCCTAAAAAACAACGAGTTTTGTTAATGAGTAGGAACTCGTGGTTGATGTAGTCGTACACTTGCAGATCTTAAGATCGTGAGGAAGTCCGGCGCAACTCAATGCAGCATCCGTGCTACTTTCGCACCGTTCAAGCCACGGACAACCTCCACCTCCTCGCTCCGGGGATCCAGTGAGCGAGAACCCCTTCGCACGAAATGCCACAGGAACATGTATCTCGCTAATCCGAGACCATGGGGAATAATTCTAGAGGGAAGAGATCCTTCACAAGGAGGTGTGAGGAAGAAGGAGGAAGAGGGTGGCCTTTTATAGGAGGAGGGGTACCCCTCTCTATGGTCAAGCATGGGGGGGTGACCCCTCACCTCCCCCATTCATGTGGTGGTAACCCCTCCACATTAAAATGCCTCTTCACATTCTCCTTTAAAGTCCCTACTTTAAATGCATTAAAATTCTCCAAGTTTAATGCTCTCTCATTTAATAAAACTCTTTTATTAAATTTATTCAGAATTTTGTTAATTACTTTAATTAACAAACATTCACATATAACCCCTTGTAATATTTCAATATCACATGCAGAACCACTTTCTACAATTTCATCCGAAACAATTTCCGGTTTCTATCGAAACAATTCCTGCGCTTTGCAATTCTTTCGTCTGAAACATATGTGCTCCAAAATGGTGTCCGATAACACTTAAGTGGGTCACCCTATGGTTCGCGAATAATGCAGACATGATTGAGACTCCTCTCAGATCAATAGTCAGAAGCGGGACCTGGAGATCCATACTGACTCCTGCATATTCAACGATGACTTCTGTAATCGTGAGAACCTTTAATGCTTGTAACTAAATCCTTTTGTCTCTTGATATAATACATGTCCGAGATTCGATCATCGATATCCAAATACCTAGTTTGATATCGTTACTGACATGCACTCTTTTCTCGTTCCCGTGATATAACATTCTAGTGATCACATCACTTGCTTGCAAGCTATCTCAATGTGATATCACCGAGAGGGCCCAGAGTATATCTGTCCATCATCGGGATTGAAAAATTCCACTCTTGATCCATGAGCCTCAACATAACACCTTCGTAGTACTGAACCCATCTTTATAGTCACCATGTTACGGTGTGTCGTTTGATGTTATCAAGATACTCTTCAGGTGTTAGCAATTAACATGATCTCATGGTCTAAGGATAAAGATTACTTCGTATGATGTTATAGCAATATAAACATAATGACTTGATCGTACTGCTATACTTCGGATGAATGTTCATCACATCATTCCACCAATGGTGTGACCTTGTTATTAACGACATCCAATGTCCATGATCAGGAAACCTTGATCATCTTATTAATCAACAAGCTAGTCTATAAGAGAGGCATAACTAGGAACCCTTTTTGTTTATTAAACACACATGTATTGATGTTTCCGATCAATACAATTCTAGCATACAAAATAAACATCTATCATATATAAGGAATGCATAATAACAACTTTATTATTGCCTCTCAGGGCATATTTCCTTCATAACTAGATCAAGTAAAAGCTCTCTAGCAGAAAACACGGTATTTACCATCAGTTTTAGCACTAGAAAGCTACTAAAGCTTAGAATGTAGATTAGATGCACCAAGGCATCTATATATATCATATCTAGCCACCAAAACATCAGTAAGTAATGGTTTCAACCATACACTAGAAAAATACCAAGATTCAGTAGTGTCAACTTGTCTCATAAATTTCACTTGATTGTTCATGCTAGCATAAACACAAGTTAGCCAGCAGGAACCATAGAGTGTGAGAGGGAATCTATCCAAATAGATTACCTAATTTAGGCCAGTACCAGGGCTACCAAAATTAACAACAACAACAAAATATGATCTGGACCTAAATGAACATGAGTCAAGAGCCTAGTTTTCTCAACATAGAGCACCATTAGGTGTTGCTAAGAAATTAGGGTTACCATAGATAGACATGAGAGTGAAGCACCTACCTTTGGCAAGCCTAGGGCTTGACAAAGAGGAAGTAGACAATGGAGGCGTTGTAGGGGCGATGGCGACCATGACATGGTAGCACGAGGAGCACCGCAATGCTCATGCCAAGCCATGCCTACAACACCACAACACCAGCACCATGTTCCCACTTCACCAGAGGGCACTGCCAGGTCACCGTCTAGGTTCGAGAACCAAATTGGCTAGAACACTAATCGCTGGTAGGGCAACATGGCCAGGTGCGAGAACATCCATCAAATCCAATTGGATCAATCAATGCAGAAGACAACACAACATCGATTGACACTGACGACGGCATATGGAGTGGCTGGAGTTGCCAGAATCGAGAAGTAAGGGCGACGGTGCCCTGGTTGTCGCTAGAGAGGAAGGGAGGGGGAGAAATCATGGGAGAGAGGGGTGGGCTAGGCTGGTATGACCGGCTGGCCCGAGAGGTTAGCGTTAGACTAACCCAGTGGGCTAACCAATGTGTTGGGCTGGCTTGTGGGCTAGGCCCTGATATAAAAAGGAAAGAAGAAAAAAAATAAAGAAATAGAATAGAGATTACCAAAATAACCCTGTAATACTTTTAGCCCTAGAAAAATACAAAGAAATCTAAAAAATACATATGATATATCAAAAGGTTCACAAAAATAAGATCTATCTAGGGAAATGAAAAATTTCTTGGTTGAGTTAAATAAAATGCAACTAAAAATTTAATCCATTAAGGTTCTCAATGAAATAAAAAAATAGGAAACATCGTAAAAATAAATAAAAATCACTTTTGTGTATAAAACATGATCTACTATATTGGAAACATACTAAATATGAAATTCTAAGTCATTTTGGTATTACTAAAAATAAGGGTTATAAATAGAGTTTATAAAATCTTTTTCTTGTATTAAAATAAAAGAAATGTATTTATTTTATCACCTATAAATCAAAATAAATCAATTTTTAGCTTTATTAAACTAATTAGGATTTATTGTAATATAAAAATATAAATTCTTGTCTTGAAATCAAAAGAAAATACTTTCAATACTTTAGATCATTTTAATTGAAGAGACAATTACTGTTACCCCAATGACTTGGGTAAAACACATAAACAAGGATAAATAACTTATACCATTAACTTGATTACATTATTCTTTAAAATTAGATCAATTAGAAATTTTTATAAAGTTATTTTCTTTAAGCAATAATATAAATTCTCAATTCCATCTAAATACTTAAAACCATAACAAACTATTGAAGTCATATATTTATACAACCATAAAGTCAACCTTATCCCTAGGATTATGATAGAAAACCAAGTCTTGAACCTTGAGTTATACCAATGATAAACCCTAATCTTAGCATATGATGTCAAAACAAGTTACCATTTGACATCATCACTCTTCAACTCAACGAGTTATGTTACCACTTAATGACATTATCCTCCTGGAGGATACATTCCATATACCATATACCTAAGACCATAATCATAGCTTATAATAGAACCTAAATGGTTATTACTGATCAAGTAATACTCTTTCAAAATCCTATACCAATTGTAAGTCAATGACTTACCAGTTAACCTGAACACATGATTCACTTACATTGAGAGTGGATGGTCCCATATCCTTGATTATACATAGCATAACCGTAGAACTTGGTAATACTATAAAAACAATATGTCTTAAGTTCACTTCTACTTTATAGTTAACTTTGTTCATCAATTCGATCTACAAGAAACATACTAGTTCAAGATCGTTAGCGATATAAAAATACCTATAGAGTGCATCTTGGTAATCCTATGGATTGCTTAACTTAGTATTATAATTCCTCAAAAGTTATTCTTTTCCCCACTTCAAACAAAAACATTGGTATTTCGATTAAGTATCGCTAACTTAAAACACGACCATTCCTAAGAGTTGATACCAAACATCTATTGTTATTGTGCTTTGCATTTATACCTTGTGTATTACACTTAAAGTCTTAGAATATAGTATTAATTATGAAGTAAACTTGAAGATAAACAAAATATATAAGAAATCACCCAATCTTAACCCAAACACAATATCAAGGATTATTTCAAGTTTTTTTACAAAATGCATAGCATATCTTATGCATAATAACATATTGCTTCTTTAAACATTATTCCTTACCATACCAATGATGATGTTTCTAGATTTGGAGTTTATATTGACTTGAAGACCTTGGCTACACAATCTTGCAGTAAAAAAGTCAAGTTCGTACTTGCTCATATCCTTTGATTATTTTCTATCAAGTATTTGCAATTTATTATTGTTATCACCTGCATTTCAAAAAGGATGGCAGAAAGGACTATTTTCATAATAATATGATTATTGGTTATCGGCCCGTGTGGTGATAATCTAGTATGGCAGGCAAATGGAACCATGGTATGATATATGTGGTTGGTGGAGGTTCTATTTGCATGGGGAAGTATCATCTAGGACTTAATAAACAATATCTCTAGTGATTCTTCTGGCGTATATTACGCGTTAACCGATATATAATGGCTCGAGGGAAGTCAGCTGAATCTTCCTCCTCTTGCATGTTGTCGGACGACCTTATCGTGGCGTTGTAGATTCCTCGCTAAGGATCCAACGTATGGGTGGGACCCCTTAGTGTCCCACGATAATTGGTGACTATGTGGGTCTACAAGGGGTCTATCAGAGTTATAGCTGCCTGTAAGGGGGTATAGCCGAGATATTCCTGCTTGTACAATTGGGTGGGCATGCGGGGTTGTGGAGAAGGGTAGTTGTTGGCTTTATACTGGGCCCATACCAAGAAAGTTTGGACGAGCTCATGACTCGGATGTGCAACAAGGTAAGGTCTCTTATGAGTAAAGCAACACACCTCTGTAGAGTGTACAAAATGTGACATGTTACTCCCTGCTCCGGGAAGGAACTGTGAAAGTGGCAGGAAAGGAGCTCCATGAAGTTCTGGTAAACTTGTGAACGCTGATGGATATATTTTTCAGAATAAAAGCAATCTTTGAAGAAATTTATATGAAAATCTACATAGCCTACGACCTATGGTCTATGTAGATAGTGCATTAAACAATCCTCTTTTATGAACTTGATGAATATGATCGTACTCAACCGTACCTTCTTAACCCTTGCTAGATTCTAAAGTCGTTAAAGACATCGTCAACACCAACATATGTTAAGAAGGATTACTACAAGAAGCCGAAGTTATTTAGTGAAACCAATGAAGTCAATGTCTACATCAAGCAGAATGGAGGCCAAGTTCTAGAATAGATAGAAATATAGATTTCTAGCTCATAGAACCTATCTCTCTAGAGCATTGATGTAGCAGCAATCGCCAGCCAAATAGTATTAAAGTCAGGCTTATTCATTGAATAGTTTTTGAGTTGTTATTTATGGTTTTCTTCTATAAGATACTTTCTTCACTAGATCGAGTCGTTTCTCTGGATCTTTTGTAAGACTTTGAGATGTAATCTGTAGTTATTTCTTGGACCCATGATGTTTCTGTTGTACCACTCTAAGGGACGTAATACTGATGAAACGATGTTTCATTGGGTTTATGTTAACGACTTGCATACTACACCATGCAGTGGTATGATGGGTCATCGCAGGTAGCTGATGTGAGGGTAGGAGGAGCATGTGGATCAAGCGCGCCCTGCGCAGTTGGTGGATCACGCGAAGTGGGTGCGGGTAAGGACACGAGGTGATCGATGTACTGGTCTACATAAGGTGCTATAGGAAGATGCAGCGGGAAATGAACATGTCCCGAAGGTGGAGGAGCAGTGGAGGAGGATGAGGTCATCGGTGGAAACAATTGGTAAATGTAAAAACATGCTCAAGAAGTGTGACATGGTGAGAGATATGGCCGCAAGCAGAAGTTAAGTCCGGGCGATGATAACCTTTGTGTTCATCGGAATATCCAAGAAACACATAGGGGAAGGAGAGCGATGAGAGTTTGTTAGGAGACGTTCCACAAGCATTGGGAAAGCAAAGGTATCCAACTCAAAATAGGCTAGGTTAGAAGGAAATAAGGAATAAATAGGGACCGTTAGAAGGATTTGTTTTGGAGGGGTCGTATATTCAGAAGATATGTGGTTGCGTGAAGTGCCTTGGCCTAGAATTGAGCTGGCATGGATGACTGAATTAGCAGAGTGTGGATGATATCATTGATAGTACAAAGAGCAGTTTTAGCTTCGCGGTTTTGAGGGAAAGTTACGAGGGCAAGAAAACAAAATTAAAATTTCGTGAGAAAAGAAGAAAGTGCTATTCCATAGGTTTTCAAGTTCATGGCCATTATCACACTAAACAAAGCGTATAGTAAGAACAAAATGAGTGGAAAAATGTTGCCGGAAATTGATAAAAATGGTGTGTCCATTTGATTTCTTGCCAGTGGGAAAGGTCATATCTGATTTCTTGCGAATAGGAAATGTCTAAACAAAATAAGAGAAATCATCCAATATGACAAAATAATATTTAAAGCCGAATACACTAGAGATAGGCGATGTCCATAAGTCACAATGTAATAATTCAAAAGGATAAGTACTCGTAGAACTAGATGAACCAAATAGAATACGAACATGTTTTACCTATTGACACGACTCACAAATGGATACATCATGATAATATAGATCATTTGGTATAGAAAATTCACTTAACCGAAGGAAACACGACATAGTAAGGATGCCTAAGACGCTGGTGCCAGAGATCAACTGAAGTAGCCATGAACGTAGGGGAAGTTGGAGTGGGAGAACCACAGATAGTGTATAGGTCCGTGGAGCTATTGGACCTAGAAATATCCACCCTGGTTAGGAGGTTGTTCACAGATAAACCAAGAGGGTCAAACTCCAAAGAAACATTATTATCAATGGTAAATTAGCAAACATAGTTAGGTTTTGGATGAGGGCTGGCACAACAAGAACATTGCCAGAAGATAAGATTGTGGAAGGGAGACATGTGTGACCAGTGCAAGAAATAGGGATGGTAGAGTTGTCCCCAACGATGATGGAGGAGTAAGGAGTAGGAGTTGAACAAGATGGAAGCATATTACTCGAAACATACATATGGTAAGAAGCACCAGATTCTAAAATCCAATCACTACCCGAGTTTATATGGGTAGCAAAAAAATTCAAGACCAAGAGAACACAAATTGATCGAGCTCGATGTAGAGGAAGAAGTCGGTGATAGTGCATTGGTCTGCACATGAGTCAGTGGAGCAACCTGGTACAATTGTGCAGGATATCGTCATACATAGCCTATGTCTGTGTAGATTCGTATGATGTATCATGGTACAATATGTAGGGCGGAGGAGCCACATAATGTATAGCATAGTAGGCTAGAGAACGAGTCGTGAGCCAAGTAGTCCTAGAGCGCCGATGTGAGGATGCATGCCCAACACCCTAGCCCTAGAGTAAGCCGATGGTGGATCAGTTGGTGAAGACGACGACGTCCATGGCATGGGTCAGGCTTGCACAAGTCTGTTCCATGGATCGTATTGTGGCCTCCAAGGTGGTGGATCTATAGATGCAGGTGCGATTGTTGAGAGAGGCACCATCAACGAAGCGGGCGCGTCGGCAGGAGTGAACGTAGATCGATTTGATGGAGACTAGTACATTGGACTCTTCTCATGATAATTCGTACTTGGATGCAAGCCCGACGGGGTTTGCATGTTAGGCGATGGCTCTAGAGGCACATATGCAGCTGGGAGCACCGATGGACCATCGTCGACATGGAACACCTGGGTAGGAGAGTCCTTGCGACCTTGAGTCTCTATGGAGATCTGCAATCAGCAAAGGTAGGACGAGGCTACATCATTTGGATGAAATAGGTCCGATTGTCGAAGCTTTCGTTGATGCGTCCGTCAACGATGTGGATGAGATGCAAGTGACTAACGATGTCTCCAAGTTCATGAAGCTCGTCACCAATGGCCTTGATGCATTGGCATAAAAGGTTGACAAGAGTATCTCCTTAAGCCATGTTGAAGAGCTCGATATGAAGGGCGTTTTTTCCAGCGTCGTTGTTGCTCTAAAAGAGTTGGCATAGAGCAACCTATATGTTTGCGACGGTGGCACCCGCGTGGTCGAGTAGGCTATAGATCTCGGTAGAGAAGCATGTGTAGAACCACTGAACGGTTGCAAGATCGTCCTTGACCATTGAGGATCATCTGGACGGGGAACACTATTGGCAACTATATAAGAACGGAGATTGTAGGGGCTGAGATGTAGATCAAAAAGATGTCTCGAGTGGTAGTATCTATGGGAGGCAAGATCCAGAACAGAAGGTATGAAAAGGTTAACATCGACTATGGTGTCTCTGAGAGACATAAGCGCATCTATGAAGGTAGTTGGAGGAGGTTTGCATAACGGCTATGGTTTTTTGGACAAAGTAGCCCGGCGGTGGCGCCGTGGGTGGAGAGCCCATGTCCTTAGAATAAGTCTGATACCATATAACTTTGTGATAAATTGAACATGTATTGATGGATACAGTGCAAGGAATCCTATTGTATGAGAACTCCCATGCCATCCATTCCCATGTGATCCACTAATAGCATCTTGTGTGGTTGTTTGCCGTGTGGCCTCATTCCCATGTGAACGGAGATTGATAAGCTAACACCTCGATGTGAACGGAGATTGATTGAACGACACGTCACTTCCTATCCGATAGTTCATCCATGAATCTCCCCAAGCATGTATTGGACATATTCCTTGTACCCCCTCCGTCTTCAAAAGTATGTCAAAGATTTGACTAAATTTGCATGTATTTTTTTAAGCAAAACCGGCGGGCCTGAACTTTGAACTGCTCGTCGTTGCGTGTGGCTGAGTACTGTATACGCGGTTTGCTTGTGCTTTCAGACAAAGTTTTACTTCTCACCTGGACTTAGTAGTACCTTGAAACCTGAGATTAACAATACGTGTGAGCGACATTTCTCATCTGTATGAAATCTTATTCACACCAAGCTGATTTTGTTGTGAATCTGTCGAGTACCACTTGTTCACAATTCAGTAATTTAAGTGCAGCCGTTGACCTTACCTCGGGAAGCTGACAAAAGTCAGACGCGCTTGCCCATTTGCCTCGAACTGCGCCGCTTCTTCTCTGCATTTTCCTAGCATTTGAGGCCACTCTGTCCTATACAAGCCAGCCGCTGCCGGTGTCGTGCTCAGCGTAACGCCCGACACGTGCAGACCTCCGTCCACGTTCTCCGGCACCAGCAGCGGCGGCTCGATCGAGCTCTCCACCACCTTGCCCCAGCCCTAGCGCGCGCGAATGGAGCCCGCCATGGCGACGTCCTACCCGGTGGCGCGAGACGCGCCGCCCCGGCCGGCGCCGCAGACGGCGCAGCTGGGCCAGGGCCCGGCGCGGCGCGAGTGGGGCCGCTGGGCGTTACTGGTGATCGTGTTGCTCCTCCTCGCCGGCAGCTTCGCGTGGGGCGTGTACCGGTCGCGCCACAGGCCGCGGAACCTCGCCTTCATCATCGTCACATACTACCTCGTCGCGCTGCTCTACTGCTGCCTCGCCAAGCTGAACCTCCTGCGGCGTGACGACCCGGCGGCGGCGCCGGAGCGGTGGCGGGTCAGGATGGCCGTCTGGGGTGTCTCGGTGGCGCTCGCCAACACCGTCGCGGGCCGCGTCGCCGACGCGATGCCGAACGCGGGGCTCAAGATCGCCGTCTGGGTGCTCACCTGCGTCGGAATAGGCGTCGGGTTCTACTTCTTCTTTGTCCGTGCGGGCGCTGGGCGCCGGACGGACGGCAGGGCGCTCCATGAGGTGTCCCCGGAGCAGAGGGTCTGAACGAAATGTCTCCTGTTTCATTTTTTATTTTGTGAAATTCTTTTCTAGTAGTAATAAACTTATTATTTTTGGTAATTTGTTATGTCATTGTGGCCAATTGTTGTGTTTTCTGTACAGTTCGACTCATGGTTATATCTATATACTAGGATATTGATGATTTAAACTTTTTTTTTTGCCGTTCGATTTTTCTTCCTCATTCCACCAGCCCGCGACATGGTGACACACAACACCAGTGGTGATCCAATATATTCTGACATCGGAATACACAGTGTGCTCAATCCAAATATATAGTCTCACATATCACTCATGAAAAGAATATGTGAGTAGGGCAAAACATACCTTAGAGTTTTTAATAACAGTCGTAGTTGGAGATATTTTTGGTCCCGTCGCCTCCGGCTGCCACTTCAGCACTCGGTGGCGGGTGGCGGGGAAACACGGGCCTTCTAAGGCGTATTTGGTTGCTTTGGCTGGAATTTACTGTTTTTGCTAGTTGGTCCGGAGGAAGCTGCATGTAGGGAGATTGACTGTTTTATTTGGTAGCCCGTATTTTAGTTTCCTGGCATGGGGAGCACATATGGTCCCTTTGTTTGGTTTCTTGGGATATGTTGATGCACAGCTACACGTTTGGGAGCTCGCATAAGGCCCGATATGATTACCTTGCACAACAAAATGGTGAGCTTACCAGCAACTACTCATGAGGGTTTAAGGGTTCAAGGTCATATCTTATCGATCCCATACATCAGAACAAGTGGTAGTACACAATCCACATGACCAGGCCGACGATGATGATATTTTTGATCAAACTTTCATCTTGTTGAGGTGCAACATGTTATTCAGGAAGAACCAGTTGAGCTGCAGGTTGCGGAGCGACATTGTTGTCCATGTCATGTTGTGGTTGTGAAGCGAGATTGTTGTTCATGGCCTGTAGACCCTCTGCCAAGAACTCAGAGTAGGCTAATTGTGTGTCCTCTAGAGTCTTAAACCCCTTATGGAGGTTGTACTTGTAGCATGTCACTTGTTGGCTGCACTCCTTCCATGTCCTGTAGATTCCTGGCTACTTGCCGTAGTACATCACGTACCAGTTGTATTTCTATGAGATATGACAACATATGCAACATAAGGATCAAGACTAAAGCAAGCAATCAAGTTCACAAACACACGACAATAAACACAAGCTAGTTAAGCATGCATGATCATATGGGAAAAAGCATCAGCAATTCCAATCTACCAAGTTAGTGTGATCCTACCGATCACCACCAACTTCTATGGTGTTGTCCTACCACCACAACAAAAAAGGGTGTAATCCTACCACCCCATAAGTTCTCCATCATGTGAGGGGTTAGTATATACCACCTCACAATAAACACTGCATAAGTTTTCCGTCCCCACGCCGCTCTTGATGATCTCACACATCTAGTTGAGCACGAACGACAAGAGGAATGGTTCCCACTTCATGGTGCCCTTCACCCCCTTGCCGGGCCTGTGGTGTGGGCTTTGCCAGCCTTGATGGCCTTCTTCTTGGCCACGATCTTGGCAGCTTGCTCTACAATCTGCTTCACCATGTACCCGGTCATCAGAGGCGAATACAAGATCTCCGACTGCTGAGGATAGGAGAGCCTCAAAGATGGGGGGCTAGGGTTGGGTCTCATCAACAAACCAAGAGGGCCTGGCTGAACTCATCAGGGGTCATGTCCTACATGAATCACGGTCGCACATATGAGGATCTAGACTACTTAGACATGAACACAAGCATACAGGATGTAAACAAAATTATCTACCTAAACATGCAATAAGGGAACAAAAACACCAATCTATGACTACACCAAGAAGTTCATTGGGCATACTACCATAAATCTACCGCAAACTATAATCAAATCTAGGAGGTGCTAACAAATCGAAGCTACTAAACCTAGGGTTTGATAAAACTCACCGGCATCGGAGCAGCAGAGCATGTTGCCGCTCAAGATCTTGGAGAAGAACGCCTGCACCAACCGATCTACAACCACCACCGTCGCTACCACCGCTTACCTGCTGCCCGATGAAGATCTTCGCGGGCTTGAGAGCTCAAAAAATGGGGGAAATTGTGGCGTGGCACTACGTTGCGAGCCGGAAGGTGATATATACCACCGCGCTTCTGCGGGAGGTGACGACGTTTCTCCCGCCAGCTTTTGGGGAAAAACTATGGCTCGCACCATCGCCGAGCTTGCACGAGCGGTGCGATGTTTCCCGTGCTTTTGCACCAGCGCAGCCTGTCCCCGTGGAAACGCTCGTTTTGGGCATTCACAGCGGGCCAAGTTTTGGGGTTGCTTTAAATCTCGTGCGGTGCAAGGAAACCGTGCGACCTAGGAAAACAAACGGGCTTATTTCTTCCAACCCGGTGCGAGTGATGACCCACAAGTATAGGGGGTGTATCGCAGTATTTTCGAGGGAAGCGAAACCCAATTTATTGATTCGACACAAGGGGAGCCAAAGAATATTTATCAGCCTTAACAACTGAGTTGTCAATTCAGCTGCACCTGGAAACAATCTTGCTCACAGCAGTTTATCAGTAGCAACAGTTTTATAGTAGGAATAGTAAAATAATAGCAGTAGTAAAGCAAAGACAGTAGTAACACAAGCAGTAACAGTGGGATTCGAGTGCGGTAGGCATAGGGATGGATGGACGGGCGTTGCATGGACAAGACAATCCACATAGCAATCAGAACATAGGGCAATTGCAGATAAATAAGATAAAGCACCCAAGTACTAGACAATCATAGGCATGTGTTCCATATATAGTCATACGTGCTCGCAATGAGAACTTGCACAACATATTTTGTCCTGCCAGCCCGTTTGCAGCGGGGCCTCTAGGGAACTACTGGCAATTAAGGTGCTCCTTTAATAGAGCATCGGAGCAAAGCATTAACACTCCGTGAACACATGTGATCCTCACATCAAAGCCTTTCCCTTCCGGTTATCCTGATTTCTTTCACTTCGGGGCCATAGGTTCCGGACAACAACGTGTGTATACAACTTGCAGATAAGACCAAGAACAATACTATCATAATGAATCAATAACATGTTCAGATCTGAAATCATGGCACTCGAGCCCTAGTGACAAGCATTAAGCACAACAAGTTGCAACAAAGTCATAAAGCACTAATAAAAGATACTAGGCACCATGCCCTAACAATCTGATGCC
Source organism: Avena insularis (assembly GCA_023614405.1). Taxonomy (NCBI): domain Eukaryota; kingdom Viridiplantae; phylum Streptophyta; class Magnoliopsida; order Poales; family Poaceae; genus Avena; species Avena insularis. The sequence continues at coordinate 418,719,944 of CM042693.1, read as the reverse complement.
ATTACATGAACGATCTCATCCAATCCCTACCATCCCCATAGCCTACAGCGGGGGATTACTCACTCATAGATGGGGGAAACATGGATGGTCGATGGAGAAGCGATGGTGATGGTGACGGCGATAATCTCCTCCAATTCCCCGCCCCGGCAGGGTGCCAGAACGGAGTTTCTGGTGCTGTTTCGTGGAATCTGATGGTGGCGGCGGAGCGGAGCTCCTTTTGGTAAAACGTCGAACCCCCCGAAGTTTTTAGGTCAGAAGGCTCCTTATAGGCGAAGAGAGAGGCCGAGGGGTGTTTAGGCCCACCACCCCTGGCGCGACCTGGCTCAGCCCAAGGCCAAATAGTGGTGTGGCCACCCCTGACTCTTCTCCGTATCGTATTCTGGCTCCTGGAGTCTTCGGGTGAAATAGGATTTTTGGCATATTTTCCCGGATTTTTCCTGATAGTTGATTTTCTACATAAAAGGTAGACACCAAGGCAATTCTGCTAAAAACAGTGTCAGTTCGCATTAGTTGCATCCAAATCACACAAGTATAGAGGAGAAACAATAGCAAAAGTGTTCGGGAAAGTAGATACGTTTTGGACGTATCAACTCCCCCCAAGCTTAGCTTATTGCTTGTGCTCAAGCAATTCAGTTGAAAACTGAGTGCGATAAAAGAACTTTCACGAACACATTTGCTTCATATGATGTAAATATTCTCAGCAATGTGATTAACTACCTAGACAATTCATAATGAAGAGTATGCAACTGAGTCTACTTAATAGTCATTGCAAGCTATGAAGAGATTCCATCTCAAGAATAATAAGTAGCATGAAGCACAAACATAAGCAACATTACAATGCTCATAGAAATGTATGATAGAGTGGTATATCGCTTGCCTTTGATTATGAATGCCAAGGCACATCTGAAGTTCAAGTGATGACTAGAAGTAAAGATATCAAAGATACAAGCATCAAAGTCATAACACAAATAATCAAGTATTGGAACAAACACAAAGGATGACAACTATGCTCTCAAGAAGGTGCTCAAAGAATAAGTGGAGACTCAACAAGTAGAAGAAAAGGTTTTGAATAATTTGAAAGGCTTCCAAATGCTAAAAGTATGGTACTTGTTAGCTTTGAGCTCTCATTGCCCCTATCATAAGCATCTTTAATGTGGTTAAGGTGAAAGTGACACAACTAAGAGGATATGCTTGACAAGTTATAAATTGAAGTCTCATGCCCCTTACTTACAAAGACCGATCCTCATTTTACTCAACTTCAGTCACAAGTAAGCTATTGTCATTGTAAGTACATACGTATCATGGAGAACCGCCAACGGAGTACCCCTTGCATATGATACAGGAGCCATCCCATAATCAAAATGACAAGGCAAGCAGACAATAAGCATCTCAGCGATCTTTTTATTTACTACGTGCATAGATTTTTATTGAGGATGCTTCATAGAATGCTCATTACGGTTATGCTGCAAGTTTCCACCATGATTAGGCATGGCTTAGGCTAGCGGCTCAGGCGTTTCTCTAACATACATACAAACTCCATGATATTACAAGTTCCACTTTTATTTCACACCGCCGGGATCCATAAGCAAAAGAACATGATATCAACTAGGTACAAAGTACCTATGAAGCGTTAAAAGCGGTCCCCATGATACATGGTTCTGCTAACTTCAACTCATAAAGCGCAAGCATATGCGCAACAAAGAAGGACGCAATGGTTCAGGTTTATTAAGTGCAAGAAAATAAAGTGTGCCATCAAGTTCGTGAGAGCTTTACTAACTAACTTTCTCATAACGAGCAAACATTTTATTCGGAAGAAAACAAGGCATATTGAATATGCACGGAGATAGCAAACGATGCTAATAGATAGGTATGGTGGACACTTTGGAAATATTTGGTTAGGGAGTTGGTAACATGAGTAAAACACTCAGTGGAAGTGAAGGCTAGCAAAAGTAAGGGAGCGACAAACGAGAGAGCAATAGCTGTCATTATCATGCTTGCAACAAAACAGGACTACTCATGCCATGAAAATGATTCAAGATCCTCAAGGCAAAATAATTCATCGAGGCTCAACTGATTACAGTCTTGTGTATGCATGAGCATGTGCCAAGTCAATTCAAATGAAACATTCAGAGGAGGATACCACGGTGTCATACCAATTTATGAATAGAGTAATGCAAGCAAACATTCATGAGACATGCTACAAACTATTAGCGGGCTAGAGCTAATTACAAGAAAGCAAGAACTACTAAGCATCCAAAGATAACATACACCCTACATGAACGGACTAAGCAGGCTCACAAAGATGAGTATATGTACAAAAATGAAGACAAATAGAGTTCGTTACCAGCCTCTTACCATGCCTCAAGTTGTCATTAATCCTCATTATTGCTCTTCACTTGTATGGCTTGAATAATAATATGAAACCAATAATGCACTGAGAACCGCCGAACCCTGAAGCAAACGCGCAAAAACCAAAGAAGAACGACAAATATTTTTGGTGTTTTTGATTTTTAAACAAGAACCAAAAGAGATAAACAAGGAAAGCAAAATCTTTTTGGGTTTTTCGAATAGTTCAAACAAAGCAAAAAGGAAAAAGAAAACCAAGGCAAAAAGAAGAAGCAAGCCAAAGAGAAACAACAAAAATATTTTTGGTCTTTTTGTGTTTTTAGAAAGCAAAAGCAAAGAAGAGCGAAAACTAAAAAGAGAACGAAAACATGAATATACAAAGTACCGACGCAACATGATATGGAGATGAGTGCGGTGTCGGCGTACCTCCCCCCAAGCTTAGGCTTTTGGCTTAAGTGGGTATCAATCCCAAGCTGGCCAGGATGAAGTGTCACCAGGGTATGACGAGGAGGTACCCTCATCCTGGTGCGAGCCCGAGTACGCCCCTCCGTAATGTGCGGAGTAATCATAGGAGGGCACGTCCTCCTGGTGCTGCTCATGGAAACCCAACAAGCGAAGCTGCTCGTCCACCTCCTCTTTGGAGCGCGACCACGGTCTCCTGTCAACACTAAACAAAGCAGGCTGTGGCAAGAGGATCTCCCTCTCATCCCCGTCAGTGAAAAGCATCCTATATACTAGATTGTTCAAATCAGAGGTAGCAGTGATAAAATTATGAGTTTTCATGGCAACAAGGTCGAGCCTCTGTGGTGCTAGCATAGCATCATCAGGAGCCATTGAAAGATCTAATGCATCGACTATACACGAGGCAATGATGCCCCCATAGATAGGCCCCCTAGCAGCTAGGCGGCGAGCAATAAGCGAGCCAAGATTGTACCGAGTATCGTTGTTGAGCGCAGCAGCAAGGAAAGCTAAGTGATAGTTGGAGATATTACTAGTGTTCTCCCTACCCAATACACTAGTGGCAAGATAGTATGCAAAGTATCTAAGAGCAGGGAGTTGGATATTTCTTATCTTTCCACGCTGCGCCACGCGGTCATCATCATTGGTCACCCCTCGGTAAAGCTCCAACAAATCAGCGGGTCTCCCTTGAATTTTCTTCACAGTCCCTATCATACGCACACCTACAATACTACAAAATCTCTCCAAAGGCATGGTGAAGGGCATATCATAGATTTTAAAGGAGACAATGGAATGGTAGGATGTGTTAGTAAATGAGAAGCTCCCAACAAAAGTTTTGGTGAGCATGGCGTATTGTGCACTCTCATCTTGCATATAAGAGGTTAGGCCAACCCTCTCAATTAGTAGCAAGAAATCATCAAGAATACCTGCAGCTTGTAAGAAAGTAAAACAAGTAAAAGAGGATGGGTGAGCATCCCCATCATCCCTTTCACTGCCAATATGAGTTGCAATGAGATCTTCATTGTATGATGGCCTAGCTTGAGAGGCTGTTCTTGAGGGCCTTGACCTCCTAGGTGCATCACTCTCAAATATCTCTCCAAAAGTATGGTTGTTCATGCTTGATATTCTGAAATTTAAACACCTATTAAACAAGTGATTGCAAAGTAAATATAATGAAGGATTCTACTCATAGGGACTTGCAAGAGGCCTAAACATGCATCAAAACTATATCTCTAAGCATAAAACAAGCTTACAAGCTCTCATAACCAGTCACCTACTGCAGCAAAATACTCAACATATAATCCACTAAACACAAATCTACTTGGACAAGGGGAGGAGTCACATACCAAGGAACAATTGCTCCAAATTTCAGCAAGAAATATGGGCTGATCAAGGAGATCGAAGAAATCGAGAGCAAGCACAGAAAGAATGCGATTTTGAGCTATGAACTGGAGCTTACTCGAGAGAGAGAAGAAAGTGGCAGGTGAGAGAGTAAGTGGGGGGCCAGGGGTGGCCCACACCAGGGCATGGCGCCACCCAGGGCTGGCCATGCCACCACATGGTGTGCCTACCTGGTGGGCCCCCCTGGTACCTACCAGGTACTCCTCTGCCCCTTTTTTCACGTAAAAATTTAATATGAATTTTCTGGAATTTTTCGAGACACTTTATTTTTGGGCTTTTTTCAGAAATAGAAGAATGATTTTTCTAACAGACTGATTTTTTTCTTTTGGAAACATGATGCAAGGACAAAACAAGGCTATAACTACAGAAGTTCTAGCATGCAAGCAACTAACAACACAAAGAAAACTAAACGAAAGCAAAAACTAAAATGCAAAGGATAGAAATAAACAGAGATAATCATAATGAAAACATTGTTTTGTTCAGTGGAATCCTTTTGTTAGCAAGGTTGATCAAGTCTTGCTACCAAAACAATTGCATATGAGACAAAACTTTGTACTCCACTAATGATTGTGTTACCTTAACCTTGATAGCAATGGTCCCAATCATAATAGTTTCAATTTTTTCTCTTGGTATGGGACAATATATTTCTCCAACTTGAATGCCCTCAACATGTTCAATTGAATTCAGTCCATAAGTCCTTTCAATCTTCTTGGGGAAATAGACAGTATGTTCCTTGTCATTAAAATTGAAGGTCACCTTTCCTTGATTACAATTAATAACAGCTCCTGCAGTATTAAGAAAAGGTCTCCCAAGAATAATAGACATATTATCATCTTCATGCATTTCAAGCACAACAAAATCAGTTAATATCAAGCAATTGTGAGCCACCTGAACAGGTACATCCTCACATATGCCCATAGGAATAGTGGTAGATTTATCAGCCATTTGCAAAGATATATCAGTTGGTATCAATTTTTCAAGCTGAAGCCTCTTGTAGAGAGAGAAAGGCATAACACTAACTCCAGCTCCCAAATCACACAAAGCAGTTCTAACATAACTGTTCTTAATAGAGCAAGGGATAGTTGGAATCCCTGGGTCTCCAAGTTTCTTAGGAACCTTACCATTGAAAGAATAATTAGCAAGCAAAGTAGAGATTTCTTCATTAGGGATCTTCCTTTTATTCGAGACAATATCCTTCATATACTTTGAGTAAGGAGGCAATTTAATAGCACCAGTCAAAGGAATTTGCAAGAATAAAGGCTTCATCCACTCACAAAACTTATTATAGTGTTCATCTTCCTTTGACTTGTGTTTCTTATCAGGGAATGGCATAGGTTTTTGGACCCAAGGTTCTCTTTCACTACCATGTTTCTTAGCAATAAAATCTTCTTTGGTGTATTTTCTTAGTGTGGTTTTCAGGTTCTTCTTCAAATTTTTCTTCATTAGGAACAACATTTTCTTCATTACCACTTTCAGTTTCAGCATCAGAGATAGATATACTATTAGGATCCATAGCAGGTTCAGAGGGTTCTACAACAGTTTTATGTTTCTTTTTCCTTTTCTTACGAGTAGAACCACTATTTTCAGCTTGTTGAGAATCCTGCTCAATTCTTTTGGGATGCCCCTCAGGATATAGAGGATCCTGGGTAGCAGCTCCACTTCTAGTTCTAATTTCATAAGCATGTTTTTCTTTAGCAGCATTAACTAGCAAGTCGTTTTGCACTTTAACGAGTTGATCTATTTGAGTTTGAACCATTTGAAAGTGTTTAATAATCATTTTAACATCATTAGAAGTTCTTTCCACAATATCTTTCAACTCAACAATAGCTCTAGTGTTTTCCATTAGATGATTTTGCACCCTTTTATTAAAGTTATCTTGCTTAACAATAAAGATATCAAATTCTTCTACGCATTGATCAGGAGGCTTCAAGTAAGGGATATAACCTTCATCAAAGTGTTGGAGAGAGTGTGCCTCAATAGTGAATGAATAGGGAATAGGCTTACATAATTCTTCTAGGAGGTAAATTCTTGATATCTGCAGCTTTAATTCCCTTCTCCTTAAGACATTTCTTAGCTTCCTTCATCACTTCATCATTTAATTCAATAACTCCCCTCCTCTTTGATGTTTGAATAGGCACCGGAATAGATGGTTCAGGTATAATTACTTCAAGTATAGCTTGTTTAGGAGGAGTCCAGTCTTCATAATTCTTGCTTATTTTAGCCATTAGTTCCTCAGCTTCCTTAGGAGTCCTATTCCCGAAAACACAATCAGCACAACTATCTAGGTATGTCCTAGATACCTGTCGTGGTGGTGTCACGGCAGATGCCATGGATAGGCTGAAGGTGGGGACTAATATGCGCTAGGGGAATCCAAGGAGGGATAGTAGAGTGATTCTCTACACAGAAGCTTTGTATTGATGTTCAGTCTCCAAGCCTACAAGTGCTCCTCAAGCTGTTTTGACTAGAGGAGGAAGAAGTGGCTCTCTTACTCTTGCCTATCCTCTAGTCCTAGAACTCAAGACCCACAAGTATTTCCCTTGCTCTGTATCCGAAAAGACCCAACCCCCTTACCAGAACCCCAACCCCCCTCTTATATAGGGGTGGTTCGGTCCTGGCCTAGGGCATACGTGGAGGCATATTCCTAAGAATATGCCGCCTCCCAAACTAGTAACCCGACATGGGTGCTTTTCCCCCACGTCACTCTTGCTTTAGCGACATTGCCTATGCAGCGCCCGCGTCAGCCGACGTGAGCATCGTCACCCTTGTCGGCCACGATCCGGTGGTCCTGCCCTTGCTTTACTCGCTCATCCAGTATGCACCGGGCCTTCTTTTTGACCAGAGATATTCCTTCCTTCTCCTAGAAGCCAAACGAGGATCCGGATCACAGTTGATCCGGCCACACCTGTTCCTGCATATAAGCTAGACAGGTGCCTCCGACTCACTCCTTGAGTCGGACGAGACAATGTTAGGCGACCTCCCTGGTCCGGGTTACTCCGTGATCCGGCCTGCCTTGAGGTGACTCGGCCAGCATCCGCTTTGACCTTGCCGAACCTCGGCTAGCTCGGCCCTTATACCCCGGAGTGACCCTACCCGGGGTTATCCCCCCAACATTAGTCCCCGAAGCTGGTGCGGCCTTGGCGGCCTTGGTCGCTAAGGCCACATCAGTTTCAATCGTATCCAACCTTCGGACGTTCGTCCCGGATTATATGGATTTATGTTCCCTTCTCACGCTCCAAGTTGTCACTTGCCGGCCGGATCACCACTTTGGCTCGGATCGTTTGGTTTTACTTTCCCTCCGCACGGTTCAAGTTTTCACTCGCCGGCCGGGTTACCACCGTGGCTCGGATCCGGGCCGTGCTTCCTTCTCTCATACGCCAACCCACGTAACGGTTAATCATTACGTTGCCTTACTTTAAGGGCCTGCGCAGTAACCGCCGCAGTAAATGTCAGTGATTACTGTGCGGGGGTTAGTCACGCCTATCTCCTCGTTTACCGCAACTGCACGTCGTGTCATTGGATCACATTCACTCCGCGGCCCCCGGTGTGGCTCCTCTCTGATTGGTCGACGTTAGTGATACACGGCCACATCGTGTGGTTTTCCTGCGCAGCACGATCCCACTCGTTGATGACTGGGGGCGGTTAAATAGGGGAGGGGCGTGCCCCTTAGAACTTTTCCATCTCCACGCCCCCTCGCCTGTTCCTGTTCTTCTTCTTCGCAACCGTGCCGCCGCCAGTGCCCGTTGCAGCAGCGTCGCCGCCGCATTTTCTTTGTTCCTCCGCACCGCAATCACCGCTGCGCCTCTGTTCAGCCACGGGTCCTCGTCAGTCTAGACCGCAAGGCTCCGCCTCCGTCAGCTCCAACGAAGACACCGGAATTGAGAAGACGGAGGAAGAGCTCACCGTTGTTGAACAAGATATGGAGGAGGACGCCGGCGGATCAAGTGGCGATGGGCGGCTCTCGGTCTCGCGAGGATGACCTCTCTTGGCTCTACGGACCAGCGCATCCCCGCCGGCGTCGCTGCTCGTCACGCCTCCTCGGAGCTGGCCCCCTCACCCACTCCGGGCGAATTTGTTGATTTCTTATCCCATTTCCAACGAGGATTCGGGCTTCCAGTGAGTGATTTCTTCCGAGATCGATCCGGACCTATCACTTGCAACCACATCATCTCCCGAACGCCATCACCTCTCTGTCTGCTTTCGTTTCTTCGATTGAGGGCTACACCGGGCTATGGCCTACGAAGGAGCTGTGGATCCAGTTCTTTGGCCTCCGTCGCAACGTGGTCCCCAATATCCATGTCGAGTCGGAGGACAAACAGCTAACTCAGTTCGGAGCTGCCTCGATCTCGCCCCGGAGGTCTTCAATCTTTCCCCGGGTCACCGGGCTTGACTCCTGCAAAGGGTGGGCCCAGACCTTCTTCTACGTCCGGAATGAAGGCACGGAAGATTTGATCCGGTTGCTGCCCTATGCTCCGGGTCCCCCTGACACGGATTTTTGGGAGGAGGTTGCCAAGAAGCCTACAGCCCTGGCCAACCAAGTGAACAAAAGGTTTGCGGAGCTGAAGAAGCTCGGATTGCGCAACGAGGATGCCATGATCACGTTCGTGCGCAACCGAATCTCTCCCCTTCAGCGGCGCACTCACAAGTTGTGCCATATGAGCTTTAGTCGCGACCCCAACCTCCTCATTCGAGTTGAGCAATACGGAGATCTTCCGCCGGGTCAAGGCTATTTTCACCACCCATAAGGACTTCTCCGCCGAATGGACGTGGGGAATCGAGCATTACTGCCGTGACAGGCTCCCTCCCGCGGTAAGCTTCGCGGGGTAAACTTGTCTCGGATCAATTTCATGTCGGCTCTTATCACATTCTTGACTTTGCCCCTTGTGCTTTTTTCTCAGCTGTTTCTCCAGCAAACCCTCGAGGATGGCCCGGATCCGACCCTTAAGTGGGCCCCGGACCGAGAAATTCCGGACGAGGAGGAGCCGGACCAGGAGATGTTCCTCCCCACCCCCGATGCCACCAGACGACCCAGCGGTAAATTCTCTTCTCTTAGAGATTGGCCCGACGATGAGGATGACTCGGATATCGATGTGATTGAACCCGTTGAGGCTGTACCTCTGTCTTTTGCTTACCCGGCATCAGCTAACCCCGGTGGGCACATCCACGAGGATCCTCCCCTTGCCACGGGCAAGCCTGCTCCGGCGGCGTCAAAGAAGAAACGCGGAACCGCGTCGAGTTCTTCTTCCGGACCTTCTCAGCCTTCCAAAAGGCAAAAGAAGGCTGGAGACAAGACTGCCTCCAAACGGGTAGGCAAAGCCCCGGCAAGGAGGGCCCGGAAACCTAAGGAGGCAGAGACCTCGGATGCGTAAGTTCGCTCCTGACATTATTGCGCAACACACTTCTCCCTGCTTCGGGGTAATTTCACTCCTGACATTATTTTCTCTTGCAGGGCTCCTATGGAGGTCCCTCAGAGCGGATCGAGCATCTCCTCCCCTCTTCGGTCTAGTCTTTCCCCTCCCCGTGACGACGAGTCACACCCGCTGAGCCCTATTCCAGAAGGCTCTGCGGACACTCCGGGTTCCGCAGTACCTCCTTCAGAGGGACGCGACCTCGGATCGGGAGGGGTCGGATCGGCCGAGGCGATGGCGTCCGACACTTCGGCATTGCCGCAACCAGCAACAATTAAGTCTACCGCAACTCTAGCCCCAGCAGCAGCTCCAGCACCAGCCACCGAACCAGCGCCTGTCCCGGTTCCAAAGAAACCAACAGCAGCTCCAACGCCAGCCACCAAAGCTCCTGCACCAAGCTCATCTGCCTCGTCCGAATCATCTCAAGCTCGGCGAGGACCCACTCCAGCGGTTTCCGGGGGAAAATCCACTGCGGTCACTTCCTCCAAGCAGGCCAAAGGCAAGTTCACCTCCGCCGAGGCTGGGCAGCGAACCTTGTCGTCGATGCTTCCAAAGAAGAAGTCATCAGGCTCGACGGATCCTCCCGCCGAGCCAGCTGATTCGCAGCAGATGGTTCTTCACACTAGCCCGGCTCTTGCCCTGATTGAAAGGAAGGAAGCTCACGCCAAGGGCTTGGTGGCACCTCACATGCCCACTGGCGAGCGGTACCCTCCGAGCCTCATCGAGTTTCTCATGAACTGGAATAAGGCGGAGTTCGTCTACAACGACGATCTCCCAGAAAAGTTCGGCCTAGCTGAATTTTCCGCTCAGATGAATACCGCCGCCAAGGCCATTAACCTCGCTGGGCGTATGATGGAGGTACGTTGTTTCTTCTTTACATGCTGTAGATAATAACCATTAGTCCCCGAGCCTCCGGTGAGTAACCTGTTATTCGGCCGATGCTCCTTAGAAGATCAACGTAGCTGCATGTAAACTTCAAATATGTACACACCTAGAGGGTTAATTTCCGCTTGGCGGATCTTGTATACTTCGAATATGCACACACCTAGAGCCGGGTTAAGTTCTGCTTGGCCCGGATTTTGCACACTTCAAATATGCACACACCTAGAGCCGGGTTAAGTTCCGCTTGGCCCGGATCTTGTATACTTCGAATATGCACACACCTAGAGCCGGGTTAAGTTCTGCTTGGCCCGGATTTTGCACACTTCAAATATGCACACACCTAGAGCCGGGTTAAGTTCCGCTTGGCCCGGATCTTGTACACTTCGAATATGCACACACCTAACTTTACACGCCTGTGCCTTTGTCAGGTAACTACCAACCGTCGGAGCGCCGAGTTTCAGCGCCTGCTTGATACCCATAAGACCTTGCACGCAAAACACGTTGCACTTGGCGCGGAGCATGAAAAGAGGGGTAATTTCGTCTCTTAACACCTCATCGTTTCGTTTGTTTCTGCCGGATTAACCTCCTTATTCGGTTTTTTGCAGCTGGGGTGGAGGCTGAAAACAAGATTATGCGAAAAAACTTGGAGGAAATCCGAGGTATGTCCCCTTTCGGTCAACATCGTTGTGCTCTCCATTCTTTCTTTTTCTTGGCTCGGCAAACATTCACTCCTCGGCTTTGCCGGGTCAACACATCATTTCAGCATCGCTTGAGGATAGTGTGCCCGTGCCTGATATGATGCTGCATTTTCTCGAACAAGCAGGACAACATCAAGCCGAGCTGAAGAAGAAGGACGACGAAATAGCCAAACTCAAGGCCGAGATGGAGACGATGAAGGCCCAACACAAAACCGAGCTCCAGAAAGTTGTCCAGAACTACACCGAAGAGCGTGAGCGCTTTACCCTTCAGATCTCCAAGGACCAGGATCTGCTCAAGGAATCCGAAGTCCGGCTTGGGTCGGCGCTCGCCGAGCTTGAACAACTTCGGCAGAGACGCGATAGTTGTATCCAGGAGTTGACCCGGATCCATTACCATATCTCACGCAGTTTTCCAGCTTAACTCATATGCCGGTGCTTCAGCATCCTCCCTTTCCCTATTTTCAGATAACTTTCCGGAGGGTACTGCTATTGCCAGCGCTGCCGTTGCCAAGTTTCGCCAGGAGAGGGGTACTCCCATTGCTCCTGATGGTGAGAGTATCCCTTTAGACCTGGAGGACCTGTTGGTTAGCGTGTCAGCCCGGGTGGAAACTATCAAGAACTATGGCAAGGATCTCCTCGACGTTGCGGTCCGGATCTTCAACGCATTCTGGCCAAGCGAGGACGCTCCGGAAAGGGTCACACTTCTTGCGGACAAGCTAATGGAGATTGAGACTCAACTCGACCTCTGGAGGGAATCCGCCGGGCGGGCCGCGGCAGATACCCTTCTCCATCATATCCTTTCATGGTACGAGAAAATCGATCTGAGCCTTCTCACCCGTCGGTGCACCGGATCCAAATGGACTGATGATCCGGAGTGGGTAGCTCGGCGCCAGGCTTGCGCCCTGACCTCATCGAATATTCTCCGATCCATGATGGGTTGAGGCCGAGCTTTCGAATCCGGCGAGGATGATCAGATGGAGTACGTGGAGGATGGGTCGGGCGATGGAGAAGATGCTGCTTCAGATATCGAAGACAGTGATGATGACGCCGAACTTCCTCCTCCTGCTGCTCCTTAATTCTAAAAAACTTGAAAATTTATCAGATCCCCGGTATGCCGGGTCCACTTGTATGCTGGATATGTGATATTTTGCTAGTACATTTCTATGCCGGATTAACTTGGGCGTAGTCCCCGAGTTTCATTTTCTTGTTCGTCCAATTATCTGGCTCGGTCCGTGTCTACCTTGATTCGGTTTTACGACTTACGAACCCAAGCTTCAAAAATTGTTTTAACAATACTTAGAAACTTTTAGGTTTAGCTCAAAATAATTCAGCATAGTAACTTGAAAATAAATACAGGGTTAGTCTGAAAAACAAACATTAGCTCGAATAAACTCGTTTCCTTAGTCGTTTTTCATGTGCCACGCAATTCCAAACTTGTTCCCTTGCTCGCCATGAAGCCAATTCTTGTTGGACAGCAGCGAGTCGAAAGGTTGGGTTTTTGGTGCTCACACATTACTAATCCGGGTTAAGGGAAACGAGTCATTCCAGCTAATGCATAAAAAATAACCACAATCATTTATTAAGGCAGTCCCCGAGTTACTGCTCGAGGCCCTGCTATTTCATTGATAGGCTCATTGCCGACATACATACCGACATATGCGGATGACTCGGGTACATACACTCTTTAGCTAAGTGTAGAACGGACGAAGTAGTGCTACATTCCACGATCGCTTGGATTCCTCTCCGGACCTGTCCGCCTTGTTCTTTTTCTATGGCTTTGCATCTATGAGATAGTAAGAGTCATTATGCAATGCTTTGCTCACGATAAATGGTCCTTCCCAAGGGGGGGGATAATTTATGCATGCCAGTGGTACGCTGTACCAACCGGAGCACCAGATCGCCTTCCCGGAAGACTCGGGAGCACACTTTTCGGCTATGATAGCGTCGGAGATTTTGCTGATATATGGCGGATCTGGACAGTGCCAGTTCTCTCGCTTCTTCCAACAGATCAACATCATTTTACCGGGCTTCTTGCACTTCGGCTTCTGTGTATTGGGTGACCCTAGGCGAATCATGCTCTATGTCGGCTGGTAATACAGCTTCTGCCCCATATACCAGAAAGAACGGCGTGTAGCCCGTTGATCGATTCGGAGTTGTTCTTAAACTCCACAATACCGCTGGTAGTTCTTCTATCCAGCACCCCGCTGATCTTTGCAGCGGCTCAATGAGCCGGGGTTTTATCCCGGATAGCACTAATCTGTTGGATCTTTCCACTTGTCCGTTTGATGCGGGGTGGGCTACTGAGGCTATGTCGAGTCAGATTTTCTTATCTCGGCAGAATCGTGCAAATGCTCCTTCAGCAAAATTGGTGCCGTTATCAGTTATGATACTGTGAGGATAACCGTATCTCAAGATGATGTCTTTGAGAAATGTCACAGCTGTAGCTCCATCACACTTTCTTATAGGCTTCACTTCGATCCATTTTGTAAACTTGTCCACCATGACCAGAAGGTGCGTCATGTTCCCTTTGGCTGGTTTGAACGGGCCAACCATATCCAAGCACCACACAGCAAATGGCCATGTAATTGGTATGGTTTTGAGTTCCGACATAGGCATATGTGTCTTGTTGGCATACCTTTGGCAACCATTGCATTTTCTCACCAGATCCTCCGCTTGCTCCAAGGCGCTTGGCCAATAAAATCCATGCCGGAATGCCTTTGCCACTAAGGCCCGTGATGAGGCGTGATGCCCGCATTCTCCTTGGTGTATATCTCGGAGGATGTCAAGTCCTTCTTCCAGATCAACGCACCGCTGGAGGATATTGGTTACACTTCGCTTGTACAGCTGAATTGATGATTGTGTAAGCTTTGGCCCTCCTGAGTTTGCTGGCTAGCACTTCCTCGATGGGTAACGTTCTATCTTTCAAGAACTGGTATATAGGCAGCGTAGCTGTATCGCTCTCGCAGGTACATCTCCTCGTCAATTTCCATCGATCCACCGGCATAACTTCAGCGGATCACGAACAGTCCCCGGTGCGGTGAGGTAGTCCCCGGGTTTGCCGAGATATTCCCCGGGTTTGCCGAGGTAGTCCCCGGGTTCGGCGTACTACTTCCCACGTCAATGTTCATGGGCTCAGCTCCGGATTCCGCGTTTTCCGGGACAAAGATTGAATCGGTTTCTGGGGACGGCCTGATAGATGGCTTTCTGAGGTGCTCCAATGCAACACCCGGTGGAATTGCCTGTCGGGTCGAGCCGAGCTTCGACAGCATGTCGGCAGCTTCATTTTCCACGCGAGGTACATGATGAAACTCGCATCCCTCAAAGTAACCCGAGATTTTCTGCACATGAAATCTGTATAATGCCATGTTTGGATCCAGGGCGTCCCACACTCCGTACACCTGTTGTATTACTAGATCCGAGTCGCCAAAGCAGATTATTCGACGTATGCCAATTTCCTTTGCCACTTTTAGACCATGCACGAGAGCCTCGTACTCGGCGACATTGTTTGATGCTGCGAAATGGATCTGCAACACGTACTTGAGCTGATCCTTCTTTGGCAAGGTGAGCATAACCCCGACACCTAATCCAGCTTTGGTCTTCGATCCGTCGAAGTGCATCCTCCAGTAGTTCGGATCCGGTGGCGGTGGTTCGTATTGTACCTCGGCCCAATCCACGAAAAAGTCCGCTATAGCCTGGGACTTGATCGCTTCTCTTCTATCGTATTGGGGTGCGTATGGTGCTAGCTCAATTGCCCATTTCGCGATTCTGCCGTTCGCATCTTTGTTACCCATTATCTCGGATATGGGGGCTTCGCATATCACTTTGATGGGATGCTCTTCAAAGTAGTGCTTTAACTTCTTTGCCGCCATATAAACTCCGTATGCCACCTTTTGAAAATGCGGGTAGTTCTGTTTTGAGACAGACAATACCTCGCTCAAGTAATACACTGGCCTCTGCACCGACTTACCCTCTTCATCTCGTTCCACTACAATCACTGCACTTACAACTCGGTTGGTTGCGGCTATGTAGAGCAACATTGGCTCCTTCGACAGTGGAGAAGCTAACACTGGTGCAGTGGCCAACATCTTTTTTAAGTGGGCAAAAGATTCATCGGCCTGCGGCGTCCAAACGAATTTATGTGATTTTTTCATGAGTTGGTAGAGAGGCAGTGCCTTTTCCCCTAACCGACATACAAACCGACTCAGCAACGCCAGGCATCCGGTGAACTTCTGGACGTCGTTGAGACACTTCGGCAGTTCCATTCGTTCGATGGCTCGGATCTTAGTTGGATTAACCTCGATACCTCGGCTAGAGACGAGAAATCCGAGTAATTTCCCAGCCGGGACACCGAAGGTACATTTCTCCGGGTTAAGCTTCATCCGGAATCTCCTCAAGTTCGCGAATGTTTGCCCTATGTCGTCAAGGAGCGTTGCGCTTTCCTTGGTCTTGATAACCACATCGTCCACGTAAACTTGCACATTTTGACCTATTTGATCGTAAGGCACACTTTTGCATACACCTTTGGTACGTTGCTCCGGCGTTTCGTAAACCAAACGGCATAGTGCGATAGCAATAAGCCCCGTACGGGGTAATAAAAGCAGTTTTTATTTGATCGTCCGGGTTCAGGGGTATCTGGTGGAAACCAGAATAGGCGTCAATAAATGACAACAGTTCACATCCCGCGGTAGAGTCGATGACCTGATCTATCCTTGGCAGCGGAAATGGATCTTTCGGACATGCCTTGTTCAGGTTCGTATAATCGATACACATACGCCAAACCACTGCCACGTTCGGATCCTCCTTCTTTTCTACCAGTACCGGGTTAGAGAGCCAATCCGGATATAGCACTTCCATGATAAATCCTGCTGCTAGCAACCGAGCTATCTCGTCACCAATGACCTTTCTCCTATCTTCGGCGAAGCGTCGGAGAGGCTGCTTCACCGGCCTTGCTCCGGGTCTTACATTCAAAGAGTGCTCGGCCAACTCCCTCGGAACACCTTGCAAGTCCTGTGTGGACCAAGCAAAAATATCCCGATTCTCACGGAGGAAGTTGACGAGCTCGCTTTCCTATTTGTGAGTTAATGCAGCTCCAATTGTCACGGTGCGCTCCGGAAACACGTTATCCACCGGTATCTTCTTGGTGTCCTTCGCGGCTTGAAATGAAACGCTTCCATGCGGGTTACTTAACGCCGGCATATACTGCTGCGCGGACCGAGCTAATGCCGTCACTTCTTGGATTTTTCTTTTCTCTTGGGCAATTACGAGTGACTCGGCTAAGTTAGACCCGGCTGAAGCGCACTCAATAGAACGTCGGAAATCCCCAACGATAGTAATTGCACCATTTGGCCCGGGCAACTTCATCTTCAGATAACTAACGTGGCAACTTGCCATGAATTTGCCCAGCGCTGGTCTCCCGAGTAATGCATGATACGCGCTCTCCAGGTTTACCACTTCGAACTCCAGATTTTCGGTTTGGCAGTTATCCCTTGTACCGAACAGCACGTCGACCCGGACTTTGCCTATTGGTTCGCAGGATATGCCGGGCACGATACCGTGAAAAGTTGTTCTCGTAGCCTGGAGCATGTTCTCCGAGATGCCCAACTTGCGCATCGTATCCGCATACATGATGTTAATGCTACTGCCATTGTCGATCAGTACCTTGGAGAACCTCACATTAATGTTTGGTCCAATGAACGTCGGATCCAACACTAGTGCATACGAGCCCGGACTTGGCATAAGCTTGGGGTGATCTTTGATGCTCCAGGTAATTTCCTGGTCCGACCAAGACATGTACCTCATCACTGCAGGCATAACCGCGTTAACCTCCATATGTCAGCGCTGCAAGCTCTTCCTATCCGTTTCTTCTGTTGTGAACACACAATAGCTCTGGTGATGTTCCCTGTACTCATTTCTTCCCTCGTTTCCGGAGTATCTCTGATCCGGTTGTTGCTGGTTTTCCACTTGATGCACTGCATCCCTTCTCTCACTGTTGTCATACCTCGGCTGAGGGGGAGGCAACATCAGTTGCTGCGTGTTTGCTCCGGAGAGCAATTGCTGCCGGGGTAACTCCTGCCAAGGTTGATCATTCCGAGGTGTCTGAGCATTCCCCGAACCACCTTGCTCTATCTTGCGCATCCACTCACATTGTCTCGTCGTGTGACCCGCCGGGCTGCTCGGATTCGGCGCGTGAAACTTGCACGGCTGGTCCAACATTGACTCATAGGTATACCTCGGACGATCTTTCTTTTCTTGCCATTGCTTCTTCTGCTCCGGAGTCCATGTTTTCTTGCCATCGTTTCGAGGAGTCCATTGCCCTCCCGTTTTCTGGCGTTGGTTGCTCCCTGCCCCGGGCTGATCTTGATTCACGGCCGCAACTTGTTGCGAGCCATACCGATGATCCGGTCTATCGTCTCTCCTTTTTCCCCTGTAATCGTTCCTCCGGGATGACCCGGATCCGTCCCTCGGATAGTACTCGTCATTTGACTCGTTCGAGGCGATCCTAGGTTGAGTTGGATCACCCAAAGCATAAGAATCCGCGATCCGGATCATCTCTGCCAACGTGACTGGCATTTTCCTTTGCAATTTCATCCACAACTCGCTACCTGTAAGATCCCTCCTTATTAAAGGAAAAGATCCCTGTGATTGCAATGCTAGTCCCTGGATCATTGCTAGCATCCACAGTTTAAGATGAAGTACACAGATACAAAGGTCGTTTATTACAGTCATTCCAGAGATAAAACATAGTCTTTTACAACTCATGGCCAAGGCCTAGTACAAGAGTTTATGGAATAAGTAAATAAACATAAGTCTTCATCTTCATGTGCCACAGGCAAGCATGTTGAGTGTAGACTCATGACACCTAATCATCATCAGAGTAACCTGCAACATCATAAGTTACAGCCACAAGGGTCAATACTTTGGAATAGTATTGGCAAGTGATACCTTAATATATTTTAAGTGGACTAAAAATACTATATGCATTTGGCTGGTGGAGTTTAGGCTTGCATTGCTCAAAAAATAGATTTTTCCCTAACTTTTGAAAATACTAAGTTTTTGTTTGGCAAAAACTTTCCAAGACATCTTCCAATCCAAGACTGAAGATCCACTCAAGGCATCTACTAATCAAGGACTGAAGATATACTTGGCAAAACACCCAAGGCATCTATCAACAAAGACTCCAGATCCACTCAGGGCATCTAGCAATCAATGACTGAAGATCCTTTTATCCCTTTGTTCACCCACAAGTTTTATTTAGAAATTGGAGTGATGAGATCCTTGAAGTTTCCATGTCTTGATGCTCAAATTGTCCTTTACCAGGGACATGGCTAAGTACTTAGGTTTTACACTCTGCAGAGGTGGTGCACTTTCCCCACAAGCCTTGGTTTCCCAAGGATGATCCTTGATAGCCTTTCCTTAGTCAAATGGACGTTCGCCTATCATCCCATCTACCACCCACTCCAAAAGACTAAGTTCCAGCATCCTAAGATCATGGCGAGCCCATAATGCCAAGTGGTTGCACTTGAAGCTTTTCAACATTTGACATCTCAAATCTCTTTGTTTCTGGGTGGCCATCCACAAGTGAGATACACAAGCAGTCCCCGGCCTTGTGAACCACTCAACATAAGCCATTCCTTCCATTCCACCCAGTGGTTCATTAACTTAGTTGTTTTATTTTACAAAACATAAGTCCTTAGACTTAGAAATTTTTCCATAGTGAATATATAAACCACCCTTGTTTTCTAGTAGCTAGGCTAAGCATGATAGTAATAGGAATCTGGACTTAGGAAATTTTCACTAAGGCTTAATCTAATAGGTTTTCCCAAAGCATAGCTTGTACTTAGCTAAAACCATGCAAGTCCTATACTTAGAAAAATAATACTAATGCATATATAAAAATATAGGAATGGAATATTCATGATGATATCACTTGCCTTGGTAGTGTGGAGAGTAGCACTCGTCACAATCACAATCACTAGCAAAATCTACACACAAAGTTGTAGCACACAATTACACACAAATATATACAAACAAGAAATAGTATGAATGCATGCATGCATGATTCTACCAAGTGATGATTTTTGAAAACTTCAACCAAGCAAGTGCATGTTTACAGAATCTAAACAAGTCACAAATATATCCAAGACAACTTAAATAACCCTAAAACAAAAATACTAAACTAAATCTATACTTAAAATGGCCTCAAACAAGTCTCTGCAATTTTAGCACATCTAATGGTTACTATATGCTAAAAAAAAGGATAGGCAGAAAGGTCTTGTTTTTCTAAATCCAACGGTATAAAGTTTGCAAAATTCCAACGTGGCATTCAAAAGATATAGGCATTTGAATTTGGATCAAATTTCTGGTTTTAAATTCTATTCTCAGATCTAACCTAGCCACGCGTCTTATTCTTATTCGCCCGTACCGGTTCGCGCTGGATCGAGCTCCACAGCCGTAGGATCTAAAGGGGCAGGTGCGGCTCAGATCGCGTACCGCTTCGGGTTTAAGTGATCTATCGTAGGCGTTCGATCCAGATCTAACGGCTGCTGCTGCCTGGCCACAGATGGGCGGCTATGGCAGGCTACCGTGGCGGAACCGTCGATCGACGATGGTGCCGATGATGCAGAGAGTAAGGAAGATCGAGAGTAGCTCACCGGCTCAGGAGGTCACGCGGCTTCGTCGTACTTGCGGTTGGTCAAGGGGCGCTCTGTCACGGCTGCGATTCCTCACCGGAGTTCGCGGCGGCGTCGGGTGCGTCGGGTGGTCGTCGGGGACGTCGCTGTGGATCACCCCAAGGCAAGTCGAGGACACGGTTAGGTTCACAGGGTCAAGGCGAAGTAGTGAGCATGAACTAGGAGGCGCGGGGCGGTCTGGACTTACCACTAGAGCTCGTCGGAGTTGATGTCGCCGTCGGTGCTCGCGGTGTCAAGTGGAACCGGCGACCTGGGGCAGTACAGGACAGACTAGCGAGGTCAGTAGATGCGCAAGGATTCACTGAGCAGGATAGCAAGAACGAGAGGCAGAGGGGAACACTGGGCTCACCGGAATCGATCGCCGGAGAGGCTCTGTCCGCGGCGGTGCAAAGCTGATTGAGGGCAGCCTGGTGGCGGAGTGAGCGAGGTGTCTGGGGGAAAAAGATCGTGGAGCAGAGAGGATCTTATAGCCGGGGAATCGACAGGAAACGCTCGGGTTTAATGCCCATTTACGCCGCGCCATTACCGGCCTTCACTGCCGCGGCGACGTGGTCGCAGGCGCGGTCTGGGGAAGACGAGGGCGACGTGGACCGGGCCCGTTCGTCAGCGAGGTGCGCGGTGTGCAGGTGGGGTCTGCCTGTCTGCTCAGCGTCGCTTGCAGGACGTGAGAAGAAAAAGAAGATCCCGGGTGGGCTTGCTGGGCTGGATCTGCTGCTGGGCCAGATTCTGGCCGCTCGGCCCTTTTCTTTTCCTTAGCCTTTTTCTTTTTCTAATTTCATTTTCTGGAATGAATTTGATATGAATTCAAATCCTTTTGAATTCAAACTTCTTTGGGGATTTTTGCAGGGTTCTTGTGGGTTCAAATGCAGTCAAATAACCATGTGGTCACCTTGCAAGGCTTGGTCAAGCTTGGGTCTTTGAAATAAACAGAGACTTTGTCTCTTTGCAAAAATTTGGAATAGGGTTTAGAAAATATTTCTAAATTGGAATCTTGGGTTTAAATGCTACTCCTAATCTTTCCAATCATGGAGGCAAGCAAACAAGTCCCTAAACAAACAAAACCCAAAGGGTGATGGCCATTTGAGATAAAATGCCCACATGAAATCATAGCTCAAACTTCTGCCTCTAAATGATTTTTGAGAAAAACCCTATATGAATGAATGATGCAAGAATGATATGAATGAGTTTTGAAACATGATTTTTAGGGATGTTACAAATCTAACCCCCTTAAAATGAATCTCGCCCTCGAGATTCGGATTGGCTAGCAAATAGGTGAGGGTGGTCTTTCCGAAGATCATCTTCTCTTTCCCATGTTGCTTCTTCTTCGGAATGATGATTCCATTGTACTTTGCAAAACTTGATAGTCTTTGTTCTCGTGACTCTTTCTGTGGTCTCAAGTATCTTGACAGGCTTTTCTTCATAGGTGAGATCACTTTCTAGTTGAACTTCTTCCAAAGATATGGTATCTTTCAAAGATGTTTCTTCCATTTCTGGGTGACATTTCTTGAGCTGGCTCACATGAAAAACATTATGGACTGCTAGTAAAGATCTTTGGCATTCGATTTCATATGCAGCTTCTCCTTGCGACTTAAAATGTTGAATGGTCCCACATATCTTGGTGCTAACTTTCCTTTGACTCCAAATCTTTTTACTCCACGAGTAGTGATACTCTAAGATAAGCTCTATCCCCAACTTCGTAAGTGACTTCTCTCGCTTAGCATCTGCGTAGCTTTTCCGTCGAGACTGCTATCTTCAATCTATCTCTAACCAATTTGACCTTTTCTTCGGCGTCTTTGATAAGGTCTGGTCCAAACAAACTTCTTTCTCCCACACCATTCCATAGCAATGGGGTGGTACACTTTCTTCCGTATAGAAACTCAAATGGTGCCATCCCAATACTAGATTGGTGACTGTTGTTGTAAGAGAACTCTGCGTAAAGGCGGACTTTCATCCCAACTTGCTCCATAGTCTAGGGCACATGCCCTCAACATGTCTTCAAGAATTTGGTTAGTCCTTTCTGTTTGTCCATCGGTTTGAGGATGAAAAGCGTGCTGAATTCCAACCTCGCTCCTAGAGATTCATGAAGTGTCTCCAAAAGTGAGAAGTGAACTGAGTTCCTCTATCGGACACAATACTCTTAGGTACACCGTGAAGGCATACAATTCTGCTCATGTAGATTTTGGCTAACTTTGCACTGGTATAAGTTGTCTTTACGGTATAAAATGAGCCACTTTAGTTAGGCGATCTACTATTACCCATATGGAATCATACCCGACCTGGTCCTTGGTAATCCAAAGAATGAAATCCATACCGATATTTTCCCACTTCCACTCGTGAATAGGCATTGGTTGAAGCAAACCTGGTTTCGATGCTCGCTTTCACTCTACTACACACGTCACACAAGGCAATGTGTTCGGCGATGTCCCTTTTAAGATTGTTCCACCAAAATCTTTCTTTCATATCCATGTACATTTTGGTGTTTCCCAGGTGAATAGAATACGGAGAGTTATGGGCTTCTTGCAGAATCAGTTTCCGCAATTCCGGATCTTGTGGTACACAAATACGTTTCTCGTGCCATAAAGTACCTTGTTCGTCCATATGGAAACTTTTAGTTTTCCCTCGGCTAATCCTTTCCTTAATCTCTTCGATTTCTTTATCCGTCTTTTGGGCTTCTTTAATCTTATCCAACAGAGTGGGTTGAACATCCAAAGACATGAGATGTCCTTCTGGCACAATCTCCAACCTGAGTTTCTTGAATTGCTTACACAAATCATCAGGCAATTCACCTTTGGTAAGACCATTTACAAACGCCTTACGACTTAGAGCATCTGCTACTACATTTGCTTTACCGGGGTGGTATTGTAAATTCAAGTCATAATCCTTGATAAGTTCTAGCCATCTTCTTTGTCTCATATTGATCTCCTTCTGTGTGAAGATATATTTCAAACTCTTATGGTCGGTGAACACTTCACAATGTTTTCCCAAAAGGTAATGTCTCCATGTTTTGAGTGCATGGACAACAGCGGCTAACTCTAAATCATGAGTAGGATAGTTTACTTCATGAGTTTTGAGTTGTCTCGAGGCATAAGCCACAACTTTTCCGCCTTGCATAAGTACGGCTCCTAATCCTTGATGCGAAGCATCACAATACACTTGGAAATCTTTTTCCAAATCCGGTAGGCACAGAACTGGTGCTGACACAAGTCTCTTCTTTAATTCTTGAAAGCTGAGTTCACATCCTTCAGACCAAGCAAATTTCTTATCTTTCTTTAACAATTCCGTCATTGGTTTAGCAACCTTAGAAAAAATTTCAATGAACCTTCTGTAGTAACCTGCTAAACCAAGGAAACTACGAACCTCTTTTACATTCTTAGGAGATTCCCATTCTGTTACGGCTGAAACCTTAGCAGGGTCAACTGCTACACCATCCTTTGTCATAACATGACCAAGAAATCCAACTTCCTCTAACCAAAACTCACACTTGCTGAACTTGGCATAAAGTTTATGTTCCCTTAGTTTCTCAAGTATCAAGCGTAGATGTCTTTCATGTTCTTCCTTGCTCTTGGAGTAGACTAAGATGTCATCGATGAAAACGACAACAAACTTGTCGAGAAATTCCATGAACACTTTATTCATCATATTCATGAAGTATGCTGGAGCGTTGGTTAATCCAAAAGGCATCACAGTGTACTCATACAATCCATACCTCGTGGTAAATGCTGTTTTAGGTATGTCTTGCTCTCTTATCTTGAGTTGAAAATAACCTGACCGAAGGTCAATCTTTGAGAACACACAAGCTCCTTCTAGCTGATCAAACAAGTCATTGATTCTTGGCAAAGGATATTTGTTCTTGATGGTTACCTCGTTGAGAGAACGGTAATCTATGCATAGTCTTTGAGTTCTATCTCTCTTTTCTACGAACAAAACTGGAGCTCCCCAAGATGAAGAACTTGGCTGGATGAATCCTTTCTGCAATTGTTCTCCAAGTTGTTTCTTGAGTTCCTTAAGTTCGTCAACTGACATTTTATAAGGTCTCTTTGCTCTTGGCCCAGATCCTGGTACCAATTCTATTATAAACTCCACATCTCTATCTGGTGGCATTCCTGGTAACTCTTCCGGGAACACATCTGGATACTCACACACAATTGGCACACTGTCCATGCTAACCCCCTTAAGAGAATTTAGCTTACTCCCTTTTGATTTAAAGTTAGACTTGAATATTATCCTCTTACCTTCAGGAGTTGTGAGTGAAATTGTACGATTTGCACAATCTAGTATTCCCTCATATTTAGCCATCCAATCCATTCCCAAAATTACATCCAATCCTTGGGAATTTAGGATTATTAGGTTTACTGGAAACTTATGTTTTCCGATCTCTATGACTAGATCATGACATCCGGAGTTTACTATCATTTCTCCACCAGGAGAACTTACTCTTATAGGACACCCAATGGTTTCTACCGGTAGTTCATTTCTTTCGACAAATGCTTTAGATATGAATGAATGAGATGCACCAGTGTCAAAGAGTACAAATGCTGAGATGGAATTGAGTCTGAACTTACCAAAGAATAAAGATCGCTCTTCAAAGACCTCCTCCACATTGATGTGGTTAACCTGTCCTTTCTGAAAAGGATTTGGCTTGTTAGGTCCTTCAACTTTCTTTTCAGGGCACTTATTAGCATAATGCCCCAGCTTCTTGCATTTGTAGCATTCGACCTGGCTGATGTCCGTCTTAGGCTGACTTCCACTTCCACTGTGGTGGCTCTTATATCCACTCTTGTGGTTCTTGTACTTATCATTTTCATGACTGCGATGATGCTTGTTGTCATGACGGTTGTGATGGTGGTGTTTGTTAAACTTCTCATGTTTGTGGGATCCTGAGCTGACACTATCATCATGGTGAGATCGTTTATGAGATGATCCCGAGCTGTGCTTGTCGGAGTGTTTCCTCTTCTTACTCTCGACTTGCTTCATTTTATTCTCCACAATAACAGCCTTGTCACACAGTGACTGATAAGTTGGAACATATGCCACAGACAGCTGCAGATTTAGCTCATCATTCAAGCCTTCCAGAAACTTTTCCTTCCTTTTGGCATCAGTGTCAACCTCATCCGGTGCATAGCGCGCCAGATTGTTGAACTCTTCAATGTATTCAGCCACGCTGTGGTGGCGCTGCTTCAGGTTGTGAAATTCCTTCTTTTTCAGGCTCATCATACCTGGTGAGATATGAGTAGTACGAAATCCATCTTCAAAGATAGCCCAAGTCACCTCATCAATAGGCGTGGTAATCTGGAAGTTGTCCCACCATGCTGCGGCTGGTCCTTCCAACAGATGTGCTGCAAACCTGACCTTTTCAGCATCTGTGCATCCTATGGTCACTAAGTCTTTGTTCACAGAACGTAGCCAATCATTGGCCACCATGGGATCAGTCGTTCCCGAAAACTTAGCTGGCAACATACGCAGAAATCTGGTAAGCATATCAAAACCTGGAGGGTTGTTGTTGTTGTTATTGTTGTTATTGTTGTTGGGATTGGGGTTGTTGTTGTTCTGGTTCTGGATGAATGTCGTCATCATTTGCATAAGCTGAGTCTGCGCATTCATCATTTGTTGCATTTCCGGGGTAATGTTGGGGTTGGGGTTGGTGTTTGCGCGACGGGGAGGCATCTGTGGTTTGTTCATATAGAGATAAGAATGAGATACCCTTATATGATTTATGCACAATACATTACTCAAACCAACACATAGCAAGCAACACTAGGATAAAAGCTAAACAACAAGAGAACAAAATCTCAAAGTACAAACATACAAGTGGCAAGCCATCCACATGTCGGATGGTCCAACAATAAGTTCTCAAATAATAAGTGCGGAAAAATAAAGATAACTGAGTAGTCAAATCTACTCGTCGGCATCAATCTCCTCCTCGACAAAGGTAAGACCTGCGTTCTCCATTGCGGTCTTGTTCTCCTCGATGGTAGTGGTCAAAGAGTCGATCTTGGCCTTGAGAGCCCTCTTGGGAACGAAGCCTCTCTCAATCACCGTCTCATCGCTGCTCTAACTCGAAGTCCTTGGACTGTAGTTCCTCGGTCATATCACGAATCCTCTTGTTCCTATCCTGGACACGCTTCTCTTGACTCTTGAACTTACGGTCTTGGGTCTCGAACTTTGCCTCCATCTCCTTGACTATCTCGTCCTGCTGCTAAGAGCTTGTCCTTCTCGAAGCTGCACACAGGCTCGTCATTACTAAGCATGACGTTGGTCCTATCGGTATCCACGTGCCTAATAAGAGTCTCCAAGTCCTGGAGGTACAGGCGTGTCGGCTCTTTGTGACCCTCGAGTCGTCCTCAAAGTCAATGGACTCTCCGTCATCATCACGCCTTCCGAAGGCGTGGAAGTGAGTGCCTCTAACCTGTCGGGAGTGACGTCCTAATAGTCGTCCTATCAGATCCTGCATGACAACCTCCATGCCTCTCTCCCTGTCATCGTGCATAAGCTTGAAGACGATGGCCTCCGTAGTAGGCTCACTCAAGGCGTCTGGCTGGTTCACCTTGAAGCCCCAAAGGTCCTTCCTCTCAAACTTGGTGAGTGGGTGCACCGTAATGATAGGAAGAGGGAGATCGAGTAAAGTAGTAAGCTCTACGATACGAGGACCAAAACGGGTAGCCTGGAACTCCTCAACAGTGCTGATGGCAATAGGCATCTATTTATAAGATTGAAAAGTTAGAACAACACAATTTTAAATTTAACAAGTCAAACATTCAAGCATAACCGTGGAACACAAAAATCACACAAGTCATGCATACATAAATTCATTACATCAACCAAGGTTCAAACTTATTTAAGGTCTTATTTTGGAAAATAAGGTGATAGGTGGTGGTCAACTAACGAAGTGCGCTTACAATCCTATCTCATTGGATCTGGTGGCTAACACAATGTTCCTAGTGGCAATCACCCTATCTTGTTCACATGCTTCTATCACTAAGTCTATAATATCTCCTCTTAAGGATTTGTTGGTGACTTCCAACTCTTGGGTATGTTCCTTCTCTTTCTCTAAGTCTTTTTGGAGGTTGAGCATCCTGCACTTGACTCTAGCACTGAGTTCTTTGATAGTCTTCCAAGCTGCTTCTTTTGCTGACTCAAAGAATGTGGTGTGCATAAAAGTGTTGGTGTACATGCAGAAGCCCTTTTCTTTGTGGTTGTCTTCCTTGTTCTTGTACAAGTGAAGTTGCACCCACCAATACTCCACTCCATCCTCCATCACTGGAAAGCCCTTGTACACAGCTGCACCATGTACTCCCATGGTTTCCATGAGGTCCTTGAGATTCTTGGGAAACTCAGTCTCACACTCTAAAGTCATGGTCATGAGTGGTCCTTTCTTCACGGCTTCGTTGACGGAGTTCATCTACAAATAGAGATGAGAAGGAGAAGATTAGAAAAGTTTACGAGAAGAATAGACAAGTGTAGAAGAAGTTAAAATTTTCCTTAGTGGTTTCCAATCCTAGGGTCATAATCCTACAGGCAACACAGTGCTCTGATACCATCTGTAAGATCCCTCCTTATTAAAGGAAAAGATCCCTGTGATTGCAATGCTAGTCCCTGGATCATTGCTAGCATCCACAGTTTAAGATGAAGTACACAGATACAAAGGTCGTTTATTACAGTCATTCCAGAGATAAAACATAGTCTTTTACAACTCATGGCCAAGGCCTAGTACAAGAGTTTATGGAATAAGTAAATAAACATAAGTCTTCATCTTCATGTGCCACAGGCAAGCATGTTGAGTGTAGACTCATGACACCTAATCATCATCAGAGTAACCTGCAACATCATAAGTTACAGCCACAAGGGTCAATACTTTGGAATAGTATTGGCAAGTGATACCTTAATATATTTTAAGTGGACTAAAAATACTATATGCATTTGGCTGGTGGAGTTTAGGCTTGCATTGCTCAAAAAATAGATTTTTCCCTAACTTTTGAAAATACTAAGTTTTTGTTTGGCAAAAACTTTCCAAGACATCTTCCAATCCAAGACTGAAGATCCACTCAAGGCATCTACTAATCAAGGACTGAAGATATACTTGGCAAAACACCCAAGGCATCTATCAACAAAGACTCCAGATCCACTCAGGGCATCTAGCAATCAATGACTGAAGATCCTTTTATCCCTTTGTTCACCCACAAGTTTTATTTAGAAATTGGAGTGATGAGATCCTTGAAGTTTCCATGTCTTGATGCTCAAATTGTCCTTTACTGGGACATGGCTAAGTACTTAGGTTTTACACTCTGCAGAGGTGGTGCACTTTCCCACAAGCCTTGGTTTCCCAAGGATGATCCTTCAGTAGCCTTTCCTTAGTCAAATGGACGCGTTCCAGCCTATCATCCCATCTACCACCCACTGTCCAAAAGACTAAGTTCCAGCATCCTAAGATCATGGCAGAGCCCATAATGCCAAGTGGTTGCACTTGAAGCTTTTCAACATTTGACATCTCAAATCTCTTTGTTTCCTGGGTGGCCATCCACAAGTGAGATACACAAGCCAGTCCCTGGCCTTGTGAACCACTCAACATAAGCCATTCCTTCCATTCCACCCAGGTGGTTCATTAACTTAGTTGTTTTATTTTACAAAAACATAAGTCCTTAGACTTAGAAATTTTTCCATAGTGAATATATAAACCACCCTTGTTTTCTAGTAGCTAGGCTAAGCATGATAGTAATAGGAATCTGGACTTAGGAAATTTTCACTAAGGCTTAATCTAATAGGTTTTCCCAAAGCATAGCTTGTACTTAGCTAAAAACCATGCAAGTCCTATACTTAGAAAAATAATACTAATGCATATATAAAAATATAGGAATGGAATATTCATGATGATATCACTTGCCTTGGTAGTGTGGAGAGTAGCACTCGACACAATCACAATCACTAGCAAAATCTACACACAAAGTTGTAGCACACAATTACACACAAATATATACAAACAAGAAATAGTATGAATGCATGCATGCATGATTCTACCAAGTGATGATTTTTGAAAACTTCAACCAAGCAAGTGCATGTTTACAGATTCTAAACAAGTCACAAATATATCCAAGACAACTTAAATAACCCTAAAACAAAAATACTAAACTAAATCTATACTTAAAATGGCCTCAAACAAGTCTCTGCAATTTTAGCACATCTAATGGTTACTATATGCTAAACAAAAGGATAGGCAGAAAGGTCTTGTTTTTCTGAATCCAACGGTATAAAGTTTGCAAAATTCCAACGTGGCATTCAAAAGATATAGGCATTTGAATTTGGATCAAATTTCTGGTTTTAAACTCTATTCTCAGATCTAACCTAGCCACGCGTCTTATTCTTATTCGCCGTGCATCGGTTCGCTGGATCGAGCTCCACAGCCGTAGGATCTAAAGGGCAGGTGCGGCTCAGATCGCGTGCATCGCTTCGGGTTTAAGTGATCTATCGTGGCGTTCGATCCGGATCTAACGGTCATGCCGCTTTAACCCACAGATGGGCTATGATGGCTAGCACGGCGGAACCGTCGATCGACGCTGCCGATGCAGAGTAAGGAAGATCGAGTAGCTCACCGGGCTCGGAGGTCACGGCGGCTTCGTCGTACTTGCGGTTGGTCAAGGGGCGCTCTGTCACGGCTGCGATTCCTCACCGGAGTTCGCGGCGGCATCGGGTGCGTCGGGTGGTCGTCGGGGACGTCGCTGTGGATCACCCCAAGGCAAGTCTAGGACACGGTTAGGTTCACAGGGTCAAGGCGAAGTAGTGAGCATGAACTAGGAGGCGCGGGGCGGTCTGGACTTACCACTAGAGCTCGTCGGAGTTGATGTCGCCGTCGATGCTCGCGGTGTCAAGTGGAACCGGCGACCTGGGCGACAGACAGACTAGCGAGGTCGAGATGCGCAAGGATTCACCGAAAGGTGATAGCAAGAACGAGAGGCGAGGAACACTGGCTCACGGAATCGATCGCCGGAGAGGCTCATTCCATGGCGGTGCAAAGCTGATTGAGGGCAGCCTGGTGGCGGAGTGAGCGAGGTGTCTGGGGAAAAAAGATCGTGGAGCAGAGAGGATCTTATAGCCGGGGAATCGACAGGAAACGCTCGGGTTTAATGCCCATTTACGCCGCGCCATTACCGGCCTTCACTGCTGGGCGGCGGTCGCAGGGCGATCTGGGAAGACGAGGCGACGTGGACCGGCCCGTTAAATCGGCCGAGGTGCGCGGTGCGTGGTCGGTCTGTAGCGTCGCGCTCATGGCTATGAGAAGAGAAAAGAAGATCCCGGGTGGGCTTCTTTGGGCTGGATCTGCTTTGGGCAGATTCTGGCCGGCCCTTTTCTTTCCTTAGCCTTTTTCTTTTCTAATTTCATTTTCTGGAATGAATTTGATATGAATTCAAATCCTTTTGAATTCAAACTTCTTTGGGGATTTTTGCAGGGTTCTTGTGGGTTCAAATGCAGTCAAATAACCATGTGGTCACCTTGCAAGGCTTGGTCAAGCTTGGGTCTTTGAAATAAACAGAGACTTTGTCTCTTTGCAAAAATTTGGAATAGGGTTTAGAAAATATTTCTAAATTGGAATCTTGGGTTTAAATGCTACTCCTAATCTTTCCAATCATGGAGGCAAGCAAACAAGTCCCTAAACAAACAAAACCCAAAGGGTGATGGCCATTTGAGATAAAATGCCCACATGAAATCATAGCTCAAACTTCTGCCTCTAAATGATTTTGAGAAAAACCCTATATGAATGAATGATGCAAGAATGATATGAATGAGTTTTGAAACATGATTTTTAGGGATGTTACACTACCATATCTACATCCTTGTGCGAACCATGCTATAGCCTG
The DNA here is from genome assembly GCA_023614405.1 of Avena insularis. Taxonomy (NCBI): domain Eukaryota; kingdom Viridiplantae; phylum Streptophyta; class Magnoliopsida; order Poales; family Poaceae; genus Avena; species Avena insularis. The sequence goes on along the minus strand of CM042693.1, from coordinate 418,689,216 downwards.
TGACTCTATGACTCCCTCACACGAGTTTCTCACGGTACACCACCGGGTCAAGAATTCACGATCCGTTTCGTTAGATCTCTGCTTTCACATTGCCGTGGTCTGCGTCCGGTCTCGAGCACGTGCTTGAGAAGTTTCTGATGAACATCTCTTCAAAATCTATCCAGCAGTTGTTGCTTCCGGGTGGCAAATTATTCAGCCAAACCCTAGCTGGACCTTCCAACATTTGGGGTACATATCGTACAGCCCACCTCAAGTTGCCAGTTGCAATTTTCACAGCTGTTGCGTAGTTTATTAGCCAATCCTCCGGATTTGTACTGCCGTCATATGTCTTCTTGCCCCTGGGCAATTGGAAATTGGGTACCGGCGGTTCCTTCATGATCCGGGGTCCGAAGCACGCTGGACCCGGAGGACCTTGACATTCGATCTGTTCCGACCTATACAAGCGGTCTAATTTTAGCCTAGCGTCATCCGGCATCAACTCTCTGCTTCCCAATCTCGACCCTATCACATGATAGTCCGGTCTTGCGTATCCCGCATTCATCATCTCCGAGTCTCCATCATTGTATCGGTTTTGCTCCCGTTGTGGTCCTCTCTGTTGCATACCACGGCCGGCACTTTGCTCTTGCCTTGGTGCATTCAGCTAAGCGGTTGATCTGCTCTGCGGAGTTTTGCTGTCCGGCGTTGCCGTTTGGCGGCGTTGACCGGCATTGCCTTGATCATGGTTACCTCGCTCACACTTCGCCGATCGTCGTTTTTCAGATCTTTTTCCTTTCCCGCACGCTTTGGGTCATACGGGACGATTTGCTTGTTCCGTCTGGCCGAGGTTACTACCTCTTCTCTTCTTGGGCCACCATGAGGTGATGATGCGGCTCCAGCGGATTTCTCCGGGTTACCCATCACCGAATGGACGATTTTAGAAGCTCCAACTCTCTCCGGATTACTTCTCAACAGCTCCTCATTCTGCCTGTTCGCGATCCGAACCAGCTCGTTAACCCGGTCTTTTGTCTTTGGCGAGCTTCACCCGTCAGACCCTCTAGCTCGGACGCCAGCGGCATCTGCTGCTCGAGGTTCTTCGCGGGTACTATACTTCGCAACCCCACGCAGACGACAGTTTTCCGACCCTTCCGGTCCATCATCACCCTCTCTGCTCATCTCACTTATGATGTTTCCCTTTTACCCTCACTGCATCAACCTTGTTCGCCACAGACTCACGCAGCGTCATGTTCAACGACTGCTGAGCCGCTGCTATTTTCTTTGCGCCATCCAGTATCTTTCGCCGGGTCTCCTCTAGCTCGGCTTGTGCCTGAGCCGGATCTACCATCGTCGCCACCGGTTAGCCAAGCTATCCATAGCTTCCTCAAGATGTTCTCGGGCCTCTCCAAAGGAGGACCCCTAGCTTCCTTGGTGCTTTGGGTGTTGCCCCGGGTTCGCGCTGGATCCCTGCTCACACCGCGCCGGTGCGGTCATCATCACCTCTGCATGGCCGAGGCAGGCGATACGCGCCCATGAGCCACAGTGAGGGGTGGTTCCCCCGCATCGATGACGCGACGCGGATGAACGCCAGACACGTCCACGGCTACATAGACCTTGTGCGCGCCGAGCTTGACGAAGACGTCGTTGCACAGAAGGGGGCGTGTGCTGAAGCATCCAACGTTGTCGCTGACGTAGTCCAGCGCACCGAAGCGCTGAACGAGCCCGGAGACGATGCGTTCACCGGTGCCGATGAAATTTCCCGTCCGGATCTTCACCCCTGCTAGCGCCGCTAGCCCCACGGTGGGCGCCAACTGTCGTGGTGGTGTCACGGCAGATGCCATGGATAGGCTGAAGGTGGGGACTAATATGCGCTAGGGGAATCCAGGGAGGGATAGTAGAGTGATTCTCTACACAGAAGCTTTGTATTGATGTTCAGTCTCCAAGCCTACAAGTGCTCCTCAAGCTGTTTTGACTAGAGGAGGAAGAAGTGGCTCTCTTACTCTTGCCTATCCTATAGTCCTAGAACTCAAGACCCACAAGTATTTCCCTTGCTCTGTATCCGAAAAGACCCAACCCCCTTACCAGAACCCCAACCCCCCTCTTATATAGGGGTGGTTCGGTCCTGGCCTAGGGCATACGTGGAGGCATATTCCTAAGAATATGCCGCCTCCCAAACTAGTAACCCGACAGGGGTGCTTTCCCCCCACGTCACTCTTGCTTTAGCGACGTTGTCTCTGCAGCGCCCGCGTCAGCCGACGTGAGCGTCGTCACCCTTGTCGGCCACGATCCGGTGGTCCTGCCCTTGCTTTACTCGCTCATCCAGTATGCACCGGGCCTTCTTTTTGACCAGAGATATTCCTTCCTTCTCCTAGAAGCCAAACGAGGATCCGGATCACATCACAGTTGATCCGGCCACACCTGTTCCTGCATATAAGCTAGACAGGTGCCTCCGACTCACTCCTTGAGTCGGACGAGACAATGTTAGGCGACCTCCCTGGTCCGGGTTACTCCGTGATCCGGCCTGCCTTGAGGTGACTCGGCCAGCATTCGCTTTTACCTTGCCGAACCTCGGCTAGCTCGGCCCTTATACCCCGGAGTGACCCTACCCGGGGTTATCCCCCCAACAATACCTCGGTTAGTCCATTATAAAATATATCAAGAAGCTCATTCTTAGGTAATGGACTTCTAGCTGTGCATGAATCAAAGCACAAAACCTTGCCCAAGATTCAGGCAATATCTCTTTTTCTCCCTGTTTAAAATCAAAAAGTTCCTGCAAAATAGCATGTCTAGCACTGGGAGGAAAATATTTCTGCAGGAAAGTACTAATCAAGCACTCAGGGCTATCAATAGATCTAGGAGGTAAATTACTAAACCAAGTTTTAGATTCTCCTTGCAGCGAAAAGGGGAAAATCTTAGCAACAAAGTAAGTACGCATCTTAATATCATCGGAAAACAAACCACTCATGGTAGAAAGTTCATTCATATGTGCTACCGCACTTTCATTCTTAGTCCCACAAAAAGGTTCATTCTCGACAATAGCTATGTAAGATAGATCGAGGGAGAAATCATAATCTTCATCTATAATGTTTATGGGAGAAGCAGCAAACTTAGCATCAGGAGATAATTTGGGTCTAATAGTACGCCTCTCAAGGAGATTCTTAGCAGTGCTCCTATCATGGATGTTCCTACATTCTTCAATAAACTCATCAGTCATCTCAACATAATCTTCTTCAGCATCCTAACTCTTACTAGACTCAGGTGAGCTAACAGGTGTGGCATGTAGGGGTTCGTAGCATGGAAAACAAAAATTTTCTATCGCATACAAACAAACAAGCCAAGATCTATCTACTAGATTGTAGCAACGAGTCGATAGAGGAACTCACCCTCGAAGATTCCAAAGCGGTTAACGAGAGCAGATTCTCGTGGGTGATGTAGTCGTACTCTTTCCGATCTCAAGATCGCGTAGACGATCCTTCCAGCGCCACGTTCCGGCAGCTCCCAGATCGGTCACGTTCGGTACTCGACGAAGACCTTCCTCTCCTTGTTCCAGCAGGCGGAGGTTGTAGCACTCTCCTCGCAATTCGGCAAAGACAACGGCGTGGTACCTAAGTAGAGGGAATCTTCAGGCTTAAGCCAAGTGAGTATGGTGGAGCTTATGAGAGAGGCTATTAGTGGTCTAGTAATTAGACACACCAATTAGAAGGCTCTAAACCAATTAGAAGTCTCTAAACCGCTGGCTAAAGCAATTAGAAGCTCTAAACCAAAACGGCTCTAAACCGGAGATTAGAGGATAGGAACTTGTGTGTGCTAGGAGGGAGCCCTGCCCCTCCTTATATAGGTGGGAGGGCTGGCCGGCCAAGGGGAGGAGAGTCCCTCCCCAAGTCGGCTTGGTGGGGCGCCGGCCAAGGGAGGAACCCTCCTCCAATTCGGCCTCCACCAATCCTCCTCTCTTCCCACTTCCCAAAATTGCCGTTTGACTTTCAAACTAGCCGTTTGACTTTTCAATTTAGGATTTAAATAAATCCTTTATTTTGGACAGCGAAGACACCTAGTACATGATGCAATCATTCCAACTTACAATGACACATTCATGTACCCTTCCCCCCTCCGGAGTGCCGGACATTCCGGGACCTTCTAGAATGTTCCCAATGAAAACACCGGAACCATTCCCCAACTCCGAAACGGGACTTTCCTTATATGAATCTTATTCTCCGGACCATTCCGGATCTCCTCGTGATATCCCGGATCCCATCCGAGACTCCGAACAACATTCGGTCTCTTTCTCATAATACCATAACTACTCAAACAACGTCGAATCCTTAAGTGTGTCTCCCTACGGTTCGTGAATTATGCGGACATGATCGAGACACTTCTCCGAACAATAACCAATAGAGGAATCTGGAAATTCATATGGCTCCCACATATTTCTACGATTACTTTGCGATCGAATGAACCACTTACATACGATACCAATTTCCCTTTGTCTCACGATAGTTTACTTATCCGAGGTTATGATCGTCGGTATCTCTGCATACCTAGTTCAACCTCGTTACCGATAAGTACTCTTTTCTCGTTCCCGTGATATGTGATCCCTTGTGAGCCAGTCACATGCTTGCAAGCTAATTGGATGACATTTCACCGAGAGGTCCCAGAGTATATCTATCCGTCATGTGGATGGACAAATCCACTCTTGATCCATGTGTCTCAACCAATACTTTCCAAACACTCAATGCCACCTTTATAACCACCACATTACGGTGTGGTGTTTGATGACATCAAAGCATCCATCCGGTAAAGGTGATATGCATGATCTCATGGTCAAGGAATTAGGTTACTATGTATCAGAAAGCATATAGCAATTGAACTATTGAAATGACTTGATCTTTATGCTACGCTTATCTATAGGAGTATGTCCATCACATCATTCTCCTAACGATATGACCCTGTTGTTAATAACATCTCTATGTTCATGATCAGGAAACCATGATCATATATTAACCAACAAGCTAGTTTAACAAGAGGCTTTACTAGGGACTCTTTTATGTTTACAAATCACACAAGTATTAATGTTTCCTGTTAATACAATTATAGCATGGTATGTAAACATTTATCATAAATATGAAGATATGATAATAACCACTTTATTATTGCCTCTTGGGCATATCTCCAACAGTCTCCCACTTGCACTAGAGTCAATAATCTAGTTTCAAACCTTTGTGTATTCAACACCTATGGCTTTCCGGTGTTGTATGTACACGATTGCTAGTGGTCAACTGATCTCAGGATCTGACACTTCCAGGTCCGTGTGTAATTGCATGTCTTTGCGTCTCTACGCATCACTCATTCTCTAATGAGATGGCTTTGTATGATTTGGTCTTTCGGTGTGACCTTTAGTTCTTTGGGGTTAAAACATGTTGATAATATTGTCGCACAATATATCTTCATAGTATTATCCGCTGTGAACTACACCTAGTTTGATAACAAACTACTAGACACAAATGCCTCTTTTGCTGCTATAATAGCAGTCATATACTTAGCCTTTTGTTGAAGTATCTGTCACAATGTCTTAACTTTGGAACTCATCCAAATCCATTATGGAACTCACTTTCCATTATATTGTGCCACCCTTAGTTTAGATTGAGATAAACTTAATTTGTACTCTGTGACAAAACTAGTATCAATGTAGTACTTTTACAATGAACTAATCATCTATTTGTCACTTCTACAAATAATATACTCTTAGTTCTTCCAAAAGATCATAAGAATATCCTTACTATCGTCCAATGATCATCTTATGAATCATTCTGGTATATGCTCATAATATTTATAGCATAGGACATATCTGGATTTGTACATATCACAGTATGATTGATATAAATACTCTTTGTGATTTCATACATCAAGTATCAATCTATACTTGAATCTTTGTTTCACTTACCAAGTGCCAATACACTTGAATATATCATCAACATTGAACTCATTCAATCCTTTCTGTGCGACAAGAACCTTTCTTGTAGTTTCTATATTGAACTCATTCAATATCTCGTCTATGTACTTCTGGCACAACCATATTAGCATCTATTGATGCCAAATATTTGGGTTTTTGCCTAAGTCTTTCATCGGGATGAAATTCTTAATATGTGTTAATAAAAGATACATTATTTCCAATCAACAATATGTCTTCCACATAATGTATTAGAAACATGTCTTAGCGCTCCACTTAATTTCTTGCAAATGCAAGCATCTTCATTGTCTCGATGAAATTAAACTCTTTTAACAGTTTCATCATAGTGAAGATTCCAACTCCGCTATGCTTACTTCAACCATTGAAGTTTGCATATGCTTTTAGCATCCTTTGAATTAACAAAACCCTTTGGACCGTGTCATGCACACGTCCTAGGTAACCATTCTATTAGAAGAACTTGTTTTGTGTATTCTACTAGAAAATTATATGTAGTGGTTGCTACATTAATCCGTCTAGACTAAATATCGCTATGAAAGATCAGATCTTGTCATAGTCAACTTTGAACACTGTTGTGAATTCTTTCCCAACATGTCGACTATTTCATAGATGTCAAACATCCATGTCTACTTCTTTATAGATCCAAACACAACTGTAAGGTCTTACACCTTTCTCGAGGGTCCTTCAAGTTCAAAACTTGATTTCTTGTGTATGGAACTTTCACGGATTTTATGGCTTCAAGCCATTTGACCAGTCGGGCCCATCATTGCTTCTTTGCATGTAGTCCGTTCATTATTCTCAAATAATGATTCAACCCTCAAATCTTGGTATTTGATTGTTTACTTGACCTACTTGGTTCAATAGAAACTTAGACCTCCGTGACCACAACCTTTGAGGCACGTGAGCCATGAGCATTGTTCTTGCCTCCTAACACTTTTCGGTCTTGTAACTCTGCACATATAGCTAAGGTTCCTTTAACCTTATCAAAGTTCTATCGTCCTCCCACTTAACTTTTCATGAAAATTCCTTCTCAAAGAAACTTGACGTTCTAAGCGACAAACACTTTTGTCTCCGGTGTTTATGGAGGAATACTTAACATTTATACAAAGACAGGTTCATCCGACTTTGGTTGCACACATCTTTCTTATGCATAGCATACCAATGTTTAAGAAAGGACTACTTGGGTTTTATCCCAAACCATAACTTTATATGGTGTCATTTCAGCGGATTATGATGAAGCTCTTTTCAGTGGAAAAACGGTAATCTCTAAAGCTTTTAATCTTTAAAATATAATGGCAGTTTTATGAATTATACCTTTGATCTTACCATGTCAAACAAGGTTTAATTACATATCTCGAATGCTCCATACTCTTATGGTGTTTCGGGAAATGCAAATCCACGGAACTATTCCATAAATCTTAGGTATTATGCTAAACTTGTAACTTAAATATCTTCCTTTATGATCTTATCATAAACTATTCATATTCTTGTTACAATGATTTTGCACTTCATCTTGAAAGTCTTTGAACTTTTCAAGTGTTTCATACTTTATCCTTATTAAGTAAATATTCATATATTCACTCAAATTTTTGGAGAAAGCATATGAAGTTGAAATTCATCGCTCTTGACTACACATAATGGACTTTGTACAACAATATGTACAAGTTCAAATAAGCTAGTCATTCGTTCCCTTTTGGCCTATGAACGAAGTTTTAATTATCTCTAGGAAAGTTTCACAAACGTCATTTGATCAAAAATCAAAAAGACTCCAAAATTCCATCCACATGGAGTTTCTTCATGTTTTCTTTCAAATATAATTTAAACGGCGATGTCACTTCCTAAGTGATCTTTCAATCAATTTGTCTTTCGACAATTTTAGCACTAGTTTTATGGATGTGATTTCTCCAACGAGATTTGTGAATCATCCATCTTTTATGGATTACGGCAATTATTTGAACAACCCTTTTGTTCTCATAATACCTGATAAAACAAATCTTGAAGGCAAGCTTTGATGTTTAACGAGCAACATAATAACCCTTTATTTGTTCTCGATGAACATCATCACATATTCTTTTGCTATTTACTTAGGCCATTGTAGTTCATGAATTCTGTTGTTTTCGTATGACGATTCATACCAACATATTCAGTATCAAATGCTTAAGAACCACTTTGTTTAATAAGCAAAGAATATAGCCATAACATGTATATCATCTATATACTTTAAGCTGAACAATTCTAGTCTTTTCTTTTCTGCCACATATTTATGAGATTCTCTTTCAGTATTTCTTTTGAAAGAATCTATCAACATCAATAGTGGAGTCATACATATGACACATAGTCCAAAGCGTGTATAGTTAAATACCAATGTCTTTGAACTTGCACTTTGAAGTAGATCACCATTATCAAATATTTGGTGTTCTTTCAAATTCCTTTCTTTAGTAATCTCTTGGTGTAGTAAACATTTTACCTACATCAAATATTCACCCTCATCATGGACTTATCCATGATCTAGCTACTTTAGCTTGTAACGGTGAATCATGAGTATAATGTTGCTCTCCAAAACCTTTTGGAAGATTAGGACAACTAGTGTCTCCAACCTTTTGCAAATTCTCATCAAATATGAGAACATGACTTTTGCCATATTATACTCTATCATGTTGTAACCAAAACTTCATTTCAGATATCACAATATCTTCCACACATCATGGTTTCTGAAACAACTCTTTCAGATCCTAGATAACCTTGATATTAAGACAATCCTTTGAATATCAAGAATCATGGAGACAAACATGATACTCAAACACTAACACTTGGAATTGTCACTCTTGTTTTAATACTAATTATTAAACTTTATGGAGTAACCGGAAATTACTGAAAGTTTGCAATAGGACTTTTAAACTTTAGATTAACACTTCAATACAATACGATACCAGTTCGTAAAGTAACTAACCAGAATTCTATAGTTCTATCATCTCAATTAAAACTAAGCGCAAGGTGGTAAACGGATGCCAATTACTACAACAACTATGCAAATTCACTTTGATTTTAGTTTATGATAAATTGAGTTCTAATTAATAATTAAATTAATCCAGGTGAACTCCCACTCAAAACAACATCCCTCACATTGTTTTAGTGATCACACGAACCAAATCCACCACATCAAAACCGATCATCACGAGAGTTGATGTAGCTTCAATGGCGAACAATCAACATGTTCATCATATCTACTATATGATTCATGCTTTACCTTTCGGCGATCCGTGTTCCTGAGGCCATGTCTGTACATGCTAGGCTCGTCAAGATCAAACCTTAGCTACCGCATAAGCAAATCTGGCTTGCTTACGTTGTATTCACCCGCGGAAGCAAAGACCCCCGATCATCACGTGGTGCTTCAAGCGACAAGCTTTGGCAACGGTGCATACTAAGGGTGAACACTTTAGAACTTGAAATTTATGTGCATGAGGGATCATCTTATAATGCTACCGTCGTCTACTAAGCAATACAAGATGCATAAAGGATTAACATCACAGGCAATTCATAATATGTGATATGATATGGCCTTTCTTCTTTGTGCTTTCGATCTCCATCTTCAAGCACGAACATGATCTCCATGATCACCGGCATAGCATCAAGGTCAATGACGCTTCTTCATGGTTGTCGTCCACCAGCTTCAACTATTACAACTACTTTGAATAGACACGCAGGTATTAACAAAATTAAAGACAACCATATGGCTCCTGCCGGTTGCCAACTTACAATAAGGAACATTGCATACATCAAATATAATCACAATCATGGCCATATCACATCACTGCACACCCCTGCAAAACAAAGTTAGACGCCTCTACTTTCTTTGCATATTTTACGTGGTTTGGGGCTTTCAATAAGTGTCGTTCTAACTTACGAACAAGAACCACAACATTTATACTAGCATTGTTGATCACCCGTTGTAAATTGGATCTTTACTATGCTAGGAGAAACATAAAGCCACTTATGCAATACAAGTTGCATGTCAAGCGTGGAGCAAGTCTCATGAACGATGTCATGTAAGGTTAGCCGCCTTCATCCCAACATACCGCTAGATGCAAAGTACACAAAAGCAATCTACAATAAAGCATCAATGCCCACAATGACCATTGTGTTCTACTCGTCTGTGAGATCTACATATAGACACGGCTCGATACCCTTTGTAGGGGTTCGTAGCATGGAAAACAAAAATTTCTATCGCATACAAACAAACAAGCCAAGATCTATCTACTAGATTGTAGCAACGAGTCGATAGAGGAACTCACCCTCAAGATTCCAAAGCGGTTAACGAGCAGATTCTCGTGGGTGATGTAGTACTCTTTCCGATCTCAAGATCGCGTAGATGATCCTTCCAAGCGCCACGTTCGGCAGCGCTCCCAGCCGGTCACACGTTAATTTTCGACGAAGACCTTCCTCTCCCTTGTTCCAGCAGAAAATGGAGGTTGTAGCACTCTCCTCGCAATTCGGCAAGACAAGCGTGGTACCTAAGTAGAGGGAAATCCCAGAGGCTTCGCTTAAGCCGGAGTGCGAGTATGGTGGAGCTTATGAGAGAGGATATTAGTGGTCTAGTAATTAGACACACCAATTAGAAGGCTCTAAACCAATTAGAAGGCTCTAAACCGCTGGCTAAAGCAATTAGAAGCTCTAAACCAAAACGGCTCTAAACCGGAGATTAGAGGATAGGAACTTGTGTGTGGGAGGAGCCCTGCCTCCTTATATAGGTGGGAGGGCTGGCCGGCCAAGGGAGGAGAGTCCCTCCCCAAGTCGGCTTGGTGGGCGCCCGGCCAAGGAGGAACCCTCCTCCAATTCGGCCTCCACCAATCCTCCTCTTCCCACTTCCCAAAATTGCCGTTTGACTTTCAAACTAGCGTTTGACTTTTCAATTTAGGATTTAAATAAATCCTTTATTTTGGACAGCGAAGACACCTAGTACATGATGCAATCATTCCAACTTACAATGACACATTCATGTACCCTTCCCCCCTCTGGAGTGCCGGACATTCCGGGACCTTCTAGAATTTTCCCAATGAAAACACCGGAACCATTCCCCAACTCCGAAACGGGACTTTCCTTATATGAATCTTATTCTCCGGACCATTCCGGATCTCCTCGTGATATCCCGGATCCCATCCGAGACTCCAACAACATTCGGTCTCTTTCTCATAATACCATAACTACTCAAACAACGTCAATCCTTATGTGTCTCCCTACGGTTCGTGAATTATGCGGACATGATCGAGACACTTCTCCGAACAATAACCAATAGAGGAATCTGGAAATTCATATGGCTCCCACATATTTCTACGATTACTTTGCGATCGAATGAACCACTTACATACGATACCAATTTCCCTTTGTCTCACGATAGTTTACTTATCCGAGGTTATGATCGTCGGTATCTCTGCATACCTAGTTCAACCTCGTTACTGATAAGTACTCTTTTCTCGTTCCCGTGATATGTGATCCCTTGTGAGCCAGTCACATGCTTGCAAGCTAATTGGATGACATTTCACCGAGAGGGCCCAGAGTATATCTATCCGTCATGTGGATGGACAAATCCCACTCTTGATCCATGTGTCTCAACCAATACTTTCCAAACACTCAATGCCACCTTTATAACCACCCTGTTACGGTGTGGTGTTTGATGACATCAAAGCATCCATCCGGTAAAGGTGATATGCATGATCTCATGGTCGAAGGAATTAGGTTACTATGTATCAGAAAGCATATAGCAATTGAACTATTGAAATGACTTGATCTTTATGCTACGCTTATCTATAGGAGTATGTCCATCACATCATTCTCCTAACGATATGACCCTGTTGTTAATAACATCTCTATGTTCATGATCAGGAAACCATGATCATATATTAACCAACAAGCTAGTTTAACAAGAGGCTTTACTAGGGACTCTTTTATGTTTACAAATCACACAAGTATTAATGTTTCCTGTTAATACAATTATAGCATGGTATGTAAACATTTATCATAAATATGAAGATATGATAATAACCACTTTATTATTGCCTCTTGGGCATATCTCCAACATGGCAGTGTCTTCATTAGGAGTTTCGGTATTTCCAACTATAGTTCTAGCAATCGTAGCATCTAGTAAAGGACCTAATGAACCACTCTTATCAAGCACAGTAGAAGTAGCATCATAAGTATCAGAAGTTTCAGATTCAGCAGTAGTAGCAGTGTGTGTAGCATGTGTATGTGGTGGTGTAAGGAACTTACTCAAAACAGACGGTGAATCAAGAGCAGTAGAGATGTTCAGAACCGTACCTCTTCTTGTAGTAGATGGTAAAATAGGAACCTTGCCATCACGAGACTTACCCATGATGGATGGATAGCAGCGAACAATAGAGAACCCAAGTGAACTTGATAAATAAAGCTATGCTCCCCGGTAACGGCTCCAGAAAATAGTCTTGATGACCCACAAGTATAGGGGGTGTATCGCAGTATTTTCAAGGGAAGTGAAACCCAATTTATTGATTCGACACAAGGGGAGCCAAAGAATATTTATCAGCCTTAACAACTGAGTTGTCAATTCAGCCGCACTGAAACAATCTTGCTCACAGCAGTTTATCAAGAGCAACAGTTTTATAGTAGGAATAGTAAAATAACAATGAGTAGTAAAGCAAAGACAAGAGTAACACAAGCGGTAATAATGGGATTCGAAAAGGTAGGCATAGGGATGGATGGACGGGCGTTGCATGGACAAGACAATCCACATAGCAATCAGAACATAGGGCAATTGTAGATAAATAAGATAAAGCATCCAAGTACTAGACAATCCTAGGCATGTGTTCCATATATAGTCATACCTGCTCGCAATGAGAACTTGCACAACATCTTTTGTCCTGCCAGCCCGTTTGCAGCGGGGCCTAGGGAACTACTGGCAATTAAGGTGCTCCTTTTAATAGAGCACCGGAGCAAAGCATTAACACTCCGTGAACACATGTGATCCTCACATCAAAGCCTTTCCCTTCCGGTTATCCCGATTTCTGTCACTTCGGGGCCATAGGTTCCAGACAACAACGTGTGTATACAACTTGCAGATAAGACCAAGAACAATACTATCATAATGAATCAATAACATGTTCAAATCTGAAATCATGGCACTCGGGCCCTAGTGACAAGCATTAAGCACAACAAGTCGCAACAAAGTCATAAAGCACTAATAAAAGATACTAGGCACCATGCCCTAACAATCTGATGCCATTACATGAACGATCTCATCCAATCCCTACCATCCCCATAGCCTACAGCGAGGTATTACTCACTCATAGATGGGGGAAACATGGATGGTCGATGGAGAAGCGATGGTGATGGTGATGGCGATGATCTCCTCCAATTCCCCGTCCCGACAGGGTGCCAGAACGGAGTTTCTGGTGCTATTTCGTGGAATCTGATGGTGGCGGCGGAGCGGAACTCCTTCTGGAAAAACGTCGAACCCCCCAAAGTTTTTAGGTCAGAAGGCTCCTTATAGGTGAAGAGAGAGGCCGGGGGTGCCTGGGGGGGGGCCCACACCACCCCCTGGCGCGGCCTGGCCTGGCCCGCGCCAACAAGTGGTGTGGCCACCCCTGGCTCTTCTCCGTCTCGTATTCTGGCTCCTGGAGTCTTCGGGTGAAATAGGATTTTTGGCATATTTTCCCGGATTTTTCCTAATAGTTGATTTTCTGCATAAAAGGTAGACACCAAGGCAATTCTGCTGAAAACAGCGTCAGTTCACATTAGTTGCATCCAAATCACACAAGTATAGAGGAGAAACAATAGCAAAATTGTTCCGAAAAGTAGATACGTTTTGGACGTATCAGCGAGAAATGGGAAAATGACCAACGAAACACGCCCCTAGAGTTTTGTGTTCTTCCTTAGCATTCTAGTAGTGGTTGCGAATAAAGTTACTCTAGTTATTTTTTAGCGGAATGGAAAACGATAACCTCCTGAGATCGTCGTTATGTGTTGATATAGGAGGGGTAACAACCTCCACAAACATGTACTCGAGGGACACATATAGTCAAGTCTAGGGTTTTCGGTGTGGCTATGTGCCCGCTGGTGATCAGTTTATATATACATCAACAAGTCAGGTTACAATACAAGTTGTATACGGTACAGACACCGTGTCTGATTCTGACACACACCCTCAATCTAAACTGGTACATACAAAATTTAGATTAGTTCTGAATCGGTCTAACATCTGTCGTGTGGCTGGTTTAGTAAATACTTCAGCCAACTGATCCCCTGAAGAAATAAATCTCACCTCTAAGGCACCATCAACTACTTGCTCACTCAAAAAGTGGAAGTCTATCTCAATATGCTTTGTATGAGTATGGAATACTGGATTTGCCGTTAGGTAAGTAGCCCCTAAGTTATCACACCATAAAATGATAGCACGCTATTGGGGAATCCCAAGTTCCTTGAGTAAAGACTATACCAAAATAGCATTAACAACTCCATTGGCCAAGGCCTTATATTCAGCCTCCGTACTTGAACATGAGACAGTAGGATGCTCTTTAAAACTCCATGACACAAGATTAGACCCAACAAAGACTGCAAAGCCTCAAGTAGAGCGTCGATCATCAACACATCCTGCGTAGTCCGCATCTGTAAAAATGCTAATACCCATAGAAGATGACTTGTGGATAGTTAAACAGGTGTTCAGAGTTCCTTTAACATAACACAATATACGCTCAACAGCTTCAAGCTACGAGAGGAACTGGAACACCTTGTTGACAACAAAAGAAATATCTGGACATGTGAGTTCCAAATACTGTAAACCAACAAAAATACTACGGTACTAGAAAGAATCATCAGTACCCAATAGTGAACCAGTATCTCATGCAGAGTGTTCCGTAGAAACCAAAGGAGTTGAAGTTGGATTGCAATTCTCCATGCTAACACGATGAAAAAGATCAAGTGCATACTTATGTTCAGTCAATGTCATGCTTCTGAAAGTATAAGCCGCTTCAAGTCTGAGAAAATAGGTAAGCACACCAAGATCCTTGATAGGAAAAGTATCGAAAAGAGAGTGCACGAGACACTCAATAGCAACAAGACTAGACCCAACAATCACAATATCATCAATGCAGGCCAGCATATAAATATGAATGCCATCGTGCGAGAAGATGAACAATGACGTATCAGCCTTGGAGGACGTGAAGCCCAGCTCATGCAGACGAGCACTCAAACGAGCGTACCAGGCCCGGGATGACGGCTTCAGACCATAAATAGCATGTTGTAGCTTATACACGTGAGACGGGTACCGAGCATCCTCAAAACCAGGTGGGTGCTGCATGTAAACAACCTCACACAAGAAACCATGCAGGAAAGCATTGCTAATATCAACCTGACATGGAGTCCAGCCACGAGAAACTACAAGAGAGAGAACCAAACACACTATAGATGGCTTGACTACTAGTCTGAATGTGTCTCCATAGTTGATTTCATGCTTCTGTGTGAAGCCACGAGCAACGAGACGAGCCTTGTGCTTGTCAACGGAACCACTTGGTCGAAGCTTGGTTTTGAAGGTCCATTTACTACCAACAATATTGACGCCCGACGATCAGGAACCAAAATCCAGGTATGCGTCTCACACAAAACAGAGAACTCATCAGTCATAGCGGTGAAGGGTTTCGCAGCATAGTAAATCAAAATTTTCTACGGAAGCGAACAGAGGGAAAGCCAAGATCTAATCTAGGAGATGCAAACAACAAGAGAGATTGGATTAGATCTTCATACCCTTGAAGATTCGCACAGCGGAACGTTCGTCGGAACGTGGGTGATGTAGTCGTACTCGCTTCTCCTCCTCGCGATCCGATCCGATCTAGCACCACAAGTGGCGGTGCCTCCGTGAGATGCACACGTGCAGCACCTCGACGTCTCCTCCTTCCTCGGACCAGCAAGTAGGGTGGAGAGATAGATTGGATCTACAACACGACGGCGTGGTGTATATGGTGGAGAATTTATGCGTGAGGCTTCACCACAAACAGTCGGGAGGGAGAGAGGAGGGCAGCAGGGCAACTAGGGTTTGGAGGAAGGTGTAGGTTGGGGAGGAGGGGGAGCACCATCCCTCTATATATAGAGGGGGGGGTGCGGCCAGCCCTTGCCCATCCTCCAAGCCTATCTCTAGTTTAAACGATTTAAACTCTCCCTTCTAGAAACCCTATCTTATCTCTAGTTTAAACGATTTAAACTTATCTAGGATCGGCTGGGCCCTATGGGGCCTTGTGCCCTTGGCCCAATGCGCCAGGACACTCCCTCATAGGCCCATGCCCTCCCGGAAGGTGGGGCCACGTTGGTCCCCTTCCGAAGGTTCTAGAAGCTTCCGATAATACCGATTAATCCTAACAATTCAACTCCAAAACTGCCTTTGCCTTATATGAATCTTATTCTCTGGACCACTCAAACCTCTCGTGATGTCCCGGATCCCATCCGAGACTCAACAAAAATTCATAAACCAATTATCCAATCTATCCTAGCGCCGAGACATGTTATGTGTGACCTGGGTTCGAGAATATGCAGAAATGATCTTCTATCAATAATCAACAGCGGGGTCTGGGCACCCATATTGACTCCCACACATTCATCGATGATCATATCGGATGAACCACGATGCCAGGATTCAATCAATCCCATATATATATTCCCTTCGTCTCGCGATATTTACTTGCCCGAGATTCGATCGTCGGTATCGTCATACCTAGTTCAATCTCGTTCATAGCAAGTACTTTACTCGTTCCGTAATCCAATATCACTTTGTTATTAACTCCTTAACCACATGCTTGCAAGCGGTGTTGATATCGACACGAAAGTGGGCCCAAGTATCTCTCCGACTTGGGAGGGACAAATTCCATCTCGATACATACAACCCAACAGATACTTTCCGATCACCTGAGAGACACCTTTATGATCACCCTCTCATAGGATGACGTTTGATGGCCTCAAAGCTTTCTTCCGATACCAGGGAGTTGTATTATCTCATGGTCTAAGGAATACAATATTTTACATAGTAAAAGCTTCGCAAAGATGAACACAATGACACGATCTAATTGCTTCGCTTAGTTTGGGTCTGCCCATCATATCATTCTCCCAATGATATGATCTCATTATCAATTGACAACTCATGTCTATGGTTAGGAAACCTTAACCATCATTGATCAATGAGCTAGTCCATAGAGGCGTACTAGGGACACGGTGTTGTTCACAAACCACACAAGTATTAATGTTTTCGCTTAATACAATTCTAGCATGGAATATAAACTTTATCATGAACAAGAATTATAATAATAACATCTTTATTATTGCCTTTAGGGCATAATTCCAACAGTCTCCCACTTGCACTAGAGTCAATAATCTAGTTTACATTTGGCAACAATCTCACACCCATGGCACTGAGGTGCTGATCATGTTTTACACGTGGAAGAGGTTTAGTCAATGGATCTGCGACATTCAGATCTGTATGTACTTTGCTGATCTCCAGATCTCCATCTGCTATATAATCTCGGATTATATGAAACTTGCGGTTGATATGCTTGGTCTTTGGATGATATCTTGGTTCCTTAGCGAGTGCTATGGCGCCAGTGTTGTCACACAATATCTCCAAGGGTCCAATGCACTTGGAACCACGCCAAGCTCAGGATGAAGTTTCGATCCAAACTCCTTCACTTGACGCTCAAAGCAGCCATGTATTCCGCTTCTCATCAGATCCCGCGATCACGCTTTGTTTGCAGCTTCTCCACTCACAACTCCTCCATTCAAAATATACACGATCCTCCTCGAGATTTAGAATCATCCTTGTCGGTGTCGAAACTAGCATCGACGTAACCTTTACGACGAGCCGTTCATCACCCCATAGACTAAGAACATTTCTTTAGTCCTATTTAGGTATCTTAGGATGTTCTTTACGGCTGTCCAAAGGTTCCACTCCTGGATCACTTTGATATCTGCTCGTCAAACTAAGAGCATTGGACACATCCGTCTAGTACACAAGATGGCATACATGATGGAACCTATGGCCGAGGCATAAGGCACTTTGCTCATAGCTTCCTATCATTTACCGTCAGATGGACACCGAGCCTTGCTCAATATCTTACTGACAACATAGGCAATCGAACCTTTCAATGCCTTATCCATTCTGAACCTTTTCGAACTTTGTCTAGGTATGTACTCGCTTAAAGCTATCAGGCGTCTTTGTCTATCTCTATAGATTTTGATGCCCAATATATAAGCAGCTTCACCTAGGTCTTTCATTGAAAAACACTTGTTCAAATAACTCTTCACATTGTTAAGCATGTCGATGTCATTTCCAATAATCAATATGTCATCCACATATAGTACCGTAAACGTCACCGAAGCTCCCACTCACTTTCTTGTAGATGCAAGCTTCAGAGCAATTTGGAACAAATCCAAAGCTCTTGATCACTTGATCAAACGAAGATTCCAACTCCAAGATGCTTGCTTCACCATAAATTGAATGCTGAAGTTTGCATACTTTATCAGCATCCTTAGGATCGACAAAACCTTCGGGTTGCATCATATACAACTCTTCATCAATGTTGCCATTGAGGAAAGCTGTCTTGACATCCATCTGCCATATTTCATAATCATGAAACGCAGCAATTGCTAATAAAATCCGAATGGACTTAAACATCGCTACGGAGAGAAAGTCTCATCGTAGTCAACACCTTGAACTTGTCGAAAACCTTTTGCAACAAGCCGTGCTTTATAGACGTAACATTACCATCCGTCCGTTTTCTTCTTGAAAATCCATTTGCACTCAACGGCCTTTCGGTGCTAGGAGGGTCCACCAAAGTCCATACTTGGTTTTCGCTCATGGATCCCAATTATTTCATGGCTTCTAGCCATTTCTCGAGTCTGGGCTCATCATCGCTTCCTCATAGTTCAGAGGTTCACTGTCTTCTACTAACAAGACAAGACAGGGTTGCCGTACCACTCAGAGGGGCACGCGACCTTGTCGACTCGACGTTCAAGAGCAGATCGTCCCGAGCTTCATGATCCTTGTCATTAGCTTCCTCTATTGTTGGTGCAAAGGCATCGAACAATTTCAGGTGCTGCGCTACTCTCCAATTCAAGAGAAGGTTCAATAACCTCGTCTAGCTCTACTTTCCTCCCACTCACTTCTTTCGAGAGAAACTCCTTCTCAAGAAAGGAACCGTTCTTTGCATAAACACTTTGCCTTCGGTTCTGTGATAGAAGGTATACCCAATAGTTTCCTTAGGGTATCCTATGAAGACGCATTCTCCGCTTTGGGTTCGAGCTTGTCCGGCATCAACTTCTTGACGTAAGCTTCGCATCCCCAAATTTTAAGAAACGACAACTTAGGTTTAGCACCAAACCACAGTTCATACGGTGTCGTCTCAACGGATTTAGATGGAGCCCTATTTAAAGTGAATGCAGCGTTTCTAATGCATAACCCCAAAATGATAACGGCAAATCAGTAAGAGACATCATCGATCGACCATATCTAATAGGGTTCGATTCGCGTTCAGACACACCATTGCGCTGTGGTGTTCCGTGGCGTGAGTTGTGAAACGATTCCACTTGCTTTGAGATGCGGAGAAAATCATAACTTAAATATTCGCCCCACAATCGGATCGTAGAAACTTAATCTTTACATTACGATGGTTCTCCACTTCATTCTGAAATTCTTTGAACTTTTCAAACGTTTCAGATTTATGTTTCATTAAATAGATATACCCATATCTACTTAAGTCATCGGTAAAAGTGAGAAAATAGCGATATCCACCGCATCGAAACACTCATCGGTCCGCATACATCGGTATGTATGATTTCCAACAAGTCCGTTCGCTCCATCATACCGAGAACGGGTTTTGATCATCTTGCCCATAAGGCATGGTTCGCATGTGTCAAATGATTCAAAATCAAGAGACTCCAAAAGTCCATCGAATGGAGTTTCTTCATGCGCTTTACACCAATATGACCTAGACGACAATTGCCACAAATAAGTAGTATTATCACTATCTACTTTGCATCTCTTAGCCTCAATGTTATGGATGTGTGTTTCATCCCTTTCGAGATTTAGAAGAAATAAACCATCCACAAGGGGTGCATGACCATAAAAGATGTTACTCATATAAATAGAACAACCATTATTCTCCGATTTAAATGAATAACCGTCTTGCAATAAACACGATCCAGAAATAATGTTCATGCTCAACGCAGGCACATAATAACATTTATTAAGGTTTAAAACTAATCCCGAAGGTAAAACTAAGGAGAGCGTGCCGACCATCACATCAACTCTTGATCCGCTGCAACGCCAAGATCGTCACCTCATCCTCGCAAGTCGCCGTCTATTCCGTAGCTCCTGTTTCGAGTTACAAATATTAGCAACTGGACCAGTATCAAATACCCAGGCACTACAATGAGGGCTAGTAAGGAAAACATCAATAACATGTATATCAAATATACCTTTGATGGTGCCAGCCTTCTTGTCCGCTAAGTACTTCGGACGGTTGCGCTTTCAGTGACCCTTGTCCTTGCAATAGAAGCACTCAGTGTCCGGCTTAGGACCAGACTTGAGCTTCTTCTCAGCAGGGGCGGTGCGCTTGCCGCCGCCCTTCTTGAAGGGCTTCTTTGCTCCCTTACCTTTCTTAAAGGAGGGCTTGTTGACCATCAACACATGATTATCCTTCTTGATATCCACCTCCGCAGCCTTCAGCTTTGCGAAGAGCTCGGTGATCGTATCAGTGGAACCAATCTGATTATGAGTCACTACAAAACTTTTGTAGCCGGGAGGAGTGATTGCGAACCACATCAATCTTGAGCTCCTCTGGAATCTTGCAGTCCAGTTTCTCAAGGCGTTGAGTGTAGCCTGACATTTTAATGGCGTGCTCACTAACGGAACTCCCTTCCTCCATCTTGCAGTTAAAGAACTTCTCGGAGATCTCATATCTCTCAGAACGGGCCTGAGTTTGAAACATGGTTTTCAACTCTTCGAGAATCTCAAAGGGCCCAGGATAGTTTTCAAAATGATTTTGAAGTTCCGGTTCCATAGCAAACAACATGGTGCTCTTAATCACACCATAATCATCTTTCTTGTTGATAGACAGCTTTCTCATCGCCGTAGCCAATTGCAGGGGGGTTACCTAACGCTTTCTCAAGGACATAGTCCTTTTGTCCTCCAGACAGAATGATTCTCAGATTGCGGAACCAATTGGTGAAGTTAGACCCATTGTTTCTAAGCTTTTCTTTCTCAACAAAAACGTTGAAGTTGAAGTTGGACTTGGCCATGTGATCTACAGTATTTGCAAGTACAATTTAGACTATGTTCATGATAAATAGTTCAACTTAATCAAATTACTAGATGAACTCCCACTAAATTCAACATCCCTCAAGTTGTTTAGTGAACACGATCCAAATTCACCACACCTAATCCGATCATCACGAGAAGAGATGTGGTTTCAATGGTGGACAACGAAGTGTCGATCATATCATTCATATGACTCATGCTTAACCTTTCGGTTCTTGTGTTCGAGGCCATGTCTCGTACATGCTAGGCTCGTCAAGTTAGACCAAGTATTTCCGTGTGCAAACTGGCTTGCACCCGTTGTATGTAGAGTCTATAGCACCCGATCATCACGTGATGCTTGGACACGACGAACTTCGCGGTGCATACTTGGGTAGAACACAGTTTTATCTTGATCTTTAAGTGAGGAATCATCTTATAATGCTACCGTCGCGATCTAAGCATAATAAGATACATAAAAGGATAAACATCACATGCATATAACTTTATGTGACATGGTATAGCCAATCTTCGCGCAATGATCTCCATCTTGTGCGTTCTGGCATGATCTCCATCACTCCACCATGATTGCCTCCACCACGAATAGCAACTACAACTATTGCTAACTACTTAGCGATAAAGTAAAGCTATTACATGGCGTATAAGAAGTTGACTCGCAGGTCATACACAATTATAAAGACAACCATATGGCTCCTGCGGTTGTGTACTCATCGACATGCAAGTCGTGAAACATTACAAAACATGATCATCGCATACAATATACACATCACATCTTGGGCCATACCATATCACGAAAACACTCCTGCAAAAACAAGTTAGACGCCTCTACTTTGTTGTTGCATGTTTTACGTGGCTTATGGGAGTAGATGCTAAGAACGATTCTTACCTACGGAAAGCCACAACGGTGATATTATGGTTGCCAAACTCGGTGTTAATCCCATGACAACTATAGTGAGAAAGCGACATCCACCACCGCATGTGTGGTACAAGCCACACGTCAAGTCGAGCGGTCTCATGACGACGTCGCGTAAGGTTGGCCTGGACCGCTTCAATCTCACTATCCGCGTCATAAGAAGAACACAAACAAGAGGCTTGCAACAGAAAACATCAACGCCGCAACAACCATGTTGCGTTCTACTCGTGAAACACATCTACGCATAGATCTAGCTCGATACCCAAGGGTTTTGCGGCATAGTAAATCAAAATTTTCTACTAAGCGAGCAGAGGAAAGCCAAGATCTAATCTAGGAGATGCAAACAACGAGAGAGATTGTATTAGATCTTCATACCCTTGAAGATTCGCAATGAACGTTAAATCGGAACGTGGGTGATGTAGTCGTACTCGCTTCTCCTCCTCGCGATCCGATCCGATCTAGCACCACAAGTGGCGGTGCCTCCGTGAGATGCACGTGCAGCACCTCGGCGTCTCCTCCTTCCTCGGACCAGCAAGTAGGGTGGAGATAGATTGGATCTACAACACGGCGTGGTGTATATGGTGGAGAATTTATGCGTGAGCTTCGCCTACAAGCATCGGGAGGGAGAGAGGAGGCGGCAGGGCAACTAGGGTTTGGAGGAAGGTGTAGGTTGGGGGAGGCGCACCATCCCTCTATATATAGAGGGGGGTGTGGCCAGCCTGCCCATCCTCCAAGCCTATCTCTAGTTTAAACGATTTAAACTCTCCTTCTAGAAACCCTATCTTATCTCTAGTTTAAACGATTTAAACTTATCTAGGATCGGCTGGGCCCTATGGGGCCTTGTGCCCCTGCCCAATGCGCCAGGACACTCCCTCATAGGCCCATGCCCCCTCCGGAAGGTGGGGCCACGTTGGTCCCTTCCGAAGGTTCTAGAAGCTTCGGTACAATACCGATTAATCCGAACAATTCAACTCCAAAAACTGCCTTTGCCTTATATGAATCTTATTCTCGGACCACTCCGAAACCTCGTGATGTCCGGATCCCATCCGAGACTCGAACAAAAATTCATAAACCAATTATCCAATCTATCCTAGCGTCGAGACACGTTAAGTGTGTGACCCTGTGAGTTCGAGAATATGCGACATGATCTTCTATCAATAATCAACAGGGTGCAGGCACCCATATTGACTCCACACATTCATCGATGATCATATCGGATGAACCACGATGCCAGGATTCAATCAATCCCATATATATATTCCCTTCGTCTCGCGATATTTTACTTGCCCGAGATTCGATCGTCGGTATCGTCATACCTAGTTCAATCTCGTTCACAGCAAGTACTTTACTCGTTCCGTAATCCAATATCACTTTGTGATTAACTCCTTAACCACATGCTTGCAAGCGGTGTTGATATCGATTACCGAGTGGGCCCGAAGTATATCTCTCCGACTTGGGAGGGACAAATTCCATCTCGATACATACAACCCAACAGATACTTTCCGATCACCTGAGAGACACCTTTATGATCACCCTCTCATAGGATGACGTTTGATGGCCTCAAAGCTTTCTTCCGATACCAGGGAGTTGTATTATCTCATGGTCTAAGGAATACAATATTTTACATAGGAAAAGCTTCGCAAAGATGAACACAATGACACGATCTAATTGCTTCGCTTAGTTTGAGTCTGCCCATCATATCATTCTCCCAATGATATGATCTCATTATCAATTGACAACTCATGTCTATGGTTAGGAAACCTTAACCATCATTGATCAATGAGCTAGTCCATAGAGGCGTACTAGGGACACGGTGTTGTTCACAAACCACACAAGTATTAATGTTTCCGCTTAATACAATTCTAGCATGGAATATAAACTTTATCATGAACAAGAATTATAATAATAACATCTTTATTATTGCCTCTAGGGCATAATTCCAACAAGCGGCACACCACTCTGGTTCCCGAAGAGCACCCAGATGAGAAATTGGTGTAGAAAAGAAGGCGCGATGACCTGGATCATAGCAAATATTACCATCGGTATAGAGCTTCTCTCATCAGGTAGAGTCACTATTTTGCGTGACCATGGCATGACCGGTCACATCGACAACTGCAGTCGAGGAAGTCGCGGCTGGAGGCAGTCCAGCGGATGGCGACATGGACTGATGTGAAGGATGGGCCAAATCCATTGATGGCCTAGCTGTAGAGGCCGGAGGCAGTCCGACCGCCATAGGAAACGAGCTAGAGGCTCGAGGGAGACCACACCAGGAGAGGGCGATCAGGGCGAGGCCGGACCAGGCGAGGGCGGGTTGTGCACACCGAGAGACATGCCTGATGCATGCACGTAGTGGTTTCCATGCACGTCGATCGGCAACAAGGTGGAGGGTGCAAATCCTCCTACGGATGTAGCGACGGGATCCTAAGACAGGGAAAAATCAACTACAATCGCAGGATTAGTAGACAAGTAAGATAGGTCATAATTATGCACATGGTCACTCGTAGACGGTTCAGAGTAAGGAAAAATGATGGCATGGTGAAGAGTTGTAATATCAACCATAACTCTGGGAGTGGCAAAAGGAAAGACTGACTCGTCAAACATGATGTCACAAGAGATATAAATGCGTCCCATGGACCGATCTAAACACTTATAGACCTTGTGCATAGGACTATAGCCAAGGAAGACACACAATTTGGAACTATACTCAAGCTTGTGTGTACTATACTTGCGAAGGCTAGGCCAACACGGACAACCAAAAATACGAAGAAAGTCATAATTCAGTTGTGTATTAATTAGATGATGAACTAGAGTATCTTTTCCCAAAACGGGGAGGGCATACGGTTGATTAGGTAACATGCTGTCAAAAACACCTCATCCCAAAAACCCAAAAGAATTGATGAATGGGCAAGAAGAGCCAAACCTGTCTCAACAAGATGGCGGTGGTTTCATTCGACAACATCGTTTTGTTGGGAGGTGTGAGGACACGACACCCTATGGGATATACTCTTGTGCTAGAAGTAAGTATGTATACTATGGTATTCGCCATCCCAATCATACTGGACGACCTTAATTTTCGCATCAAGAAGACGTTCAACACAAGACTGGAAAGCATAAAAGACTTGCTCGACATCAGACTTATGTTTTAGAAGATAAATCCAGTAAAAACAAGAATGGTCATAAAAAAACTAACATAATATTTGTAACCACCAGAAGAGGCAATAGCTGGACCCCACACATCGGAGTGAATCAATTCAAGAGGCATAGTGAAAACACGATGGGATGCATTATAAGACGGTTGATGGCTCTTTTTGCGCATTCACACACATCACAAACTGAAATAGGGTTTGGGATGATAAAACTGGTAAAGCATGTTGCCTAACAATATTTTGCACGACTTTATTGGAGGTATGACCGAGACGCTGGTCCCACTAGGATGATGGGACCCTGGCAGTAGAGCTAGCCTGAGGCGACGATGAGGATGCTCGATTATATGGAATCGGATATAGCCAATTATGACTTCTATCATGAAGTAGAACTCTCCTCGTGGTTTTGTCTTTGACACAGAAAAAGGAATGGTGAAACTCAACAAAGACATCATTATCACAGACACAATGATAAACAGAGAGGTGATTTTGGCTAATGTGTGGAACATGAAGGATATTGTTCAAGAAAATAGAAGAACCGATTTAATTAGAATGACTGATGTATGCAATAGATAAACTTGTACCATTA
Source organism: Avena insularis (assembly GCA_023614405.1). NCBI lineage: Eukaryota > Viridiplantae > Streptophyta > Magnoliopsida > Poales > Poaceae > Avena > Avena insularis. The sequence goes on along the minus strand of CM042693.1, from coordinate 418,663,317 downwards.
GCTACTTGAACATGATCCTTGCCGCCGTAGTGCTCATGGATGTGAAGCCGCTCAAGATCATTAGTAAAATGATCAGTAGCCCTAGCGTCCATCAACCAGGGGGAGACGTAGTGGAGTTCATGGCCGCCGCATTACCGGAACGTTGAGTGTTGTTGTTGTTGTTGTTGTTGTCTCTTGTGAAGTCGTGGTTGAAACATTTGCGACAATCAAAGGGCTCATGCCTCCAATAGCCACAGAGATGGTAGTGAGGGTGCTGCTTATTATTGTTGCGTCCGGTTCCCCTTGTGTTGAACTAGCGGTTGTCGCCATTTTACCCGTCGTTGAACTGGAGGTCGTTGCCCCTGCGTACGGGCGGCTTTGCCCCTGCTAGGAAGTGCCATTCCCAATGGGGCGCCCCTCACCATACTAGGCGGGAGGGTACTCTAGAGTGTGCAACTGGCCAGAGTTGGAGAAGGGGCCAGGCGACGAGGCAACATTCGCTAATGAATATCACTCCATGGACTGAGTTTGCTGTGTCCTAAGATCCCCAAACAAGAGGAGAGAGTAAAATTCATTGTAGGACATAGAGCGGTTATCGATGGTGAGATACATCGCAATTGCATTGAACGCGGGGCCGATGCCGGTAATGATGTATTCAACGAGCTCTTCATTGGAGAGAGGAGATCCAGGGGCTGCCATGATGTCAGAAAGATATTTCATCTTGTGCATGTACTGGGCGGTGGTCATCTCCTCCTTGCGCAGGGACTACAACTGACAGCGGATGTGGCGAACATTGGCGTGACTCTAAGCCCCAAACATGGTGTGCACGACAGTCCAGGCATCCGCGTAGGACATGGAGCCAATGAGTTGGCACGCTGTGTCAGGCTCCATGGAGCCGAGGAGAAGGCATAGAACCATCTAATCCGTTACCACCAACATTTGTAGTCCAGGTTATCCACCTCGAAGGCGACATCTTCCTCCCCTTGCTTGATCTTCTTCGCAAGAGCCGCCTCAGTGCCATCAAGATAGCCATAGAGGACGGTGCCAACGAGGTTTGGGAGAGTGATACCCTTCAACGGCATGAAGTTGTGGGAGTCGAGGCGGACGGAGGGTGTGGAGATCTCGGCAATCATGGAAGCAGCGGTCGCGGAGACGATCATACCCACCAGTGCGGTGAGCTGCAACACTGAGGAGATGGCCATCTCAGTGAAAGATGGGAGAGCTGATGACCCACAAGTATAGGGGGTGTATCACAGTATTTTCGATAAGTAAGAGTGTTGAACCCAACGAGGAGCAGAAGGTGCTGGCTAGTGGTATGGATCAGGAATTCTCTGCAAATACTTAGCAAACGGATTTTTAGGGGTTTTCGATAAAGCAAGTAAACAAAGTACGAGTAAATAAAAGACAGTAGGAAAAAATGCAGCAAGTGGCCCAATCCTTTATGCAGCAAAGGACAAGCCGGTTGTATTTCTTAAGATGACCAAACGTTCTCGAGGACACATAGGAAGACTGTCAAGTGCCTTCGTTTCATATAGTCGATTAATCTTCTTTAGCTTGCTAAGTGTTGTGTGGGTGAACCTGTGCTAATGTACCGCCCCATCCAAGACTAATACATACTTGTGATTAAAGCCCTTGCAAACATCCGTAAGTACAAGAAAGTAATTAAGGTAGAAACCTAACCACAGCTTTAAACACTAAGACCCTTACGTCCCTTGTGCAATGGTTTCCTAACGGGGGTTCAGGTTTACATCACTCCGCAACCCCTACGATTAGTAGCCAAATACACAATGCATTCCCCTAGGCCCATATAGGTGAAGTGTCATGTAGTCGACGTTCACATGACACCACTAGAAGAAGTACACCACAACTTAAATAACAATCTATTGAATCTTTCTCAACGCAACTCCACTACTAACAACAAGACTTCTCCCATGTCCACAAGCACAAAACGAACTACTCACAAGACATCATATGGATCATGATCAAAGATGGAATAATCATGTATAACAATTTGAACATAAACAATAATTCAATGGTTCACTCAATAGCATCAACTACAAAGAGTAATCAACACCGGGAAAGTTTCCCCTATGAACTATGCAAGATTCAACGCAATTGTTACAGCAATATGGAGATGGTGATGAGGGTGCTGATGGTGGTGATGATGATGATGATCCCGATGAAGTCCAGCTTGATGGTGGTGTTGATGGAGACGATCTCCCCTCTCTGGAAAGGAATTCCCTGGCAATCATGCTGGAGAGATCTTTCTCTCTCGGTGTTTTCCGCCCCGCAGAGGCGGCGGAATCTTTCTGTGGTCGCTCCCCGAGTCTTAGGGTTTCGTGGGGATGATATACGCCAGAGAGGAGAGGCTGGAGTGGGCCAGGGTGGCCACACCACTCCCAGGCGCGGCCTAGGCCTACCCGCACCATGGGGTGGTGTGGGCCCCATGTGGCCCACCTCCACTCCATCTTCTAGCATCCTGAGTCTTCTGGAAAAATAGGATTTTCCGTATATTTTCCCGGATTTTCTGATCTTCGCGAATTTTGCCTCCAAACAGCACCTTTTCCATCAGAATCCTGACTGCAGCGGTCCATGATCCAAAAGTCATCAACCATGCAAAAATAGATGAAATAACATAAGTATCACCTCTCAATACGAAATCTATCAGTGAATAATAGTGAATTAAGACATAGAATAGTGATGCAAAATGGACGTATCAACTCCCCCCAAGCTTAGACTTCGCTTGTCCCCAAGCGAAACTGAGCTCAATAAACATGGCCTCAGGTTTATGGAGTGAAGAGTCGATAAAAGAATACGGACAAGAAGCATCACATTCATCAAAAGCATAGATCATAATAGAAGACAACTCACTATTATATAACTCAACTTGCAATGAGTAAAGGAAACACAAATAAAGATACACAAAGTGAATCATAATTGGTAATGGCAAACTTAGCTCTTGGTCGAAGAATAGTTGATAATTTGCTGGAGTTCACAAATAGTTGGTTTTTCAATGAAAGCTTTCAAAGTAGTAAACATCAAGATAAGAGAAATGTGCAAAACAAGGAACATAAGACATGATTGCATAAATCATCATATGAATGAAACACATCAACTCAAAATACTCGCTGAGATAGAAGGGAATATGTTTACTGACTCAACTACAAAGTAAGAGAAAGGCCCTTCACAGAGGGAAGCAGGGATTGCAAGTCTCATAAAGAGCTCCCAAAAATTATGATACTTACTAGCTTTCATCTCTCATTGCCCCTATCATAGGCATCTTGAGGTGATTAAGGTTAAAGTGATCAAACATGAGGATATGCATTGACAAGTTGTAAGTTGATAATCTCATGTCCCTTGAATACGAGGGCCGCTCCTCATGCTACTCAAGTTTAGTCACCAGTAAGTTCTTGTCATCGTAAGCATATGTGTATCATTGAGAACCGCCAACGGGGTACCCCTTGCCCGATGATACGAAAGAATCCCCATATCAAATTGACAAGGCAAGCAGACAACAAGTATCTCAGCAATCTTCTTATTTACCATGGGAATATGGTGCTTTTTTTCTCTCTTTCCTCTTTTCATAATATCTCTTTTTTTTCTTTTCTCTTTTTTTTCTCAATCTCTATCTCTTTTTTTATAAGAAGAATGCTTCATAGATACTCATTATGGTTACGCTGCAGGTTTCCACCATGTCAGCATGGATTAGACCAGCGGCCCAGGCGTTTTTCTAACACACATGCATAACTCCATGGACTTACAAGCTCCCCTTTCATTTCACACCGACGACATCCATAGACAAAAGAACATGATATCAACTTGGTACAAAGTACCAGTGCAATGTTGAAAGCGTTCCCCATGACAACATGGTTCTGCTAATTCACAACTTACAAAGCGCAAGCATATACGCAACATAGGTGAGCACAATGTTTCAAGTTTATTAAATGCAAGAAAGTAAAGTGTGCCATCAAGTTCGTGAGAGCTTTAATCACTAATTTTCACATAACAAGTTTAATTTGGGAGGTAGATAAAACAAGAATTTACTTGGAATAGCAATAATGCTACTAGGTAGGTATGGTGGACACAAATGGCAAAGGTTTTGGTTTAAAGGAGGTGGATGCACGAGAAGAATTCCCTCTCAGTACAGGTTTTTGGCTAGCAAGGCTGGGTAGCAAGTACAAGAGTTGAAGGAAAAAACCAAACATACAAATGATAAAGACAAACATGCAATCTTCCTTGGAAGCACAAAAGATCTTAACTAGAGAATACTAGACTTATGAGCAAATCAAGAAAGAAAGATGATGGAATTATTTTTCTTTAGAGTACTTCTATCTTTTTCTTTTCAACTCTCAAAAGGTGTTACTCTTGGCCGAGCCAGGTTTGCCAAAACCAACTAAATTAACTCAATGATCCCAAAGTGTTACCAATACTAACAACAAGATCAATCATATAACCGCAAATTGAAAACTAACATAAGCTATGGAAAAGAGTGAATGATGGAACTTCTCATTAATAATCCATAACGGCAACTCACACCAAGGGATACATATCTAACGAGAGAGGGGACACTTCCATAATGCAAACCATACTACATAATAACTCCTCTATTCATGATATGACTCTACTAATAAGGTAAAAAGATAGAAGATAGTGATATGATACCGCGGCACTCCCCCAAGCTTGGAACAAACCAAGGGGATGCCAAACCTGATGACGAGTTACTCCTTCGGTGGTGGTGGTGTCTTCTCATCTTTGTCCGTTTTCCAGGGTAAAGGCTTCCCATCAACAAAGGACATCGTGGTTTCCAACATCCTGAAACTCGCAGCAGCAGTTATGCATTTAAATCTAGCCTCATACTCACAGTTTTGATTTTGAACGTCATAGAACTGTGCTTGTAGTTTGTTGGTTGTTTGGCAGAGTGAGAGGACTTCATCCTTGAGTTCAGCAGTCTCCTTTTGGTGCTCGGTGATGAGTTCGGAACAAATCTTATGGATGATATCCACTTCGCGCTCTGCCATCTTCCTATACCTAAAGACTTCTTGCTCCAGTGCTTCCATCCTGTCCTCCAGACTTCCTTCACCTTTAGGGCCTTGAACCTCTTTAATCCGGACCTTCCCACCTTCGAGCAACAACTCCTTGGGATGAATCTTCAATTCTCTCATGTATGGGTTCATGATATCTTCTAAGGAATCTCCCTTGGATGATCCAGAGGAAGACATTGTGGCTCCAAATCTGGGATTCTACAGCGAAGCAGTCGAAACAAAAGCACGACGAAAACACGATATACGAACCTCGGAAGATCCGGGGGGTTATATATTACGAAGTTTCATATCAAAAGGAAGGTACTGGGAGAAAACGAGTCGGAGGCGGAGTCCTGGGTGGCCTCACCACCTAGTGGCGCGGCCAGGGGTGGGCCCGTGCCATGGGGTGGTGTGGGCCACCCCGGCTCCGGTTCCGTCCCTCTTTCGCTTCCTAACTTTCCTTATTGACTAAAAACTGCAAAAATATAGTTGGATTGTATTTTCGCGGAACTTTTCTTACCAGAACTGTTACCTAGTTGGAAACAGACTCTGCAGGTCTCTGAAATTGGTCCTCAATGAACTTCTCTGGAGTTATAACTTGAAAGGCATCAACATCTTCATTGTAAGAATCTCCAGCAATATAGTGTTTGAGTCACTGTCCATTCACTACTTGTGTAGTATTATCCTTTAGAGAAGAAATTTTTATTGCTCTGAACAGTATACTTCTTCAATGATGAAAGGTCCTTCCCATTTTGATAGTAGCTTACCTGCAAAAAATCTGAGACGAGACCTATACAATAGAACTTTCTCACCAACATGAAATTCTCTCTTAAGTATTCGCTTGTCATGCCATCTTTTAACTTTTTCCTTAAAGAGCCTAGCATTCTCATAGGCTTCACTCCTCCATTCATCTAAAGAACTTAAGTCAAATAATCTTTTCTCACCAGCGAGCTTACAATCTCTATTTAGTTCTTTCACTGCCCAGTAAGCTCTGTGTTCTAACTCTAAGGGTAGGTGGCAAGCTTTCCCATAAACCACTTTATAAGGAGACATTCCCATAGGATTTTTGTAAGCAGTTCTATAAGCCCATAAAGCATCATTCAACTTCTTAGCCCAGTTTTTCCTAGACCTATTAACAGTCTTTTGCAAGATAGATTTAATCTCTCTATTTGATAACTCTACTTGCCCGCTAGTTTGGGGGTGATAAGCTGAAGCAATTCTATGATTAACATCATATTTAGCAAGGGTCTTCCTAAAACCACCATGAATGAAATGAGAACCCCCATCGGTCATGAGATACCTAGGCACCCCAAACCTAGGAAAGATAACATCCTTAAGCATTTTTAGAGAAGTCTCTCACAAGACTCTTTGTAGGAATAGCTTCTACCCACTTAGTAACATAATCAACGGCAACAAGAATATGAGTGTAGCCTTTCGAAGGAGGGAAAGGACCCATAAAGTCAAATCCCCAACAATCAAAAGGTTCAATAACTATAGAGTAGTTCACAGGCATTTCATTGCGTCTAGAAATATTACCAACACGCTGACATTCATCACAAGATAGGACAAATTTTCTTGCATCTTTAAAAAGGGTAGGCCAGTAGAAACCTGATTGCAGTACCTTTTGTGCAGTTCTATCTCCTACATGATGTCCTCCATAGGCACTACCATGACATTTACGCAATATCTCCTTTTGTTCATATTCTGGAATACATCTTCGCATAATACCATCAACTCCTTCTTTGTATAAGTGTGGGTCATCCCAAAAATAATGCCTCAAATCATAGAAGAACTTTCTTCTTTGCTGAGCTGTAAAAGTTGGAGGCAAATACTTGGAGACAATAAAGTTAGCATAATCAGCATACCAAGGGCTTCCTTGCGAGCTCACCCCTACTGCAGCTAGCTGTTCATTTGGGAAACTATCATTAACAGGCATAGGGTCAAAAGAGATGTTTTCCAAACGAGATAAATTATTAGCTACAGGGTTTTCAGCTCCCTTCCTATCTACTATATGTAGATCAAACTCTTGTAAAAGCAGTACCCATCTAATAAGCCTAGGCTTAGCGTCCTTTTTCATCATAAGATATTTAATAGCAGCATGGTCAGTATGAATGGTTACTTTTGAGTCCACAATATAGGGCCTAAACTTATCATAGGCAAAAACAACAACTAGAAATTCCTTTTTAGTAGTGGCATAATTCCTTTGAGCAGCGTCTAGGGTCTTACTAGCATAATGGATAACATTTAACTTTTTATCAATATGTTGCCCAAGGACAGCCCCTACAACAAAATCACTAGCATCACACATTATTTCAAAGGGTAAACTCCAATCAGGTGGTTGAACAATAGGGGCTATAGTTAAAGCCTTCTTAAGAGTTTCAAAAGCCTCCCTACAATCATCATCAAAAACGAAGGGTACATCTTTTTGAAGAAGATTAGTGAGAGGTTTTGATATCCTAGAGAAGTCTTTAATAAACCTCCTATAGAAACCAACATGACCAAGGATACTACGAATACCTTTGATGTCTCTTGGACATGGCATCTTCTCAATTGCTTCAACCTTAGCTCTATCAACTTCTATGCCTCTTTCAGAAACCTTATGCCTAAGAACAATCCCTTCATTAACCATGAAGTGGCATTTCTCCCAATTAAGAACAAGATCAGTTTCCTCACATCTCTGCAAAACTTTATCAAGGTTGTGCAGACAATTATCAAAAGAAGTTCCATAGACAGAAAAGTCATCCATGAACACTTCTACAATTTCCTCACAAAAACCATGAAAGATAGCAGACATGCATCTTTAGAAAGTAGCAGGAGCATTACATAAACCAAAAGGCATACGTCTATAAGCATAAGTTCCATAAGGGCAAGTAAAAGTAGTCTTTTCTTGATCTTGTTGTTTAAAAGCAATTTGAGAGAAACCAGAATAACCATCAAGAAAACAAAAATGGGTCTTTTTAGACAACCTTTCCAACATTTGATAAATTAAAGGAAGCGGGTAGTGATCTTTCTTAGTAACTTTATTGACTTTCCTAAAATCGATGCACATCCTATAGCCTACCATTATTCTTTGAGGAATAAGGTCATCATTATCATTAGGGACAACGGTAATACCTTCCTTTTTAGGAACACAATGAACAGGACTAACCCATTCACTATCAGCAATAGGGTAAATAATACCAGCATCAATGAGTTTCAATACCTCATTCCTTACCACTTCCTTCATCTTAGGATTTAAACGTCTTTGGTGTTCCACTACTGGCTTCGCATCTGGTTCTATGTTGATAGAGTGTTGACATATAGTAGGTGAAATCCCTTTTAAATCATACAGAGTGTAGCCCATAGCTCCTCAGTGTTTCTTCAAAACCTCCAACAACCTTTCTTCTTCCTTTCCTGAAAGTTTAGAGCTAATAATAACAGGATATATCTTTTTATCATCAATATAAGCATATTTAAGATCATCAGGGAGAGGTTTTAGATCGAAGACCGGATCCTTTTTAGGTGGCATCGTGGTACCCAAGTCTTCTACAGGCAAGTCGTGCTTAAGCATCATAGGTTGATCACGGAGAATTCTGTCAATCTCATTCCTTTCTTCCATGAAGATTTCACTTTCATGATCTTCCATAAATTGCTGCAAAGCATTGTTAGGAGCAAGAGAAATAGAAGCAAGTTGTTCAACCCTAAAATCCTCATTATGGGTTTCCTCTTCGCAAGGTTCTTTAGCAAATTTTGAAAAATTAAACTCATAAGATTCCCCATCAAACTTAGTCAAGATTTTCTCCCTCTTGCAATCAATAATAGCTCCACAAGTACTCAAGAAAGGTCTACCAAAAATGATAGGGTAGGTTTTACTAGCAGCCGAACCAAGTACTAGAAAATCAGCAGGGTACTTAATCTTACCACAAAGAACTTCCACGTCTCGTACAATACCAATTGGAGAGATGGTCTCTCTATTAGCAAGGTGAATAACCACATCAATCTCTTCCAACTTTCAAGGACTGATTTCATGCATAATTTCTCTATAAAGCTCATAAGGATAGCACTGGAACTTGCACCAATATCACATAAACCATAATAGCAATGATCACCAATTCTAACAGAAAGCACAGGAACACTAGCCTTTTTTGTTCTATTGGGATGTGAAACAATATTAGAAGCATCCTCACAAAAGACTATGTGCCCATCTTCTACGCTTTTAGTGACAAGGTCTTTCACAATTGCTACCACCGGTTCAATGTTTATTTGTTCATCAGGTTTTACAGTTCTTTTTTCACTTTTGGTGATTACATTAGTTATCATAGGATGGTCCTTTACCTTTTCGGAAGGAATCTTCTCGATATAAGGTTCGGGTAAGATGGGGTCAATAATGCAATACTCAACACTTCCAATAGGAGCATAGTCAACAATATCTTTGTAAGGTGCATGGTATTTGTTCCATCCCCTTTTTGGAATTTTGATATAGGAAGCAAAAGCTCTAAAGCAATTCATAATAACTTGCAAATCAAGACCATAAATATTACTAATATTTTGAAAGTCATCAGTTCCCATAAAAGATTCAATGCATTCATAATCATAATTTATACCTGACTCTCTACCTTTGTCATTCTCCCAAGCTTCAACATTGTCTTGAATACGGTCCAGAAGATCCCATTTAGCTTCTTCTTCCATACGAGTGAATGATCCAGCACAAGAAGCATCCAATAAATCCTTGTCATGTAGAGGGAGCCTTGCATAAAATTTATTGATAATAATATTGTTGGGGAGCTCATGAATGGGACATTTGAGCATTAGTAACTTCAATCTCCCCCAAGCTTCAGCTGTACTCTCTCCATCAAGAGGCCAAAAGTTGTATATTTGATTCCGATGTTTATGAATCTCACTAGGAGGATAAAACTTTGAATAAAAGAGAGGCACTATTTCCTCCCATTCGAGCTTGACCATTCTTCAGACTTATACCATTCCCAGCTCTTCCTTTCAGCGACAATGAGAATAACTTCTTCTTAACTTGATGCAGTAATACGCACACTTGAACAACCCGCATAATTAGTGTATAAAGAGTAAATGATCACGGGATGGACAGTTCCATCCCCAACATAGTAGTTATCCATAACACGATCAATAATTCTTGTAGGTATTTTAAAACATCTTTCTCAGCGGTGGTGGCTTATCTACTACCTTAGCGTGGTAGTAGCATTACCAAATAAGAAACTCAGCGAATTATCCATAACGAAAATAAAGCAACTAGCAGTAAACAATACTCACGGTGAAGTTTCCTTTACTAGTTCCACTCTCCAATAGCGCTTCACTCCCGACAGCGGCGCCGGAAAATAGTCTTGATGACCCACAAGTATAGGGGTGTATCGCGTATTTTCGATAAGTAAAGTGTCGAACCAACGAGGAGCGGAAGGTCTTTGGCTAGTGGTATGGATCAGAATTCTCTGCAAATACTTAGCAAGCGGATTTTTAGGGTTTTCGATAAAGCAAGTAAACAAAGTACGAGTAAATAAAAGGCGGTAGGAAAAAATGCAGCAAGTGGCCCAATCCTTTATGCAGCAAAGGACAAGCGGTTGTATTTCTTAAGATGACCAAAGCGTTCTCGAGGACACATGGGAAGGCATCAAGTGCTTTGCTTCATATAGTCGATTAATCTTCTTTAGCTTGCTAAGTGTTGTGTGGGTGAACCTGTGCTAATGTACCGCCCCATCCAAGACTAATACATACTTGTGATTAAACCCCTTGCAAACATCCGTAAGTACAAGAAAGTAATTAAGGTAGAAACCTAACCATAGCTTTAAACTCTAAGACCCTTATGTCCCTTGTGCAATGGTTTCCTAACGGGGGTTCAGGTTTCTGTCACTCCGGCAACCCCTACGATTAGTAGCCAAATACACAATGCATTCCCCTAGGCCCATATAGGTGAAGTGTCATGTAGTCGACGTTCACATGACACCACTAGAAGAAGTACACCACAACTTAAATAACAATCTATTGAATCTTTCTCAACGCAACTCCACTACTAACAACAAGACTTCTCCCATGTCCTCAAGAACAAAACGAACTACTCACAAAACATCATATGGATCACTATCAGAGATGGAATAATGATGTATAACAATATGAACATAAACAATAATTCAATGGTTCACTCAATAGCATCAACTACAAAGAGTAATCAACACCGGGAAAGTTTCCCCTATGAACTATGCAAGATTCAACACAATTGTTACATCAATATGGAGATGGTGATGAGGGTGCTGATGGTGATGATGGTGGTGATGATGATGATGATGATGATCCCGATGAAGTCCAACTTGATGGTGGTGTTGATGGCGACGATCTCCCCTCTCCGGGAAGGAATTCCCCGGCAAATCATCTGGAGAGATCTTCTCTCTCGGTGTTTTCCACCCTTGATGGCAAAATCTTTCTGTGGTCGCTCCCCGAGTCTTAGGGTTTCGTGGGGATGATATACGCCAGAGGGGAGAGGCTGGAGTGGGCCAGGGTGGCCACACCACTCCCAGGCGCGACCTAGGCCTGCCCGCGCCATGGGGTGGTGTGGGCCCCCTGTGGCCCAGATCCACTCCATCTTCTAGCATCCTGAGTCTTCTAGAAAAAAATAGGATTTTCCGTATATTTTTCCGGATTTTCTGATCTTCGTGAATTTTGCCTCCAAACAGCACCTTTTCCATCAGAATCCTGACTGCAGCGGTCCATGCTCCAAAAGTCATCAACCATGCAAAAATAGATGAAATAACATAAGTATCACCTCTCAATACGAAATATATCAATGAATAATAGTGAATTAAGACATAGAATAGTCATGCAAAATGGACGTATCAAGAGCACACACGATCATGGGAGGAATCGCGCGGCGGTGCGGAGATGACGCGGCGGTAGTGGCGCGAGAGAAAGCACGCGGCTGTGGCGATGGAAAAACAGAGAGCTCGAGTTGAATCTGATACCAAGTGGAGTTTAGGGTTTTCGGTATGGCTATCTGCCCACTGGTGATTAGTTTATATATACATTAACAAGACATGTTACAATACAAGTTGTATATGGTACAGACACCGCGTCTGATTCTAACACAAATCGGGTGGAGTACTACTCCATACCCGTCTGCATACGTACATGTATTAGGTTGTCTAACAGACCCCTTACTCTAAGTGTATTGTACATGTACATCAAGATTTAGATTACATATGAACTCATCTAAACCTTTTATGGGCAAGGTTTTAGTAAAATCATTAGCTATATGATCTTTACTAGATATGAACTTGATATCAGTAAGTTTGCTTGCAACTCACTCTCTGACAAAGTGATAGTCAATTCCAATTTTATATGGACATGAAAAACTAGATTGACTGACACATAGGTTGCTCCAAGAACATCACACCAAGATAAGACTTCTGTTTAAGATAAACACTGTAATGACCCAGGGTTATATATTATAGGAAAAGGTAGATATGTGAATTGAGATTGTGCATAGCATGCATATAAAAATCTAGGGTCAATTTGACAGAAATTATAATTTATTTGAATTTGGTTCTAGTGAGGTTGTTTGCAACCAAAAGGTCACTAGGAATTGAAACCATATTCAAATTCTAAACATAGAAAAATCTGAATGAATTTAGAATGGAATTTGACCTAAGTCAAACTTGAATTCAAATTCGAATTACACTCATAAATCACAAGAAGAGGAATATAAATGTTCCAATCAAACTCCTCATCACACTAAGCTTAAATCAGAAATCACAATCACATGTATGAAAGAAATATGATCTTTATTCATAATCTGATTGAGTACATGATTCCAGAATTACAACAGAACCAAAATAAAAGAAGAACTTAATCTAAAGCCCTACACTACACTATCAATTTTCTTAACTTAGCTTCCAACCTTGATCTTCAACCTATGAAATAAAACAACACAGGAAGACACAAGTTAGTGTTAAAATGTCGGTTTTTCCCTACGACAAAACCATTTTATATAAGAATCCTTTAAGATAGTCTAGGAATGAATCCTAAACTCTGAGCCTGAGTAGTAAATCAACAAAACTCTGAATGATTGAAACAAATAGAATCAAAAAGCTTCACAGTAAACATTTAGAACCCAATAGACTCACCGAAAACCTGTAGAATAGATCACCAAAAGTTCCTAAAAACTTTCACAACTTAAAGTTAAGAACATATAGTAATCTGGTAGTCATCTACCAAAAATTCCAACTAGATCAAGTAGGAAAACCAAACCAATAGAAATGCTGGAAACCCTTAACATAAGACATTCAACCAAAGGAAAACCTCAGGCTCATGATTCTATCAAGAACAGGTAGAACTCCAGGAAATCAAACCATCATAAATTTAAAATCTAAACCAATAGAATCTACCAAAGGAATCATCAAGGCATTAGAATCTACAAAGAACCCTAGAACTCTAAGAATTCCAAACATAAAAAACCAAAATTCTAAACCAATCAAACTTCACAGTAATGGAAGTTGTGAGCATTCATCCAAATGAAATTGTAAGGGGCCATGGATGAAAACTAAATCAAAAACCTCATAAATCAAATAGTAAATACTTTTCATGTTCCAAAACCAGAACATGACAAAGGCCAAACTGACATGCCTGATTAGGCATATCTAAATACCACCCCAACACTAACAAACAACAGGGTCACATGCCAATTTTGGCATACACGGATAAGTTAAACCCAACATGGGCTTAACCACCAAAAAACCCTCGCCACATGTGAATAGGTTAGACAACAGAGGCGGTTCCACACATACACAAGCAGGTGATTCACCTAACTGCATGACATTGGTGTCAGCGGCACAACCACTTAGGAACACTAGAAATAAAGGACCACCTGAGACCCCATAGCTCATAACTCACCACTCGAGCTTGGACCACAACACACACACTTCGACTTTAGAGAGAGATCTGAGAGAGAGGAGAGAAGAAGAGAAAGAACTCAAGAATAGGAGGAGAAGAGCACAATAGCTGCTGCAGATCTTTGTCAAGCCCACTAGGAAGCTACAAAGGTTGTTAAATTAAACTTTAGATAGGAAAGCATAGAGTCCAGTGAGAGTGATAGAATTTAGTATTAAATGCACCCAGTAAAGAAGGAGAACTACACCTTGTGTATCTTCATCAAAGAATAACACCACAAGCATAGTTACACCCTTAAGCTGGCATAGTTCACATCCATTAGTTACAGGAAGAAGAACAATATGCATTTAACCACCCAATTTAGAAGACCAAATATTTATCTCACCCCTCAACCCTAGAAAAAGTCCTAAGACAAGCCTAATAAGGATGAGAAGGGAGATAATGATTTATCACCCTAATACGTGCATGGAAGTAGTAAACCAATACTTAACAAACACACTTACAGAACAAAGCTTGAATTAAAAGCTCAAGCAAAAACAGAAAAAAACTAAGCAATTACCACTTAAAACAATTGAGTAAAGTATTCCACTATAAGTAAAGTGAAGTGCTAAGCTAGAATTAACAATAACTAACACTACTAGAAATAATTGTACAAATCCTCAAATGGAAGGATCAGTACTTAAAACACTAAAGAAAACCTACACTAGGATGCAAACAACAAACTACTGACAACATTGCACTTAACTAAGCAACAATAAACCTTAACTGACAAGAGTAACAACTACAAACTGAACATTCAGTAAACCAGACAACACTAGTTAACTGACAGACATAACAGTAAACAAAAGTTCAGTAGAACATTAACCAAATCCTAAGCCTAATTAACCAAGTCAAATCTTAGAACCTAGTTGACATCTAGAACACTCTAGAAAGCCCTAGAACATTCTAGAAGAACCCTGGTAGTAGAACTACATAAAACAAACCCTAAAAATTACTAGGAACCTAGAACTAGAAAGAGGGAGAGAGAGGAAGAGAGCACCTACCTTCAAAAAGGATGATCCCAGATCATGCTGACTGAGTAGAGGAAGAAGAAGGAGACATGGCGATGGTTGGAAGCACAGAGGAGTACCCCAAAGGGGCATCTCACTCCGCACCAGCTAGAGTAGTCATAATAGATCCAACAAATGCCTAGGAGCACCATCTCAACAGCAGGAGACGCCGTAGTTTAAGAAGACGAACCATCACTGAAACCCTAGATCGAGTGAGGGTTGTGAGCGAGATCTAGAGAGCGAGAAGGAAAAATCTATTCGACGGGAAGGTAGAGCGGCGGTAAGCGAGTGATTTTAGTGGAGGAGCGATGCAGAAGAGGCCGGAGATGTCCAAGACAGCTGGGCGACGCGGTGGCGACGCGTTGTCGCCATCGCCATCGCGAGAGCGTTAGGGTTAGGAGCGAGCGATGCGAGAGAGAGAGAGAGTGTGTGTGACGAGTGAGTGGGCTGGGTTGGACTGTACCAGGTCCAAGAAGTGGTTTTGACCACTTGGGTCTGTCCAGTGGGCCGAGATACTTAGGGTATTTTGGTAATTTCACAAAAACCAATAAACCTAAATAAATCATAACTTCCACATAAAAACTCAAAAAAATAAAATAAAGCTAGTTTTGTGTGTAGAAAAATAAAAGGAATCCAAAAAAGTATTTTTGTGGGCTTTTTTGCAAACACTTGAATTTTCTGAATTTTTAGGGATTAATTTGAAAGTTTAGGCTATTTAAAAATTCATAAAAATTTCCATAAAATCTAGAAAAACCCTAATAATTATGTAAACCTTGAATATCGTATAAATATGAAAACTCCAAAGTAAATACCTAATAGTACTTTGTGAATTGCTATAATAAATAAAATACCAAAAAAATATGATAGAACCCTAAAATGGGAGAAAGTCACTTAAAATTAAAATAGAGTTAATAAAACTCAAACAAAACACACGAAAGTGCATTGCATATACATTGCATTAGAGCATCACATTTTAGCCAACGAAACATTGTATTTATTGGATGATGTTGCGAATTCCAGAACACGAGGTCTAGGGTCAAGTAAAACCTTCAAACTGCATTATCTCACAGTTACCAGGCAAGTTCGTTCTTGCATTACCTTTGTGAGATCAATCTTGCAACCATGTTGCAAGGGAAATCTTACATGTCCTTTGGCTTATTTACAAAAATATTTTCAAAACATGAGTATTACTTGCATTCAAAACAAAAACCGTTTTTTGAAATGAAATTAATAAATGGGGGAGCGATGGAATCATGGATATATACATGGTTGAAAGATCACGTGGTGGAGATTCCATTGTACCGGAAAAGTTAGGATTAAAAATAACAGCAGTCAGCCATTGTTACATCATATAGTACCGCGCTAACCATAGATCTTGTTATGGGGCGAGCGATTCAGACGTACATTCTTCCTTTCGTTTGTCCTCGTATATCTAGTCAGGTTGAGATCTAGAGAGGAGATCAGTGGGTGGGAGCCCGTGACGTCCCTATCTTGTGCTTCAAGGTAACGACTGGGTATATTAAAAGGGATGGTAATTGAACGTAGGTCTCTCGACCGAAATTCGTTATAATTGGTGGGCAGTAGGGTCGTGGAGGGAGACTCGGCATGACCGTTGAAACTTGGTATCGAGACCCATATCTAAGGAAATATGGAATGAGTAATAAGGCCAAGGACGTTTGTGCACAAAGTAGCGCACCTCTCGAGAGTGTAAAAATATGACATGTTACTCCCTGTTCCGAGAAAGAACTACGATCGCAGCGTGGAAAGGAACTCTACGGAAGTTCAGACAACCCGTAAAGCTCTGAAAACTTAGAATTTTATAAATCTAAAACTTACCTTTTCTAAAAAGGGTTTACAAAAACCTACACAAATCTTAGATCTTTGATCGATGACTTTCAAAAAAACATCAGATAACCATCCTAGAATTTGCTGAATGTGCTCGTACTCAATCTATCATTTCAACCCTTGCTTAGGCTATAGGAAGACACGACGACCGACATGAAGGATAGAATCAACAAGGTATCGGACTAGTAGGAATAATAAAATATGTAGATGTAGGAAATCACTAAAATAAATGCATAGGTAGATGAGTTAGAAATAGTATAGCTTCTCTAATAAGTTTCTACCTCCAATGGTTTTAAGCTTAGTATTACCATTGATTAGAAAGCTATCACTTTTGCATTTGAAATTTTATCGCGTCGTGAATCCTCAATGGAGTGAGGAGGATCTCGAAACTTTTGTATACTTTTGGCTCTTAGTATGAGTTAATAAAAAAAGTTGTTGGACCCGCAATGTTTCTGTTGTATCACTCCGAGAGGTGTGGTATTTGTGGATAGGGACTTCTATGATTGTCATATCACGAATTGTACACTACAACATGGAGTGGTGTACTGGGTCACCATAAACACCAAGCTCACGAAGTTAATACAACCCAAATTAACTCAGCAGTAGCATTATCAAGAATCTTATATTCTGCTTCTATAGTGGAACGAGACACTTTATCTTGTTTCCGAGTACTCCATGAGATTAAATTCGGACCAATAAATATAGCAAACACTCCTATAGAGCGTCTGCCATTAAGACATCCAACACAATCTGCGTTTGAGAATGCATTGTCAAGGGTATAGGAAGACTTCTCAAATCGCAAGTCCAATATCGATAGTACCTTTGATATACCGTAAAATCCTTTTTTTGCAATTTTCCATTGAGAAGTAGTAGGTACATGAAGGAATCGACAAATCTTATTAACTAAAATCAACAGATCAGGAGTTTCAATGTCAAGTGCCGTAGTGCACAAATTATGCTGCAATAGTGAGTATTGTCTTCACGGTCAAGTGGGGATCCTTCGGCCAGTGACAATTTATCAGCAGTGGACTATGGTGTAGATGCAGAAGTGCACTTGAACATGGCTACTCGTGTAAGCAAATCAACAACATATTTTTCTTTTGTTAAGAGTAATAGAGTTGACAGTTTCTTCACCATAGTGCTCAAAAAATTAATACCGGCTAAATGGTCCTACTCGTGGTTTGTCTAGTCGGCCAGGAAGTTACAGGTTTTGGGTGTTGTTCGCTTGTGATTTTGTTTAATGATTTTCCCCCAATTTTTGGTTAATTAATTCGGTAAATTTTTTACTTCTTAAAAAATAGATTGGGGTAAAAAATGCCGTTGTTACAAAAAAAAAGTTTCATCACATATCAACTATAAGACTCACAACTCGAGAAAAATAAAGAGTAACAAGTTGAATAGCTCCGAGAAACTTGTTGTAGCTACCACTTGGCCATGACCATATCCGAGGACCTGGGTGAAGAGAAATGCAACTCTAGCATGAACACTAGGTCGCGTGCATGTTAGACCTGTCCATTCCCATCGAGATTTGGATCTATCATTTTCTCTCCTATTGTGTGCTCATCATTAATTCATTTGTGTTCTCGTGTAGTTTGCATGCAAGAATCTTTTTGCGCAGCCCAGTCACACACCAGCGCCTTTTGTTTTCTAGTGTTTGATTTAAGAATACGGTATGTTTAAAAATAAACATCAAGTAATAATATGTTTAAATAGGTGTCTTTATTTTGATGATATATTTTAAACAAGTTCAAACTAGGGTTTGTTTTCTATGAAATTCAAAACCTAATTTTCGAATCAAAATGAAACATAATGACGGATTTCGAAACCCAATGAAACAACATCTAAATACTATGTCCTCGAGTTGTGGTCACTGTTGTTTTAATTTAACCATTTTATGTTTTCCTTAGGATTGGAGCTTGAAATTTGGTGTTTTTTTTCTGTTTCCATTAATATATTTTATTGCTTGAACTCTAGGGAAATTGCCAATTATTTTTTCACTATGGTGAATGATGTTCGAAAACACAGTCAAACAGATCGTTTTAAACAAGAAAAATCACCAGGTTTCGTAAAGTTTTTCAAAGTTTCACCAAGTTTTTTTTCATAGTTTCACCAAGTTCAAATAGTTGATTTTCAAATGTTGCCAAAATATATTCAATATTTGTCTTGTTTTGAAGCTCTCTCATTAGGAACTTAGATATAAAAACGATTCTTAATTTGAACTTCAGGTTCAAAATCTAAAAATGTTTTAAAATTTAAAACAAACGTGGATGAAGTGAGTAAGTTGAGAATAGTCTCACACGACTTTTCTATTGAGATAGAGCATTGGCCATGCACGCTGCCTAATTAAGGTAGAAAATCCGTTCTGGCGGGGCGAAGCGTTCAGACGCGCTTGCCGATATATTTGCCCCCGACCGTGGACAGAGGCGCTACCCAGCTTCTCTGCCCGGCGGACAGCAGCAACTGAAAGCTGCACCTTAACATCACGGCGACCTTGCCCGGCGGCCAGTGGCGCGCATGGAGCCCGCCGCGACCCCCTTCCTCGTCTCATGAGAACCGGCACCGCCGAAGACGGCGCAGCGATGGGCGCTCTGGGCGATCCTCTCGCTCGTCACCGGCGGCTTCGCGTGGGGGTTGTACCGCGCACGCCACAGCGTGCCCAGCCTGCTGTTCGTGGTCAGCGACTACGGCACCACCTACTGCGGCCTCCGGGTGCTCTACGTCTGCCTGAGGAAGCACGAGCTCCTGCGAGGCGACGACGACCCGGCGGCCGCGGCCGAGCTGCGACGGGTCAAGCGCGTCCCGTGGGTGCTCTCGGTGTTTCTGAACGTGTGGATGGCGTTGCGTGTCCAGAGCGCGGTGCCGAGCCTGGCGCCGAACTTCTGCCTGCAGGTGCTCCCCGCCCTCGCCATCGGCCTCGGGTTCTACTTCTCGGTTGCTGCCCACCGCGGCGATGCCCGTGCGGTCGACGACGGACGCTGGCCGGAGGGGATTCTCCACGACCACGAGGTGTCCCCGGAGCAGACGGTTTGACCGTTTGAACTATACGTGGAATTTCGGTGACCACTTGTTGTATGCATAGTTTGACTGATAATAACATTATGAGACTTTTACGTCATTTTTCGAAAAATATTTGTAAACTGTTCTGTCGTTGTCTGTTCACAGCGGAATCACTGACCGATTGCTGTTTCTTTCCTGTAAAATTCCGCTGACGATTAAATTTAACCGAATCCATATCTATACATAATCTTTTTTTTTGCCAAGTATATACATAATTTATAATTACTAGTTGGACGTCCGCACGGTTACCATACAACAAAAAATCAATCTATAACATTAAATCCAACAATCAAAATATTTTCTCAAATAGGACAAAAGATTTATCATTTTTATTAGTTAGATGCCAATTTCTCATTTTACTTTCTTCATCTATGTCGTATTTCCAAATCTTAAGAAGATGAGGTCATGGGCCCTCCCTCCCCCCACCGCCTTCCAAACCGAAAAAACTAGCTTCTTACGAGAAGACACCCTTAGCCCGCCTTATACGTCGCTTCCGGTCTCATCCCAGGATCAATGCGGGACTAAACCCAACAAACTTTTCTCACGCATCGTTACCCATCTGCCTACTTAGAGCATCTCCAGCAGGCGCTGGAAACTATGCGCGCGCTAAATAAACAGTCAAAATACATGACGGGAGCGAGCGTGCGAAGCTCCAGCAGCGTGCGGCAAACTTTTTACCGCGCGCGGGCTTTTGCGCTATCTCCCGCGCCAAATCTCCCGCGCCCACACGCGCGCGTTTCCAACTGCCACGCGCCACTGGAAAGTTCCACCGCTCTTCTCCTCTTCCCCCTTCCACACGCGTGCACTCTGCTCCTCTTCCCCTTTCGCGCCGCCATGCCACCTCGTTGTCGCAACGCCTCCGGCTTCCGCGGTGTGCACCCGCGCCCGAGCGGGCTGTACTATGCTGAGCTCCGTGCCGCAGGCGAGCGGCTCACCCTCGACACATATGCCTCGCCGGAGGAGGCTGCCCGCGCGTACGACGCGGCGGCGTGGCGCCTGGGCCGCCCCCGACGCGAGATGAATTTTTCAGAGACGGAATCCCTCGCGGAGGCTGAGTTCCTCGCACCAGCGCCCTGGCTCGTCACCGATGAGTATTGGAGATATGTCCAAGAGGTAATAATAAAAGTGGTTATTATTATATCTTTATATTTATGATGAATGTTTACATTCCATGCTATAATTGTATTATTAGGAAACACTAATACTTGTGTGTTTTGTAAACATAAAAGAGTCCCTAGTAAGCCTCTTGTTGAACTAGCTTGTTGATTAATAGATGATCATGGTTTCCTGATCATGGACATTGGATGTCATTAATAATAAGGTCATATCATTAGGAGAATGATGTGATGGACACACATCCATAGTAAGTGTAGCATAAGATCAAGTCATTTAGTTCGTATTGCTACAAGCTTATCAAATGCATAGTAACCTAATCCTTCGACCATGAGGTTATGTTAATCACCATCACCGGATCGGTGCTTTGATGACATCAAACACCACTTCGTAACTGGGTGGTTATAAAGGTGTCATTGGGTATTCTGAAAGTATGTGTTGAAGCGCATGGACCAAGATTGAGATTTGTCCATCCATATGACGGATAGATATGCTCTGGGCCCTCTCGGTGGAATGTCATCTAGATAGCTTGCAAGCATGTGACTAGGTCACAAGGGATGACATAACATGGAACGAGTAAAGAGTACTTATCGATGTGAGGTAGAACTAGGTATGGAGATACCGACGATCAAACCTCGGATAAGTAGAATATCGCGTGACAAAGGGAATTGGTTTCGTATGTTAATGGTTCTATCGATCACGAAGTCATCGTTGAGTATGTGGGAGCCGTTATGGATCTCCAGATCCCGCTGATGGTTATTGATCGGAGAGGTGTCTCCATCATGTCTACATATTCACGAACCGTAGGGTGACACACTTAAGATTTGATGCTGTTTAGGTAGATATGGAATGTGCGTTGGAGACCGAATGTTGTTCGGAGTCTCGGATTGGATCTGAGACATCACGAGGAGATCCGAAATTGTCCGGAGAATAAGATTCATATAATGGAGATTATTTTCTAGGTTCGGAAATGTCCCGGAGTGTTTATATGGGGGTTCTAGAAGGTTTCAGAATGTTCCGGAAGGTTCTAGAAATTTCTATGGAGTTTACTTGAAAACCAAGAAAGAAAAAGGGGAAACTTGGGGGGGAAGGAAACTCCCCCCAAGCTTCCCTTATGCGTCGGCCCTAGGAGGTGGGTCTAGGGGTGGGAACCCTAGGCCGCACCCCTCCCTCTATATATAGAGGGGTGGAGGCGCCACCCCCTTGCCCCTCCACTCTTTCCCTAGCCGCCTCCCTCCTCCTCCTTCCTTCTGCTCAGGCTTAGGATAAGCCCTGCATAATTCTCTACTCCACCACCACCACCACGCCGTCGTGTTGCTGGGATTCCGTGGAGAGATCTACTACCTCCGCTGCTCGCTAGAACAGGGAGAGGAAGGTCTGCATCGACTCCGCACGTGTGACCGACTGCGGAAGCGCTGCCGGAACGTGGCGCCGGAAGGATCGTCTATTCGATCTTGAGATCGGCAAGTGATCGTCTACATCAACCACGAGATCTGATCTTGCACAAGGATTTCGGATCTACAAGGGTTAGTACAGATCTATCTCGTTGCACATGTCTAATAGATTAGATCTTGGCTTTTATCTAGATTAGATCTGGGTTTTGTTCGTTCTTGCGGTAGAAAATTTTGGTTTTCCATGCTACGAACCCATCAATGGTATCAGAGCCGTGTCTATACGTAGATCTGTTGCACGAGTAGAACACAATGGTTTTGTGGGCGTTGGTGCTCGTGCCGTCTTTTGCTTTGTATACTTTGCATCTTGCGGTATGGTGGGATGAAACGGCTCGGGCTAACCTTACATGTCATCGCACATGAGACTTGCTCCACGCTTGACGTGTAACTTGCTTTGCACAAGTGGCTTTCTTGGTGTCATCTCTCCCACCATAGTATAGATCCAATTTACACTTTGTACTTGATAGCACTTGTATCAACGTTGTGGTTCAGTTTCGTAGGTAAGATCCGTTCTTATTCGAAAGCCCCAAACCACGTAAAACATGCAAAGAAAATTAGAGGCGTCTAACTTGTTTTTGCAGGGGTTTTGTGATATGATATGGCCATCATGTGATTGTGATTATATTTGATGTATGCAATGATCCTTGTTGTAATATGGCAACCGGCGGGAGCCTAATGGTTGTCTTTAATTTTGTTAAGACATGCGTGTCTATTCATCTTGTAATAGCTTTATTCCAAGTAGTTGTAATAGTTGCTAGTGATGATGGACAACCATGAAGCGGCATACTTGACCTTGGCCTTAATGCTGGTGATGATGGAGATCATGTCCGTGCTTTGGAGATGGAGATCAAAGGCACAAGAAGAAAGGGCCATATCATATCACACTAATTATGAATTGTCTGTGATGTTAATCCTTTATTCATCTTGTATTGCTTAGATCGCGACGGTAGCATTATAAGATGATCCCTCTCACTAAATATCAAGTAATAAAGTGTTCATCCTTAGTTGGCACCGTTGCTAAGACTCGTCGTTTCGAAGCATCTCGTGATGATCGGATGTAATAGATTCTACGTGTGCATACAATGGATGCAAGCCAGATTTGCACATGCGGAAACTAAGGTTAATCTTGACGAGCCTAGCATGTACAGACATGGTCTCGGAACACGGAATACCGAAAGGTAGAGCACGAGTCATATAAATAATATGATGAACATGAAGATTGTTCGCTGATGAAACTACATCTTCTCTCGTGAAGATCGGACTTGGTGTAGTGGACTTGGTTCGTGTAATCACTAAGACAATATGAGGGATGTTGTTTTGAGTGGGAGTTCACCTAGTTAATTTAAGAATTAAAATTGAACTCATTTTATCATAAACTTAGTCTAAACTACTTGCAAATTTGTTGTAGATTATGGCGAACCTCTCCATCAATTTCAATGCGTTCCTAGAGAAAGAAAAGCTTAAGAACAATGGAAGCAACTTCACGGACTGGCTCCGTGGACTGAAGATTGTCCTCAGGGCTGGTCATTTGACCTATGTGCTCGAAGCACCGCTAGGTGACCCACCTGCAGAAGATGCCACCGATGACGTAAAGAATGTTTACGCCACTCGGAAAAATCATTACTCCACAGTTCAGTGTGCCATCTTGTACGGTTTAGAAACGGAGCTTCAGAAGCGCTTTGAGCACCACGACCCGTTCGAGATCATTAAGGAGCTCAAGCTCATTTTTGAGACTCACGCGGCCGTGGAGAGATATGAGGCCTCCGAAAAGTTCTTTAACTGTAAGATGGAAGAGGGTAGCTCCGTTAGCGAGCACGTGCTCACCATGTCTGGGCACGCAAACAATCTCCAAGAGTTGGGGATAACGATTCCTAATGAGTTAGGGATTCACCGTGTCCTCCAATCACTACCACCGAGTTATAAGAACTTTGTGATGAACTACAATATGCACTGCATGAACAAGACGTTGCCTGAACTATCGTCCATGCTGAAAACTGCTGAAGTGGAGATCAAAAAGGAGCACCAAGTGTTGATGGTCAATAAGACCAATTTCAAGAAACAGGGCAAGCCTAAGAACAAGGGCAACTTCAAGAAGAACGGCAAGAAAGCTGCCGCACCTGCTAAGAAGCCCAAGGCTGGTCCTAAGCCTAAAACTGAATGCTTCTACTGCAAGGGTGCGGTCCTTTGGGCGTAAGCGCCCCAAGGACCTGGCGGATCTGAAGAACGGCAACATCAAGAAGAAAGGTATATTCGATATACATGTTATTGATGTGTATCTTACTAGTAATCGTAGTAGTGCCTGGGTATTTGATACTGGTTCTATTGCTCATATTTGTAACTCGAAACAAGAGCTGCGGAATAAGCGAAGACTGGCGAGAGACGAGGTGACGATGTGCGTTGGAAATGGCTCCAAGGTTGATGTGATCGCCATCGGCACGCTCCCTCTACATCTACCTTCGGGATTAGTTTTAAATTTGAATAATTGTTATTTGGTGCCTGCGTTAAGCATGAACATTATATCTGGATCTTGTTTATTGCGAGACGGTTACTCTTTTAAGTCTGAGAATAAAGGTTGTTCGATTTATATGAGTAATATCTTTTATGTTAATGCACGAGAGAAAATGGTTTATTCTTCTTGAATCTCGATAGTAGTGATACACATGTTCACAACATAGATGCTAAGCGAACAAAATTGAATGATAATTCTACATACATGTATATGTCGTCTTGGTCACATTGGAGTGAAGCGTATGAAGAAGCTCCATTCTGATGGACTTCTTGAATCACTTGATTTTGGATCACTTGAAAGATGCGAAGCATGTCTAATGGGAAAAATGACTAAGACTCCATTCTCTGGAATAATGGAGCGAGCTACAGACTTATTGGAAATAATACATACCGATGTGTGCGGTCCAATGAGTGTAGCATCACGGGGTGGATATTGTTATGTTCTCACTTTCACAGATGACTTAAGTAGATATGGGTATGTCTACTTTATGAAACATAAGTCCGAAACTTTCGAGAAGTTTAAGGAATTTCAAAGTGAAGTAGAAAATCATCGTAACAAGAAGATTAAGTTTCTGCGTTCTGACCGTGGAGGTGAATATCTAAGTTATGAGTTTGGCATGCATTTAAAGAAATGTGGAATACTTTCGCAATTGACACCGCCGGGAACACCACAGCGTAATGGTGTGTCCGAACGTCGTAATGGAACTCTCTTAGATATGGTTCGGTCTATGATGTCTCTTACAGATTTGCCGCTATCGTTTTGGAGCTATGCATTAGAGACAGCCGCATTCACTTTAAATAGGGCACCATCTAAATCCGTTGAAACGACACCGTACAAATTGTGGTTTGGAAAGAAACCTAAGTTGTCGTTCCTTAAAGTTTGGGGTTGCGAAGCATATGTAAAGAAGTTACAACCTGATAAGCTTGAACCCAAAGCGAAGAAATGCGTCTTCATAGGATACCCTAAAGAAACAATTGGGTATACCTTCTATCATAGATCCGAAGGCAATGTTTTCGTTGCCAAGAATGGATCCTTTCTTGAGAAGGAGTTTCTCTCGAAGGAAGTGACTGGAAGGAAAGTAGAACTCGACGAGGTTATTAAACCTTCTCTCGGAGTTGAGAGTAGCGCAGCACCGGAAGATGTTTTTGTGCCGCCTGCACCAATTGGAGAGGAAGCTAATGATGGTGATCATGAAACTTCGAACGAAGTTGCTGCTGAACCTCGCAGGTCAACGAGGGTTCGTACCACTCCTGATTGGTATGACTCTGCCTTGAATGTCATGTTGGTAGACAACACTGATGACCCTGCGACGTATGAAGAAGCTATGGTGAGCCCAGATTTTGACAAATCGCTAGAAGCCATGAAATCCAAAATGGGATCCATGTACGAAAACCAAGTATGGACTTTGGTGGACTTACCGGATGGCCGTAAGGCTGTCGGGAACAAATGGATTTTCAAAAGAAAAACAGATGCTGATGGTAATGTTACTGTCTATGAAGCTCGACTTGTCGCGAAAGGGTTCCGATAAATTCAAGGAGTTGACTATGATGAGACATTCTCACCAGTAGCGAAGCTAAAGTCTGTGAGGATTTTGTTAGCAATTGCTGCATATTTCGATTATGAGATTTGGCAGATGGATGTCAAAACGGCGTTCCTTAATGGAGACATTGAGGAAGAGTTGTATATGGTACAACCCAAGGGTTTTGTCGGTCCTAAAGATGCTGACAAGGTATGCAAACTTCAGCGCTCCATTTGTGGACTGAAGCAAGCATCCCGGAGTTGGAATCAACGTTTTGATAAAGTAATCAAAAACTTTGGATTTATACAAACTTATGGAGAAGCTTGTATTTACAAGAAAGTGAGTGGGAGCTCTATAGCATTCCTAGTACTATATGTAGATGACATATTGTTGATTGGGAATGATATAGAACTTCTTAATAGTGTCAAAGCCTATTTGAATAATAGTTTTTCAATGAAGGATCTTGGCGAAGCGGCATATATTCTAGGCATCAAGATTTATAGAGATAGATCAAGACGCCTAATAGCGCTTTCACAAAGTACATACTTGGACAAAGTTCTAAAGAAGTTTAGAATGGAAGAGAGCAAGAAAGGGTTCGTGCCCATGTTGTCAGGTAAGACCTTGAGTAAGACTCAAAGTCTAGCTACGGCAGAAGATAGAGATAAAATGAATAATATCCCCTATGCCTCGGCCATAGGTTCTATCATGTATGCCATGCTGTGTACAAGACCGGATATAGCACATGCTGTTAGTTTGACTAGCAGATATCAAAGTGATCCTGGAATGGAGCACTGGACAGCGGTCAAGAATATCCTAAAGTACCTAAATAGGACTAAGGATATGGTTCTTTCTTATGGAGGTGATGAACAGCTTGTTGTAAACAGTTACACTGATGCTAGTTGGAACACCGATCCAGATGACTCGAAGTCACAGTCTGGATACGTATTTATTTTGAATGGTGCTGCAGTGAGCTGGAGGAGTGCCAAGCAAAGCGTTGTGGCAAAATCTTCAACTGAATCGGAATACATAGCTGCTTCGGAGGCTGCACAAGAAGCCATATGGATGAAGGAGTTCATTACTAAACTTGGCATGGTTCCTAGTGCGTTGGACCTGATGGCCATCTACTATGACAACACAGGTGCCATAGCTAATGCACAGGAGCCAAGGTCACATAGCAAGCTGAAGCATATCAAGCTATGTTTCCATGCTATTCGCGAGTATGTCCAAGATGGTGACATAAAGATTTGCAAAGTACACACTGATCTGAATGTGGCAGATCTGTTGACTAAACCTCTCCCTAGAGCAAAGCATGACCAACACCAGAACGCCATGGGTGTTAGGTATATTACCATGTAATCTAGATTATTGACTCTAGTGCAAGTGGGAGACTGTTGAAGATATGCCCAAGAGGCAATAATAAAAGTGGTTATTATTATATCTTTGTGTTTATGATGAATGTTTACATCCCATGCTATAATTGTATTATTAGGAAACACTAATACTTGTGTGTTTTGTAAACATAAAAGAGTCCCTAGTAAGCCTCTTGTTGAACTAGCTTGTTGATTAATAGATGATCATGGTTTCCTGATCATGGACATTGGATGTCATTAATAACAAGGTCATATCATTAGGAGAATGATGTGATGGACACACACCCATAGTAAGTGTAGCATAAGATCAAGTCATTTAGTTCGTATTGCTACAAGCTTATCAAATGCATAGTAACCTAATCCTTCGACCATGAGGTTATTGAAATGGATCGTATGGGCACCTAGAGGGGGGGGTGAATAGGTGCTACACCAATTTTTAATTCCTTTTCAATTTTAGGCTTAGCACAAAGGTAAATTCTCTAGATAAACTAATGTGTGGAATTTCCCTATATGCAAACCTATCTACTAGCGAGTAAGGAGCAAGTGGAAGAGGAACGAGTGAACCGAAGTGAAGCACGCGGAGACACGGGATTTGTTTGACCATAGTTCCTTCCTTGTTAAGGGAAGTATGTCTGCGTTGGAGGGGTGGGCGGTACTAAGACCACCACGCCACAAAAGGCCTCACCCTGTTCTCCGATGGATCTCGCCACAACAGGCATGATCCACCTTCCACTGTAGGTACCCTTCGAGGCGGGCACCGACGCCTTTACACAACTAGCGGGGCAACAACTCCACAACAACTTGGAGGCTCCCGAAATGACAACAAGCTGCCACAAGACCAAAGTTGTCAAATACAATAACACGATCTAGGTATTAACGAGAATACTAGATCAGAGATTTCTCCAAGTGAATGGAGAGGAGTTGAAGCGCTTGATTCTTGATGTTGATGATGAACTTCTCCTCCTTCAATTCCACCAAAGATCAAGACCTTAGGATGGTTGAAGTGGGAGATCGAGATTTAGAGCTCTTGCACAGGGTCTGGGTCGAATTCAAATGAATCAAGAGTTCTGGACGTTGGGGAAGAAGGGGTACTTATACCCCCTTCCAAAAACCAGCCGTTGCACACTTTGGGGGGCGGATTATCCGGCCCAAGTGAGGGCCGGATTATCCGGTCTGGGGAAACTCCGCCCCAGACTCGGAATATCCGGCAGAAAATCCGCCCCCTCTCTGAGCGTCGCGCCGAGATTTCCCTTGATCAACTTCTGGGGGGCGGATTATCCGGCCCTATGCGAAGGCCGGATTATCCGGCCTGGGGAAAAAAACCGCCCCAGTTCGGATTTTCCGGAAGAAAATCCGACCGGATACCGAGCGACGTGCCTTGGATCCTTTTGCTCGAAAACTGGGGGCCGGATTATTCGGCCCTTGTGAAACCCGGATTATCCGGCCTGGGGAGGAAAAATGCCCCAGTTCGGATTTTCCGGGAGAAAATCCGACTGGATACAGAGCGACGCGCCTTGGCTTCCTTGAGAGATGAGGTTGGCCGGATTATCCGGCCCTTGGAGGGGCGGATTATCCGGCCCTTGGAGGGGCGGATTATCCGGCCCCCCTCAAAACATCCTGCACACTTAGCACACATGAAAAGTCTCCATAGTATTATTATCTAACACGCAAAACATAGGAAAACATGAAATGTTCTTTCAATCTCCCCCTTTTTGGTGTTAGATGACAATACCAGGATTTGCAGGAGAAAGACACAAGACAAACAGAGATAACTATGGGAGGGACTCCCCCTCAATGTGTGCATAATAGAGTTTTGCATTGGAATACAAATGCACACAAATAGGTGAATCTATTCCATAGACAAAAGGGCAAAAACACATACCACCGAAGTAGAGAATAGGCATCCTTGACATAAATCACAATTATTATTGGATAACCATTATGAGCGCGCACCTTCCGTGATAAACCACCAGCAATAGGATATGAATAGATATAACCATGAGCATAATCCATGATATGAAGTCCATAGGTGTCATCCAGACAACCACATAAAGTCTCAACCACAAATCACAAACCACGAATATAAAAGTTCAACGCTAAATGGGCATAAGCAAGAAATAACGAATAAAAAGTGCAAGTGCTTATGCCCGACCCATGCAAATCCACGGACAACCTAATAGAACTACTTCTCCCCCTTTGGCATCGAGACACCAAAAAAGGGAGAAGAGCGATGCTAGCGCCCCAGGGTATCACTCATCATAGTCCTCGTCCTCGTCCTCGTCCTCATGCTCTTCCTCATTCTCATCTTCAAGCTCCTCAGTGTCACCTTCCTCATCATCAGCATCAGCAGCAGGCGCAAGGGGGAGAAGGTACCCGGAGGCACGGAGAAGAAGATCCGGGAAGGCCCGGAAAATCCGGTGGCCGGAGAGGCTCCGGGGAGGGTGAGGGGCGGCAGGCGGCGGCTGGGGAGAAAGAGAGGGCTGGGGAAGAAGTGCTGCTCGATATGAGCCCTTCCCCCGAGCCCTGCCCTTTAAGATCGAATCCACCAGGGCCGGATTATCCGGCCTAAAATCTGGGATTCTGTTATACACAGAACCAGGCCCGCGCGTCCCCAAACAACACCCCCACAAGGTGTACAAGGGACTTGTGTGCAAGAATAGATGTCTTAGGGGTAGGGAAGGCTTAGGATTGAGAATGCCAAACTAAGATGGTACTAGACACTCAAAATTGCAAAATCCAAATCAAATAAAAGCCAAGATTGAGTGTAATTCCCATAAGAACATGAGAGAGCAAATAACATCCAAAAAGATTCAATTCTCCACAAGTGAGAGGGCGGTGGCCAAAGCCACCTTGTTGGAGTGTATGGTGTGACACCGCAAAGATATATCTTGGGTTCATGACCAATACTCATCAATAAGCTCACATATCACAACATGATATTAAGAGAAATGATATACTTGCTATTGGCATTATGGGGGGAGGATTAGCCCAATAAGTTAGGACCACACTCCCCCTATATCCATGCCCACACCTAGACCAAACAAGGATTGATATGTGCGAGTGGGTGCATGGGTAATCAAGACAAGCTCCCGGAATCAATAATATTTAGCTCATTCCTCAAATAGCAGAATCTTGCTTCATCAAGTGGCTTTGTAAAAATATCCGCCAGTTGGTTCTTCGTGCTCACAAAAGATAGATCAATATCACCTCGACCAACATGGTCACGAATAAAATGATTCTGAATCTCAATATGCTTCGTCCTTGTGTGCTGAACTGGATTGTATGCAATTTTGATAGCACTTTCATTATCACATAAAAGAGGCACTTTGTCACAATTGACACCGTATTCCTTTAAAGTTTGCCTCATCCACAATAATTGAGTACAAGCGCTGGCAGCAGCAACATATTCAGCTTCAGCGGTGGAGAGAGATATACAATTCTGATTTTTGGAGGACCAACATACAAGAGATCTTCCCAAGAATTGACAAGCTCCAGAACTGGACTTCCGATCATCCTTATCACCAGCCCAATCTGAGTCAGTATAACCACATAAAGAGAAATTGGAGCCCTTGGGATACCAAAGACCAAAGTTGGGGGAATGAACTAAATATTGAAAGATCCTCTTGACCGCCACTAAGTGGCTTTCTTTAGGAGCTGCTTGATACCTTGCACACACTCCCACACTCAACACAATATCGGGTCTAGATGCGCAGAGGTAAAGAAGAGAGCCGATCATGGACCGGTATACCTTTTGGTCCACATCTTTACCATGAGGGTTGAGTTCGAGATGACACTTTGTTTGCATCGGAGTAGCGACACCATTTAGATCCGTCATCTTGGATCTCTTGAGCATGTCTTGGATGTACTTTGCTTGATTAATAAAGGTTCCTTCTCTTAGTTGCTTGATCTCGAATCCAAGAAAGAACCGTAATTCCCCCATCATAGACATCTCAAACCTGTCAGTCATAAGCTTTGAAAATTCATCGTTAAAAGCTTTGTTAGTAGAACCAAAAATGATATCGTCTACATATAGTTGGCACACGAAGAGCTCCCCCTTAACCTTCTTAGTAAAAAGAGTGGGGTCGATTTGCCGAACTTCGAAGCCACGATCTAACAAAAGCTCTTTAAGGTGCTCATACCACGCACATGGGGCTTGTTTAAGGCCATAGAGTGCCTTATCGAGTTTGTAGACATGGTTCGGGAAGTTAGGATCCTCAAACCCTGGGGGTTGCTTTACGTATACCAACTCATGTAGAGGACCGTTAAGGAAGGCACTCTTGACGTCCATTTGTTGCAACTTAAAATTGTTATGAGCAGCATAAGCAAGTAGGATACGGATGGACTCAAGGCGAGCCACAGGAGCATAAGTCTCGCCGAAGTCGATGCCCTCAACTTGTGAGTAACCTTGTGCCACAAGTCTTGCCTTGTTCCTCACAACAATGCCATTCTCATCTTGCTTGTTCTTGAAAATCCATTTGGTGCCGATAACATTGCGGCACTCTTTGGGTTTCTCCACTAGTTTCCAGACTTTGTTGCGCTCGAAATTGTTCAATTCTTCATGCATAGCAACAACCCAGTCTGGGTCTTCAAGAGCTTCAAAGACCTTCTTAGGTTCCACCATGGAGATATGAGCTTGATGCTCACCAAAACTGGCCAATTCTCTTCTAGTAGACACCCTTCGTCGAAGATCACCAACAACCTTGTCGAGAGTGTGACCCCTCAACTCAAGGTTATGATCAGCCCGAGCCTTGCGACGAAGTTCAATAAGTTTGTTGTCTCTTGGTGGAGGAGATTCATCACTTGAGTCTTCATTGGAGGCACTTTCTCCGCCTTGATCAGTAGCTGGAACATCAGTAGAAGGTGGTGGAGATGCATGCCCTTGAGGTGAGTCCGTAGCCATAACAGGAGGCTGCAGAACTGGAGAGTCAGGGACGGATAATCCGGCCGATGAAGAGGCCAGATAATCCGGCCTGGGAGGACTTGCAACAGCATCATCGGGAAGCCTGGGACTCGCTCGAACTGGCGAGGAGCCGGATAATCCGGGGTCAGACAGAAAATCCGGCCTGGAGCTTGTGTTGATATCTTCACCACCAGGAGCTGTATGGACAGCTGGAGCGGGGTGGCCGGATAATCTGGTATCCACCGGAAAATCCAGCCTGGAGCTTTCTGGAGCATCTTGACCTTCAGCAGTTGATGGAGATGGTGTATAAGTTGCCCTCGTGGTTGGAGCATGTTGCGTATGTGTAGATGAGGGCTCTCTATGAGTAGAGCATTGTCCTTCCCGGTCCGCCACAAGGGGTTCCTCAATGGGGCGGAAGAATCACACGCCCATTCTTCTTATGGCATCTTGGGGTATTTCAACATCTCCATCACAAACACCAACTTGCTCCGCACGGGAACCGTCATTTTCCTCGAACACCACACTACAAGATTCTACAACAGTTCCGGAGAGCTTATTGTAGACTCTATAAGTGTGGGATTCGGCACCATAACCAACAAACATACCTTCTAGAGCCTTAGATTAAAACTTAGATAAACGAACTCCTTTAATAAGAAAGAAACACTTACACCCGAATACCCAAAAGTATGAGATGTTTGGCTTGTTACCGGTAAGTATTTCATACAGAGTCTTGTCCAAAATCTTGCGGAGGTATAACTGGTTGGATGAATGACAAGCAGTAGAGATTGCTTCAGCCCAGAAGTTATATGGAGATTTGAATTCGGCCAACATTGATCTTGACATGTCCATTAGAGTCCGATTCTTCCTCTCGGCTACACCATTTTGTTGAGGGGTGTATGCAGCGGAATATTGATGTCTTATCCCCTCTTCACTTAGGAACTCATTTAAGGTGTAGTTCTTGAACTCCGAGCCATTATCACTCCTTATAGCCAGAATGGGGACGTTGTGTTGACGTTGAACCTCGTTGGCGAAGTCGAAGATAGTTTGTTGAGTTTCACTCTTCAACTTGAAGAAATAAACCCACGTGTATCTTGAGTAAGCATCAACAATCACTAGACAATACTTCTTCCCACCGAGGCTTGCATGAGATGGAGGTCCGAAAAGATCCACGTGAAGAAGCTCCAAGATTCTTTTTGAAGAGATAATAGTTTTCCTTCGATGAGGAGAATCATGCATTTTCCCTTCAACACACGCCCCGCAGACACGATCTTTGGCAAAAGAGACATTTTCTTTTAGTCCAAGAATGTGGCCACCCTTGTGGAGACTTTGCAAAGTTCTCATATTGACGTGGGCTAGTCGGCGATGCCATAGCCAACCCGCGTCATCCTTTCCGAAAAGACACATCGGACCTGTAGTGGTTTTCCCCGAAAAGTCTACCACGTACAGGTTGTTTTTGACATATCCCACGAAAGCGACTTTTAGAGACTTGCTCCACAAGAGTACCACCAAATCAGCATCAATGTAAACTGCAAAGCCCATCTTACCAAGGGCACGAACTGAAAGTAAGTTATACCCGAGGGTCTCAACAAGCATGACGTCCACGAGAGAGATATCATGAGCCACCACAACTTTGCCGAGACCCAATACCTTAGATTTTGACTTGACACCATAGGAGACGGTAATGTGATCAAGGTTCGGCCGCATCTCCATGATGATCTCCTTGCTTCCGATCATATGACTCGTACAACCGCTATCGAGTACCCATTTAGAACCACCGGAAGCATATCCCTACAAGAGAATTACTTCTTGGTTTTAGGTACCCATT
Organism: Avena insularis; assembly: GCA_023614405.1. Classification (NCBI taxonomy): domain Eukaryota; kingdom Viridiplantae; phylum Streptophyta; class Magnoliopsida; order Poales; family Poaceae; genus Avena; species Avena insularis. Next base: position 418,628,796 of record CM042693.1, on the reverse strand, counting down.
TTTCAATGGGTCCTCTCATGTTAGTAACAAGGGTCTTGGGAACCCAAATAGACCAAGAAATGTAACAATCATAAGGCCCTACATAACTAGCATAAACATCACCATAAGAATCACAATATAGTTCGAAGTTAGGATTGTTGATCCCTACAAAACCATCATAATTAGTCTTGTCATTGGTAATATTGCTAGTCTTTGATTGAGCAGTCTTGTTCTTCTTGTTCTTCTTGTTTTTCTTGATCTTTATCTTGGTTATGTAACCAAGACCTTCTTTACTGTTGTTTGACCTTTGCCTGCTCAGTATCTCATCAATAACCCATTTACCTTTGTGTTGAGAACTCCTTGCAAGATCTTCTTTTCCAAAGGATGAAGATGAGGTACTTGGTACATTATACCGTTTCAATTGAGTTTGGAGCTGGTCATGAGACTCATTTAGAGTAGAATGATCACTCTTCAATGCCTTGTGAGCACTTTCAAGATCATCAAACTTCTCCAAAAGTCTAGCATGAACAGCCCCAAAATCAATCTTTTCTTTCTTTAGTTTCTTTACCTTGGCAAGGGCATGGTCACGTTCTTTAATGAGCTGAGCTACAGCTTCTTCTTGTGACTCCTCTAGGGATTCGAGTCTTTCTTCCAAAGAAACTCGAGTTTCCTCTTCCTCTTCCAAGGCATTCTTCAAAGAGGCTATCTCCAAAGCATCTTCTCTTTCAATTCTGCCCTTTTCTTCAAGGAGATCTTCGGCTCGAGCAAGTTGATTCATAAGAGTATCAAAATGGAGTTTGTGCTCACCTTGTAGGTTAGTGAAAAAAGTATCCAAGGCAATAACTTCTTCTTTCATTTCAAGACTGTCATGATCATCCATATCCAAAATTATGTTAGTCTTAGAAAATGAGGAGTTAGAAGTCAATACCTCGGATCCTCTTGCCATTAGGCAAGTGGCGTTGTTGTTGATGGCGTTCTCGTTCGGCGAGTCGAAGAGAGAGGAGGGGGTGGATGTGGTGGCTATAGCAGCCACTTCGCGGGAACTATCATCATCCTCTTCATCTTCACTTGCGGAGGAGTATTCCTCTTGAGCTACAAGGACCATCTTGGGTTGCTTCTTGAAAGGACCATTCTTCTTAGCAAATGCCTTCTTCTTAGGAACTTTGGATTTCTCTTTGAGAATGAGCCTGCCACCATTGTCTTCTCTATTTTCATAAGGACACTCGGCTACAAAGTGCAGTCTATCTCCACAGTTGGAGCAAGTTCTCAATCTTGGGCCACTTTCTCTTCTTCCATTTGACCCGTTCTTGCGCTCAAGTTCAGACTTGGCTTTGGCAGGGTCCTTCCAAAAGTTCCTTGCATAGAATGCCATGTACTCACCATGAGCACGTTTGACCTCATCGGGGCAGTCCATGGATATCCTCTCAAATGCTCCTTCATCATCCTCTTGCTCAGCAATATTGGCTTTGAGAGCCACATTGACACCCTTTTGCATTCCAATGGCCCGAGCACGGGCATCTTCAGCATTCTTTGTCTCCACTTTGAATGATGCCATTTCTTGCATGACTTCATTGGATGTCATTTGATGATAGTTGTGTCTACCTTGCAAGCTCTTCAAATCCATCGGTTCGAAAGGCATTAAGGCACTCACATACTTTCTTTTTATCCATGCATCATCAATGTGAGTGGCCCCATGCTTCCGAAATGTTGTTGCGATGCCCTTGAGTCTTCTATACATGTCCTCATGGTTTTCACCATCCAACATGTAGAATCCCTCAGCTTTGTTACTAAGGGCATCATACCGGTTTCTTCTCATGCTTTCATTTCCAACAAAAAGGTCCGTAAGAGCATCACACGCCTCTTTAGCCGTGTTGAGATGTTCAATGTGTGGCATGTCCTTGGGACCCACACCCAGCTGTATCATGTGGAGAGCAGTGGCATTCAACTGGCTATCCACAACTTCCCTTCTTGTTAGATTGGTTTGATCTCCAACATGAAGACCTTCTTCAATGATCCTCCACAATTCAATAGAGGAGCTGCAAACATGAGATTTCATTAGAAATTGCCATTGGTTAAAAGAAGATGCAGTGAGCTTGGGTGGATCACCCCTATTGTTTATATGAGGATGAGGGATAGGTGGGTCGGGGGAATATACGTGGTGAACCTCACTATATTCCTGTTTACCACTTCCCTTTTTGGAGGTGGAACCATTTAGTTTTTCACCTTCCACATCATCATCCTTAGATCCGGTGTTACCCTTTTCCTTAGATGATGGTGAGGGAGCCTCAGAGGAGGATGGAGATGGGGCTATGGATGATGTAAGGCGAGCAATCATTTGATTCATCTCCTCCATCTTGGCCTCAAAGGATTTCAACAAGGTTGTTTCCAATGACTTGAGATCATCCATTGTGACCTTATCCACAGCCTCATTTCCATCATCCCTGGTACCCATACTACTCTTAGGCGGTTAAGCCCGAATTAAGAGCCGGGGCTCTGATACCAATTGAAATGGATCGTATGGGCACCTAGAGGGGGGTGAATAGGTGCTACACCAATTTTTAATTAATTTTCAATTTTAGGCTTAGCACAAAGGTAAATTCTCTAGATAAACTAATGTGTGGAATTTCCCTATATGCAAACCTATCTACTAGCGAGTAAGGAGCGAGTGGAAGAGGAACGAGTGAACCGAAGTGAAGCACGCGGAGACACAGGAGTTGTTTGACCGCAGCTCCTTCCTTGTTAAGGGAAGTACGTCTGCGTTGGAGGGGTGGGCGGTACTAAGACCACCACGCCACAAAAGGCCTCACCCTGTTCTCCGATGGATCTCGCCACAATAGGCCTGATCCACCTTCCACTATAGGTGCCCTTCGAGGCGGGCACCGGCGCCTTTACAAAACTAGCGGGGCAACAACTCCGCAACAACTTGGAGGCTCCCGAAATGACAACAAGCTACCATAAGAACAAAATTGTCAAATACAATAACACGATCTAGGTATTAACGAGAATACTAGATCAGAGATTTCTCCAAGTGAATGGAGAGGAGTTGAAGCACTTGATTCTTGATGTTGATGATGAACTTCTCCTCCTTCAATTCCACCAAAGATCAAGACCGTAGGATGGTTGAAGTGGGAGATCGAGATTTAGAGCTCTTGCACAGGGTCTGGTCGAATTCAAATGAATCAAGAGTTCTGGACGTTGGGAAAGAAGGGGTACTTATACCCCCTTCCAAAAACCAGCCGTTGCACACTTTGGGGGCCGAATTATCCGGCCCAAGTGAGGGACGGATTATTCGGTCTGGGGAAACTCCGCCCCAGACTCGGAATATCCGGCAGAAAATCCGCCCCTCTCTGAGTGTCGCGCCGAGCTTGCCCTTGATCAACTTCTGGGGGCCGGATTATCCGGCCTGGGGAAGAAAAACCGCCCCAGTTCGTATTTTTGGGAAGAAAATCCGACCGGATACCGAGCGACGCGCCTTGGCTCCTTTTGCTCGAAAACTAGGGGCCGGATTATCCGGCCCTTGCGAAACCCGGATTATCCGGCCTAGGGAGGAAAAACCGCCCTAGTTCGGATTTTCCGGGAGAAAATCCGACTGGACACAGAGCGACGCGCCTTGGCTTACTTGAGAGATGAGGTAGGCCGAATTATCCGGCCCTTGGAGGAGCGGATTATCCGGCCCCCCTCAAAACTTCCTACACACTTAGCACACATGAAAAGTCTCCATAGTATTGTTATCTAACACGCAAAACATAGGAAAACATGAAATGTTGTTTCAGTTATGTTAATCACCATCACCGGATGGGTGCTTTGATGACATCAAACACCACTTCGTAACTGGGTGGTTATAAAGGTGTCATTGGGTATTCTGAAAGTATGTGTTGAAGCGCATGGACCAAGATTGGGATTTGTCCATCCATATGACGGATAGATATGCTCTGGGCCCTCTCGGTGGAATGTCATCTAGTTAGCTTGCAAGCATGTGACTAGGTCACAAGGGATGACATAACATGGAACGAGTAAAGAGTACTTATCAGTAACGAGGTAGAACTAGGTATGGAGATACCGACGATCAAACCTCGGATAAGTAGAATATCACGTGACAAAGGGAATTGGTTTCGTATGTTAATGGTTCTATCGATCACGAAGTCATCGTTGAGTATGTGGGAGCCGTTATGGATCTCCAGATCCCGCTGATGGTTATTGATCGGAGAGGTGTCTCCATCATGTCTACATATTCACGAACCGTAGGGTGACACACTTAAGGTTCGATGCTGTTTAGGTAGATATGGAATGTGCGTTGGAGATCGAATGTTGTTCGGAGTCTCGGATTGGATCTGAGACATCACGAGGAGATCCAAAATTGTCCGGAGAATAAGATTCATATAATGGAGATCATTTTCTAGGTTCGGAAATGTCCCGGAGTGTTTATATGGGGGTTCTAGAAGGTTTCGGAATGTTCCGGAAGGTTCTAGAAATTTCTATGGAGTTTACTTGAAAACCAAGAAAGAAAAAGGGGAAACTTGGGGGGGAAGGAAACTCCCCCCAAGCCTCCCTTGTGCGCCGGCCCTAGGAGGTGGGCCTAGGGGTGGGAACCCTAGGCCGCACCCCTCCCTCTATATATAGAGGGGTGGAGGCGCCACCCCCTTGCCCCTCCACTCTTGCCCTAGCCGCCTCTCTCCTTCTCCTTCCTTCCGCTCAGGCTTAGGCGAAGCCCTGCAGAATTCTCTACTCCACCACCACCACGTCGTCGTGCTGCTGGGATTCCATGGAGAGATCTACTACCTCCGCTGCTCGCTGGAACGGGGAGAGGAAGGTCTGCATCGACTCCGCACATGTGACCGACTGCGGAAGCGCTGCCAGAACACGGCGCCGAAAGGATCGTCTACTCGATCTTGAGATCGGCAAGTGATCGTCTACATCAACCACGAGATCCGATCTCGCACAAGGCTTTCGGATCTATCTCATTGCACATGTCTAATAGATTAGATCTTGGCTTTTATCTAGATTAGATCTGGGTTTTGTTCGTTCTTGCGGTAGAATTTTTTTGTTTTCCATGCTACGAACCCATCAATGAGGACCGTCACCGTCACCGCATGGCGCAGCGGTGCCTTGACTTGGCCGAGCACGACGAGCGCGCCATGGCAGAGTGGCGCCGGAGGTTTCCCGAAGACGTCCAAGCAGAGATGGACTACTACGCGTCCAAGAAGGCCGAGAGGAGGGCATACCGGGTGGAGCACCGCCTCTGCAAAGACTTCATCAAAGCCCAGCTTGAGGGCCCTTGCACCATCGCCGACGATGATCCGAGGTGGGACAATTTGTGGACGGACTCCGATGACACCTCATCGGAGAATGATGATGAAGAGTAGATTAGGTTTATTTTCCGTTTTTCGGAGTTCGTTGTGTTAATATTTCTGTTTGTTCTATAATATTTTCAGTGCATTTTCTAGATCTTTTATGTGTGCGAAACTAGGTGCACACGGTTTTGGGCGCTGGAAAATCGCGCGCCTGACGAGGGCACATTTCTGCGCTCTATTTTACAGCGTCGTTTGCCGCCTCTGACGAAGGACGTGCTACAGCGACGCGTTGCATCTAGTTAACGCGCGCTGCATTCGAGTTTTGCAGCGCGCAGATATCCAACACCTGTTGGAGATACTCTTAACACATCGTTCCTGGCGCACCAACCATGAGTGACCACCATAGGGTGACCCAAGATTTGCATCGGGTCACCTATGATCTGATACCAATTATTATCTGTTGTTATCGCAATCCCTGGTCCACTAATCGGTGTTTACGATCCACATGTTCATGATCCTTCTGCACGAGCGTCTCAGCCCACCGAACCAGCTCAATTCGAGACCAACACGGACTTACAACAAGTTTTTGTCTCTCTCCACCCCAAAATAGGACAAGACACGCTTAACCTTATAAGTCACTCCCGGTCTCATCACACAAGCGATAAGCGATGTGGACCAAGCCCAACAACATTGAAAAAGTTCTAATGAGGGGTTGTTGTAGTAAGAACAACCCGAACATGCACTTTCAATCTGGTATAGAACAAATTTATATTCCTTTCAAAGTATAAAGAAAAATGCTAATGGAGTGATGTGTTCAACCAAATTAAATGACACAAAGCGACTGTTGGTGATGGGTGGACTCAGGCCTGTACCCGATATGGGTCTTAACCCACGATTCCTGCCCATGACAACGTTTGATGATCAAGTGAAAGTGCATGTGTGCCCCCACGTGTGGTTTTGGTAATTAATGACAATCTCTATGGACTAATGTGTGAATTGAGTTTCACTTGTAGGTTTTATCCATTGGCATCGCTTGGGCCATGTGTTGGTTTCAAGGTTAAAAAGAAGAAGCAATATCCAAGGGCTTTGTGCCTATTGGAATCATGTAGAAGAAGAAGAACAAGAACAAGAACAAGATCAAGAATTTTTTGAAGAAGAAGATGGAGTTCATTATGGCTATCTTCAAGACATCATCAAGAAATGAAGCGCAAGCTCAAGATGCACCATCTCTAGAATATCTCATGCTTGAAGCTTGCCACCCTCGGTGATCATGGAGTGATGAATACAAGTTTAAAGAAGAGTTTTACCCATGGAGTATGGGGAACAATTCACAAGTCTTCATCAAGAAAAGCGCGAGTAAGAACAATCAAGAAAGGTGTTACATCTTGAAGGAGACAATCTCGTCTACATCAAGCTCAAGTGGAATGTTCAAGGCAAATGTATGATCTTGATAGGTTTTATATTTTACCGGTCTCTTATAGTTGTTGGGGGAGCGGGTTTAGGATAGATAGTCGTACTATCAAGAGGGGCTCTCGAGTGAGTAGCTCGTTCGATCTCTTCGAGGGAGCTCAAACCTTTGCATAAATAGCATCATCTTTCTTGGTTGTTATTTGGATCTTATCCATGTGAGGATATAGAGCTTGTGGTTCTCTCCATAACAAGCTCTAGTTCATCAAAAACGGATTTTCTTTGAATATCTTATTGCGTTTTTGATATTGCGGGTTTTTCGGCTCCACGCCTTGGGAAATATATCACATATATATTCTACATGTCGTTATCTTTCCAAGAAAATTGGTTTCATCTCGTTTGGAGTTCGGATGCAAAAGTTATTGCAGATTTGGTTCTGAAGTTTCCATGGGCGGAAGTTCCGGCGCTCCACCGGTAGTACCACTAGGTTATGTTTGCCACCGGTAGTACCGGGTGATGTACCGGGCTAACTTTCGGTCATCCTGATTTTAGTTCAGTAACCTCTCTGTTTGGTGTCTGCTATTTGATGGAACTTTGGTCAAAATTAAAGGCGGTAGTACCGTCCCCGCCGGAAGTACCGACGGGAGGTTCCGGCCATGATCATTTTCTGCCTTCCGTGTCGCTATGTTTTGACTGTCGGCTAGGTGCCAGCGGTAGTTCTGCCCACCCATCGGTAGTACTGTCTAGGGTCGTGATTTGACCCAAACTGACTCAGATCTGGGAGCCCTTTAAAAGGGGCTCCTATTCCCCTTCACGGGGTTAGCTCTTTTCTTGGTTTTTTGGCTTTATCTCCCTCCTCCATTGTTGACCTTGAAGAGCTTGTCCTCTTCCCTTCCCCTCCAATGATTCTTGCATCTTTTTAAGGGATATGAGAGAGGAGACCAAGATCTACAACCACACCTAACCGAATCCCTTCTTTGTGAAGGAATCCTTGGGATCTAGATCTTGGAGAGTTTTGTGTTCTCCTCTTGTGTTCTTCCTCTCTTATTCCCCAATTCCTTTCATAGATTTGGTGGGATTTGAGAGTGAAGGACTTGCATCTTGAATTTGGTGCATAGGTTTGAGTTATCCTCGGAGATTTGGCGAGTTCAAGCTCTTTGGCTTGTTACTCTTGGGTTCTTGGAATCCTAGACGGTTGTGTGGAGTTGTGCAGAGTTCTTGGGGCCTCCAATTGAGTTGTGGAGATTCCTCAATCTTGTGGACTATTTGTAGGGGTTCGTAGCATGGAAAACAAAAATTTTCTATCGCATACAAACAAACAAACAAACAAGCCAAGATCTATCTACTAGATTGCAGCAACGAGTCGATGGAATAACTTACCCTCGAAGATTCCAAAGTGTTTAACGAGAGCAGATTCTCGTGGGTGATGTAGTCGTACTCTTTCCGATCTCAAGATCGCGTAGACGATCCTTCCGGCGCCACGTTCCTAAGCGCCTCAGCCCGTCGGTCACACGCTCGGTTGACGAAGACCTTCCTCTCCCTTGTTCCAAAGAAATGGAGGTTGTAGCACTCTCCTCGCGATTCCCGGCAGACAACGGCGTGGTACCGAGGTAGAGGGAAATCCCACAGGCTTCGCCTTAAGCGGTGTAGTATGGTGGAGCTTATGAGAGAGGCTATTAGTGGTCTAGTAATTAGACACACCAATTAGAAGGCTCTAAACCAATTAGAAGGCTCTAAACTGAAATAGCTCTAAACCGGGGTTTAGGTCTAGGGTTTAGTTTAGAGGATAGGAACTAGTGTGTGTTAGGAGGGGCAGCCCTGCCCCTCCCTTTATAGGTAGGAAGGCCGGCGGCCAAGGGGAGGAGTTCCTCCCCAAGTCGGCCTTGGGAGGTGCTTGCCAAGGGACTCCTCCCCAAGTCGGTTCCTCTTCTCCTCCTCTTTCCACTTTCCAAAACTTGTTTGACTTTCAAACTAGCGCTTGACTTTTCAATTTAGGATTTAAATAAACCCTTTATTTTGGACAGCAAAGACACCTAGTACATGATGCACTCATTCCCATATGTAAGGACCCATTCATGTCCCCTTCCCCCTCCAGTCTTGGGACATTCCGGGACCTTCTAGAATGTTCCCGATGAAAACACCGGAACCATTCCCCAACTCCGAAACGGGACTTTCCTTATATGAATCTTATTCTCCGGACCATTCCGGATCTCCTCGTGATATCCCGGATCCCATCCAAGACTCCGAACAACATTCGGTCTCTTTCTCATAATACCATAACTACTCAAACAACGTCGAATCCTTAAGTGTGTCTCCCTACGGTTCGTGAATTATGCGGACATGATCGAGACACTTCTTCGAACAATAACCAATAGAGGAATCTGGAAATTCATATGGCTCCCACATATTTCTACGATTACTTTGCGATCGAATGAACCACTTACATACGATACCAATTTCCCTTTGTCTCACGATATGTTACTTATCCGAGGTTATGATCGTCGGTATCTCTGCATACCTAGTTCATCCTCGTTACTGATAAGTACTCTTTTCTCGTTCCCGTGATATGTGATCCCTTGTGACCCAGTCACATGCTTGCAAGCTAATTGGATGACATTTCACCGAGAGGGCCCAGAGAATATCTATCCGTCATGTGGATGGACAAATCCCACTCTTGATCCATGTGTTTCAACCAATACTTTCCTAACACTCAATGCCACCTTTATAGCCACCTGTTACGGTGTGGTGTTTGATGACATCAAAGCATCCATCCAAGAAAGGTGATATGCATGATCTCATGGTCGAAGGAATTAGGTTACTATGTATCGTAAAGCATATAGCAATTGAACTATTGAAATGACTTGATCTTTATGCTACGCTTGTCTATAGGAGTATGTCCACCATATCATTCTCCTAACGATATGATCTTGTTGTTGATAACATCTCAATGTTCATGATAGGGAAACCACAATCATCAATCAACCAACAAGCTAGTGAAGTATAGAGGCTATACTAGGGACTTCAAATTAAGTTTACAAATCACACAAGTATTAATGTTTCCTTGTTAATACTATTATAGCATGAATGTAAACATTTATCATAAACACAAAGATATAATAATAACTACATTTATTATTGCCTCTAGGGCATATCTCCAACAGTCTCCCACTTGCACTAGAGTCATCTAATCTAGATTACATGGTAATATACCGAACACCCATGGCAGTTTGGTGTTGGTCATGTTTTGCCCTCGGGAGAGGTTTAGTCAACGGATCCGCCACATTCAGATCTGTGTGTACTTTGCAAATCTTTATATCCCCATCCTGGATATGTTCTCGAATAGCGTGAAAACGTAGCTTGATATGCTTCAGCTTCTTGTGTGACCTTGGTTCTTGCGCATTGGCTATGGCGCCCATGTTATCACAGTAGATAGACATTGGGTCCAGCGCACTAGGAACCACATCCAGCTCTGTAATGAACTCTTTCATCCATATCGCTTCTTGTGAAGCCTCCGGCGATCATGTATTCCGATTCAGTTGAAGATCTCGCCACAACGCTTTGCTTTGCACTCCTCCAGCTAACTGCTGCACCATTCAAAATAAATACGTATTCAGATTGTGATTTAGAATCATCCGGATCGGTGTTCCAACTAGCATCGGTGTAACCATTAACAACGAGCTGTTCATCACCTCCATAAGAAAGAACCATATCCTTAGTTCTTCTCAAGTACTTAAGGATGTTTTTGATTGTCCAATGATCCTCCACTGGATCACTTTGATATCTGCTAGTTAAACTAACGCATATGCAATGTCGGGTCTAGTACATAGCATGGCATACATTAGAGATCCTATGGCTGATGCATAGGAGTCTTACTCATCCTTTCTCTATCTTCTGCGATGTCGGACTTTGAGTTTTACTCAAGGTCGTATTAGCAACATGGGCAAGAACCCTTTCTTGCTATCTTCCATTCCAAACCTCTTTAGTACTTTGTCCAAATATGTACTTTGTGACAATGATATTTGGCGTTCGATCTATCTCTATAAATCTTTATGCCTAATATATGTAAGCTTCGCCAAGATCCTTCATTGAAAACTATTATTCAAATATTCCTTGACACTATTAAGAAGGTCTACATCATTCCCAATCAACAATATGTCATCCACATACAGTATTAAGAATGCTACAGAGCTCCCACTCACTTTCTTGTAAATACAAGCTTCTCCATAAGTTTGTATAAAACCAAAACTTTTGATTACCTTATCAAAACGTTGATTACAACTTCGGATGCTTGCTTCAATCCATAGATGGACCGTTGAAGCTTGCATACCTTGTTAGCATCTTTAGGATCGACAAAACCTTTGGGTTGCATCATATACAACTCTTCATCAATGTCTCTATTGAGGAATGCTGTTTTGACATCCATCTGCCATATCTCATAATCATAATATGCAGCGATTGCTAACATAATCCTCACAGACTTTAGCTTCGCTACCGGTGAGAAAGTCTCATCGTAGTCAACTCCTTGAATTTGTCGAAACCCTTTTGCGACAAAGTCGAGCTTTATAGACGATAACATTACCATCGACATCTGTTTTCTTCTTGAAAATCCATTTGTTCTCGACAGCCTTCGCCATCCGTAAGTCCACCAAAGTCCATACTTGGTTTTCGTACATGGATCCAATCTCGGATTTCATGGCTTCTTGCCATTTATTGGAATCGGCTCATCATCGCTTCCTCATATGTCTCGGGTCATCGGTGTTGTCCACCAACATGACATTCATAACGGAATCATACCAATCTGAGTGGTACGATTTCGTTGACCTCCGAGGCTCTGTAGCAACTTCAACCGAAGTTTCATGATCACCATCATTAGCTTCCTCTCTTATTGGTGCAAGCACCACAGGAACTTCTTCCGGTGCTGCGCTACTCGCAATTTCGAGAGAAGGTTCGACAACCTCGTCGAGTTCTACTTTCCTTCTAGTCTCTTATTTAGAGAGAAATTCCTTCTCTAGAAAGGATCCATTCTTAACAACGAAGATTTTGCCTTCGGATCTATGATAGAAGGTATACCCAATAGTTTCCTTCGGTATCCTATGAAGACGCATTTTCCGCTTTGGGTTCAAGCTTGTCCTGTAACTTCTTTACATAGTCTTCGCATCCCCAAACTTTAAGGAACGACAATTTAGGTTTCTTCCCAAACCATAATTCATACGATTGTCGTTTCAACGGATTTAGACGGTGCCCTATTTAAAGTGAATGCGGTTGTTTCTAATGCATAACCCCAAAATGATAGCGGTAAATCTGTAAGTGACATCATAGAACGAACCATATCTAAGAGAGTTCGATTACGACGTTCGGACACACCATGACGCTGTGGTGTTCGGCGGTGTCAATCGCTGAAAGTATTCCACATTTCTTCAAATGCTCGCCAAACTCGTAACTTAGATATTCACCTCCACGATCAGAACGTAGAAATTTAATCTTCTTGTTACGTTGATTCTCTACCTCACTTTGAAACTCCTTAAACTTCTCGAAAGTTTCGGACTTATGTTTCATGAAATAGATATACCCATATCTACTCAAGTCATCCGTGAAGGTAAGAACATAACGATAACCACCACGTGATGCTACACTCATTGGACCACACACATCGGTATGTATGATTTCCAATAAGTCCGTAGCTCGCTCCATCATACCAGAAAATGGAGTCTTAGTCATTTTACCCATCAGACATGCTTCGCATCTTTCAAGTGATTCAAAATCAAGTGATTCAAGAAGTCCATCAGAATGGAGTTTCTTCATCGCTTCACTCCAATGTGACCAAGGCAGCGATTGCCACATATAGGTCGAGTTATCGCTGATTTCAAACGTTTAGCCTCAATGTTGTTGATATGTGTATTTCCACTCGAGATTCAATATGAATAGACCATCTATAAAAGGTGCATGTGCATAAAACATTTTACTCATATAAATCGAACAACCATTATTCTCGGATTTAAACAAGTAACCGCCTACGCAATAAACAAGATCGATATAATGTTCATGCTTAACGCAGGCACCAAATAACAATTATTTAAGTATAAAACTAATCCCGATGGTAGATGAAGAGGTATCGTGACAACCGCGATCACATCAACCTTTGATCCGATTCCTACGCGCATCCTCACATCGATCTTCACTAGCTTCCGATTATTCTGCACTCTGTTTGAGTTACAAATATGAGCAACCGAACCAGTATCAAATACCCGTGCACTACTACGAATACTAGTGAGATACACATCAATAACATGTATATCGATATACCTTTCTTCTTGATGTTGCCGTTCTTCAAATCCAAGTACTTTGGGCAATTCCGCTTCGAGGACCTTCTCCCTTGCGGTAAAGCACTCAAGATCGTGCTTGGGTCCAGCCTTGGTCTTCTTTCGGTATGGTAACTTTCTTACCACCCTTCTTGTAGTGTCCCTTCTGCTTAGACTTGCCTTTCTGAAATTTGGTGGTCTTATTGACCATAAACACTTGTTGCTCTTTCTTGATATCCACTTCTACAGATTTTAACATAGCAAACAGTTACGCAACTCTTTGTTCATGTTCGCATGTTGTAGTTCATCACAAAGTTCTTGTAACTTGGTGGTAGTGATTGGAGGATCGGTAAACCCCAAAGTATTAGGAATCACTATACCCAAGCTTTGAAGTTTATTTGCGTGCCCGGACATCTTAAGCACATGCTCACTTGACGACTACCCTCTTCCATCTTGCAGTTAAAGAACTTTTGAAGCTTCATAACTTTCAATTGCCATGAGTCTCAAAAATTAATTTGAGATCCTCGACAATATCATATGGGTCTGACTCTTCAAACCTTTTAAGCTCGATTCTAAACCATACAAGATAGCACACTGAACTATGGAGTACTGATTCTTCCGAGCGAGGTAAACATTCTTTACTTCATCGGTAGCATCACCGCAGTGGGTCACCCAGCGGTGCATCCAGACATAGGTCAAATTACCACTGTGAGGACAATCCTCAAATTGCGGAACCAATCCATGTTGCTTCCATTGTTTTTCAACTTTTCTTTCTCTAGGAACGCATTAAAATTGATGGTAGGGCTGCCATTGATCTACAACATATTTGCAATAGTTTAGACTAAGTTTATGACAAATTGAGTTCAAATTAATTAGTGAAATTAAACTAGGTGAACTCCCACTCAAAACAACATCCCTCACATTGTTTTAGTGATCACACGAACCAAATCCACTACATCAACACCGATCATCACGAGTTGATATAGTTTCAATGGAACAATCATCATGTTCATCATATCTACTATATGATTCATGCTTTACCTTTCGGCGATCCGTGTTCCTGAGGCCATGTCTGTACATGCTAGGCTCGTCAAGATCAAACCTTAGCTACCGCATAAGCAAATCTGGCTTGCTTACGTTGTATTCACCGCGGAATCAAAGACACCCGATCATCACGTGGTGCTTGAGCAGCAAGCTTTGCAACGGTGCATACTAAGGGTGAACACTTTAGAACTTGAAATTTATGTGCATGAGGGATCATCTTATAATGCTACCGTAGTCTACTAAGCAATACAAGATGCATAAAGGATTAACATCACATGCAATTCATAATATGTGATATGATATGGCCTTTCTTCTTTGTGCTTCTGATCTCCATCTTCAAGCACGAACATGATCTCCATCATCACCGGCATAGCATCAAGGTCAATGATGCTTCTTCATGGTTGTCGTCCACCAGCTTCAACTATTACAACTATTTTGAATAGACACGCAGGTCTTAACAGAAATTAAAGACAACCATATGGCTCCTGCCGGTTGCCAACTTACAATAAGGAACATTGCATACATCAAATATAATCACAATCATGGCCATATCACATCATCGACCCCTGCAAAACAAAGTTAGACGCTTCTACTTTCTTTGCATATTTTACGTGGTTTGGGGCTTTCAATAAGTGTCGTTCTAACTTACGAACAAGAACCACAACATTGATACTAGCATTGTTGATCACCCGTTGTAAATTGGATCTTTACTATGCTAGGAGAAACAGGCACCCGCAAAGCCACTTATGCAATACAAGTTGCATGTCAAACGTGGAGCAAGTCTCATGAACGATGTCATGTAAGGTTAGCCCGGGCCGCTTCATCCCAACATACCGCAAGATGCAAAGTACACAAAAAGCAATCTACAATAAAAGCATCAATGCCCACAATGACCATTGTGTTCTACTCGTGCAACAGATCTACATATAGACACGGCTCTGATACCACTGTAGGGGTTCGTAGCATGGAAAACAAAAATTTTCTATCGCATACAAACAAACAAGCCAAGATCTATCTACTAGATTGCAGCAACGAGTCGATGGAATAACTTACCCTCGAAGATTCCAAAGTGTTTAACGAGAGCAGATTCTCGTGGGTGATGTAGTCGTACTCTTTCCGATCTCAAGATCGCGTAGACGATCCTTCCGGCGCCACGTTCCGGCAGCGCTCCCGTAGTCGGTCACACGTTCGGTACTCGATGAAGACCTTCCTCTCCCTTGTTCCAGCAGGCAGCGGAGGTTGTAGCACTCTCCTCGCGATTCCGGCAGCACAACGGCGTGGTACCGGAGGTAGAGGGGAAATCCCGCAGGGCTTCGCCTTAAGCCGGTGCGAGTATGGTGGAGCTTATGAGAGAGGCTATTAGTGGTCTAGTAATTAGACACACCAATTAGAAGGCTCTAAACCAATTAGAAGGCTCTAAACCGAAATAGCTCTAAACCGGGGTTTAGGTCTAGGGTTTAGTTTAGAGGATAGGAACTAGTGTGTGTTAGGAGGGCAGCCTGCCTCCCTTTATAGGTGGGAGGGCGGCCAAGGGGAGGAGTTCCTCCCAAGTCGGCCTTGGGAGGTCTTGCCGCCAAGGGACTCCTCCCCAAGTCGGTTTCTTCTCCTCCTCTTTCCACTTTCCAAAACTTGTTTGACTTTCAAACTAGCCGTTTGACTTTTCAATTTAGGATTTAAATAAACCCTTTATTTTGGACAGCAAAGACACCTAGTACATGATGCAATCATTCCAATATGTAATGACACATTCATGTACCTTCCCCCTCGAGTGCCGACATTCCGGGACCTTCTAGAATGTTCCCGATGAAAACACGGAACCATTCCCCAACTCCAAACGGACTTTCCTTATATGAATCTTATTCTCGGACCATTCCGGATCTCCTCGTGATATCCGGATCCCATCCGAGACTCGAACAACATTCGGTCTCTTTCTCATAATACCATAACTACTCAAACAACGTCAATCCTTAAGTGTGTCTCCCTACGGTTCGTGAATTATGCGGACATGATCGAGACACTTCTCCGAACAATAACCAATAGAGGAATCTGGAAATTCATATGGCTCCCACATATTTCTACGATTACTTTGCGTCGAATGAACCACTTACATACGATACCAATTTCCCTTTGTCTCACGATATGTTACTTATCCGAGGTTATGATCGCTTGTATCTCTGCATACCTAGTTCATCCTCGTTCTTGATAAGTACTCTTTTCTCGTTCCGTGATATGTGATCCCTTGTGACCAGTCACATGCTTGCAAGCTAATTGGATGACATTTCACCGAGAGGGCCAGAGAATATCTATCCGTCATGTGGATGGACAAATCCACTCTTGATCCATGTGTTTCAACCAATACTTTCCGAACACTCAATGCCACCTTTATAGCCACCCTGTTACGGTGTGGTGTTTGATGACATCAAAGCATCCATCCAGTAAAGGTGATATGCATGATCTCATGGTCGAAGGAATTAGGTTACTATGTATCAGAAAGCATATAGCAATTGAACTATTGAAATGACTTGATCTTTATGCTACGCTTGTCTATAGGAGTATGTCCACCATATCATTCTCCTAACGATATGATCTTGTTGTTGATAACATCTCAATGTTCATGATAGGGAAACCACAATCATCAATCAACCAACAAGCTAGTGAAGTATAGAGGCTATACTAGGGACTTCAAATTAAGTTTACAAATCACACAAGTATTAATGTTTCCTTGTTAATACTATTATAGCATGAATGTAAACATTTATCATAAACACAAAGATATAATAATAACTACATTTATTATTGCCTCTAGGGCATATCTCCAACACTATTGTGGCATTGTTCTTGGGTGCTCCAATTGTTGTGGAGATTTCTCAAGCTTGTGGCCTTTGTGGTGTTTCTTGGGAGCCCTCCAATTGAGTTGTGGAGATTTCCCAAAGCCTTGTACGGGTTCGGTGACTGCCCTCAAGTGTCCCATAGTGTATCGAGTGCCCGCCTTTATGGTGTGCACTCAGGAGAATAGGGTGAGCCTTTTGTGGCGTTCGTGAGTTGCATACCTTCGCATCTTGGGGTGAGGCCTTGTGTGGAATTGGGTGAGCATCGAGCCACCACACCTCAAGGTGAGCCATTTGTGGTGTTTGGAGAGCATTTAGCCATCGCACCTCTCCAACAGAGACGTAGCTTCTTTGGAAGTGAACCTCGGGATAAAAATCATCGTCTCTGCGTCCATTGGTTATCTCTCAACCACGCCCTTTACTTATGCAATTTACATTGTGATAGCCATCATGCTTGGAGTATTTTATCTTGCTATCACCTTGTTGCTTGTCTTGCTTAGCATAGGTTGTTGGTGCACTTAGTGAACCTAGTGGTTTTAGGTTTTGTGCTTGGATAAATTAAACGTTAGTTTTATTTCACAATTATTAGAGCCTAAACCGTAATTATTTTAAAAGCCTATTCACCCCTTCTAGGTGATATCCATTGTCCTTTCATCAAGGACATGGAGGCCTGCATTTGGAAGCTCTCAAACCGACCTAATTCCAACCGACCTGGCTTGTGGGGCTGCAAGACGGCTCTCCGGAGACTCCAAGACCAGCGTACATACAAGGAAGATTGGATATCATGATTACGTGCAAGATAAGATGAAGACCTGACGTCACTAAGAAGGACTCGGCCACCATCGACGCCTATAAGTACCTGAAGACATTCACCCCAGGACACGCCATAATCGCCCATGTCTTTACCATTAGTCTTAGTCATAGCTCTAGATTCATCTCTCTCATCGGGTGTCATTATAAACCCACTGAGAACATCGTGTAGACACATTGTACGATCTCTCGATCACCTAATAAATAAAGTCTAAGGGATTCCTTCCATTACACACAAAATCTTCATCTTTGAGACCCAAACCTGCTGGCATGAGCCGTTTGCCAAACAAATAAAGTCTCTTCTGTTTCTCAGAAGCGAGACAACAGAGGGATCATGAAAACTATCCTTCGTCAGTTGGCATGCCAGGTAGGGGGAGCCCGCGTCATGCGGATCAGATCTACCATGATGGCACCCGGGAGTCTGGACCATCGGGTCTACACCATCCCGTACAACCCGAACCGCTTCGGGCACGACCAAGAAGACTCGGGGGCTCGCGGATTTCAGCCGGGGGCCCCTTTCTGATTCGAGAGAAGAGTAGCAAGATTCTTCCCGCCCGATGACCGGTGGGAGGAGTATAGATCAAGCAATCTGCACCATGCAGATGACCATGCAGACCTCAGGGAGTCTTGGCCGCCCACCGTGGAGCGCGGCTAGGGTAGAAGGATGGAGCACGTCAATATGCTAGGATACGCGGGCGGAGAACACACGCCACTATCCCGAGCTCGGGGGCTCGATGCACCTGAATGGAGCCCTGACCAACCACTCAGGCCAGCAGTATGAATCAGGCCTCGTACCTCTACTCATAATAAGGATGCCCTAGGTGCCTGGATGCGAAGGCCCCTTGCTAGGAAACAGGAATCAGACCCCCCGCAGGAACGCGCGGAGATCGGACATGGAAGCCACACACAACGAAGACCTAGACGAGTAAGAGAATGGTTTGCGAAGGAACCTACTCCTCCGACGTCAGGTCGGGCCGCACTAGGAACCGGCCTGACCTCACCGGACGTTGAGCAGGCAATTAGCAGCAGGAGCACCCTACACTAAAGGGATGGCGCCGGCCTGACAGATGAGGGACAACTAGTGTGGATACCACAGGACTAGATCTCATGAGTACAATCAATGTCGCACCGTGTAGCGCTGGGTGGAATTCGAGGCGGAACAGGAGGCAACGACCTTGCACATGCTATCATGCATCAATCTAGCAGACGAGAGGGATGACGGACCAGACCCTTCCTCTTTGTTTAGCCCTCGTAACCCTCTTCCCTATGAGCTGAACCATCTCTGGACCGGATCGGACACCTACCAAGCCACTAGGGGAACAATACAACCCACCATGCCTAGGGCAGGAGGCACACCAGGACCCCACACCCTGCTGCGAAGGTCCCCGACTCCTCAATCCTTGTCTCCCCGTACATGGCCAATGTACGGATTCGGGGGAGCGTCACAGACCCAACCATGGTCATGGGTACTACCTCCTCTAGGACTCTAGATTACTTGCAAGTCCTGGTGGATCAGTTCAGACTGCGGTGGGGGCCAGTGACTCGTAAAAAGACACTAAGGAGGCAACCCTCCCAGTAACCCTCAGCGAGACAGGATACTTTGTGACATGGTTTTGTACATTCGAGGTCGTGGGTCGACCAACACGGCAACCGGTTATACTGGGGATCAGACAACTGGTCTAGTTCGGGGCACGCCTGGACCCAACAAAAGGAACACTAGACCACTAGACCTTGCTGGCCCGAGGGGCCGTACCACAAAAAGGGAATACCTGCCTCACTCAAGCATTGAGGCTAGGGGCTTGGAAGCAACCACGCTACAACCTGGAAACTCACTCCTTGTCAGGGGCTACGCACGCGACCCGAACGCTTGTAGGGTACGTCTTGCCAGAGCCGGTGGTCGCTCTGCAATAGGAAGACACACATGAACCCTCCACAAAGGCCTAGGGATCTGGCAGACGCTGGGAAACACAATAGCTTGGGGAAAATGGGTCAGAGCGTTCACAACAGCGCCGGGAGATCCTACGGAGCCTGGACCAAGCAAGAGAATCAGACCCCAATGCAGAAGATCCCATGGAACCAGCATCCCCCCGGGGGCTCAACGGACGGCAGCGGCTTACCAATTGCAGGCCTCTGAGGAAGACGACGTTCCCCCGAGGTCACCAGGAGGTCACGA
Organism: Avena insularis; assembly: GCA_023614405.1. Lineage (NCBI taxonomy): Eukaryota > Viridiplantae > Streptophyta > Magnoliopsida > Poales > Poaceae > Avena > Avena insularis. The sequence goes on along the minus strand of CM042693.1, from coordinate 418,608,965 downwards.
AGATAACCAACGACACCCGCTATACCCAGTCGGGATGATGGTGGACTACATGGAACCGCACCCATGCTCTCAGCTATGCTGTCGACTAAGTTGGGCAAGACCTTGCCATGTAAGAGCAATAAATCTCGCGGTACTCTACCAGATCAGCACCGAGGACATCCGTCTGCCACACTGGTTCAAGGGATCACAGCTACGGAGGAGCTAGTTCATAAAAAATCTCCTCGAAAGGAAAACTTTCTTCACCATTCCTAGGGACAACCGCTCCAGCAGGGATAGCATTTTACGCTCCGGTACCAGCACCAGTTCGTACGATATCTTGGGCTCGCGCGCAAGGCTAGAAGAGGAACATACACCCAGCCGCCCTAGATAAGAGCACCCTGAGCCAACTCTTTCTCGCAGTCCAGACCCACCTCAGGAGCGCAACAATGATGAGGGCTCGGGGGCTCGGACACCACCATCCAAGCCCAGCGCGGCAAGCCATCTGATACTGTGACGCAAAAATCCCAGGTATTACACGCCCGGGTCTATTAGGCTACCTGAACAAGTCCTCCATACTTGATCGGACACCCGTGGGCTGCACGTAGGGCGTTTCATACTTTTCTAGTAAGACATTTTCGGGGCATTTTGTCCCTCCATGTTATGACTCACCCTAGGTGCTCTAAATTATAATGGCAGGAATAATCGGGAGAATCCGCAAGGCCCACTCCTATCCCGAAGCATCCGACGCCGAGCCTTCATGATTGGTAATGTGGCCACTGAACTGCATGGCCTGGTCCCATAAACTAAAGCTTGTGTGCTCTCCGATCTATTCAGACCAAAAGCCCACTCCAATCACTCAGGATCCTCCCTTCACCCAGGCTGGGCGTGGCCGCTCCTAGTTATGTTCGACTAGAGAGAACGGGTACATGGTTACCGTGAGTGGCGACGGGGTCGTTGAAGGATCAATGCTCACTCTGATAGCCTAAAATCATGTCACAGACCTCAAAAACCTCCAACAGAGGCAAATGGAACTCGAATACCTTCAACGGGGATTACTCGAGTGAACCCATGACCAAAACGCCACTACATAGGGCACGATGCAGGGAAATTATGAACCCAGAAATAATCCAACAGAGTTAATGGTCCAAAGAACGTTGCCAGCGGGACAAAGACAGATAGCTTCCACATGAGCCTTGAGATTCGGGCTAGCCCAAAACTCACACTCATCTTAAACATAGCGATAATTTTATGGAGACCCACATAAGCGATGCACCCGCACAAATCCGAAGCTACTAACCTCGGCGTGTAAGCGATACACCCACATAAAGCTCGAGCTACTAACCTCTGCACTTAAGCGATACACCCGCCCGAAGGCTGAGCTACTACCCTCGGCCCATGAGCGGCGCATCCGCGCATGGTCCAAGGGTCCAAGCTACCAAACTCGACCAGACCTGGTACCCGGGACTTAGGGACGTAAAGCACGCGCTGCAGGATGCGATCCGACCAGATAGAGCGGGAGACTTTGGAAAATACGATCCAAAAAGGGATCCTACCCCGGAGGATTGAGCTCGGAACTTCTCGGATAAAGGCGCTGACCCGGACATGGATCAACGCAACCCCCGGTTCCGCTCATCATCGTTGAGACCATAGCTGGACACCGCGGACACAGGAAGGAACGTGAAGAGCAAGAAATCATAGGTCCATACATGTCACCCCAGAGACAGAGAAGGGAAAAGGAGGCCTAAAGAGTAAGACACCTCAGCGGCTCTGATAGCCAGCTCTGACAACCCACTAGAGGCCCCACGGCTCCGGCTGTCAATGAGATGGTACCGTTCGCAGTTGTTCCCCCAACCGACGGACCTCTTCTTAAAGCTTGGATTTCTCTTTCAGTAGAAGGGCCACGATGAGCTTCTCCTCGGCAAGCTCGACCTGCGCCTGATCCCGCTGCTCTCCCACAGCGAACAGACCCTCCCAGTCCAGGTCACTGATCTCCTCCCAGGTCGCCACCCGTCAACGCATCTTGTTCCTCTCGGCCAGAGCATTCAGGAAGGAGTCCTTGGGCTAGACCTTCCTTCTCAGTTATCAATTCGATGCGGAGCCTCTGGACCTCCCGTCCAAGGGATTGTTTATCGGCGGAACGGGCGCAGAAACTGTTGATGACGCGCATCACGCTGGCCGAGATCCTCTTGCTATAATCCTGAGAAAAACAACGTGGAGTGCCATGGCGTGAGTGAGGAAAACGCCAGTTCCCGTTCCCGCATCTCGCGGACAGGAAAAGAGCACGGGAATTGGTAGTTCAACACCTACCCGGTGCAACCGTTTTAACAATTTTTCACTTTTAGAAAATACCGGGCTGCATATAGCCACTTGCAATTCGTTGGTGCAACCGTTTTAACAGATCCTCCACTTGACATGTTCAAGAATGCCATGTCAACGATTTTTCTTACAAACTAGAGTACATCGATAAGAATAGAAAAAATAGGAAAGACTGAGATATGACAGGTTGTTGTTTCTTTATGAAGAAACGAACAAGCACGAGAGTACAAAGACATGCTCAGAGAATCTGTCAAACTAGCACTTGGTCAGAGTTGACGAGTAAGCTTTACCATATCTGGGGAGGCACAAAATATACTAGTACTTGCCTTCAGACGCGCTTGCTGGTTTGCCTGCGAGTCGCTGCCCAAGTGCCCAGCTGCTTCTCTGCGCCGCTCGCTGTCCTATAAGCAGGGCAACCCCTGCTCTGCTCGCAACGAACAAACGCCGTCGCAGCGCCGACACCTGCAGCGCAATCCGTCCAAGTACGCCGGCCGGCAGCTGCTGCATCTCAAGCTTCCGAAGAACCCACTCAGTAGGCAGCCGCGTGCATGGAGCCCGCGGCGACCTCCTTCCTCGTCACGTTAGACCCGCCACCGGCGACGAAGACGGCGCACCTGGGCCAGGGCACGGCGCAGCAAGGATGGGCCCGTTGGGCGTTCCCGCAGATTCTATGCGTCCTTCTCGCCTTCGCCTTCGCGTGGGGGCTGCGCCGTGCGGGCTACGACCTCGGGCTAGCCGGCCCCACCACCTACCTGCTCGCGGTGCTGTGCTTCTGCCTCTATAAGTTCGAGCTCCTGCGGAGGGACCCCGGCAGCGACCCGGCTGCGGCGGCACGCGAGCGACGGCGGATTGGGCTCGCCGCGTGGGCGGTCTCGCTGGGGCTGGTCAGCATGGTCGCGCTGCACGTCGCGAGCGCAGCGCCGAGCCTGGCTCTGAGGGCCGCCCTGTGGGTGCTCGCCGGCCTCGCCATGGTCCTGGCGTTCTACTTGGTGTTTGAAGCCAGCCGAGGCGACTCTAGTACGGACGATGCCGGACGCTGGCCGGAGCAGGATCTCCATGGGCGGTCTCCGGAGCAGAGGGTTTGAACTATACCTGGCCATGGAAGTACAGTAACCATCATTTCATTTTCTTTTGTAAAGTCCAGTTGGAAGCTTAATTTTTGTACTCCGTAAAAGGATTCGTTGTCGTTGTCACCAAAATCGTTGCAACAGTGCTATACGTACGACAATTTCCCGTTCGTGGCTGAATCGTTTGACCATCTGAGGGTGCGTGCAGATCTTATGTTGTATGCAATTCGGACGTAAAACATCGTATGCAGATCAATTTCGAAATCGTTGAGCAACTATTGTTGTTCCATTTCGGCATTTATAGTTCTTATGCTGTATTCATGAGACTTTACGAGCTTTGCCGCATTATTGTTTTCGTGGTTTTGCTAATTTTCAATCGACTCAGAATTAAGTTAGAGCCCAGTAGGATCAAATTTGCATTGGTTCATGCGTTATGTGAATTGCAAGTGGGGAGAGTTGTAAATAAGGCTGCAACTGAGTTTTGTAGTTGCAAAAGGAAGTGCAACAAAGATATTTCTAGTTGAGAGTGAGGTCGTAACTAAATGCTCAATCAACTAAGGATTAACCTAATACTCAATCACCTAATTGAGGATTAACCTAATGCTCCATCAACTAAGAATTAGACACACCCTGTTTCTGATCCATTTTCATGTGTGTTTTCACGGTCACGCATCACAGTGGCATGGTACTAAAGAAAAAACATCACCTAACTGAGGATTAACCTAATGCTCAATCAACTAAGAATTAGACACACCTTGTTTCTGATCCATTTTCACGTGTCTTTTCACGGTCATGCATCACAGTGACATGGTACTAAAGAAAAAACCTAAAATTCAAGATGGAATAAACAATGTGGTGAACTTAATACTTTTGGCTCCTACGTTAAGGCGTTTAATGGAACGTGATTTCTTGTATTGTGGACCTGTATTTCTTATGAAACCTATTCGTGGACCTGATGACCAGAAAATTGCTTAGCCCTGGATTATTGTGGATCTGGAATGATCTATGAGGATATTTGAATTTGAGAAATTTATAAATATTCAATGTGTACTCCTACTTAAATAAGCCTACTACAGAAATACAATAATTATTATTATAGTGGAAAGACCATTTATTATAATACTAGTCCATGATTATCAAATTACACCCTAGATAGAATCTAATCTATACAACTGATTTTTTTTAATATGGCATATGAACCTTGTGTGTTGTGGTACACAGGAAATAAACAATAGTTGACCAACTACAAATGTACTATGTTATGAATGTTAATTTTATATGGACTGTTTGGAGAACAAGTTTAAACAACTTGGACACTAATCTATAAATATACAAACTTTGAAATATGCAGTATAAGTATGTCCCACTTTGTAGCCTCAATATACACCGGAGCAGCACCATCGATAAGACTGAGAAATAGGGGTCAGAACATATCCAAAAAATTCTTAAAGTTATGGTGTAAGCTAGCGGCCCGAAGATGGAAGTGGCTTTCCCCGTATGCCCGCTTCCTTGCACAAGGTATCGTCATGCGCATCTCCTATTTACAGATGCCTTCTTGTCGAGGGAAAATCTTATGCCATAATTTACGAGAATTTTCTAAGGCAGTGGCGGGCCGAGAGACTTCTTCTTCAGAAGAGGACAAATCCTACTGTCTCATTGTTATCGCCCAGGGAAATCACCACTATCATCGACACCAACATCTCCTCGGCATAGGGCAGACTATGTTCATCACATCTTCATCATCTCCATCAACAACACTGTATTCATCACTATGATCGACAGCATCCCCCTCACAATTTGTGTAGACGGAACCCTAATGGTCTCTTCTTGTTGTGTGCATGATCGTACTTGGCACGATGCTATTATTTTAAGCTAAAGTTATACTTTTAGATAGTGACGTAATTCATATGCCACTGATCATAGGATGTCTCATCGTTGTGAGTAGTTTCCCATATTTCTGAGGGAATAGGATGTATTAGTCATGATTTCTATATAGCATGCTCTAAATATTTGGTTAAGATTCATACTTTATTGTGGTTCTATGATGGTAATGTACGGATGTCGAATGTATATTACTTCACCTATATAGGTTCATAAGGATGTACCTGATGGCCTTCAAGAGCACAGGTTCGTCGGAACAGGTTTTTGTGGAAGTATTAATTCTAGATTTTATATCGATCCCAATGAGTAGCTTAGAAAAGTGTTTATCCGCGATGTTTCTGTCGCACTCAAGGTGTCACTAGTCTTGAGTGAATTGACTACAAGAAGATGGAAATGGGTGAATGTGAATGAATGGGATTTGAGTATTGAACGGTATTAAAAGTAAAAAACATAAAAGTAAATAGTATGAAGGTTGTTTGGAGTTTCCTGCAGATGAAAGACTAGGCTTGAGAGATGTGGTTCATGGTGATAGTGAATGTGCCAAATAGAATAAATGATATAAGTAACTAAAATACTTCTTACTAATATGCAAGTAAGTAAGCAACCCGTGTGATAATCAAGAATTCTCTTGGTAGATTCGCCTGATTCCAGTGATCCTTCTACCAAAGCCATGTGAGAACAGATCAAGGCTTTAAACTTAATGGTTCCTCGTTTATCCTCAAGTTATACTAGCTCCTCTTAGATATCGTCCATGTCAGTCAGGGTCACCGATTCACTAGCAAATAAGTTCATATCTATCAGATCTCAGGATCATGTTGTCTGGACCCTTAAATTAGACAACAAGCATTAGTCACATATAGATAATCATTTTCACATAGAGTAGTCACAACGTTAATCACAAATGGATGGAAAGTATAATAAGCATATCACATCTCACAAATTCCCTATATCTCCTACGCCTATGGGGATTTACTCGCACAAGAGAGGAGAATAACACAATGATATAATCATAATGTAAATAGAATTCATCTAGATATTACCGTAACAAGCCACAATAAGGTTGAAGATAAAATCAAATATAGTCCAAAGTATGAATAGAGGTTCAAACCCTAATCTTATAGGTGTGAATATCTCTCTCCCTCTCTCAGTACAAGGGGGAATTATGGAGGAATAGATGATCTAGAGGTTGGAGATCTTTGGGAGAATGGATGGGAGTCTTCTTCTCCTTCAGACCTGATCTTCCTCCGTTCTGGTGTGGTTTCTGAAGGCCGCGTCTGTCTTCCATCTTTGTTGCCTTCACGAAAAGTTCTTGTATTGAAACAACGGAGGCTATGACGTATGGTACGGGATAGGTGCATCCGTACTGATGGTCGTTAAGCCTTCTGGAGGCCTCGAATCAGAATGCCTTCAATTGGAGATTTGCTTGATTTGGTGTAATCAGCTCATAAATGTCCTTGGATTATTCCGAAAGTGCTCAGTACCTGGAAGTCACATTATAAAACAAGGCATTGCTGGTTTGCGATATTAGTGTTAGTTGAAAGGTAAACACCATAGGGGTTTTTTCCCTACGGTATCATGGTCAAAAAAAATAAGTGGAAGATCCTTTGATAAAAAATGTAATAATTTGGAGCAGTACCTTAGAGCAAGAAAGAGAGGAGGGATGGCCAGAGATGTCAGAAATCATGTCCCAATTCTTGCAATAGGTTTTTTTATCAGATCCTGAAACTTAAAGCGGTGATTGAATGTTTATGTTTTAATATATTCTCTGGATTTTGCATGAACATGGTCTTGGTATCAATCACTAGGAATTTAGTTCCCCATGTACACGGGTGCACCTAGCTTAAGCTCCGTCCAATAAGAATAAAATTTGGAGATTTATCATGTTTTATGTGAAAATCTATGTGCTAAATATACACATGCTGCCCTTAGGAATGTGTATTGCTCCTAAGAACAAACCTTAGACTTGTCACTCTTTCTAGATAGAGGGTTGGCCTTTCTCTGAAAAGATCTATTTACATTTATTTGTCAATGATTTTCAACCTTCATATCCCCTCTTGGTACCCAACTATCTCGCCAAATTCTTAGCTTCTAGCCAATACTTATTCGTCGTAGGATACTTTTTTGGGAAGCTCTAACCCATACATGATTCCTTACCAAGAGATTAACAAGCGTAGTATCCATTAAGTCGTCTGAAGGGAAATATTTTGTTTCTAAATGGTTTAGACATAACCTATCCTAGAAGGCAATGAGTCTTCATGCGTGTCTAGCAAGAAGAGCTTAATTGAAGAGATGGAGATCCGGAAACCAATGCCTCCATGTCATTTATTTCTCGTGATTTTGTCCTAGCACATCTAATGCAACTTTCTCCTATCATTCTCATCACCCCACTGAAAGTCTCTAATGAGTTCCGGGAGATCCTCACGTAGGCATGCGAAGAATTAAAGACACTCATAGCAAAAAAAATAGAAAACGCTTTAAAATAAAGTATAATACTTAAGCAAATAAACATTTCAACTAATCAAAATTCTATCTACAACATAATTAGATTTGAACCGACATGTGAGGAAAGGAGACAAGCGATCGTGTGGCGGCGACCCTAAAACCCATCTAGGATTCATCACCATCGTTGCCGACACCGTCGGTCCGCTCTACCTCTGGTAGCCTTGGAGCCTTGGAGGTATGGCAGACCACGACCCCTCGTCGGCAGGGGAGGGGGTTCCTTTTTTCAGGTTATTTAGTGTCTTTTTCAGGATGGTGAGACGGTGACTATATTTTACATCTTTAAGTTTAATAAGATCCACTCTACCCTATTCTCGTTCTGGTTGTGTGTCTAGCATTGGGGAGGATGCTGAAGTCGTGTGTACGGTGGATCTCTAGGATGATCCAGTCAATTTTTAGTATTCTTTTTTGTGGTTTCAGGTTAATCTCTTTCGATCTACGATTGTCATCATAGATGATGGTTGCTGCTCTAGTGTGCTGGTATTTTTTCGTCCTTAACAAGGTGAATTCTCATATGTCTATTATAATAAACTCTACTACGGTAATATTTGCCTGGCTCCGATGATGGAGAAGTGAGTACGGAGGCGTGTTTTCATCTTGTGTGTGTCTATAGTAGTCGCTAGTTGGTCTAAAGACTTGTTTGTACTTGTTATTACTTTTGACGCTCTTTATACTGCTATTAATGATTATTATTAGATCAGAAATATGTGCATTTTTTTATGTGCACCTTGAGAAAAACTTGAAGAATGGCAACTCTCTGTATTTAGCTAATTCCTCTGATACATAATAAGTAGCGCTGATTTAGGAAAATTTGGTACTAAATCACCGATACTTATTATGGATGCGGTAGAGATTAAGTTTCAAGTAAATTCCATTATTTTAATAAATAATTGATATATAAAAACAAAAAAAGCATACAACTCTATTCAAATAACAAATCGGTTGGAATTGCATTACCCTTATAAAACTCTTTTTTACGAGGACCTAATTTTTTTGAGAATTCACAGGAGATATGTGAATCTATATATTATGACAGAGAGCAACAAAGTACAAGAGATTTACAAATATTAGGGGTGTTCCATTGCCAGAGACCGGTCGCTTAGAAAACACGCGCCCCAACTAACGCCACCCTAACCCAGTACATGACTACTCTCAATAGGCTACTTCCACCTACCAGCTTCCAGTCATTGCACACAACCTTGATCTTCCCTGCGATCAACCAAGGAGACGAGCCGGAGTCCTCAAACACTCATTGGTTCCTCTCTAGCCAGATGTGCCGAAGTGAGCAGAGGACCACCGAGTTGAAACCCTTTCTCATCTTCGGAGGAACTCTCCGTTTGGCAATTATCCCACCAGTCGTGCAGCGTATCTGTGATGTGGGGCGAGAGGTGGTGGAACCCGATCCAACTCAGGATGTAGAACCAGAATTCGCGTGTGAAAGGGCATTGTATTATCAGATGCTCGGTCGCGTCAAGGCCCTGCACGCAAAGGGGGCAAAAGGGTGGTGTTGTAGACCTCTTATTTCTAAGCGGTCAGAAGTCCACAGGAGTTACGCAGCGCGAACCACACAAAAGTATTGAACTTCAACGGCGCCCACGGCCGCCAGATGAGTTTGTCCCAGCCGTATCGCTCTCTGCCTTCAAATGCCAGCCTGTAGGCCAATCTACAAGAGTGCTCACCAGATGGAGTCCACTTCCAAGTCCAAATATATGAGCTATCCTGCAGGGGGCTAGCTTGCATAACTAAGTTCCAAAGCGTCAGATATTGCAAGATATCCAGTAGGGAGAGATAGCCCTTCAAATCAAAGTTCCAAGCATTGTTATCCCTTGCCTCCACCATGGTACGCGATCGCAGGGCGGCTGGTTTGACGAAACCCCAAAGATCCAGCGCAACTGCGGAGATACTGCAGCCATCAATCCATGGGTCCTGCCAAGAGAGGGTGGTCGTGCCGTCCTTAACTACCACTGTTGTCGCCAGGAATGAGGCAGTGCTGCAAGGGAAGAGTAGGAGGAGCTCCTGGATATCATCCTCCACACAACGAATTGGCACTAGGGCACTTTTAGACAAATTCACCTTAAAACTAGAGGCAGACGCAAAGAGATCCAGTGCAGCTTTGATGGTTCTGAAGTCCTGCGCATATGGCTGGAGGAAGAGCGCTACATCGTCCACAAAGAGTGAAATGTGTTGGAAATATGCCCTAGAGAAAAATAGTAGTAAGGACTATTATCATATTTCATATAGTTTATGATTAAGTTTTATATCATGCTATAACTGTATGGAGTGGAAACATCAATACACTTGTGATATACAAACAACCAGGGGTTCCCAGTGAAACTCTAGTCACTGGTTCATTGGTCAACAGATGATCAAGTTTCCTGATCATGTGGCATTTATGCCAGTTGGAAATGGAGTCAACTCATTCTGTGAATGAGATGATGAACCAATACCCAACCTAAACATCATAACCTGATCATGTCACAAAGTTCAAGTTACGATGATTAGAAATGGATCCTCGTAGACTATTCCTTAGACCGTGAGGCTATATCAATCACTGTCTCCCGAGAGTGCTTTGATAGCATCAAGCGCCACTTGGTAATACAGTGGTTATAAAGGTGTGTTCAGGTACTCGAAGGAAACCGTTGAGGCAATATATGTCAAGAGCGGAATTTGTTCGTCCATGTGACGGGAGGATACTCAAGGGCCCACTCGGAGAAGTTATACAATAGCTGCACATCATGTGATTTGATCACAGGGATATCACTTGTCTGAACGAGTCAAGTAGCATTGTTCGGTAATGAGATTGAACACGACATGGTGGTGTCATTGATCAGATCTCGGGCAATGCAAGTATCGAGAGACAAAGGAATAAGACATGATTGTCCCAATTCAAATGACAAAAGATCTTCGTGGAACGCATAGGGGTCACGTGGCCATCCAGGTCCCTCTGTCGATCATTGGTGCGGGATTGTCCTGACCATGTCTGGAGTGTTCCGAACCGTGGGGTATCACACTTAAGGGCTTGATGATGCTTAGAGAGTGTTTATAGGATTGGAAGAATCGCCGAAGAATTGTAGAGAGAAAACCGGAAGGGTTTCGGTAAGTCCGGAGGATGTACGGAGTGGAGGTGGAAGTGTTCCATAATCACAGAGGTTGAATAATATGTGAATGAATGTTAAATGTTGATTTAATCATTTATTCATAATTATTTAATAAAGAGAAAATCAATTTAAATGGTCAAAAGGCTTAATGGGCCAATTCCCGGAGGGGAGAGGGCCCATTAGAGAAAGGAGAGAGGGAGAAGGGGCAAGGGGTGGCTGGCTGGGCCAAGCCCCCCCCCCCCCCCCCGAGCGGGGCCCACTAGGGCTAGCCGGTGGCCTGCCCTCCCCCTTTTCTCCTTTAGTCCCACCCTGGGACTTTGAGGGAGGTAGTACCTCCCCTTCCCCTATATATAGTGGGGGTATTTGGCCAGATAAACACCCAATAATCAATAAAGGTCTTCTCACTTTTGGGAGGACCTCCAATTGATATTTTCTCTATCTCCCTCTCTCTCTCGTGACTGTGGTCCCAAGTTCGGACTGTGTGAACAAGAGACATCTTCACCGCGGAGCGCCGTCGCGCTGCGGGATTCGGATCCAGGGGATCTACTTCTGCAACTGCTGCTCGACCGGGAAAGCGGGTGTCATCGTCAGGCACCGGACATGTATAACTCCCCGCGAGGTGTCGCACTTGAGGCACTCAAGTCGTTGGAGCCAAAGGAGCGCAAGGACTTCATCACGACCTTGAGGTCAGCTTCGGCTCGTCTACATCAACCACGCTCTCCTGAGTGTTGACAACGCTTTTCGATCTTCGAGGGTAAGTTCGCGAAAAGCCCCTCACGTTACTATATTACTAATAGATAGGTCCTGGCAGCATCAGGGGTTCAGGGGCGTAGGGTAAAAATTTATTGTTTTCATGCGTGAAACCCCTACAGTGGTATCAGAGCTAGATCTATGCGTAGTAATGCTAGTACAGGTAGAACACACGAGATGTAGCATGTGGACATTGATCTTTTAGTTGTTACCCTCCCATGTGTACTTGTGTATACCGCAGTAATGCTTGATGAAGCGGCCCCCAACCAACTTTACACGTTCATTCGTGAGACTGGTCCACGCTTGACATACGGCTTGTACCGTATAAAGTGGCTTAGGGGGGTGTCTGTCTCTCTCGCATTAGTTGGTATGCCATTTGCAATGGAGGGCCCCAAAAGGGGTGTAGTAGAGACAATTACTTGATCAGCGTTGTGCTAAAAGTTCGTAGGTAAGAACGGTTCTTGTGCGAAATCCCATTCAGCCACGTAAAACATGCAAAGATAAATTAGAGGCGTCTAACTTTGTTTTGCAGGGGGCGTTGCTTTGTGATATGGTTGTGGCAGAGGTAAAGTGATTACCTTATGTTACGTAGTAGTAGATAGTCACGGAGGTGACGGACTACCACGCCGGAATGACACCGGTACCCTGGTGTCTACGGCGCCGGAACCCTGGCACCGGAATCCGATGACGACGGATGGAGATCACGACGTGAAGGACCATATCACATCGCATTTACATTCAATGTTATTGTTTGTATGTCTTATTGTGTGCTAGTATTAGATACTCGACGGTAGCCTAATAAGATGATCCCTGTTAAAATTACCAACGATTGTGTTCCCCCATAGTGTGCACCACCAAGAAAGTTCTTCGGTATGAGGCAATCCATGGTACATGCATGGGTGTCAGACATATCTATGTTCGCATATAGTAGGTGTAAGCCATGTTGCACAGCGAATACACTAAGGTTGAGTTGGCGAGCCTAGCACGCCATAGAAGCATGGCCTCAGAACACGGATGGTCGAAAGATCAAGCACGAGTCGCATGAATGATGTGACCGACGTTTAGCGTCCACCCTTGAACCCACATTGATGGCCGTGACGATCGGGGGAGATGTGGCTGATAGGGGTCGTGTTATCACTAGGAACTCTTCTAGGGATAGGTGTTTCTGAGTGGAGTTATTATTAACTCATTTAATTATAAACTTAGTCTAAATTCCTTCTTGCAATTGTAAATGTAGAAAAGTTCTCCCTGATGCCACCTTTCTTGTTGAGGATTGATTGGTTAGAAGGAGAGAAGCTCAGATTAGATGGATCAAACTTCTCTATATGGGTTGCGCGTCTCCACGTTCTCCTTAGCGAGAATGACATGGTCGACTACATACTCGACGGGATGGATTTGGATCAGCCCATTGACCTAGAGACCTCAGAGCAGCGGGAAGACCACTATCTCCATCAGGAGATGGCCTCCTTCATTTCAGTTACAATGCGTTTCAGAATGGTGGACGAGTTATGGCCTTTCATGGGTGATATCAACCCTCGTACGGTAATGCTACAGCTTAGGAAACATTTTGTGGAACAAGCACGCATATGGGAGCATGAGCTGATGGGAGACTTCCTCTCCATTAAGATGGAGGAGAACTCATCACTCGACGACCACTTGGAGCGCATGCATGATGTGTACATGAGGCCTGCATACTTCCTGGATAGCTGGATGACGGGATCTTTTGCAAATGGTGTTGTGCTGCGGTCGCTGTACCAAGCTACCAAGCACAAGTCAGGACTTGCATTATGAGAGGCGACACAGACTCAATGGAATTCCACCAGTTCGTATCACATCTCAGGAATGTGTTGGTTGAACCAGATGTCGCTCAGGTCATCAATAACAAAGGTATATATTTGATATACAATTTTATAAATGTTATAATCTTGCAAACACATTTATAGTGTTAAGTATATTTGATACTTGTTATGTTTTACTGAAAACAGGTCCTTCTGCATGAGAGGTGCTTGCTGGAGAGGAGGTGACATTGTGTGCTGATGGCGAGCATGATGATGGCCAACGATGCTCTCCCTCGACATTTATCACTTAGTTTATGTTTTTGGATAGTTATTGTAATCAAAATATTATGAACTTCTTTAGTGTGTCTCACACTTTGTGAGACGGTTATTCATATCAGTTTGTAACAAACAGTTGTTCCACTTTTATGAATGATTTCTATTCGTGTTCATATCTTGTTTGATTATATGCGAATTATCCTTGTTGTTTGAAACTAATTGATAATGCATGAACATTTGTAGAATATTGAAATGCCTTAAAATACCCAACTTAATGATATATTCATTAATGAATGAAACTATTGTTTAAATTCAAAGTTATAATGATAATATGTGAAAGTCATTCGATTTCTATCACATATAAATCATGCCTAAGTTTGGCAAAATAACTTGAACACCGTGTATTACTTGAATACAAAGTGCTTAATGAATTGTTAAAAGTAAATACATATTTGATGTATTGTGATTTAACGAAAATGGTAATTATCATTATATGATTATTTAAATGTGTAAATAAGTTTACCAAAGGAAACATGAATATGAAACTATTTGGTTTGATCAAAGTGTTTCATCAATAAAAGGGTATAAATATAAAAGAGAATCCAATTACTATGATTTGATCAATAGTAATGAAATTCGAGTTTATAAAGTTGGCATAAAAGGAATTGTGAAATGCAAAGCGTTTTGAAACGTCAAAATGCAAAGCATCACAATGTGATATTAGATATCAAAGTGGGTAAATAGATGGTACCAAATAAATCGTTGTAGTGTAGATGTAGAGGCCATTAGTTAAGAAATAGTTAGCACTCAATTAGAATATATAGTGAACCATTTGAATTCGTGAAAGTGGCTCCATATCTAGTATGGATCATCGTAAAATTTTTGGGGTTATTCTATATAACCAAAACAATAGCGAATAAGTCTTTGTAGAGTATTCATTGGAAACTTTGAATACGAAATCCATAGCTGAACCAAAAGAGAAGAAAAACTTGTATTGCTTGGATTCTGGTACATTCTTGAGAAAGCTCACTTTTAGTGATATTTCTCGATTATGGAGCAATTGGAAGATAGTGAAAAACACGATGAGGATTCAAATCCATGCATCAGAGTGTTGAGAAGCGCAACAGACAACGTTCCTGAATAATTCTCTTCAAAGGAAAGAATCAATGATAATGATCATTGTGTTTTCCCCACTGGTGTTTTCACTACATAAAGGATTCAAAATGTAACCCATATCTTGTATGGAGACATTTGTGAATCATTTGTCATGATTTTTGGAATATGACATACCTACGAACTGCTAAGAAAATAATGGTAAACTAGAATTATGAGAAATCCTAGAAACGAAATTCACTTGAGATTAGAAAGCAATTCATTGCTGAATCTCATAAGTAAAAGGGGTTACTTGGAATTTTCCCAAATGACTGCAAAGCCATAGTGGAAAAGGGGGTGAATGACAAAAGCACAATTTGCCAAGTATTGGACAAATTCGAATGAATTTGATTCAAGTGTGCTTAATGTCTAGTGGATTTAAAACTAGTAAAAGTACTAGCATCTCATAGTAAATCTCTCACTTTGATATTTGATCAAAATGATTTTGAAGTTGTTCAAAATAATGAGTAGATATGCAATTTGCATGAAATTGAGTGGGAGCTATAAAAGTATTCCTAAAACAATATGAGAATGACATATTTTTGAGTGGGAGCAATATAAGTCTCAAATTCAAATATGTAGGAACATAGTTTGAGTAAGAGTAGTGACTCATACCCAAATATGTTAGGAACATATTTTGAGTGGAAGCTTATAGGAGTAATTCTTAAGTGTGTTAAGAATAAAAGCACAAGTACTTATAAATAATGATTTATAAGGTGTAGAAGTTAATAATAAGTGTATTATGATATTATGTAGTATTCCTTAAGGGATTCTGAAAAGGGTTTCAGAATAGAAGTTAATTAAGGAACTAGTCCTTGATAACCCCAGTTAGGAATAGTATTAAGTTTAGCATCAATGGTTGAAAGAAAGAAAAGGATGATCATCATCCACTATGTTGAGACATAGGTTCTATCTTATAAAACCATGATGATAACTTAACATAATATATGATCCAATAAGGAACGTTTGAAAGTGATTAAGTTTGAATCACGGAACGTTGAGCTAAGTTTGTCCGCAGTGTCTAATAAAGAACCGCAGACATGTTTTCCAAATCCATAAAGGATGACATATCTTAAAACATAAAGGGTTATGTTATAAGGGAATATGTTGGAAACTTCTGTAAATACCGATTAAAGTTAAGTAGGAAGCGAGGTGAACAAAACATCGAAAGTTGCACTAAGTGCACTCATGTTTTGATGAATACATTTATGATAATAGATAAGGGTACCATCTAAAGTGTTGTATAATGTTATGGCGGGGCTAGTTCGCTTTTAACATAGAATGATGTGTCCCAGGGCACATTACCCATGAGAAAGCCCTCGAGGTTGATCTAAAGTCACTGTAGGCTCCTGGAATCAGGCCTCGTTCTGCTGCCATAGCGACGATGCATACACACAGATGTTATCATGTGATGATAAAGTATTAATGTAAATCAAGGTGACATTAGTAAGTTGCAAAGGATTTGGGACTGTAAAGTCCAGGCCCAAGACTCAACCTCTTCCATGAGCAAGCATGTTCAGGGTACCGGATATGGTGCCAATGATTAAAGAACAAATGCAGCTAGTGTATTTGTACTCTAGTGCAAGTGGGAGACTGTTGGAAATATGCCCTAGAGACAAATAGTAGTAAGGACTATTATCATATTTCATATAGTTTATGATTAAGTTTTATATCATGCTATAACTGTATTGAGTGGAAACATCAATACACGTGTGATATACAAACAACCAGGGGTTCCTAATAAAACTCTAGTCACTGGTTCATTGGTCAACATATGATCAAGTTTCCTGATCATGTGGCATTTATGCCAGTTGGAAATGGAGTCAACTCATTCTGAGAATGAGATGATGAACCAATACCCAACCTAAACATCGTGACCCGATCATGTCACGAAGTTCAAGTTACGATGATTAGATATGGATCCTCGTAGACTATTCCTTAGACCGTGAGGTTATATCAATCATTGTCTCCCGAGAGTGCTTTGATAGCATCAAGCGCCACTTGCTAATACAATGGTTATAAAGGTGTGTTCAGGTACTCGGAGGAAACCGTAGAGGCAATATAAGTCAAGAGCAGGATTTGTCCGTCCATGTGACGGGCACTCGGAGAAGTTATATCCAATAGCTGCGCAGCGTGTGATTTGATCACAGGGATATCACTTGTCGGAACGAGTCAAGTAGCATTGTTTGGTAACGAGATTGAACACGACATGGTGGTGTCATTGATCAGATCTCGGGCAATGCAAGTATCGAGAGACAAAGGGAATAAGACACGACTGTCCCGGTTCAAACGACGAAAGATCTTCGTGGAACACACAGGGTCACATGGACATCCAGGTCCCTCTGTCGATCATTGGTGCGGGAGTGTCCCGACCATGTATGGAGTGTTCCCGAACTGTGGGGTATCACACTTAAGGGCTTGATGATGCTTAGAGAGTGTTTATAGGACTGGAAGAATCACCGAAGAATTGTAGAGAGAAAATCGGAAGGGTTTTGGTAAGTTCGGAGGATGTCCGGAGTGGAGGTGGAAGTGTTCCATAACCATGGAGGTTGAATAATATGTGAATGAATATGAAATATTGATTTAATCATTTATTCATAATTATTTAATAAAGAGAAAATCAATTGAAATGGTCAAAAGGCTTAATGGGCCAATTCCTGGAGGGGAGAGGGCCCATTAGGGAAAGGAGAGAGGGAGAAGGGGCAAGGGGGTGGCCGGCTGGGCCAAGCCCCCCCGCGCGGGGCCCACTAGGGCTGGCCGGCGGCCTCCCCTCCCCCTCCTCTCCTTTAGTCCCACCCCGGGACTTTGAGGGAGGTAGTACCTCCCCTCCCCCTATATATAGTGGGGGTATTTGGCTAGATAAATACACCCAATAATCAATAAAGGTCTTCTCAATTTTGGGAGGACCTCCAATTGATATTTTCTCTCTCTCCCTCTCTCTCGTGACCGTGGTCCCAAGTTCGGACTGCACGAACAAGAGACATCTTCACCGCGGAGCGCCGTCGCGCTGCGAGATTCAGATCCAGGAGCTCTACTTCCGCAACTGCTGCTAGATCGGGGAAGCGGGAGTCATCGTTAGGCACCGGACATGTGTAACTCCCCGCGAGGTGTCGCACTTGAGGCACTCAAGTCGTTGGAGCCAAAGGAGTGCAAGGACTTCATCACGACCTTGAGGTCGGCTTCGGCTCGTCTACATCAACCACGCTCTCCTGAGCGTTGACAACGCTTTTCGGTCTTCGAGGGTAAGTTCGCGAAAAGCCCCACCCATTACTGTATTACTAATAGATAGGTCCTGGCAGCATCAGGGGTTCAGGGGCGTAGGGTAAAAATTTATTTTTTTCATGCGCGGAACCCCTACAAAATGCGGTGTTTGATTTCTATCAGTGGCCAAGGGCGGAAGAGTTTAAGCTGATCTCAGCAAGTGATAACTACATTTAGCACTCTCATTGCGCCTAGAAACAACATCGAGGAGATCGGATCTCCCTGCCGTAGCCCTCGAGCATGGAAGAAGGTCTCACCTAGGCTGCCATTGATTACCACACAGGAGGACGAGGTGCATAGGAGGACTGCGATCATTTCTCTGAACCGTGGGCCAAAGCTGCAGCGCCGTAACACTTCCAACAAGAAAGGCCACAACACCGAGTCGAAGGCGCGTGAGATATCCAGCTTAAGGAGCAGCGAAGGTATCTTCTTATGGTGGAGAATCTTCGTAGTTTGTTGGACAAGGAAGAAGTTATCCTGGATATGCTTGCCCTTAACAAATGTGCTTTGGTTGATAAAGATGAGCTCCGGCAGTCATGGTGCCAGCCGGTTGGCCAACATCTTTCACAGCAGCTTCGCAAAACTATGTATCAGGCTAATGGGCATGTGATCTTTCAAATCCACGGCTTTTTTTTGGGCAGCAAGTTGATAAGCGTCATGTTTAGGAGGTGGAGGGTGCTTCCGTCCAATCTGAAGACCTAATCAACTTCTATTGCGACATCCTCCTTGACCACTAACCAACAACGCTGGTAGAAGAGATCCGTAAACCCATCAGGTCCAAGCACGTGATTGGCTGGCAAAGCCTTCACTGTGTTCCAGATCTCATCCGCAGAGAAGGGCAGCTCGAGCTTGTGTAAATCAAGCCTCGAAAGGTCTAGGTCCGCGAGTCTGATCGATTACTCACGTTGATTCGCTTCGCCCAAGATGGCCTGGAAGAAGTTGGAGGCCATCGTTTCCATCTCGTCCTGTGAGGTCTCTATCTCATTTTCGTGCTGCAACCTTACCATGAAGTTCTGCTTTCTTCTTTTGCTCGCATAGAGGTGGAAAATTTTGGTATTAGCGTCACCCTCCTTCAGCCAGGTAATCCTAGAACATTGACGCGCAATTTTCCTTTCGAGCAAGGAGAGACCTAACAGCCACGTGTTGGAGACCATCGGGAAAAGCAGGGCTCCGCCTTCGCCCTAAGTGTGGACCCGCCACGGGATCCCGGAGCTTCCACTAACTCCACGTTTTGACAGGAGGAAGCAATCGGGTTCCCACCTATCTCCAGCAAATGGCTTGAAGCCCTTCTTACTGAGTCATCAGAAGACGAGGAGGATGAGAGGATCTCCACCTAGACGGGGCCAACGACAAAGCGGCTTTGCGCGTCATCCCTGAAGCAACTTTGGGCGTCGGCCACCACCGAACCAACTTTAGTTTGAACAGGGGTTTGAACGGGCTCAGGCACCTACCAAGCCAGCTGACGTTGGCAAGAACCCATCACCTGCAGGGCCGCCGACAATTGGGCAGGACACGACAGTGGCTCCATCTCCGACGGGGAATCCACAGGTGGCGCCATTCCTGCTCCTCCTGAACCAATGCACCGTTGACGCTTGCCTCCATGCTAGCCACGACGACATCTCCTTGTCGGCTGGATGGGTGGTGACGCCGGCATGCCATTGTCAGATCCGCCAGATGAACCCTAGGTGCCATCCATCAAATGGCCGCTGTCGGAGTCTAAGGAGACTGGCACTAGCAGTTCCCGTCGGGCAATCATGCGAGTTGTGATTTGGCAGTGAAGGGAGCTCGGATGGAAGCGACAATCGGAAGGCGCGAACAACTGCATCCACTGTCCCTCCCTCGGCTCTGGGATGCAAAGGCGGCGATCCACCATGAGGAGCTCAGGGTCGTAAGTCCATAGAACCATGAGAAAAACTGACATGTCGCGGTGCGAGCAAGTCTCGGCATGCACCGATTCCACTTGACCCATACTAGCAAATAGAGCATCTACCGTTCGGCGCTCCTAGCCATGGCCCGTAACACCGGCAAGCAGTACCTCTAGGCGAAAAGGGATGGAGCGGCTGGTGGCCTGAAGCCATCGGTTCCATGGCTTGAGCAGTAACGCTAGGCCGTTGCACTCCACGAGCGGGTTGCTCACCAATAGGTGCTTGATCTCCGGTGAGGAGCATAGGATGAGGAAGTCGCCTGGCGAAAAAGGACATATGGAGAAGTCACCAAGGTGAAGGCCCAGGTGCTCCCTGATAGCCAGTGCCGCCCTCTCCGGTGACACCTCCGGGCACGTGCCTCCCACAAGAACCACCACCGCCCGCTGCAGTTCTTGATCCATGCCAAGCATCAAAGTGGAAGGGGCAGGAAGCAGAACTCCTGCCCACGAGATGGGCCGACTAGCGCCACGACCTCCGCAGTAAGGTCGGCGAAGGGGGTGTCGAACTAGGACGATGGGGATGATGAGCGCACCACTCCACTCCACGAACGGCTAGAGCCTTCCCCATCCTGGCAAGCGTCGTGCTAGGCTCCAAGAACTAGAACCCACTGCAGCGGTATCTCATGGCGCTGGGCTAGATGTATCGCTGGACACGCTGGCGCCTGCTCCGATGCGGTCCGCCGCCGGCACAGGTCTGTGGGTGGCGCCGGACGAGGAGCCGGAGGCGGCGCCGGACGTACTGATGGTGAACCACCATGGGGCTGCGTGCAACCTGATGAGATGTTCCGAGCTGGAAGCCCTTAGCCGCTGCAAGTTCTCCTAGGCCTGGCTCCCTGCTTCTGGCCACTCGGGGGGTATTCTCCTGGGAGCGAAGGAGGATACCTTTGAGATTGATGATATGGATCGCGGGGACTTCTTCGTGAGCATGGCCCTCACCCATAGACAGACTCGCTTCAGATTCGAGGTGATTATTATCTATGGCCCCGCGGACCATCGGAGGTCCACGGAGTTTTTGCTTGAGCTCAAGACCAAGGTGGAACGGACTGATATCCCGGTGGTGATAGCCGGCGATTTCAATCTGATCCGCTCGGTCCAAGACAAGATCTCGGCGAATGTGGACCTCCCTAGGATGCGTATGTTTAACGACTGCATCGCTGATCTCGCTCTCCGCGAGATTGCACGTGTGGGCGCTAGATATACGTGGACAAACAAACAGCTCCAGCCTGTCCACAGCGTCCTCGACCGCGTCTTTGTTTCCGTTGAGTGGGAGGTGGCCTTCCCTCTATGCGCTCTGAGGGCGGTCACTAGGATTGGGTCCGATTATACCCCGCTCCTCTTCTCTTCAGGAGGAGGGCGGCCTCCTAGATCGAACTGCTTCCACTTCGAGTCCTTCTGGCTACAGAAACAGGGCTTTGTGGAGGCGGTACGGTCTAGGTGGCTAGCTGCGGCCGCCTCGGTCCCACGTGTCTACTGTGCTGTTGACATCTGGCACCACTGTGCCAAGATGTCTCGCCAGTTCATGAGGGGTTGGGGGGCCAATATGGGGGCGGACCTTCGTGCTCAGAAAGCGTCGATTCTAGGGGCGATCCAATCCTTGGATCAGGAGGCTGATCTCCGCGGCCTCTCGGCCGAGGAGTGGTCCCAGAGGTATTCCCTGGAGACCTCCATTATGGAGATTTATAAGGGTGAGGAGGCGTTCTTGCGGCAGCGGAGCCGCCAGAACTGGACGGTCCAAGGGGAATCTAACACGGCCTACTTCCATGCCGTTGCGAACGGTAGGAGAAGGAAGTGTTCGATCCCCTGCCTCTGGGCGGGCGAGGTCCTGTTGGATTCCCCACAGGCACTCTCCTCCCATATTTATTCCTTCTACCGGGACCTCTTTTCGGCTGCTCAGCCGTCGGGTATCTCGCTGGCCCCGGACTTCTGGTCGGGGGCCGGTCTGGTCTCCCAGGGGGAGAATGAGCTCCTCACCCGCCCTTTTCTCGCGGAGGAGGTGACGGCGGCCCTGAAGTCCATGAAGGCTGGCTCGGCCCTGGGTCCTGATGGGTTACCCGTGGGCTTCTTCCAGACCTTCTGGCCTCAGCTCCAGCCGGTGGTTCTCCAGATGTTCCAGGAATTCTATGTTGGAACCCTGGTAATGTCTCGCCTAAACCTCGGCGTTATTACCCTGATCCCCAAAGTAGTAGGGGCCACGGACATCCGCCATTTCCGCCCGATTACTGTGATTAACGTCATCCAGCGCTTGTTTGCCAAGGTCTGTGCTCTCCGCCTCGCTCTGGTGTTGGAGCGGCTGACCCATCCCCTTCAGTTCGCCTTCTTAAAGGGACGCCTCATCCATGACGACGTCCTGGCCTTCCATGAAATTATTCATGAAGTCAAGACTCAACGTCAGCGAGGAGTCTTTCTCAAGCTGGACTTCCAGAAGGCCTATGACCGCTTGGACTGGGCCTTCTTGAGGTCTTTGGAGAGAGGCGGGGTTTTGATGACCGTGTGATCCGCTGGATCATGCAGTTTGTGATGAGTGGGCAGACGGCGATCAACATCAACGGGGAGATTGGCCCTTACTTTCGGCCACCCTGCGGGGTCAGGCAGGGGGACCCGATTTCCCCCCTCCTGTTCAACGCGGCGATGGACGCCCTGGCTGAGATCTTGGACAGGGCCAGAGTAGCTGGCCACATCTCGCGGGTGGTGGGCCATCTGATCCCGGGTGGGGGTATTTCTCACCTCCAGTACGCTGATGACACCATGATCATGGTTCAGGGCTCGGAACTGGACATTATTAACTTAAAGTTCCTACTTCTGTGTTTCGAGTCTTTGTCCGGGCTGACGATCAACTTCAACAAGAGCGAGGTGATGATTCTGGGGTACTCCGACTCAGAGCGACAGCGGATCGCTGATAACCTGAATTGTAAGCTGGCTGACTTCCCTATTACCTATCTGGGCTTCCCCATCCGGGAGATTAGGGTTTTGATCAGGGATCTAGCTCCCTTGGTCTCGAGGGTACGCTCGCGAGCGGAACCCTGGCGGGCTCGCCTTATGACCAAGGGGAGCAAGTCCATACTGATTAACTCATGTCTCTCGAGCCTGCCCATGTACCAGATGGGCCTGCACACCTTGCTGAGGGACCCATCGACTTCGCCAAGGAGTTATCTAGGTTCTTTTGGGCCGCAAGGGACGGCCATCAGAAATATCATATGGTCAAATGGGCAGATGTTTGCACCCCCAAATGTCTTGGGGGCTTAGGGATCCTTGACTCGCGGCGCTTTAATGTGGCGCTGATGCTGAAATGGGTGTGGCGCATCCTTAGGGATGATGGGGGGCTCTGGCTGCAGCTCATTAAGGCCAAGTACCTCCGGGGTCGACCCATTTTGGCGTGCGAGAGGCGGGAGGGCTCTCAATTCTGGAGAGCCATCCAGGAAATCAAACACTTCATTGGCCTGGGAATGTCTTTTGGGGTGGGGAGTGGCCGTGGAGTGCGGTTCTGGCTCGATCCGTGGCTACTCCCAATCCATTGGGGTCCAAGACTCGGCTCTTCGCCATCTCTTCCTCCCCGGCGGCGCTGGTGGCGGAGGCCTTTGGCGATGGTCACTGGACCCTCCAGTTCTGACGCTACCTCAGCGTGGCCGAAGCCGCGGACCTGCTGCAGCTTCGGGGCTCCCTCCCGGCAGCCTTGGCTACGTCCCCGGATTCGCCCACGTGGCAGCTGCTGCCGTCCGGGGAGTTCTCCGTGAGCTCAGCGTACCGGGCCCTTTTCCAGGGCCCGGAGCTACCATGGACCGCTCCCTTGTGGAAGGCCCCCCTTCCACTTAGTATTAGGATCTTCATCTGGCAGCTCCTTCGGGACAGGTTACCCTCGGGGGTCGAGGTGGCCAAGCGCCACGGCTCGGGTTCCGGGTTATGTCCCCTATGTGGGACTCCAGAGACATGTGCTCATATTTTTTTCTCCTGCTCGGCGGCTCGAGCTCTTTGGTCCTTTGTCCAGGAGACTCTGGGGCCTGCGTGGCAGGCGCAGGAGCTCGGGGAGTTCCTGCAAACCCAGGCAAACAGGGCCGGAGGAGGGCGCCGCCTCTTCTGGCTCGTGTTTGCGGGCATCTCTTGGACCTTGTGGAATGTGCGTAACAAGATGGTGATTGAGAAGATCTTCCCATCCCGTGTGTCTGACCCTGTTTTCTCCTTTCTTGGATTCCTTCAGCAGTGGTCTCCCCTGGTGCGGCAGCGTGACCGGTTGACCTTCGATGACACTCTTCGGACCTTGAGGACAGCGGCGCTCCCCCTCTCGGCCCCTGCCCCGTCGACCCCTTCGGTGGCCTGAGTGTCCCTCCAGTCGCCTTGTCATACCTTTTTGCTTTGCGGTTTGGGCTTTTCTTGTGTTGTGGCCCCAGCGGACCGTCATCACCTTTTCTTTTATTTTTGGCTGCGGCCCTCTTGGATGTTGTATGAACTTGTTTGTGGACGTTGCTTTATTTATAAAGCGGGGCGAAAGCCTATTTCGAGAGATGTGCCCGTCACCACCGCAGTTGATGCACTTTGGTCGGGCAGTGCACTCCCGCGAGGTATGGTCCAGGCTTGTGCAATTGTAGCAAAGCCCATGGAGCTGCGGGGGGTAGACGCCGACCCTCCTCCGGCGCGGGCGGCGCCGGAAGCGTCACCGGTGGGGAGCGAGAACACCTAGGATGGGGCCAACCCACCACCACCTAGGCGTGCCCTTGCGGGGCAGCAACCGATGGGACCGGGCGTCACGGGGCTATCGGCGCCACTGCTTGGGGAGCACCACGGACATGCGACGGAGCCGCCGCCACGCCAAGGGCCGCACATGACGTGCATGCCCCCTGCGCAGGCAACCTGGTCTCTGTGGCGGTCTCCTCGGAGGTGGGTACCACCACAATCGAGCGTATCCTGTTCACCGCCGGGGTGGGGGGAGCCGCGGTGCTGGACGACGGCAGACGAAAAGGAACCGGAAGAGTCGTTGGAGTCGGAGAAGCATAGGCGGCTGGGGGAGCAAGCCATGGCCGAAGAAGGTGGTGCATCGGTGCCGGGGCAGCCGCCGACGAGGAGAAGAGGGGCACCGTCGCTGAGGAGGCGGTGGCGTGGGGAGGGCTCGCCCTCTCACTACGAGGACCTAATAGCGATAGGATTTGGTTAACCATTTGTGTTTTGGATTCCAACCTATTGAACCATTTTTTGTAAAAAGACAAATATGTTAACCATTAGGTTGTTAGGGTTATAATGGTTAACCGTTGGTTATTAAGGTTCGAACCACATCGAAAAATTATGCAACTATGGAAAATACTCGCAGAGCTCGGCTTGCAGACTCGAATACTAGCTTGGAAAAAAAGTGTCATGATATTAACTGAAAATCTAGCAATATACAAACACATTTAAAAGACCTAGTAGTAGTATTGAGTTTCTCCTTAGAAGAAACAAAATTGTCCATTTTTTTTATTAAAAAGCTGGACAGAGATCAGATGCAGAGGACACGAAACCCCTGCCACCAAATCGAAAGATAACGTGAACATATCTGAGTGGACGCGGTGATCGGTGAAGCGCGTCAGTCGCGCTTGCGCTTTCCGAGCAGGTGCAGCTAGTCAGTCCAACCCCTATACAATTGCTTCTTGAGTCAGTCGAGTGTGCCAAACGCCACAAAGACTGAGAACCAACCGCGCGTCCCCGACACCTGCAAAGCTCCGAGCTATCCACCGGGCCTGCCCAACGCCGGCGAGCATGGAGCCCTCCCCCTCCGCGGCGACCTCCTCCTACCCTGTCGCGCGAGAACCACCACCGCGGCCACCGCCGCAGACGGCCCAGCTGGGCCAGGGCCCGGCTCAGCCCGGGTGGAAGAGCTGGGCGCTCTGGGTTTTCCTCTCGGTCCTCATCACGAGCGGCTTCGCGTGGGGCGTCTACCGTGCGCGCCACAACCCGCGGAACCTCGCGTTCGTCATCACCACCTACTACCTCCTCGCGGTGCTCTACTGCTGCCTCGCGAAGCTGGACGCCCTGCGCCGCGACGACCCGGCAAGGCGGCGGGTCAGGCTCGCCGTGTGGGCGGTCTCCGTGGCGATGGCCAGCACGATCGCGTGGCGCTTCGCCGACTCCATGCCCTACCTGGCGCTGAAGATCGCCGTGTGGGTGCTCACGGCCGTCGCTATTGTCCTCGCCTACTACTTCTTCTTTGCCCGCGGTGCCGACGGCGCCGGAAGGCGACCGGAGGTTGCTCTCCACGAGGTGTCCCCGGAGCAGAGGGTCTGAACCACTAGTAGGTGGAAGTAGGCGTTGTTTATTTCTTTATTTTTGTAATACTACTAAAAGATTGTTTTCGGTGAGCTGCTCTGCTGTTGCCCGTTCACACCAAAAGCAATGACCAATGCGGTGTCTTTCCTGTCAAGTTTGACTCATGATTATTTTTTCATTTAGTAAGAAAAACAGACAATGATACTGTTTCCGATTATCGCCATTTTGCTCAAAGAAAATCTTACAAGACCTAGTCTATTTTCTCATCCAGCTAGACCCACTTCAAAATAAGCCACGTGCCACCACATATCTCCAACCCCTCTGTTTTCTTTCCCAATTCATCCTAGAGCATCTCTAGCGGATACATATCTAGACCGTAAAAGTGTGTCCGAGATGTTATTTTTTTGATCAGACTAGAACTGCATATCGGTTCAGCCAGGAAATAATATCGAGTACTCGAAATTGGCCCACATGTTGCTATACCGATGGTATGGAGGACGATCTAAAGTTCCATTCTAGGAACAACACTAGTGCTTCCCCAGCTCCACCGTCGTAATCCTACTATTCCTCCATCTCCGCTTCCCCACCTCCATTGGCGTAAAATCCTGGCCGTAATGCATGGCGCATGCGATAATAGCTTGAAGAATAGGAACATTTTAGGATTGATTTGTAAAATATGATTTGCGATTGCATGCATTTGAAAGTGTGAAAACTTCAAACTTTCGTTTTGAGAAGATACAAGAGATTGAATTTCAACTCTAAGGTTGAATTTTGACTTAGGTCATCACTAAGATTTGAATTTAAATTTCAAAATGAACTTGTATTTTCAAATTTTATGAATTTAAAATTAAGAAGATATGCCCTAGAGGCAAATAATAAATGGTGTTTCTTATCATATCTCAATTAGTTCATAATAGTTTTATACCATGCTATAACTGTATCAAGTGAAAATATTGATACATGTGTAGTATTAAACAAACCAAGTTCCCAATAGCCTCTATACAACTAGTTCATTGAGCAACTCCTCATCAAGATTTCCGGATCATTGGGTTTATGCTAATTGATAATGAAGTCATATCATTGATGAAATATGTGATGGACCCAACATAAGTATCACAACACGATCAAGTTATATAGTTCATCGTTGCAATAATTAGGAAACGAAGTGACCTTCTCCTTAGTCATGAGATCATATCTAATCACTATCACCCGAGGCTAGGCTGTTTTAACTCCATCAATCGTCAAACCGTAAAAAAGTGATCATAAAGGTGTCTATCAACTATTCCAGAGGGTTATGTTGAGACATATGCATCAAGATCAAGATTTGTTCTCCCAAGTGATATGAACATACACTAGACCCACTCGGTGAGATTGTATCCAAGAAGCTTCAGTGAATGACTAAGTCATGAGGATATGATATCATGTGAACGAGATAAGTAGACTTGTTGGTAATGATTTTGAACAAAGTATGTTGATACCGATGATCAGATCTCGGACGAGTTATGTATCAAAGTAACAAAATGAATTGGACTCAGCGTTTATGGTTCAAACCACAAGACATTGTGGAATGCACAGGGGTCATTACGAGTATCCCGATCCCAGTGATGATCATTGATATGAGAGGTATCTCAATCATGTCTGTGATGTTGCCGAACTGTATGGTAACATACTTAAGGGTTCTTCAACGCTTATAAATTGTTTTGAAACCATTGGGATCACTAGTAAAAAAAGAGAAACCGGATGGGTTCAGGGTAAAGTCCAAATAAGTTCGTAATGACCGAAAAGGTGTTTTAGATCATGAGAAAATATTAAATATGTTTTAATATTAATTATTGGAATTAATGTTAAAAAATATTAAAAATGATTTTTGGGCATAACCTCCCTAATGGGCCACTTCCCGGAGGGAAGGGACCATATTGGGGGAGTCGCCTTAGGCCACCCGCCCGGTCAACCATGGTCGCGCGCGGGGTGGAGTGGGGCCCACCCGACTGGTCCCTCCTCCTTTAGTCCCACATTGCCAGCTGAGGTTCCCTCCCCTTCTCTTATATAAAGAGGGGTCCGGGGAGAGGGATAATACACACAAAAATTTGAGAAATTCCTAAGGCATTTTCCATTCGGATTTTCCCCTTCTCTCGCTGACATGGGTATACCCTACAGGTACTTGAGCTTGATATATATGGCCTAAATACGTACAGGCCCACGGTGTCGCCAAGGCCCAAATGAAGGACTCGAGTAACCTATGGACTCTCGATTGCTTGAAGAACAAGAAGAAGCTAAAGATAGAAAGTTTGAAGGGGCAAACCCTAACTTGTAACCGACTCGACCTGCTACCCGAGACCTAGCCTACCTATATAAAGGTTAGGAGGAGGCGGCGAGGAGGACACACACAACCCTAGTTTTCACAACCCTCGCCAGATTGCATCTGCGCACCATTGTAATCCTTGATTCCTCTGATAATTCCACGAGCAGACAAGCAGGAGTAGGGACCTCTACGAGGCCTGAACCTGGGTAAATCCTTGAGTCCCCTGTGTGCTTATTTGCTAGCCGATAGATGTCTCCAGCGCTCCCTCCTTCTCCAAAACCCAAGTCCATAACAATGGGCATTGATGAGTTAAACCCTCGTCAATTGGCGCCGTCTATGGGAATTGGGAGTGCTGATGTTGCGGCTTCTTCGGCCCCATCAACCGCGATCTACAACTCTGCAATAGCGGAGATCTGCCAGCTCTTCGGTGCGTTCGACTTCACCGTCCACACGCCGGCCACTCGCCCGGCCTTCGAATCCGTGGGCGACGGAATTAGTCTGGCGATAGGGAGCTTCTGCTTCCAAGTTGGTCAGATGGGCACGCTTCGCATGCCTGATCAGCTGACGGCACCGTCGATTGCCCCAGCATCATGGTTCCCTCCATCGATCAGCACCCTCAGTGAGCTCAACGCCCCGACAACAGTCGAGAACACGGTCAGCGACAGCAGTCGCGACTCCGATCTAAGCGATCTGGCCACTGAAGATGGAACCTACGGTTCCGGATCTGAGAGTTGTGGAAGCAACAGCTTCCCCAATCACTTCATGTGCGCCGTCATCAACGCAGGCGATAGATCTGCCAACCGCGACAACGGTGGCAATCGCGGCAACGGAACCGACCCGCCTAACAGCGGCAACGGTGGCAACGGTGGCAATCGCACCCCCATCGACAATGGAGGAGCAGTCGAACCTCCAACCATATTAAACAAGCAAACCGGCGAACGTGTCGTGATCAGGCTCAATGAGCAAGAATGGGCTCGTTGCAGCGAGGCCCTACGAGGTGATCCTTTACCCTTCGAATCCCTGCAAGAACTGCTGATGGGTTACCACTGGCTTCTGAAGGAAGAATTCAAGTGCCAAGTACAAACAATCACGCAACTCGAGGCGCGCAAAAAGGCAGCAGACGAGTCGAGCCTTCGCCGTGCTGGGCTCTCCTCCCATGGAGGATCCTCCTCAAAGGGCAACGAGTACCTCGCCAAGAAGAGGCAATCTCGAATGGCCCATCTCACCGAGCAAGAACGCATAGAAGCTGCAAAGGTCCTCGACTTCAGCTCTATGACAGTCGACACATGGGGAAACATGGTCCCCAAGACACCGCAGGCTGCGGTGACAGCGGCCACCATGTACCTCCTTAACAACCATCCGCCGGCTGGAGATCCCCGAGCCGCCATGCACCGATCTACGATCGCAGGCTTGAAACTAATCGAGGCCGCCCTCGACAAGGATCCAACACCAGAGCCGAAAAAGGGCAAAGCGCTACTCCTCGCCCTCGTCCAGCGACGACAGTCACGACCTGTCTCGACGCCGCCGCTCACGGCGACACGATCGCGGCTATGATGCGCGCGACGACCTCACGAAGCGCAAGATTGACAAATCCAGGGCGCGACGTGCTTGGTCGACTGACCCGGAAGAGGAAGACGTGGAGCTCTGTGGTGCCAGATGCTTCAGCAGATCCATTAGGCAGAAGCGCATGCCTAAGGGGTTCAAACTCCCGTCGGAGAACCCGAAGTTTGACGGCCTACAGGACCCAAAAATCTGGCTGGAAGACCACATCTCCTCCGTCAGTCTCCATGGAGGCAGTCGAAGCACGGCCATGCAATGCTTGCAGCTACAGCTGCAGGGCGCCGCCCGAGCATGGCTCAACAACCTCCCACGCGGATCCATTCGCAGTTGGGATGAGCTGGTTTACAACTTCATGCGCAACTTTAAGGGCACATACAAGCGGCCCGCATCAATCGAAGAGCTGAGATGCTGCCAGCAAAGATCTGGCGAATCGCTGCGCTCCTACATCCAAAGATGGTCCATCATCAAGAACTCCGCAAAAAACATCTCGAAGGATCGCGCGATTGATGCATTCAACGGTGGCGTCCGCTGTCTAGAACTCAGGGAGGAGCTGGGCCGCTCAAAGCCCAAGACCATCGACCACCTGATGGAGATCGTGAATCGGTGGGCCGATGGAGAAGATTCGGTGAAGAATCGCGTTCACTCTGACGAGGAGGCGGAACTCGAGCGCAGACGCAATCGCCGAGGCAAGCGTCGCATGCGCATCTATGATGACCGCGACGACGTCAACATGGTCGCGACTGGCTACGCTGAAAGACGCGACGATAACCGCAACAGCAGATACCGTAGCGGCGGATATCGCGACTCCAGGAAAACCACGCAAGTATGGCAACGCCGCACTCGCGACGAGGCACTCGCGACCTCCATTAAGGACAAACTGTCTGGGCCATGTACGGTACACTTCTACATCGACAAGCATGATGGAAAGAAGAAGTCCAGCCACCTCCTCAAGGATTGCCGCGAGTTCCTCAAGCTACATGAGGGATTTGTTCAGATGAACCGCAACATAGTCGAAAGAGGCTACGGAGCCGCTCTAGGTGCCGTGGCACATGGCGCTCTGCCACCACCACCTGGGCCACCCCCGAATGCAGTTGCGTCGGACCAGCACCATGGAGGCGAACCGTACCCACGAGCCATGGGTACCATGATGATCCAAAAGGGACGACCCTCGAATCGGGTGCAGAAGGCCATCACTCGCCAAGTCAACCTGGCCACACACTCGCCACCATCTACTACTGAGTACCTCAGCGGAAGCGAGTCCTGCATCACCTTCGACAAACGCGACCATCCGCCTCAAGTACCCCGTCCAGGCCATTGCCCCCTCGTACTCGAGGCGCAAATCAGAGGTTTCGACATGAGCCGCGTCTTCATGGATGGTGGGAGCGGCATTAACCTTATATTCGCGAGTACCTTGCGAGCAATGAGGATCCCTCTAACTTGTCTGGAGGCCTCGGACACAACATTTCACGGCATCGTCCCAGGGAAAGGCATATACCCCCTGGGCAAAATCAACCTCGACGTCATCTTCGGCATGCCTAAGAACTTCCGGCGCGAGCGCATCGACTTTGAGGTCGTCGACTGGCCCTCACAGTACCACTGCATCCTCGGGCGCGTCGCGTTCGCTAGGTTCATGGCAGTGGCACACTACGCCTACCTGCAGATGAAAATGCCAGGTCCTAATGGCGTCATCACGATCAGCAGGAGCCGAGATCCGGCGATTCTGACGAATTTAACAGAATTTCCCAGTCCTTCGGCATGCAGGAAGAACTCGCAAGGCTGAAAGAGTCGACAGACAACAGTCTGCCCCTCCTGAGCCGGCCAAGCTCGCCCGATCTATCCTTCGACTCATCGGTGCACACAAAGAAAGTGCAGGTCCACCCATCGGATCCTGCCAAGACGGCCCTCATCGCCAACAACTTGAGTCCTGCATAGGAACTCGCGCTCGTCGAATTCCTCCGTGAGCACTGGGAAATTTTTGCCTGGTGTCCTGCGGACATGCCAGGAGTTCCCAGGGAATTCGCCAAGCACGCACTCAACGTCAACCCCGATGCAAGGCCAGTCAAGCAAACAATTCGGTGATTGTCTGAGCCACGAGCGCAGGCAGTTGGAATGGAGATCAACAGACTCCTCGACGCCAAGTTCATACGTGAGATCAAGGAAAGCACTTGGCTCGCCAACACGGTGCTGGTACCAAAAAAGGACACAGATATCCTGTGGATGTGCGTCGACTTCACCTCTTTGAATAAGCACTGCCCAAAGGATCACTTCCTGTTGCCACGCATCGACCAGATCATCGACTCCACCGCAGGATGTGAGTGCCTCTGCTTCCTCGATGCCTACTCAGGCTACAATCAGATTCTAATGAAGGAGGAAGACCAGGAGAAAACAGCGTTTACAACGCCCTTTGGTGTGTTCTGCTACAACACAATGCTCTTCGGGCTAAAGAACGCGGGAGCCACCTACCAGCGGTGCATGCAGGCTTGCCTAAAGGAACAACTGGGTCGCAATATTCAAGTCTATGTCGACGACATAGTAATCAAGACCAAGGAAGAAGCCTCCCTAATCGACGATTTGCGCAAAACCTTTGCCAACCTCGACCGCTACCAGATCAAGCTCAATCCGGACAAATGCGCCTTCGGCGTGCCATCTGGGAAACTACTCGGGTACCTCATCTCCGCGAGGGGAATCGAGGCAAACCCGAAGAAAATAAAAGCCATACTGGCCATGGAGAAGCCGAAAAACATAAGGGGTGTTCAGCAGCGGCCCTCAGTCGATTCATCAGTCAGATGGGTGAAAAGGCGCTGCCCTTCTACCAACTCCTCTGCAAAGCTAAAAAGTTTGAGTGGACCAATGAAGCGCAGGAAGCATTCGAAGAAACCTCAAGCGCCTTCTATCCACCTCGCCAGTACTAGTGACCCCACGGGAAAGGGAACCACTGTTGCTATATATCTCCGCCACCAACCAGGTGGTCAGCACAGTGCTCGTCGTCGAGCGAGCCGAGGAAAACAAGGTCCATGGGGTACAACGACCAGTATACTACCTCAGTGAGGTCCTCATGCCAACAAAACAGCGGTACCCGCACTACCAGAAGCTGGCGTACGGTGTCTTCATGACCGCCCGGCGACTGCGCCATTACTTCCTGGAACACCCAATCGTGGTGGTCAACGACGCCCCGTTGGGACATATCCTCAATAACCCCGATGCCACGGGACGAGTCGCGCTTTGGGGAATAGAATTGTCTCCATGAGACATCACATACGAAAAGCGCGACGCAATCAAGTCGCAAGTTCTCCCTTACTTCCTCGTGCACTAGATGGAGAACCAGCTCCCGGACAAACCAGATATGTCCTACCTCTGGACAATGCACTTCGATGGGTCCAAGCGGAAGGACGGAGTAGGCGCATGTGTCATACTAACATCACCTCAAGGGGACAAGTTGAAGTATACCCTGCGAATGCAGTTCACAGCCTCCAACAACGAGGCTAAATATGAGGCCCTGCTGCACGGGATGAGGATGGCAAAAGCCTGCGGCGCCAAGCGGCTCATCATATACGGCGACTCCAAGCTGGTCGTCAACCAAACAATGCATGAGTGCGACGCACTGAATGACAACATGATGGCGTACCGCGACCTCTACGACACACTCGAAGGAGACTTCGACAGTTGCGAGCTACGACACGAGGTCGCGAAAGCAATGAAGAGGCGGATGCACTCGCCAACATAGGCTCTACCTGCGCCCCCATACCACCCGGGGTATTTCTCGAGCACATCTGCAAACGCTCCATTAAGCCAAAGGCCGCAGAGAAGAAAACAAGCGCAACAACAGAGTTGGGGGCTACGCCGCCCAATGAGTCAATGGCACTCGATGACTTGGAGTTGGACACGGGACTCGAGGGACCAATGAGCGTTATGATGATTGAGCAATCCTGGACGCAACCGTACATCACGTACCTCCTCGGCAAAAGGCTCCCAGACGATCCGACGGATGCACGGCACATCGCGCGGCGATCCAAGGCATTCGCTGTTATCAACGGCGAACTGTATAAACGCAGCATCACAGGAGTACTCCAGTGATGCGTCTCCACGGCCGATGGAAGGGATGTTCTCCTTGACATCCATGAGGGGACCTGCGGGCACCACGTCGGCAGTCGTGCCCTCGTCACCAAAGCTCTACGAGCTGGATTCTATTGGCCTACAGCCATGCGCGATGCCAAGGACATCGTCCAAAAATGCAATGCTTGCCAACGATTCGCGGACAAGCCGCACGCACCGGGCGTAGAGTTCCGGCCAATTCCATTGGCCTGGCCCTTCGCGCAATGGGGACTCGACATGGTTGGCAAACTCCCAAGATCCTCACGAGGAGGCTATGTCTACCTCTTGGTCGCAGTCGACAAATTCACCAAGTGGATTGAGGCCATGCCAGTGACCAACTAATCAGGACACAACACAGTTAAGTTCTTCGAATCTATCGTCTACCGCTTCGGAGTGCCGCACAACATCATCACCGACAATGGGACGAACTTCACATCCAAAGAGTTCCAAGAATTCTGCGAGAATCTGGGGATCAACATCAGCTACGCCTCTATAGCACATCCACAGACCAACAGTCAGGTGGAAAAAGCAAACGGGCTCGTCTACGGCGGCATCAAGAAGCGACTCCTCCGGCCACTCGAACAGGCCGCGGGTTGCTGGCCACACGAACTGCAATCCGTCCTCTGGAGCCTACGCACAACTCCAAACAGTGCCACGGGCTACACACCATTCTTTATGGTGCACGGGGCCGAGGCAGTGCTACTCGCCGAGGTACGGTACAAGGCGCCGCGCGTGGTCGCTTACAGCGAACAAGAGTCATCCCTCGCACTTGAAGACTCCATCGACCTCCTTGATGAGGCAAGAGAAATCGCCGTGAAAAGATCAACGATCTACCAGCAGAACCTGCGCAACTACCACAGTAGGAGGCTACGCCCCAGATCCTTCGTTGAAGGCGACCTGGTCCTGCGATTGAAGCAGCAGGGACATCTCAAGCTCGAGTCCCCCTGGGAAGGACCATACGTGATTACCGAAGTAATCCCAGGTGGCGCCTATCGCCTTCAAGATTTAGAGACAGGAGTCGCATACTCCAACACCTGGAACGTCGCACAGTTGCGACGCTTCTACCCTTAGTCGTTTTTTACTTTTGCATCGCAAAATAAGGCACTCAGCCAAGGCTACTTAGCCACACAATGTACTTCGTACCGTCCTTCGAATAAATAAAGCTAAGTGTCCCAAAACTCTGTGTTCTCCTTTATTTTCTCCAATTTATCTACTCGGGGGCTGCGCCACCCTATATACATCTGTTCTACGAACCAAAAATGTGATATCCTGAGTAGTTGGCACATCAATCGAAACCCTTGACACAACATCAACCTAGCTGCAACGCACCTGATAGGTTGACAAGGGACTGAGATAAGAGCATGGACAGGCTAACGAAAAGGACTCGCATAGTGCAACACACTTCATGCTCACAAAGCTCTTTTACATATTCAACAATAAATTATATACAACATTTATATGAACTTTACAACACGAGTACACTTATGTGCAGGATACAAACTAAGCTACTACTGCAACAAGAGAACATTGGTTTGTTCCTCAAAGAAGTCGACGATCTCTTCTGCTGGGCGATCCACATCCTGGTAGTGCGGCACCATATTCCAAGCAGAACCTGCTGGTGGCGCAGCGCAGCGCCAATTGCATAACATCTACGTCAGGCCTATGCAGTCGCACCAGCGACAGAGCGGCCTTGGCACCAGCCACCAACTGTTGCCTCACACACTCGTGAATCGAAGGAGTAACATCCAGCGGAAACATCGTTCGACAAATGTTCTTCAAGCATGACTGCGACTTCTTCAAGAAGTGCAGCACTCGCGACGCATGATCCTGCAGGGTCGCCAGCGCAATCGCACGATCATGATCTACCCAGAAGTATCCAATATCTTGAAGTTGCTCCTGGGTGAGATCATGCATACGAATGGCAATTCTATCCCTTCTCATCCTGCGGATGACGCACGCTGACAACTACACGAAGCAGCAACAATAGCATAAGTACAACGCACCATCGCGAGTGACAACAAGGAAAAGATAAGAGCAAGCAAACTAACACTTGAATTGGTCACCCAGCTGCGTCACCTCGCCAAGCAGATACTGCTCTCGGGCAGCGGCTTTCTCCGCCTTCGACTTCCATACATCCGCGTTACCGCGGAGCATAGGCAACTCACGCTCCAGCTTCTTCACGCGGTCACGCAGTCGCGAAAGCAGCGATAACTCATCTACCCTGGAGCGCGGCGGTGCCAAAGTATCATCAAGAGGCGGCGAGTCCTGAGTTTCCCTCAAAGGATCACTCGATGTACCCTACCACAAGCCAAGATAGAAACAAAATAAGACGACCAAATCAACACAAAGACAAAAGATTCAAGTGCATTCAACACTAGATACACTCGCCAGCAGGCATGTTCTTAACAAAAGGACATAAACTAGTTAACTATTACAAAGCTACTAAGGAGTGATTGGCTTCTTCGACTTCGACGGCTTCATCGAGTCTGTGGCAGTGTCGATGCGCGACTTTCCCGCCCCACGATGCGCAGCTTTTGCCGCCTTCTTGGCGCGTTGCAGCTCCTCAGAATACTTCGCAACCGTGTTTATCACCTGCGGCCCATATTTACCACAGGCAGTCGCGAAAGGAGCAAAGACTACCTGCTGGCCATCCGCGCTAACAGGCATCGCCTTCGACACCGCGGCAGGATCAATCACGACTCCGTGGGCCTGCACCATGGCAAGTGACATGGACGCGCCAGCCGCGCGGAGTGAGTTCTTGAAGCTGGAGGGAACACCCCCGGCGAAAGACTCCACCAGCTCGCCCATGTTCTCGATTAGCTCAGCCTTGGGCATCAGCTCCTCCTGGAGGCGACTGAGAACGCCCTTGGCCTTGGAGAGCGTATCTTGAACGGCGATGTTGCGGTCCTCGACTGCCGAAAGCGCACCCGCCAAAGCGTCGTTGCGACGGAGGGCCTGAGGATCGAAGCTCAAACCGTTGGCATCTGCACACAAACCAACACATGAATATCAAACATCAATGCCAACGGCAAAACAACAAACAGAGAACGACAATGATATCCAAACAAGGTACCTGAGAGGGCTTTGGCAATCGAGAAAAGTTGTTCTTCGAACAACTTCTCCCTGGACGCCATGGAAGCACGAAGATCCTCTTCGCGCCTTTGCGCCTCGTCACGCGCCGTGATTGCCTCATCGCGACCCTTCACAGCCGCGACAAGAGTTTTCTCCATGGTGGCAACGTCGCGCAGGAGGACATTATAGTTCAGCTACACAGCAAAAAGGTTTGACTATCAGTCGACTATATCAAAGGAGAAGAAGAAGAAGAAGTGCAGGACACTCACTCTCAACCACGCGATGACGCGTCTCCAGCATCGCATGCTGGCGGCCCATCGCAAGCACTTGCCCCGCCAAGTGCGTGGCTTCCTTAACAAGGAGCTATCGCACAACAAAGGATCAGCAGAAGTCATAGATACCATCGACTGCAACACGAAAAGAAGAAAATCTACACTTAAATGATCCTCCAATGACTCCAAAGTTGTCTGTTGTACCGTCATCCGGGCAACCATTCGATGCTCCCCTTCATGTGGAGAGCTAGAAGAGTTGTGCCTGGAGTGGGCCGCCAATGGAGGGGAAGGAGCGCGCTCGACCTCTTTCTTGGCCCTTGAGGTCATGACTCCTGATTCTTTCAAGAATTGGACGTCGCCAGAAGATGACGACGCCTCTTGGCTGCAAGTCAAAATCCACATCAAGAAAGGGCAAACCCAGAGACGAGCCAAACAAGGGAAAATCCAGAGAAGTGCAAGCAAATTAGAAAACTTACCGATCAAACTTGTCAAAGTCAAAAGTGGGCTCCCCCGACTCTGACGAGGACTCCTTGGACAATCGCATCTTCTTGCGAGAGGATGGTGCCACGACGCTCACATGAATGGCAGGGATCGGCGACTCCGCACCTACACCTGCACCTTCCGGAGTCGAAGGAGACGACGCATCGGAATCCTCGATGCACGAACGCTTGTGAGTATCCAGACTACCGGACTTGGGGGCTTCCTCCTCCACATCAGATGGGACGGCCGACTTTGACTCGTCCTCTTCCAAGGCTTCCCGAGGAATAATCCCCTCAGGAAGAGGGGGCATACAAGGCGACACCGCCCAATCCTGCATACAGACAATAAAATTAGCACAAAGACAGGAAACAACAGAGAAGCAATCAACAAACTAAGCTACTGCGTAGCACAACTATACCTCGGGAGGAGGATTAACACCATCAAATGGAGGAACTACTGGCTCACTGGGGAGCACATCCTTGACGGTACACTTGGTGACCAGCCGAACCCTTTTGTCCACCTCACTCGCGGACATGCCATGGCGAACCACTGAGTGGCATCATCGCCGACTCCACTGAAACATGGGGTGGACTCTGGCCTGCAAGGGCTGGACGCGATGGCGCAGCCAGGTGCGAATGAGGGCGCAACCTCCCTCCTCTTTGCCGATGCGATTCTCGAGGTCGCAGACACGCTCATACAGCACATCTGTCTCCGCGGACTCGCCAGGCATGATGACATTTTTCCAAGAGCGCCTCCTCATACACGGCGTCGCCAGATCGAAAGGCGCGAGTCTGAAGTGCTCCCCGTCAGCCTTCTCATTGCGGATGTAGAACCACTTGTCCCTCCACCCTTAGACGGACGCTGTGAGCTTGATGTCGAAGTAGGTGGCGGATGGGTCGACGTGAATTCCGCAACCACCTACATCGTACACTAAGGAGCCAGAAGCAGATTGGCGCTTCAACTTGAAGAGGCGCTTGAAGAGGCCGAAGTGCGGCTCGATTCCGAGCCAGCACTCGCAGAGGGTGATGAAGCAAGAGATATGGAGGATAGAGTTCGGGGACAGCTGATGGAGCTGAAGCCCGTAGAAACAAAGGAGGCCCCTAAAAAAGGGGTGAAGGGGCAAGGAGAGACCACGAATGATGAAGGCCAAAAACATCACTCGAAAACCAGCGGGAGGAGAAGGAATTGTCTCACCGCCGGGGGCAGCGCTACAGATCGTCGGACAGCACTCCATCTTGGCGAAGAAGACGGAGATCCGATGACTTGATGATGGAGGGACGTCACACGCCACTCGTGACGCGGGTGCCCGTGCCTTTCTTCTTCCCGCCGACGGTGGTGCTGGTGCTCGCAGCGGCGGAGCTGCCTTTCTTCTTCGATGCAGCAGCGGTGGCCCCGGAATCGGTCATAGCACCTCCCTTCTTATTCCCCATTGCGCCGAAGGAAATAGCTCGGAAACGAGTGGAGCTGGTCCAGCGTCGTGGAAGAAACGAGCGCAGAGAAAGCAGAGGAGTAGCGGCAATGGAAATGGAAGCAAAGGATGAATGAGGGCAGATGAGAAATTACCGTCGTAGCACCGCTACTTAACCCCCGGAAGATGCAATCCAACGGCTCAGAAAAACCCTACTAGACGCGTGGCAAACATCGTGCTGGACACATGGAGGAGTGGAAGCGTGAACCGTCCCTCCACTGCTCCCATTACGCGCGGAAATCGAGGAGGCGCAGTTAAAATAAAAGATTACGCACGCCCATTCAAATCAAAGTCAGAGAGTAGGACCCACTGCTCGTCACGTCCCGTCAAACTCGCTCACACGAGCAACTGAGGTCATGAAATCGTCAGCACTGACGTCATCAAAGCTATGCAGCAGAAGACTTCGACTACTTTAGTCCTTGCTCGAGTCTTCGACTCCACCAAGCACTCGGGGGCTACTCCCATAGGGAGCGCTAGTCGCGCACCCTATGATTTTTTCTCTTCTTTTTACAGGACACATGGACAATCACAGGCAAACCCAACCACTCGAAATACGGTTCGACTATGGACATGGGTTACTCCCATAGGGAGCGCCGGAAACAAATTTGACTGAAACAAGCAAACAAAAGACGACAGCAGTCGCAAAAAGTTCTTTAGTCCCTGCCTGAGTCTTCGACTCAACCATGCACTCGGGGGCTACTCCCATAGGGAGCGCTGGTCGCGCACCCTATGATTATTTGTACTAAGTACTGTGTGTTGATAACATCCACACTCGAAGTTTATGGTGACACCGCCTCATTTCCCTACAAAGAGACTGCGTCTCCTGGGTCACCCGAATCGTCTCCGCGATGATAAAATTTCGGATGCCGCGCTTACAGCATGAAGGTAAGACCTGAATAAGGCCTGGCAACGCATTTGCTGCGCACTACCAGAAATATATCCATGCCTACAGGTACGATGAATATGCCTTGGCGGACGTGTCAAGTGCTCACACCCATATAACTGGAATTCGACTCCTGTAAGACCTCCGCGGCTTGAGTCGAATTACGCCAGCACTTTTCCGGATTCGAGTCCAGGGACTCGAGTTCGAGTAGATTGCGTTGTTTCACCCTAAGGTGGTTAACTGATACCGATACATCGGATAAATCAGGCATGCACATCAACAATCCCTATGACACAAACAAAGCAGTCGAAAATATACCCATTCATGCACTCGAAAGACTTCAAAAAGTCCCTAGTCGAATCTGCGATTCCACTGGACACTCGGGGGCTACTGACATGGGTATACCCTACAGGTACTCGAGCTTGGTATATACGGCCTAAATACGTAAAGGCCCACGGTGTCGCCAAGGCCCAAATGAAGGACTCGAGTAACCTACGGACTCTCGATTGCTTGAAGAACAAGAAGAAGCTAAAGATAGAAAGTTTCAAGGGGAAAACCCTAACTTGTAACCGACTCGACCTGCTACCCGATACCTAGCCTACCTATATAAAGGTTAGGAGGGGGTGGCGAGGAGGACACACACAACCCTAGTTTTCACAACCCTCGCCAGATTGCATCTGCGTACCATTGTAATTCTCGATTCCTCTGATAATTCCACGAGCAGACAAGCAGGAGTAGGGACCTCTACGAGGCCTGAACCTGGGTAAATCCTTGAGTCCTCTGTGTGCTTGTTTGCTAGCCGATAGATGTCTCCAGCGCTCCCTCCTTCTCCAAAACCCAAGTCCATAACAATGGGAATTGATGAGTTAAACCCTCGTCACTCGCTCTCTCTTGTTGGATCGCGTGCTTGTTGTTCCTAGAAGAACTGTGTGTGGGATATGACACCACTCCGGTATGCCGTCGTGCTGCTTGATCCAGTTCTAAAAGGTCTACTGCCGCATACCAACTAGATTAGGGAGAACGGGAGTCATTGGAGGACACCGGACAGCGAGACCGCATGAAAGAACATTTCATGGTTTCCCATGTTTTGGGTGTTAGATAACAATACCGTGGAGTTTTGTCCATGTGTGCTAAGTGTGCAGGGAAGTGTTTTTGGTGTTTGGGGGCCGGATTATCCGCCCCCATCAAGGGCCGGATAATCTGGCCTGACTCTCTTGGCAAAGGCTGGCATGGCACGAGTCTCAGACTGGGGGCGAATTTTCTTCCCCTATCGGATAATCTGGCCCTCACCTTGGGTCGGATAATCCGGCCCCCAAGAAAAGTGCAAAGGCTAGCATGGCGCGACTCTTAGACTGGGGGCAGATTATCCCTCGGATAGTCCGAGGCTGGGGCGGAGTTTTCCTCGGGCAATCCGGCCCTCACTTAGGCTGGATAATCCGGGCCCAAAAAGCTCCAATGGCTCCATCTAGACAGGGGGTATAAAAGCCACATCTTCCCTCTTGTCTGCCTTCTTGATTCATTCGAAAAAGAACAGACATATTGCAAAAGCTCTCTCCCGAGATCTCCCACTTCAACCACCTGAAGGCTTCGATCTTTGGGGGAATTGAAGGAGGAGACATCATTCATCGTCATCATGAATCAAGCGCTTCAACTCCTCTCCATTCACTTGGAGAATCCTCGATCTAGTATTCTCGTTGATATCTAGATCTTGTGTTTTGTTATTGATAACTATTGTTCTTGTGGCAGCTTGTTGTCAATACGGGAGCCTCCAATTCGGTTGTGGAGTTGTGCCCCGCTAGTTGTGTAAAGGCGCTGGTTCCCGCCTCGAAGTGTTCCTATAGTGGAAAGGTGGATTAGGCCTTTGGTGGCGAGATCCATCGGTGAACAGGGTGAGGCTTATTGTGGCGTGGTGGTCTTAGTACCGCCCACCCCTCCAACATAGATGTACTTCCCTTAACAAGGAAGGAACTGCGGTAAAACAAATCCCGTGTCTCCGCGTGCTCCACTATGGTTTCCTCGTTCCTCTATCTTAATCGCCTTTACTTCGCTAGTAGTTAGGTTTGCAT
The DNA here is from genome assembly GCA_023614405.1 of Avena insularis. Taxonomy (NCBI): domain Eukaryota; kingdom Viridiplantae; phylum Streptophyta; class Magnoliopsida; order Poales; family Poaceae; genus Avena; species Avena insularis. The sequence goes on along the minus strand of CM042693.1, from coordinate 418,566,561 downwards.
ATAGGGAAATTCTACATAGTAGTATATCTAGAGAATTTACCTTTTGTGTCAAGCCTAAAATTGAAAAGGCATTAAAATTTGAAGTAGGACCTATTCACCCCCCCCCCCCTCTAGGTGCCCATATGATCCATTTCAATTGGTATCAGAGCCTCGGCTCTTTATTCAGGCTTAACCGCCTAAGAGAAGTATAGGTACTAAGGAGAATGGGAGTGAAGCTGTGGATAAGGTCACAATGGATGACCTCAAGACGTTGGAAACAACCTTGTTGAAATCCTTTGGGAACAAGATGGAAGAGATGCAGCAAATGATTGCTCGTTTCACCACATCTACAGCTCCACCTCCATCCTCCTCTGAGTCCACCACTCCTCTTTCTAAGGATAAGGCTCATGCCAAATCTAAGGAAGATGAGATGGTGGGTGAGAAAAACAATGGTTCCGCTTCCAAGAAGGGAAGTGGTAAGGAAGATTATAGTGAGGTCTCTCACTTATATTCTCCCGGCCCACCTATCCCTCATCCTCATATAAACAATAGGGGTGATCCACCCAAGCTTACTACATTCTCATTTAATCAATGGCAATTCTTAATGAAATCTCATGTTTGTAGTTCATTAGTTGAGCTCTGGAGGATCATTGAAGATGGTCTTCATATTGGAGACCCTACCAAGTTGACTAGAAGAGAAGTTGTGGATAGTCAATTGAGTGCAACGGCTCTCCACATGATTCAGCTCGGAGTGGGTCCCAAGGACATGCCCCACATTGAGCACTTCAACACCGCCAAAGAAGCTTGGGATGCTCTCACCGACCTATTCATTGGAAATGAAAGCATGAGAAGGAATAGGTACGATGCTCTTAGTAATGAAGCTGAAGGATTCTACATGTTGGATGGTGAGGACCATGAAGACATGTATAGAAGGCTCAAGAGCATTGCAACAACATTTAGAAAGCATGGAGCCACTCACATTGACGATGCCTGGATCAAAAGGAAATATGTGAGTGCCCTCATGCCATTTGAGCCAACAGACTTGAAGAGTTTGCAAGGTAGACACAACTACCACCAAATGACTTTCAATGAAGTCATGCAAGAAATGGTGGCCTTCAAAGTTGCCGCCAAGAACGCCGAAGATGCCCGTGCTCGGGCTATTGGAATGCAAAAAAGGAGTTAATGTGGCTCTAAAAGCAAATGTTGTTGAGCAAGATGAGGATGAAAGAGGATACGATGTTGTCTCCATGGGCTGTCCCGAGGAAGTCAAGCATGCTCATGGTGAGTACATGGCTTTCTATGCAAGGAATTTTTGGAAGGATCCAGCCAAGGCCAAGTCTGAACTCGAGCGCGAGAATGGGTCAAATGGAAGAAGAGAGAATGGCCCAAAACCGAGAACATGCTACAATTGTGGAGATAGGTTGCACTTTGTGGCTGAATGTCCATATCAAAGTAGAGAACACAATGGTGGCAGGCTTAGCCTTAAAGAAGGGTCCAAGGCACCTCGAAATAAGCCATTTATTAAAAAGAATGGTCCTTACACGAAGCAACCCAAGATTGTCTTGGTGGCACAAGAAGAATATTCCTCTGCAAGTGAAGACGAAGAGGATGAAGATAGTTCTCGAGAGGTGGCTGCTATAGCCACCACATTGATACATTGCAAATGTATCTATAATTTTTGATGTTCCATGCTTGGTTTTATCCACTTTCTTGTGTTTTGTCCACACTTTGGAGTAGTTTTCATATGATTTCTTGAACCAACCTATTAACAAGATCCACAGTGCCAGTTGCCTGTTTTCTGCTGTTTATGGTTCCAGGAAGTTAGAAAATGAATATTCTCGGAATTAGACGGGACAAAAGCCAAAGTTACTATTTTCCTGGAAGACTCACTGAGCCAGAAGGAGAGTCGGAGAGGGGCCATAGGGTGGCCACACACACCCCCTTGGCGCGGGCTAGCCTAGGCCACGCCAGGGCATGGTGTGGGCCCCCTGGCTGGCCACCGACCTTGCCTCCTTCGCCTATAAGAGCCTCCCGATACCAAAACCCTAGATAGTCAATCAGAAATCCACGAAAAGTTCCACAGCGTCGCCGCCACCGAAGGGGAGATTCGGGGAACAGAAAGTCTCTGTTCCGGCACCCTGCCGACACGGGGAAGTACCCTCGGATCCATATCCATCGATCTCCACCACCATCTCCATCACCGTTGCTGATTCCCATGATAAGGAGGGAGTAGTTCTCTCTCGAGGCTAAGGGTTCTACCGGTAGCTATGTGTTCATCTCTCTCTCTATGCATGATCATGTTGTGATCATGAGCTTGTAATCTATAGATCTACCTTGCTACTCAAGTGCTTTAATAGATCTCTGCTCTCCCCATGTGTGTGAAAGTGACAGCGTGCACACGATAGTGGCACTTAGACTAGAGATTACAAATACTTGTTATGAGTTATATTTGGAGTTGGATGTCTTTATGAAATTGTGGTGTTTGTTGGAACCATCTAGTACTCAAGGTGACAGTGTGGGGTTTTCTAGATGGGAAATACTTACTTTGAGGTGTGATGTTATAGTCCTACCAACGATTAGAGTGTCCAACCGGAGAGTAGTTTAGCGTAGTATCATGAAGATGATATATTTATATAAGAGTGTTCTCTAGTGAAAGTATGATCCCTAGTCCTTGTTCCTAAGCATTGATACACCGTTTGCAATTAGATCTGTTACATGTTTGCTTGCTTTCGTCTTTATTTCAGTTTGCCTTTAGTCTCTTCCACGCCATCAAAGTATTTTCTATCACCGTTACCACTTATAATTATCCATACCACTTGTATCTCACTATCTCTTCGCCGAACTAGTGCACCTATACACCTGACAAGTGTATTGGGTGTGTTGGGAACACAAGAGACTTCTTGTATCTTGATTGCAGGGTTGCTTGAGAGGGAATACCTTTGACCACTTCCTCCCCGAGTTCGATAAACCTTGGGTGATCCACTTAAGGGAAAACTTGCTGATGTTCTACAAACCTCTGCACTTGGAGGCCCAACAACTGTCTACAAGAATAGAAGTGCGTAGACATCAAGCTATTTTCTGGCGCCGTTGCCGGGGAGGTAAGGTAAAAGGTATTCACACTGGAGGATTAAAGAAGAAGAACCTCCCACGGCAAACGCCTATTTTCTGGCGCCGTTGCCGGGGAGGTAAGGTAAAAGGTACTCACATCCACCGGTGTGAGTGCTCGAAGTTATTTCCTTTAGATTCTGCAATTTTTTCTTTTTGTTTCTTGTTTTCACTAGTTAGGCTTAATGGAAAACAACAACAAAATTAGAGAGCTTTATAGTATTTATCTTGAGTTAGGACATGAAGTGTTTCAAGAGAAAATTAAAAAACCTATGGAACTTTATTTGCATGCTAATAGCAATGTTATTAGTATGAATTCTTTGAACACCTTTATTGCTAATGCTATGGAAAAGTCTAAGCTTGGGGAAGCTTGTTTTTATGAAGATGATCTTTTTAGTCCCCCAAGCATGGAGGAGAAAATTTACTTTGATGATACTATACCTCCAATATATGATGATTACAATGATGAATATGATATTTTCAGTCCACCTACTATTGGGGAGAAAATTAATGACTATAATATGCCTCCTATATTTGATGACTATGGTGATGAGAATAATAATGATAGCTATTTTGTTGAATTTGCTCCCACCATAATTAATAAGAATGACTATGCTTATGTGGAGAGTAATAATCATTTTATGTATATGGCTCATGATAAGAATGTTTTATGTGATAGTTATATTGTTAATTTTATTCATGTTGCTACGAAAATTTATTATGAGAGAGGGAAACATGGTCTTATGTATCTCAATAATATTAAGTTTCCCCTCTTTATGTTGAAAGTCTTGAAGTTGCACTTGTTTTGCTTTACTATGCTTGTTACTTTGTGCTTTCATGACTTGTTTCTTTACAATATTCCTATGCATAGGAAGTGGGTTAGACTTAAATGTGTTTTGAATTTGCTTCTTGATGTTCTCTTTTACTTCAATTCATATTTCCTATGTGAGCATCTTCTCAAACTATCATGCCTAACTTAAAGGCATTAAAGAAAAGTACTTATTGGGAGATAACCAAAAGTTTTAGATGAGTCTTGGAAGTTATTACGTCAGTAATAACCGCTCCTTATCCTTTTTATTTTCTTTTTGTGCCAAGAGTAACCTCTAATGGGAGAGAAGTAATGATTGGGAAAGTTGCTGTCCTGAAACAGATTTTTGTTCTTCACCGTAAAAATTCGTGTAAAATCTCTGTACGTCCTTTTGAGGCGTGAATTTTTGTGCTTCTGCCCCAGGTTGTTATCTAACTTTCGTTAGTTCAACACTTTTCGATTTGAGCAACAGAAGGTCTTCAAAAAAATTCGTCTTTACCTGTTGGTCTGTTTTGACAGATTTCTGCCATTATTTAGGTCTTCGAAAAATTCGTCTTTACCTGCTGGTCTGTTTTGACAGATTTCTGCCATTATTTGCATTTGCTTCTTGTTGATTCCTTTTTGAGTTCTTTTTGGGGAATTGAGCTTTTTGAGGGAAGTGCTACAGTAGTTTGTGTTTTAACGGAAGTTTTATTGGTGTTGAAACTGAACCCAAAGACTTATTATCTTGAGTGCACTAATGTTGCTAATAAAGATTGTGTGAAGTTTTGTATGAAGGAAAAATTTCAGGTGTATGGAAGGAATGAGTAATGAGATGAAGGATAGACTAAAGCTCAAGATTGGGGATGCCACGCGTGTCACCCCAATAAATACCCAATAAGTACAAGCGTCAAAGCTTGGGGATGCCCAAGGCATCCCCTTCTTCATCAATAAAAATCTCAGGTTTCTTCCAAACACTTCATTTTTATTGTTTCATGCACAGTTGTGTTGTTCTTGGAGCGTCTTCTTTTTCGTTTTCGTTTTGGTTTTTAGTTTGCTTTGTTTGCTTAGTTTGCTGAATAAATTGGTTGGACCCCCCTCTTTCATACATTGGTTTTCAAATAGTTTGGTTTGGTTTGGAAAAGAGTAGGAAAGTTCATTGCTTAAGTGGTAAAGAGAGCTTGTTTTTTACTGTGGCCTATGCTTTGTCATGCCATGCTTGATATTGTTTTGGCTTTATGCTTAGTATTCTTTGTTGTAGCATGACTTGTTATAAACAATTGAGATTGCTTAATGTGCCTTGGAAGAATCATGCGTTGTTTTAGCATATTAAAGCATAGTATTGTGGTATTCTCCTTTGATGCTTTATTTGGGTTGACTTGGCACATGCTCACACCATGTTATGACTATCCCAAGTCACCATAGCCTTGATGATCCTTTGGTTTTCAACTTGTAGTATCACTTTATGCTTTGATCAATGATGTTTTGTCGCTCTGCAAGATTATGGCCATTATTGCTCTCTTAGTTTGTCGCTCCTAGTCTTTTGCTAGCCTCCACAACCAAGTATGAGTTCCACTCATGCATCCAACTCCCTAAACCAAGTTATTCCAAAGAGTCCACCATACCTACCTATTAGCTTATGCTATTCCAAGTATATTCATGTTTTTGTTTACCTTCCAAATTAAACTTGTTATGAGAAAACTAGTGATTAAAGCTCTCACGAACTTGATGGCTCACTTTACTTTTCTTGCCCTTAATAAACTTGAACCATTGTGCCGTCTATGTTGTATATGCTTGCACTTATTTGTTGGGGATTAGCAGAACCATGCTGTCATGGGGAACGCTTTCAACATTGCACTTGGTACTTTGTACCTAGTTGATATCATGCTCTTTTGTATATGGATGTCGTCAGTGTGAAATGAAAGGGGAGCTTGTAAGTCCATGGAGTTATGTATATGTGTTAGAGAAACGCCTGGGCCGCTGGTCTAATCCATGCTGACATGGTGGAAACCTGCACTGTAACCATAATGAGCTGTCTATGAAGCATTCTTCTTATAAAAAAAGAGTCCTATATTGAGAAAAAAGAGAAAAAAAAGAGATTATGAAAAGAGGAAAGAGAGAAAAAAAGCACCATATTCCCATGGTAAATAAGAAGATTGCTGAGATGCTCATTGTCAGCTTGCCTTGTCATTATGATATGGGGATTCTTCCGTATCATCGGGCAAGGGGTACCCCGTTGGCGGTTCTGTATGATACACATGTACTTACGATGACAATAACTTACCGGTGACTAAACTTGAGTAGCATGAGGAGCGGCCCTCGTATACAAGGGACATGAGATTTCTAACTTATACTTCGTCAAGCATGTACACCATAGTTTGTTCACTTTAACCTTAATCACTTCAAGATGCTTATGATAGGGGCAATGAGAGCTGAAAGCTATAAGTACCATGATTTTTGGAAGCTCTTTATGAGACTTGAATCCCTACTTCCTTTTATGAAGGCCTTTCTTCCACTATATATATTGAGTCTCCACCTTCTATCTTTATGCACTTACTTTGAGAGCATAGTGGCCATTCTTAGTTCTATGTGCATTGTCCCAAGACTAGTTGATTGATGCATAACTTGATGTTGCTTGTTTTAAACTATTTGTATCTAGTCACTCTTATGAACTTTGAAGGTGTCCTATGCATCTATATTTGCTACTCTATGAGGGACAAGCTGAATACTATTATGCTATGTTTTCTTTATGTGAAACAAACAAACGTCTTGCAAAGCATTGTTATTCATGAATCTTTTGTTTGTGCCATTTCATGTTACAAAATAGTTTCTTTGTCTTATTGCTAGAACTTTGTCTTTCATGTTATGATTGAAGTACTATGATCCCAGCTTTGAATGATTTACAAATACTTTGATCAAGTTTATGATGGTGCATGTCACCTCAAAAATTATTCTTTCTTTTTATCACTTACCTACTCGAGGACGAGCAGGAGTTAAGCTTGGGGATGTTGATACATTGCAAATGTATCTATAATTTTTGATGTTCCATGCTTGGTTTTATCCACTTTCTTGTTTTTTGTCCACACTTCGGAGTACTTTTCATATGATTTCTTGGACTAACCTATTAACAAGAGCCACAGTGCCAGTTGCTTGTTTTCTGCTGTTTTTGGTTCCCGGAAGTCAGAAAATGAATATTCTCGGAATTGGACGGGACAAAAGCCAAAGTTACTATTTTCCTGGAAGACTCACGAAGCCAGAAGGAGAGTCGGAGAGGGGCCATAGGGTGGCCACACCCCCCTTAGCACAGGCTAGCCTAGGCCACGCCAGGGCATGGTGTGGGCCCCCTGGCTGGCCACCAACCTTGCCTCCTTCGCCTATAAGAGCCTCCCGATACCAAAACCCTAGATAGTCTATCAGAAATCCACGAAAAGTTCCACAGTGCCGCCACCGAAGGGGAGATTTGGGGGACAGAAAGTCTTTGTTCCGGCACCCTGCCGGGACGGGGAAGTGCCCCTGGAGCCATCTCCATCGATCTCCACCACCATCTCCATCACCGTTGCTGATTCCCATGATGAGGAGGGAGCAGTTCTCTCTCAAGGCTAAGGTTTCTACCGGTAGCTATGTGTTCATCTCTCTATCTATGCATGATCATGTTGTGATCATGAGCTTGTAATCTATAGATCTACCTTGCTACTCAAGTGCTTTAATAGATCTCTGTTCTCTCCATGTGTGTGAAAGTGACAGCGTGCACACGATGGTGGCACTTAGACTAGAGATTACAAATACTTTTTATGAGTTATATTTGGAGTTGGATGTCTTTATGAAATTATTGTGTTTGTTGGAACCATCTAGTACTCAAGGTGACAGTGTGGGGTTTTCTAGATTGGAAAGACTTACTTTGAGGTGTGCTGTTATAGCCCTACCAACGATTAGAGTGTCCAACCGGAGAGTAGTTCAGCATAGTATCATGAAGATGATATATTTATATGAGAGTGTTCACTAGTGAAAGTATGATCCCTAGGCCTTGTTCCTAAGCATTGATACACCGTTTGCAATTAGATCTGTTACATGTTTGCTTGCTTCCATCTTTATTTCAGTTTGCCTTTGGTCTCTTCCACGCCATCAAAGTATTTTCTAGCACTATTACCACTTATAATTATCCATACCACTTGTATTTCACTATCTCTTCGTCGAACTAGTGCACCTATACACATGACAAGTGTATTGAGTGTGTTGGGGACACAAGAGACTTCTTGTATCTTGATTGCAGGGTTGCTTGAGAGGGAATACCTTTGACCACTTCCTCCCCGAGTTCGATAAACCTTGGGTGATCCACTTAAGGGAAAACTTGCTGATGTTCTACAAACCTCTGCACTTGGAGGCCTGAATAGAAGTGCGTAGACATCACACATCTACCCCGTCATCACTCTTTGACTCTCCAAACGAAAATGTCATCAACAACAACGTCACTTGCCTTATGGCAAGAGGGTCAGAGGGCTATGCTTCCGATGGGTCTAAATGGGTACTCGATAGCGGGTGCACTATTCATATGACCGGAAGCAAGGAGATCATCTCGAAGATGCGGCCAAACCATGATTATATAACCATCTCCTATGGAGACAAGTCAAAATTTGAGGTATTTGGTCTTGGTAAAGTTGTGGTTGCTCATGATATCTCTCTCGTGGACATCATGCTTGTTGAGACCCTCGATTACAATTTACTTTCTGTTCGTTCCCTTGGTAAGATGGGCTTTGCAGTTTTCATTGATGGTGATTTGGTGGTACTCTTGTGGAGCAATTCTCTAAAGGTCGCTTTCGTTGGATATGTCGAAAATGACCTATATGTGGTGGACTTTTCGGGGAAAACCACTACAGGCCCAATGTGTCTCTTCGGAAAGGCCGACGTGGGATGTCTATGGCATCGCTGACTAGCCCACGTCAATATGAGAACTTTGCAAAGTCTCCACAAGGGTGGCCACATCCTTGGACTAAAAGAAAATGTTTCCTTTACCAAAGATCGTGTTTGCAGGGCTTGTGTTGAAGGAAAAATCCATGACTCTCCCCATCGACGGAAGACCATCATCTCTTCATCGAGGATTTTGGAGCTCCTTCATGTGGATCTCTTTGGTCCTGCATCTCATGCAAGCCTCGGTGGGAAGAAATATTGCCTCGTAATTATTGATGATTATTCAAGATATACATGGGTCTATTTCTTCAAGTTGAAGAGCAAGACTCAACAAACGGTCATTGATTTCGCCAACGAGGTTCAACGTCAACACAATCTCCCAATTTTGGCAATTAGAAGCGATAACAGCGTCGAGTTCAAGAACTACACTCTGAATGAATTCCTAAGTGAAGAGGGGATAAGACATCAATATTCCGCTGCGTACACCCCTCAACAAAATGGTGTTGCCGAGAGGAAGAACCGGACCTTAATGGATATGGCAAGATCTATGCTAGTCGAAGTTAAGTCTCCTTATAACTTCTAGGCTGAAGCAATCTCTACCGCTTGCCACTCATCCAACCGGCTCTATCTCCGCAAAATCTTGGACAAGACTCCTTATTAAATACTTACCGATACAAGCCAAACATCTCCTACTTCCGGGTATTTGGTTGTAAGTGTTTCTTTCTCATCAAAGGAGTTCGTTTATCTAAATTCAAGTCTAAGGCTTTAGAAGGCATTTTTGTTGGTTATGGTGCCGAATCCCACACTTATAGAGTCTACAATAAACTCTCCGGAACTGTTGTAGAATCTTGTAGTGTGGTATTCGAGGAAAATGATGGCTCCCGTGCGGGGCAAGTTGATGTTTGTGATGCAGATGTTGAAATACCCCAAGATGCCATAAGAAGAATGGGTGTGGGATTCTTCCGCCCCATTGAGGAACCCCTTGTGGCGGATCGGGAAGGATAATGCTCTACTCAAGTAGAGCCCTCATCGACACAAGCTCAACCTGCTCCAACTGCTGGAGAAACTTCTACACCAACCCCACAAAATGCTGAAGATCAAAATGCTCCTGAAAGCTCCAGGCCGGATTATTCGGTGGACATTGGATTATCCGGGCAACCCTCCTCAATTGGCAAAAGTGATCAAAATGCTGAAGATTCTACAGCAAGCTCCAGGCCACATTTTCCGGCTGACCCCAGATTATCCGGCCCCTCTCCAGTTCGTGCTAGGACCACTCAAGACTATGAAGGTGCATCAAGTACTCCCAGGCCGGATTATCCGGCCCAACCCTCGTCTGGATTATCCGGCCCTAAAAATCCTAAAGAGCAGCAACCTCCTGTTACGGCTGTTGATCAACATCAAGGGCAAGATTCATCATCTCCTATTCCTACCAATCAAGCTGAAGATCAACGCCAAGCCAAATATTCCAACAAAGACTCAAATGATGAAGTTATTCCCCCAAGAGACAACAAGCTAATTGAACTTCATCGCAAAGCTCGTGCAGATAGGAACCTTGAATTAAGGGGTCACACTCTTGACAAAGTTGTAGGTGATCTCCGACGGAGGGTATCCACAAGAAGGGAGCTGGAAAGTTTCGGTGAGCATCAAGCTCACATCTCGATGGTGGAACCCAAGAAGGTGTTTGAAGCTCTTGAAGATCCAGACTGGGTTGTTGCTATGCATGAAGAATTGAATAACTTTGAATGCAACAAGGTTTGGAAATTAGTAGAGAAGCCCAAGGATTGCCGCAATGTTATTGGCACAAAGTGGATATTTAAAAATAAGCAAGATGAAAATGGCATTGTTGTAAGGAACAAGGTAAGACTCGTGGAACAAGTCTATTCCCAAGTTGAGGGCATCGACTTCGGGGAGAATTATGCTCTAGTGGCTCGTCTTGAGTCCATCTGTATCCTCCTTGCTTATGCTGCTCATAATAATTTTAAATTACAGCAAATGGACGTTAAGAGTGCTTTTCTTAATGGTCCTCTACATGAGTTGGTATATGTAAAGCAACCCCCGGAATTTGAGGATCCTAACTTTATAAACCATGTCTACAAACTCGATAAGGCACTCTATGGCCCTAAACAAGCCCCACGCGCGTGGTATGAGCACCTTAAAGAGCTTTTGCTAGACCGTGACTTCGAAGTTGGGAAAATCGATCCCACTCTTTTTACTAAGAAGGTTAAGGGGGAGCTCTTTGTATGCCAACTATATGTAGACGACATTATCTTTGGCTCTACTAATAAAGCTTTTAATGATGAATTTTCAAAGCTTATGCCTGACAGGTTTGAGATGTCTATGATGGGGGAATTATGGTTCTTTCTTGGATTTGAGATCAAACAACTGAGAGAAGGAACCTTCATAAATCAAGCAAAATACATCCAATACATGCTCAAGAGATTCAAGATGACGAATCTTAATGGCGTCGCCACACCGATGCAAACAAAATGTCACCTTGAACTTAATCCCCATAGTAAAGATGTGGACCAAAAGGTATACCGGTCTATGATCGGCTCTCTACCCTACCTCTGCGCATCTAGACCCGATATTGTGTTGAGTATAGGTGTGTGTGCAAGGTATCAAGCAGCTCCTAAAGAAAGCCACTTAGTGGCGGTCAAGAGGATCTTCCGATATTTGGTTCATTCCCCTAATTTTGGTCTATGGTATCCCAAGGGCTCCAATTTCTCTCTATGTGGCTATACTGATTCAGATTGGGCTGGTGATAAGGATGATCAGAAATCAACCTCTAGAGTTTGTCAATTCTTGGGAAGGTCTTTAGTATGTTGGTCTTCTAAAAAGCAGAATTGTATATCTCTTTCCACTGCTGAAGCTGAATATGTGGCTACTTCTAGTGCATGTACTCAATTATTATGGATGAGGCAAACTTTAAAGGAATACGATGTCAATTGTGACAAAGTGCCTCTTTTATGCGATAATGAAAGTGCAATCAAAATTGCGAACAATCCGGTGCAACATACAAGGACGAAGCATATTGAGATTCGGAATCATTTTATTCGGGACCATGTAGCTCGAGGTGATATTGATCTATCTTTTGTGAACATGAAGAACCAACTTGCTGATATTTTCACGAAGCCACTTGATGAAGCAAGGTTTTGTTTCTTGAGGAATGAGCTAAATATCATTGATTCAAGGAGCTTGTCTTGATTACCCATGCACTCATCCTTACATCTCGTACTTATTTGGTCTAGGTGTGGGCATGGATATAGGGGGAGTGTGGTCCTAATTGATTGGGCTAACCCTCCCCCCATAATGCCGAAAGCAAGTCAATCATTTCTCTTAATATCATCTTGTGATATGTGAGCCTATTGATGAGTATTGGTCATGAACCCAAGATATATCTTCGCGGTGTCATACCATGCACTCCAACAATGTGGCCTCGGCCACCGCCCTCTTCCATGAGAAGAGTTGGTTTTATGTGGATCTTATTGGTTGTTTTTGTTCATCTCGTGTTCTTATGGAAATCACACTCAATTTTGGCCTTTAGTTGATTTGATTCTTGCAATATTGAGTGTGTAGTACCATCTCAGTTTGGTTCTCTAATCCCAAGCCTCTTCCTACCCCTAAGCCATCTCATCTAGCACACAAGTCCTTTGTTCATCTTGTCGGGGTTTTGTTTGGGGACGCGTGGGCCTGAATCTGGGGGGTTTTGCCTATGGTCCAATGAAATAGACTTGTACCTTCTTGTGTGTATTTGTAATCAAATGCAAATTTTATTATGCACACATTGAGGGGGAGTCTTTTTCATTCCTTAAATATTGTTGTTATGAGAGCTATCTTGCAAATCCTAGTATTGTCATCTAACACCAAAAAGGGGGAGATTGAAAGAACATTTCATGGTTTCCCGTGTTTTGGGTGTTAGATAACAATACCGTGGAGTTTTTCTCATGTGTGCTAAGTGTGCAGGGAAGTGTTTTTGGTGTTTGGGGGCCGGATTATCCGCCCCTATCAAGGGCCGGATAATCCGGCCTGACCCTCTTGGCAAAGGCTAGCATGGCGCGAGTCTTAGACTGCGGGCGGATTTCCCCCCGAACAATCCGAAGTGGGGCAGATTTTCTTCCCCTACCGGATAATCCGACCCTCACTTTGGGCCGGATAATCCGGCCTCCAGGAAAAGTGCAAAGGCTGGCATGACACGACTCTCACACTGGGGGCGGATTATCCCCGGGATAGTCTGAGGCTGGGGCGGAGTTTTCCCTGGGCCGGATAATCCGACCCCAAAAAGCTCCAACGGCTCCATCTAGATAGGGGGTATAAAAGCCATGTCTCCCCCCTGTCTGCCTTCTTGATTCATTCAAAAAAGAACAGACTTGTTGCAAAATCTCTCTCCCGAGATCTCCCTCTTCAACCACCTGAAGGCTTCGATCTTTGGGGGAATTGAAGAAGGATACATCATTCATCATCATCATCATCACGAATCAAGCGCTTCAACTCCTCTCCATTCACTTGGAGAATCCCCGATCTAGTATTCTCGTTGATATCTAGATCTTGTGTTTTGTTATTGATAACTATTGTTCTTATGGTAGCTTGTTGTCAATACTGGAGCCTCCAATTCGGTTGTGGAGTTGTGCACCGCTAGTTGTGTAAAGGCGCCGGTTCCCGTCTCGAAGGGTTCCTATAGTGGAAATGTGGATCAGGCCTTTGGTGGCGAGATCCATCAGAGAACAGGGTGAGGCCTATTGTGGCGTGGTGGTCTTAGTACCGCCCACCCCTCCAACGCAGATGTACTTCCCTTAACAAGGAAGGAACTGCGGTAAAACAAATCCTGTGTCTCCGCGTGCTCCACTACGGTTTCCTTGTTCCTCTATCTTAATCGCCTTTACTCGCTAGTAGTTAGGTTTGCATATAGGGAAATTCTACATAGTAGTATATCTAGAGAATTTACCTTTTGTGTCAAGCCTAAAATTGAAAAAGCATTAAAATTTGAAGTAGCACCTATTCACCCCCCCCCCTCTAGGTGCCCATACGATCCATTTCACCACAGAGGTGCTTCCACTTGTGGCACCTGGATGTCATGCAAGGAGCAACACGACCTTGAGGTCGTCTATGAGTACGACTACATCGCCCACGTTTCTCATGAAACGTTAAACACTTTCGGTCTACAAGGGTATATCACCAAAGCTCTCTCATTACTGCATAAACTCATAGATAGATATTGGCATTGGTGCGCTAGTTAGAAAAATTATTGTTTTCTGCTACGAACCCCTTCAATGGTATCAGAGCCGATTCAGTGGTATCAGAGCTGGTCTATGTGTATTTATGCTAGTACGGGTAGAACACATGTTGAATGTGGCCATTGATCCTATAGTTGTTACCCTCTCATGTGTTATTCTTTATATTATGACACTGTGTGGTGAAGCGGACTGGACCGACCTTATGCGTAAGCTTACGCAAGACTGGTTCCGCACTCGACATATGGCGTGTACCATATAAGTGGCTAGAGGGTGTCTCTATCTCTCTTATAGTAGTTGATATGATATTTGCAACGGTGGGCCTCGAATGGGGTATAGTAGAGACAACTATTTTATCAATGTTGTGGTTGAAGTTCGTAGGTATGAAACAGTTCTATCACGAAAGCCCTAGCAGCAACATAAAACATGCAAAAGATAAAGTAGAGGCGTCTAATTTATTTTGCAGGAGGGCACATGTGATGTGATATGGTCATAATCGTGATCAAGGTAAAGTTGCTTATTTTGTGTTGCTAAGTAGTATTGATAGCCATCACGATGGACGGACAACTAAAGGCGTCGTGGACTTGGCATCACTATGGTACGCAAGATGGGAGATCATGCCAAGGCACTCGATGGATATCATGGTGTGCTTTGAATGACCATATCATGTCACACATATAACTACATGTGATGTTTGTGATTATGCATATTATTTACTTGCTAGTATTAGATACTGATAACCCCCAAGTGTAGGGGATCACCGTAGTACAATTTGATAAGTATTTGAGTGTCGAACCCACGAGGAGCTAAAGGTAAACTATTTATTCCCTAAAGCCCTATAACCCTCTTATATGGCCTTCTATGCAAAGCTAGGATCTAAGTGTGTGTTTTGTTTTGGTACTAGGTAGAAAATAAATAAAGTATGTGTTAGTGGAAACTACAAATAAACTAGTGCAAGTTAAATTGATCTAATGAAGTGGAGTGGAGTGGTGGCAAGTTTTCTCAAGTAGCAAGTTCTTCAAGTAGCAAGTTTCTCTAAGGGAGTAAATGTTTAGGAAATTGTTATTTCATTCGTTTGTTTGGTTGTTTATTGTTTCTTCCATGACGGAGCCTTAATTAGGTGCAGCAAAATAAATGTGCATACACAACTCTTATGATGGATCCTAAGGCCATGTTACTGAGCAAACATAGGAATTATTAAGACATAATTGTCCTACCATAGCTATAAACTCTAGGGTCCCCGATATATGTCCCCCCTAATGTAACTTTATGGATTGGACCACAGTTTTCTGTCCTCCATGGTCCTCCCCACGCCGTTACACTACGGTGATCACATTACATGTATTCCCCAACATATGCATGCACTCATATATTCTACAAGAATATAATCATAAAAGATAACAACACTGTGTGCAACCAATAAACAAACTATTTCACTTTTTCCATAACAATTCACTACTCAAACAAAGACATGGAGACACAATAGACCAAGGGAAAATAATATATTGCTTCACACATCATGTTTTCCAAGAGATTATAGTATGGATATGGAGAGGATCTTGATGTAGGTGTTGATGATGAACACGTCGGAGGGGGTGGAGCCCTCCGGAGGCGATTCCGGTGGTGTTCCCCCCTTCGATCTTTTCTGGCGACTCTCTGTTTCTGTTTTTTTTATCTCTGCCTCCGTATGTGTTGAGGATCGCCAAAAGGGGGTATATATAGTAGGTTTTAGGTCAATACAAGTCGTTTGGCAAAAACATCGATGGCATCGGAGACTCAAGGGAGGAATGAGCATACCAGCCGCGACCGGGGGGTGGGCCGCGGCTGTTGTGCCTGTTCCCTCCTCGGTCTTCTTTTCTCGCAGATCTTTAGCCCATTGTTCCTCATTCTTATAAATGCTAGGTCCCGTGAAGTTTCTGGTCAATTGGACGTCGTTTGGGTACCTGAAAGTCAAAAACATTGAAATATGGGTTTTCTTCCTCGGCAAGGTTAATTTCAAAGCAATATGGGAAGTGTGAATTATTCCCAATAATCATTATAAAACATGAATATAACCCATATATGATGCAAATATGTTGGAATATCAAGTAATAAAGTGCAAAGTTCATGTATGCATTTTACATGCATCAAGCTATACTCGTCCTCGAGTATGAAGGTTATGAAAATAACATGGACTTTGTACTTTAATACTATTTTGGATATCAAAATTGATTACTATTTCTACACAAAATCAAATGATTCATTCTTCAAAGGAATAGCAATATGCAAGATAGATAATGAAGTGATATCTCATATACAATGAAAGGATGATCAATAGTAATTCACAAAGTGTAACATAGAAGAAAGAGCTATGGACCAAATGAATGCAAAATGCAAAAGCAAAAGTAAATTAAAAACATCCTATAGTGGTCATAGAGTTTTCTTCTAAATTCTGAATATTAAAGTGGACACTTTGGAAAGATAGATAATAAGCAGAGATTAATAATGAATAAGTTTCATATAGCTTCCAAACGCTTCCTCTTATGATTATGTTTGAACTATGGTATTCATTAGCTTTGAGCTCTCATTGCCGCCTATCATTAGCATCTTGAATGGTTAAGGTTAATGTGATGGCAGGTATGAGGTATATGCTTGACAAAATATGAGTTGAATGCCTCATGCCCCTTGAATACGAGTACCTAAACCATATTCTACTCAACTTAGGTCCCAAATAAGTTCTTGTCATTGTAAGCATACATGTATCATTGAGAACACCAATGGGATACCTCTTGTCCCATTATATAGGAGGTTTCCCATATCAAAACAACAAGACAAACAAACAATGAGCATCTCAGCAATTCTTTTTATTTACTATGGCATAACTTTTTATTGAAGATGCTTCATAGAATGCTCACTATGGGTTGCTGTAAATTTCCACCATAAATGATGCATGGCTTGGGTTAGTGGCCCAGGCGTTTCTCTAACACATATACAAACTCCATGAGCTTACAAGTTTCCAACTTATTTCACACTAATAAGCATCCATAACAAAATAACATGATATCAACTAAATATAAATAAGTGCAATGTTGAAAACATGCCCCATGAAAACATGGTTGTGCTAACTCCCAACCCATAATTTGACGAGTACATAGCCTCATAAGATAATCACAATGGTTCAAGTTTATTATGTGCAGGAAAATAAAATGTGTCATCGAGTTCATGAGAGCTTTACTAACTAACTTTATCATAGCAAACACAATCATAAGCATAATTTGGAAGCTAGATAAAACAATAAAGCATGATAAATATACATGGAATAGCAATTATGCTAATAGGTAGGTATGGTGGACACTCTGGAAAAACTTGGTTCAAAGCAAGTTGGATAAACAAGTTTTAACTTGTTGGGTTTATTTTTGGGTTAGCAAGAGGGAGAAAGTTGACCATCTACATGCATGCATTAGAGTCCATAGTTCTAACTAATCCATATCAAACAATGTAAACTTATATCAAGCATCAAAACATGAATAAAAGATAGCTCTACATAACTCACTTGCAAATTAATATTCATTCAAAGCATATGAATCATGCAACTATATGTATCCTTTTTGAATCAACTTCAACATCCCTATTCTAACTCTTTCATAGCATCCAACTTAATTTATTTCTACAGAAAGTATATATTGATAATGGTCTTGGCAACATGAATAAAATGAAATAAAAACTAAAAAGAAAGGAAGTAAGATCGTGATGAAGTCCAGCAGGTCCATCACCAGTTAGTCCAACACCGCAAAGTAGCAGTGCATCCGTGATCGCACACACGTCTGGTCCTCCGATAACCTCTGTGTTCTCGCTCCAGTGATGCAGCGGAAGAAGCAACTTGTTTCAGACAAAGCCACCGGGAACATGTATCTCGCTAACCCGAGACCATGGGGAACTAAACTAGAGGGGAGAGAGATCCTTCACGAGGAGGTGTGAGAGTGCAGGAGGAGGGGAGCTCCTTTTATAGGAGGAGGGGGCAGCCCCCAAGGGGCCATGCGCATGGCATGGTGGTTCCCCCACCTCTCACTCCATAATGGCGAGTGGAGCTTCCACTAAGCCCACTCCCATTAAAACCAACTCCACTCACTTTGCATTAATTTTTCACCAAATTTAATGCAGGCTCTCATTAAATAAGAACTATTTTTATTTCTTTTATTTAGAATTTTGTTAATTACTTTAATTAACAAACATTCACATAAAAACCCCTACAACATTTCAATATCACATGCGGGCCCTATTTGATGGACTGATGTGTGCACCTACCCGGAGCTCGATGGCAACTGAGTTGAGTGGTGGAGGTCTCTACCAGGGTGCCACAGTGAGCTGCGAGGACGGCATCCCTCACTGGCGCTGGAGGTGGCTTGGATTGGGACGGTCAGCAAGCTCATGGATAGTGGATGGCGGAGCTAGCCCTACATGGGTTTCAAGGGATCCCAGCTCATGGGAACCCATCCCCTGGTCATGGTGTGACTAGGGTGTTGGATCCAGTTAAAGGGCCTAGATCTAGCGTCTGCCTAACAGTCCCGCTCTTGTGGGTCTGCATGCTTGATCGGCGGATGCATTCTACCCGTTAAGCCCCCGATGTCCGAGGCTGGTTGGCTGACCCGAACATCCCTCTTCTGCCCCGGTGGATTGCTGTCGTGGCGGCTGTCGTATCACGGGCGGGAGATCTTGGATTCCGGGGAGGTGGCCTCGGGAGGTGGACTACACGGGCGACTCTACAGCGAGCGACATGGCGATGGTGATGGACTCTTTTTCTCTCTCTTCGGTCATGTGGATGGCGAGGAGCGGAAGGTGGGGGATCTTGGTGTTGGCAATGCTTCGGTGGTGGAAGCTCCTAGATCGTGTGTCGGTGGCCTAACTCGGGGTCAGCGGGCGGCCCGAGTGGGAGTGGTGCGAAGGTTTTTCCAGGCGAAAGCTCAGCGCTTCGGCGCCAATAGCGGCGATGCCTGTGGGTGTCGTAACCCTCGCGGGGGCATTGTTGTGGCTACCTTCTTCACGCTAGGGCTCCGGGTGAAAACCCTTGAACGTCACAGGCTCGACGGCGGCGGCGCGGTGCATCTTTACCTTCTTGGGGGCATCGTCGCGGAGATCCGGATCTACTCGGTCTTGTTTTGGTATCTTCGATGGCAAGTTTCGTTCACCGTGTTTTTCTTTTGTTTATCTTGATCTACTTTGTAAGGGGTCTCCCCATCACCTTTTATCGGTTTGGCCGTTGTGGCTCTATTTATAAAGTGGGGGCGAAAGTCTATTTCGAGGATCAGGGTGGGGAGAATTCGGACGAGGAAGACGGAGCGAATGGATCAGCGGGAGGCCTACACGCAGGGCCGGCCCTGGGGGGGACCCACGGGGCAGCCGCCCCGGGCCCAAAAAAAATAGGGGCCCAGAAAAATATAAGCATAGTAATATACATCTAAAAAAAATTAAGCCACATGAAATAATAGAACATGGACGATCCTGGAGTACGATCGACATCGACTCCCGGAGTCCCGGCCTCCCGCGGTCCCGCCTCCCGGTCCCACATAGGTGATAGGTCGCGTTGCGTACTTGCGTTGATCGAGGCAAGGCTGACTCGGTTTCGGTTCGCTTCGACGCGGCGACGCCTCGACTCCTGCCTTTTTCTTTGCGTGCCGCGTGCGATTCCTTTGCAGTCGCCGACTCACCTCACAGTCTCGATCGACGATCGCTTTGCAGCCGCCGAATCGCCTCATGGTCGTCCCGTCTTCCTGGCTAGCCGCCTGGCCTGCGCTACGCGGGCGCGGTTTCCCCAAGCAGCTGTGCGGCAAGTGCCCTCCCCTGTCTGGATCGGATCGTCGAACGGCCGAAGCAGCCGAGCCGAGCAGGACGCAATTCGCGATCAGCCGATCACGCACGCGAAGGATGTTGCTTGTCTGCCTCCTGGAGTCCTGGTATGTCCCAATTGGTCCAGAACTAATTGGTCCTAGTCCTCAATTGATTTATATTGTCCCGTTCTCCTCTAGCGTGACTGCGTGAGCAGGAGTCCTAATCCTAATTAAGATAAGCAATTGACTACGTCCTAGACTCCTAGTCCTAATTGGCTAATTCTTAATTCTAAATTTCTAATTAGTAACTATTGTTTTTGACTTATTGTTTGTAGATTGTAGAGAGCGAGGTTGATTATGGCGCCTGAATCCGGTGCTCAGAAAAGAAAAAAAAGAGAACGAGAGCAGAAATTAATAGCATCACAGAGAGGATCTTTTCATAAATTTTTGAAGAGCAACACGAGCACATCGAGGAATCCAGATGACTTGGCGCTAGTTCTTGTGGGAGAACAGATTAATGTTGATCCAGAAGATAATGTCGGTACAGAGGCCGATGATCACATCAACACAGATGATGCCAATGTGAGTAATCCTGATGATGAATCTGCTAATGTTGATAATGAACCAGAACCAGTTAGTGTGGATATTTATAATCCAGCAAATTGGGGTACTCTTGATATCAAGGCAAGAGACATATTAGTGGAAAAGGGTCCTATCAGAGAAGATAATATCACTTTTCCTCTAACTGGTAAAAGATATTTTTCACATTCTTATTATTCTAGATACATGAGCAATGGAGAGGTACGTGATCGAAAATGGCTAGTTTATTCAAGACATGTTGACAAAGTGTTCTGTTTTTCATGCAAGTTGTTCAATCCTATTAACTGCAAGAGTTCACTGGCACATGATGGGTTTAATGATTGAAAACATATCACCGATAGGCTCAAAGAACATGAAGTTAGCGTCGAGCATATCACAAGCATGATTTCTTGGAACGAATTAAGAAATATACTGAACAAACATGAAACAATTGATAAGGAGTTGCAACATGAGATCACAAAAGAGAAGGAGCGCCTGAGACAAGTTTTACTAAGAATAGTTGCTGTCGTGAAATTTCTTGGTAAACGCAGTTTGGCATTTAGAGGATCCAATGAGCAGCTTTACAATGATCATAATGGTAATTTCTTAGCTTGTGTTGAGATGATTGCAGAATTTGACATGGTAATGCAAGACCACATTAGATGGATTCAAAGCAATGAGATTCATTATCATTATCTTAGTCACAAAATTCAGAATGAGTTGATTTTACTAATGGCTTCTAGCATTACAGACACTATTCTGAAGGTGGTTAAGAAGGCTAAATATTTCTCAGTTATTCTTGATTGTACCCCAGATGTGAGTCACCAAGAGCAAATGAGTTTGTTGGTTCGCTGTGTTAATACCTCTGATGCACAGGTAAAAGTTGAGGAGTACTTTCTTGGTTTCTTGGTGGTGAATGACACATCTGGTGAAGGGCTTTTCAAGGTATTGAATCCATCAAGTCATATGGTCTTCTTATTGATGATATTAGGGGTCAAGGTTATGATAATGGCTCCAATATGAAAGGAAAGAATAAAGGAGTGCAGAACAGGTTGATTGAGGTAAATCCAAGGGCTTTGTATATGTCGTGTGCTTGCCACAGTCTTAATCTTACTCTTTGTGATATGGCTAAATCTTGTGGTAAGGCTGTTTCTTTTTTTGGTATCGTGCAACGGATCTATGTTTTATTTTCGGGGTCTACCAAAAGATGGAAAGTGTTGCTTGACCACGTGGAAGGTTTAACTGTGAAGTCTTTGTCCAATACTCGTTGGGAGAGTCGGATCAAAAGTGTTAAAGCAATTAGATTTCAAGCTCCTCAGCTAAGGTCTGCTCTTCTTAAGTTAAGTGAAGATGTTGATACTGGACCAAAGGATAGGAGTGATGCAAAAAAAATTATTTAAAGTGCTTGGTAGCTTTGAATTTATATTTGGTATGGTTATCTGGTATAAAATTTTATTTGCAGTAAACACAGTCAGCAAGAAGTTGCAGTCAGCATCCATGTGCATTGATTCTACAATACAACAAATAGAAGGTATGCGCACTTACTTTCAAACATATAGAAGTGAAGGGTTTGCTGCTGGTTTGAAGAGTGCCAAGGATATTGCATCTGAGCTAGGTGTGGAGCAATCATTCCGTGTAAAGCATCAGGCTTCTAGGACAAAACAATTTGATGAAACTGAATGCGAGGAAGCAATCTTCCAAGCCGAGGAGGATTTTAAAGTGAACTACTTTTTAGTTATGGTCGATATGGCGACCACATCTTTGAAGCGCAAATTTGAAAAACTCCAGTCATTCAAATTTATATTTGGGTTTTTAATAAGTTCCAAGGGCTTAAAGGCATTGGATGGTACTCAACTGAAAGAACATTGCACTAATTTTGCAAAAACTTTTACTCAGCCGGGTAAATCTGGTAAACCTGCTACATGTGATGTTGAGTTGAATGCACTTATTTCTGAGTTAAGTGTTATGAAGTTCACTTTGCCAAATACACCAATGTCTGCTATGGAGCTTTTTGAGTTTGTCAGAGAAGCAGATTGTTATCCTAATATTTTTATCGCCTATCGGATCTTATTTACTATGCCAGAGACTGTTGCATCAGCTGAAAGAAGCTTTTCAAAGTTAAAATTATTGAAGAACTATTTGAGATCTTCAATGTCTCGGGAGAGGTTAAATGGTTTGGCAAATCTATGCATCGATAAGAAGTTAGTGGACGAGATTGATATTGATTCTATCGTCACGGACTTTGCATCTAGGAATTATCGGAGAAAATTTTAAGGTATCATGTAAACATTGTTATTTTTATATGAATATTATAGTTGGAAGTGGACTTAAAATATTTATCTTTCATCATCTCATATATGCATAAAATATTTATACTTAGGGGCCCAAAATTTTAGTTTCGCCCCGGGCCCCCTAAATGTCAGGACCGGCCCTGCCTACACGGTCTGTCGCGGAGCGGGTGCGCTTTTTTTGCGAAACCCAGTACGAACGCAGACGCTCACATATACGCACATACACTCACCCTACGAGGGCACGCACGCACACCCTACTCCTATTAGCACATCCGAAAGACTGAGTATTGAGACTGATCCGGAAACATCGCCTCCCACTAAAAAATATTTCGTCTTTTACTAGACACCAAACTGCTAAATCTGAGATTTGAACGTGGACTGACGGTGTACACCCTCCTAGCCATCGAATCACAGAGGTTTGTTCTCGGATCGGGTGCGCTCAATGGCTCCAAAATATTAGTTGGTTTCGGTCCGGAGGAACCAAATCGCAGTCCGACTCGATCGGTTCCTCTCTGCACCTGAGGCCGTGTTTCCATATATATTGGAAGCCGAGAGCTACGTACCGGAAGCATCGAGCAACAAGTTGAATCGACTCTTAGATCGACGACGGCACGGTACACTATCGCGCGCAGCTCGATTGCGCAGCGTACACGATGGCAAGGACGACGCGCTCGATCCTGCTCGCCGTCGTCGCCGTGTTTCTGCTGCTGCTACAGCTCGTCGCCGCCGTGTCGGCGGCTGCTGCACCGCGGGGCGGCGGCGGCGTTACGCTGCATGTGGATCGTAAACAGGTGCGAGTAATAATAAGCTACTAGTACTATACGTTTTTTCTGCATGTTGATTGTGACGACAAGTTTATCAAGCGTACGTACGTGTGTGCCCAGGTGCTGTTGGACAACGGTGTGGTGCAGTTGACCTTGTCGAGGCCCGAGGGCAAAATCATCGGCGTCCGCTACGGTGGGGAAGGAAACCTGTTGCGCTACTCCAAGCGGCCCAACAGTAATACAGGCGGGTTAGTATATATATATATATATATATTCTGCTCATATCCATATTTTGTTCGATCAAACTTTACTCCGGCCGTATGTAAATATGCTTCTTTTTTTCAGGTACTGGGATATGATGTGGAGCATCCCCGGGGCTCAGCAAGGCCTGCACAATACGTACGTAGCTCACATATAATTGCATTGATTAGTACTATCTTCATGCATTTTACACCTATATACATATATATAACAAACAAAAGTGCAAGTAGATCGAACGCCAATTAGCTAATATAATCGCATCGCACGAACGCCCTGATCGATGCAGGCTCGATGGCTCAGAGTTCAGAGTGGTATCCGAAAGCGACGAGAAGGTAGAGGTGTCTTTCCGGAGCACCTACGACCCCGCCGTCGCCGCCGCACCTTCTTCCAGCAGCTCCAGCGTCCGGCTGAACATCGACAAGAGGTTCGTGATGCTGAAAGGCAGCTCGGGGTTCTACAGCTACGCCATCCTGGAGCACGGCACGGACATGCCCGCCATAGACATCGGCCTCGCCCGCCTCGCCTTCAAGCTCAACGTGGAGAGGTTCAACTACATGGCCGTCTCGGACGACATCCAGAGGTACATGCCGAGGGACAGCGACAGGGACAAGCCGCGCAGCGCGCCGCTGGCCTTCAAGGAGGCGGTGCTGCTGGTGAACCCCTCGGAGCCGCAGTTCAAAGGGGAGGTGGACGACAAGTACCAGTACACCTTGGACAGCAGGGACAACAGGGTCCACGGCTGGGTCAGCAGCGGCCACCCCAACCCCATCGGCTTCTGGATCGTCACCCCCAGCAACGAGTTCAAGAGCGGCGGCCCACTCAAGCGGGACCTCACCTCCCACGTCGGACCAACCTGCCTCAGCGTAAGTACACTGATCGGCTTCTTTGCGCTCTTGAACAATCGATCCTAACCCGGCCAATGCTAACGTGACGATCGCCAGGTGTTTCATGGATCGCACTACGTCGGGGACGACATCGCGGCGCGCATCAAGGACGGCGAGTACTGGAAGAAAGTCATGGGCCCGGTGTTCGTCTACCTCAACTCCAACCCGGCCAAGGGCGACCCACGGGGGCTCTGGGAGGACGCCAAGGCCACGGCGGGAGCGGAGGCTGCCAAGTGGCCGTACAGCTTCCCGGAGTCGCCGGATTTCCACAAGGCCGGCGAGAGAGGCTCCGTCACCGGCAGGTTGCTGGTCAAAGACACGCACGTGAGCAGCGACAACATGCCCGCGCGGGCAGCTTACGTTGGCCTGGCCGCTCCTGGGCAGCCCGGCTCCTGGGCGACGGAGAGCAAGGGCTACCAGTTCTGGACCAGGGCGTCGGACACTTCCGGCGAGTTCAGCATCGACAACGTCCGGGCGGGAGAGTACAACCTCTACGCCTGGGTTCCTGGGGTCCTCGGAGACTACATGAACACCACACGCGTAACAGTCACACCCGGAGGTTAGTTAGTAGTGTTTCATTTACTGCAAATAATCAACTCCAATTCGTTTCACAACAACAGGCCTAACAATCAATCAATGCCACAATAATTTCTTGTATACTAATACGATCGATGATGATCAGGCCGTGCTATCAACCTCGGCGATCTTGTGTTTGAGCCTCCCAGATCCGGACTGACCCTGTGGGAGATCGGTGTTCCTGATAGGAGCGCTGCAGAGATGTTTATCCCCGACACCGACCCAAAATACCCCGCTAACAAGCTCTTCCTCAACAAAGACAAGTTAGTCGTTGCTCCGACACACATCGTAACTACAAATCAGAGATTTAGCCTGCTTTGTTCTTATATCAGTTTAATATAACTAGACTTGTTGCACACAGGTACAGACAGTATGGTCTGTGGGAGAGGTACGGCGAGCTGTACCCGACGGACGATCCTGTGTACACCATCGGCGAAAGCCAACACTCCAAGGACTGGTTCTTCGCGCACGTCACCAGGTACTGTATATACCCATCATGATCATTACCATGTCATGTCAATTACCGCGACGACGCAGGTGATAAATAATGTCGTTGATCTGTTGTACAGAAAGGTGGGCGACGACATTGTACCAACGACGCGGCAGATACGGTTCCACCTTGACCGTGTCGAGCCAGGCGGCACCTACACCCTCCGTGTAGCTCTTGCAGCAGCTCACATGTCCAGATTACAGGTACTACTACTACTTATCGATCGATCGCACAAGCAACATCGAAAGCTAATCAATCTAATCGATCGCGTGATGTAACTTTAGGTCCAGGTGAACGGAGCGACGAGACGTGGCGCGGGAGCCTTTGGGACACCGGCATTCGGCGATGGCAACGCGATCGCTAGACACGGCGACCATGGCACGCAATGGAGCTTCGACTTCCCGATCAGAGGGAGCCTGCTCCGGGAAGGCGACAACACCATCCACATCACGCAGACGAGAGCGCTCAGCATCTTCTTCGGGGTCATGTACGACTACATGCGCTTGGAGGGACCTCCCGGTCCTGTCTATAGGGGACGGTCATAGTTTGAGCTCCTTGATCTAGCACTCTTTACTAGTAGTTCTCTGTTACTGTTAGTATCAGTCCACCACTTGTAAATCCACTTTCCTTTGGCCTGTTTGGGTCTTGCAATTTGACTTTGTTTTACTCCTCTTCTTAATACTACTACAAAACAGTACAGTAGGTCACAGCAATCAATTTTTGTCGCAGTTTTGGCTGTCCAGAATTGTCTGTTTCTTCAGGTTCTTTCAGATGAAAATGACAAGTTGTAGATGTAGGTGGGTATTTGCATCAAAATAACCTAAACTTGAAAGAAATTCACAGATTAAACTTTGGCCAAAAGAAATTTACTAAATCTAACGCTTTTTGCAGCGCCGTACAGAGTGACGTTGCACTCTACTCATGGCGTTGCACAACACAATGCAACGCCATGAGTCATGGCGCCGCACTACCACTGTATACGGCGCTGCAAAAAGGGTTAGATCTAGTAAAATTCTTTTGGCCAAAGTTTAATCTGTAAATTTCTTTCGAGTGTAGGTTATTTTGATGCAAATACCCGATGTAGGTGTTACAAAATTTCTACCCCAACTCAACTCAAATCATCTTAGCCCACCTTCAAATCTCATTCTAAAATTTTAATCTTATTCCAAATTGATATCAGCTTTGCTAACTCAAGGGCACTAGCACAGAACTCGCATTGAACACCACTGGAAACACTCATGGTAATGGACAGGTGGTCTGTCGGTGCTGTGTCCGATGTGTGTGCCTCGGCAACGGACCCAGAGGTCCCAGACCATTCTCCGTTTGCGATGAAAGAAAAAAAGCTCAGCTGCTGTGAAAGAAAAATATTTTTACTCAGCTCGGTGAAAGTCTCGTTGAAAACAACTTGACATGCCCAGCAAAAAACAGGACTAAAGTGCCCCTTGCGCGCTTCAATCCACATCTTTAGTTAAATAAATAAACTTCTCTGAATGACAGAAAGAAAGAGAGGATGACCTTCAGGATTCAAAGTACCCATCAGAGCATCTGATCACATATTACCGTGTTGCCGCCGTGAGCATCATCCGTAGGCCTCCAGCTCCTTTTATCAAGTAGTAAATAAAAGGTAGTACATGGTGGGTTTGCGTGCGTACATACGTATTATCCGTGCCCTTCTTCAATTTTAGGATTATATTACCTTTACACGTTGACGTAGATGAATACTAAACAACACTACAATGCACGGACACCATCCATGCAGCTAAGTGGCTCACAGAGATAGCGAAATGGCTCCGTTCCACCAGTCGTCGCAAAGAATTCCACATCACATCTCATCTCGAGGCTCTTTGGTGTGTGATGGTGACGAGCACTCGGCCTCAACAGCTAAATCCTTGACGACTCCTCCGCATGGATCACCAAATACATCATTCGAAACACTGATTGCACATTTGTTGTTGCCCACACATGCCTGGAAACGAGGTAAACATAATAGCATTATGACATCTAGTAGATTTTTACGCTTGCATCAAGTTGGTGAACTGAGTTCAAGCATTTGTTCCCTGTATCTAACAGCCTGAATAAATTCAAAAAATAAAAATAGAGTTCAGCATGGAAATATCAGTTCCAAGGTTTTGTCTTCACAAGAAATACACAAGGGGCTCAATTTTCAGCAAAATCATTATAAGTCATTTTTGCTCCGGTGTGGATAAAAATTAGCCTTGCAGTCAGAAACCTCAGAAATTAGCCCCTCCAAATCTTTCATTTTCTTCCTTGTTTAGAATTTTGCAAACACTTTTTTCTTATGATAGATGCACATGAGTATGGGAAATTAAAAGATGCTTTGAAATTAATGCAATAGAATCAACAAGACATTTACTTCATTTAGCAGGTTGATACTTGTAATCTTACCTCTGACACCAAGTCAAGAGTACTCGAAGCATGGCACTTTCCTATGGAAAAGTTCTGGCAACCACCAGACGAAGTTCCATAACTCGCAAATTTAATCTGAGAGATCACATGCCCATCATCACACTGTAAGCGCAGTTCTGGTGCTACAGTATCCAACGAGGCATAGCCACCGGTAAGGCGTGACCAAGCAGAAAGGGGAGGATAATAATTTTCTGATATTCTTGAGCAGATTGTCTTTGTGTAGTGCACCTCCAGTGATATCTTTGAAGGGTCACCCCCTGTTTCTTCAAACAGTACCACAAGATTGTCTGACCCATGCAGCCATTCTCGTGGTATGTGATACCTGATTG
Organism: Avena insularis; assembly: GCA_023614405.1. Lineage (NCBI taxonomy): Eukaryota > Viridiplantae > Streptophyta > Magnoliopsida > Poales > Poaceae > Avena > Avena insularis. Next base: position 418,538,152 of record CM042693.1, on the reverse strand, counting down.
AAACAACAAGGTTACTAGGCTTGAGAAATCACAAAAAAGGTTATGTCACGCTAAAAGGCTGGTTGTTTAGAGAAGTCAGACTTAAACAAACTAGCACAACCGAATGAATGCATGCAATGTCGGTACATAAATCTGGCAGATGCTTCAGGGGGTAGCTTATGAGAGGTGCAAACTGGAGAGTGGAGGAAGCTTAGCCATTCCCGGAACAAGATTGGGCACACAGAGTTTACCCAGGTTCAGCCCCTCTTCGTTGGAGGTAAAGACCTACTCCTGCTTGAGATCGTATATTGCACTAGATCGATTACAAGGGTGCCGGAGGCAGTGTGTCGACTAGGGCTATGTGGCGATTGCGCTATGACGTGGAAAGTTATGTGTCCTCTTGGGTTCCTTGCGGAAGTTTATATAGGCACCTCAGCTAGGGTTTACAAGATACGATCTGAATCAGTTAGGGATCCAGAATGGTCTACTAGGCCGACTGGGCCATAGCTTGCTCCTCAAGTCGACTAATTGGGCCTTCCGGAAACAGCTTGCTTCCAGTGGGCTTCGCCTGGCCCCACAGTCTACTCAGCGACTCCACGTGTTGGGCCCACCCTGTTGGGCATTCCCCCTTCATTAATCACATGTAATCAATTGGGGCTAACTGCTAGTCTGCGCCTTCTCAGCCTAATGGCTGCAGCAGAGAACGAGCAGTCACCCAGGCTTCATCTTCCCGATACCTCAGGGTTGGCGACCACTGCAGCTGGGGAGCAAGTTTCATGTTGAGCTCGCCAAACTTTCAGAAGAGATTTGAGTTTTAGGCGATTTTGGATGGCACATCAGGAGTTATGGACGTGTGGAGGACTTCAGCAGAACTTCAGCAGTCGTGCAAGAAGAGATAGGAGGATTGACACTGCATCAAGCACTTGCTCTGCATGAGATCGCTGGTCGATACTTACAAAACGGTTCAATAAACGAACATGATTTGCTCCAGACTTCAGGCTCATCACAGGGGCATTTAGGGCTTTTCACACTACCAATCATTGGAACAAAGAAAGAAAACTAGGTAAGTGTCAAGGGAACGGATAAAACTAAACGGTGCTTTATTTTGATGTGATTCTTCTAAAGATGTGATAGAACTTTTTTTTTCCGGAAACAGTACTTGGAGAAACGTACTACTTACACCATAGCTTAGATAACTGTATTTATTTTATATATTTTATGTATCTACACCGATTATGAAATTCCTAGACTACTCCTATGTCAAGCTACTAACTAAAAGATGTATATTTTGTATAATAGCTATAGAGATTCAAAATCTATTAAGTATTTCCATAAGCTATGTAAAACAAAAAATCATGACTTAGATCATTGTATTTATTTTGTATATTCATTCTATCGACAAGGATTATGAAATCCCTTGACTACTCCTATGTCTGTGCATGTTGTGTCATCGCGTTAGGGTAAATTCTCAGACAAAATGAAAAGGAAATATTCCAATGTCTGGCTTATCTGCATGTAATGCTTACGTTATGGGTATAATAAATAAAGATATAGGGAATAGAAAGATAGAGAAGAGAACCCCGACCACCATGGAATGAATTATGCCAAAAACAATTTATTCTTAATACCAGCTTTGTGTAGGCATTCCACAGTTCGACTGGCATTTGCTTTCTGTATACGCTCCTGGGTAGTTGCACGAAGATGGACACCCAGATTCTGGCGCTACTAGTGACCAGTAGCGCCCAATTAGATGCCCATTAACCCAAGCCTGGCCCTTCCCCATGCTCCCAAGATCTATGGCGACAGGTTCAGTACCTTCAGGGCTATCAAACATAGTCTGCATATAGAAAACACTATTTAAAGGACAACCAAGATGCAGATTGGAAGATCAAGCGGCAAGCCTGGTAAGCTATTTTAAACAACAATCGACAATAGATAATTGTCCAGTTAAAAAAAGATGCAGATTGAACGAGCTTGGAATAAAGATGAAGATAAATTTGATAGATTAGATAAAGATTTTCTTGAGCTGAGTAAAGATATGTTCGCGCTACTGCTAGAAGTAAGGAAATTGGAAAGCACTAAGGAACTAATACAATACCATCAGCACAACAAGAAGTAGAATATCGATTTTATGGAGGTGGAAAGCCAACTTACCTTGTACCATGTGAAGGGTGACTGTATATTGTCAATCTGCATGCCACTCCACTTGGCACATCCCTGCTTCTCAGGAGCATACATCATAGAAAACTCACCTTTCAGCCCCACCTGCATTTTAAATATACATGTAACATGTGCATGATATGCTCAAATCAGAATCAAACGCTTAATGAACATGGAAAGCCCAGGTGCCCGTCTGGATCAAGGCTAGGTGAAGAACACATGGTGAGAGATACTGTATTCAGCATTTCATTTGGCAGCGAACAAAACATGCTGTGCAATTTAACTACCAAACTAATCTGTATATGTGCTCTGTATATTTTCAGTAGTTAGTCAATAAATTCAGTCTAATTAAATCTACGGTTTTAGACTACTGGCATCTTTTCCATAAAAATACTAGTATAGTATTCTAGTACTCTGTATCTTTAACCATCTAATATAAAAGAGTAAAGTGCATAATAGGTCCACAAACTACTTTCAGTCTCATGTGGTCCTGAAATTGGAAGATCGTCATCTAGGCCCTGGAAGTTCAATTAGTGACTCGTCAACAAACTATTCTGTTTTTTGACTGGTTTGAACCTAGCATGAGTCACTGATTGCACTTCCAGGACCCAGATGATGATTTTACAAGTACCAAAACCTACTTGAGGTCCAGAAACAGTTTGAGGACCTACACAATGCACTTTACTTAATGTAAAATCTGCACGACTGCCTCACAGGGTGAACAAAGTGGAAGTAAGCATGGCTGAAATTCCAAAGCTTTACCTGATATGTCCAAACAGAATGAGTCAGATTGATGTCCCCATTTGGAAATCCAGTGAGTTTTACTTGACCTCTAAATCCAGCTCCATCTTTCTCCAAGAAAGCACCATAATTCTGTGATTGTCCAACATGGTAGGAAACTTGTATTACGTTTTGTGCATGATTATCATACGTGCAGATATAACAGAAGAATAACATACAGCTGGGCAGCTACACAAATGAAAACTACAGCATCACATGCACAGGTAGCATATAAGTAGCTCACTTCAGTGCAATTAAAGAGTCTTTCACCCATTATAACTTCAACCCCACAGTTTCAACCCAGGTACAATATGGGAAAAATGGGTCTAATGGGAGAGATGCCCCATGGAACTTTAAGTAAGGCACCAGAATCCGCTCCTGGCGGGAGTTGAACCATAGTCAGGAAGGAGACACCACAAATCCAAGAAAGCGTAAGCCTAGTTGCTGTGCTAAGTGCTAGCTAAGTGACATGGTAGTTAACTTATTACAGGTGAATGCACAGATGTCTTGAGGCAATAACTACGTACTCTGACCTCTTGAATGATATAGATACTACTATTTAGCTAAGAAAAGGCATAGAAATATACAAAATACCTGCAAGCCAACAATTTCTGATAACAATGTCAACTCATTCAGACCTTTAGTGAGTTGAACCGGTTGTTTCAGTGACACCCAGTGACCAACTTGACTACCTTCATATTGAAAGATTCCATTATGAACTAATGTGCAAGGAAATATGCAACTTGTATTTCCATAAGGCCATAAGCCACTATTTATACACAGACAGGTAAATATGTCAAAAACTCCTTATACAATGGGGACATTACATAAGTAAGACACGGAAAGTATATACACAAACACACACACACACCCTAGTCTCACAGTGGATCAACAACACTGAGTTTGTAGAGGTAAAGGTTGTGTTATGCCCTAGTCTGGGCGTTCATGAAGAAAATCCACCAACTGAAGCTTGGAGGCAATTAGGAGTTGAAGGCTATGATCCAGTGCAGGGTATTCATTTTCAGATAAACAGGATGACAGCAAAAAATGAACAATCATTATTTTTATGCAGATTCCTAGTTCAAAATGAATACCTGCAAGCTTTCCATTTACAAATACACGAGCTACATCACGAATTTGATCTATTGTGAGTACAGGAGAAACCCCTTTTGAACTCCAAAATGCAACATCGTCATCCGAAATGTTTATACTGTTGAATCCAAAAAAAAGTTAGATCCACTGATTATAGCGAGTGCATTATCAACAGAATGTGAAGGACATATGAAACTGCATAGTGATCAAGCATTCTGCAGGCACACAGATCTATTGCAAACCAATAGCAGGTGCAGGTGATCAAGCAAAACAGATCACTTTGATAATCTACCAACATAAAATTTCCAAGAAAAATATATATTAAGGTGGTTCTCAATTCAATCTAACTGCAAACAGATAACTCAGCGCAATCAGTCATTGGCTAACAAGAGAAGAGTAATGGTATATCGGTAGTTCGTCCTCTACAGAATCTAAGCCCACAATATAATACATGCTCTAACAGCTTATGGATCAACATTCACCTGGTAGTATACCACAGGTAGTCAGATATGTCCTTTGTTACGTTTAAGTGCTCTAATATTCCCTGAGTAGCAAAGCTTTCACCGCCCCATGTACCAATGGTCTCTTTAGAAGTCCACCAAGTACTCGAGAGATAGGACCAGCCGACCTCAGGTAATAAAATACTAGGCTTAAGTCGACTTGAATGACTTGGGGATCCAGATTCAAAGGTAAAAATCGAAGTTTGTGCACCAACCTGAAAGATAACGAGTAAACAATTAACAATAATCATAAATGTCCAAAACAATTCAGTAAGATTTACCCAAGTTTATCTCATGTTTTTGTGGACCATTTGCTTTGCATCCAAACAATTACAGCCAAGTACTCCCTCTATTCCAAATTATAAGATGTTTTAGCCTTTTTTCTGAAACGCATGTATCTAGACGCCTTGGAGCTACACACTAAAAGGCGTCTAGATACATGTGTTTTATAAAAAAAGACTAAAACATCTTATATTTTGAACGGAGGGAGTAGTTTCTAAACCTATGGAAACATTGTTACTGCTGATTAAAAATGTTTTTATGCTAACTAAAGTTTGAGACTAAAGACTGTAACAATTTGGCATCTTTGTGGTCCTAGGATAGATGAGATTGTGGGGTTATCCTTAGTGTATGTACTGAGATTATAAACTATAAAGTGATCCTGGGGAAGGATGTCCACGTTTTCCGGAGGCCCGTTGTGGTGACTGGAAGGGCGACGCCGTCCTTGCCTAGCTCCGGTGATGATGCATCCGACGACGGCGATGATGATAGATCTGACTGCGGATCTTCGTCGACTACTCCGCTCGCTGATCGGTTGCCGGTGGATGATCGGCGTTGGATTCTTCAAGACGAGTCTTCATCAAAGGTGCAGAAGAAGATGGCCAAGGGGCAGGCTCAAAGAGAGGCTGCCCTGGCCTTTCAATCCACGCCACCGTCGAGGCTATACCGGTGAGTGATCCCTTGCTGATCTCGACCTCGATCAATTCTGTAACAACGGAGGCAAAGGCCTGCCAATCTCCAGTGTTATCACCGCCGAGCTTCATTCTTGACAATTTTGATCCAAAAGGGTTGTCTTTCTTTGAAATACCCAAAGGGGTAAGGAAAAGATTAGACTTCTTCAGATCTCGTTTCTTTTGGCAAAGTGACGGTTATAAGAAAAAATATAGACTCACTAAATGGAACATATGCAGACCCAAGGATCAGGGGGGACTTGGCGTTGAGGTATTAGATTTAAAAACAAATGCCTATTAAGCAAGTGGGTTTTTAAGCTTTTAAATGGACAAGGTGTGTGGTATGAGCTAGTGCAAAATAAGTATCTGCACTCGAAATCCTTATCGCAAGTCACGTCGAAACCAACTAACTCTCCCTTTTGGAGAGGTCTCATGAAAGTCAGAGACGATTTTTCTGAGAGAGGTTCGTTTAAAGTTGGAGACGGTTTGAACACCCGTCTTTGGGAGGATACTTGGCTGGGTAAAGAACCCTTGTCACAACAATATCCTTCACTTTATCATATTGCATAAAGTAAACAAGTTACTGTTGCGCATGTTTTGTCACACACACCCGTTAATATTCAATTTAGAAGGGCTCTAACCGGAAACAAGTGGAATAGATGGATTCATCTAGTAAGTCAGCTTGATGAATATCCAACTAAATGGTCAGTCGGATGAATTTGTTTGCAAGTTAACATCCTCCGGTAAATTCACTGTTAAGTCTTTTTATCTTGATTTATTCAACAACCTTACAAAATTCCTAAGAAAGTATATTTGGAAGATGAAAGTTCCACTCAAAATTAAGATTTTTATGTGGTTCCTACACAGAAGAGTACTGCTTACAAAAAATAATTTAGCAAAAAGATGGAATGGCAGAAAGAAATGTTGTTTTTGTGATAAAGATGAGACAATACAACATTTATTTACTGAACTCTTGCTAGAATAGTCTGGCGTATTGTGCATATGGCTTTCAACATTGCTCCCCCAAGAAATATAACAAACCTGTTTGGTAATTGATTGGGTAGAGTCGGAGAGAAAGATAAGTTCAGATTCATGTTGGAGTTTGTGCCATATTGTGGGCAATATGGAATCTGCGAAATGATTATATCTTTAACAGTGTGAAATCTTCTTCATTTATGCAGGTTATACCATTGGCAATATATTGGATCCGTATGTGGTACTTCCTACAACCAATGGAGAAGCGAGCAGCTTTGGATATTGGGTGCAGCCAACTGGAATTGGTTGCATGGGATTTATACGGCCAGTGCAATTGGCTTTTTTATCTTCGCTTAACATGTTGATGAAGAGTCACTTCATGTTTTCTTGTATTTTCTCCTGGCTGATTCATGTTGCAACGTTGTGCGACCCATGATGTAATAATTTGAAAGGACAGTTTCTGAATAAAGTAATAAAAGAAGGCTGCATGTATCAATCAATACAGAGGCCGGGGTCTATCCCCATTTCGTAAAAAAGAATCCTGAGAATAAGGTCATAAAAGTGTTCATTATTAATTTGTTTGTCAAGAACCAGGAACAGCCTCGAGCTGAATACAGAAATTCCAGGTGACCATGCTTCAGGAGCTGCCTCTGTTGGCACAGCCATCTGACCAGCCATGCCTGCATAGCCTACCTAAGCTGCACTTCTGAGTTCTGAGGCTTTTTTTAGTTTCCTGTTTGCTTTATTTCCTAGTTTGGCTCCTGTATTTCCTTTTAAGCATTTGTTTTGGTGTCTTGTACATGTTATATTTCCATCTATTTGGGAGTCTTCTAATACAATATGACATGTGCTTACATGCATGCTCGAAAAAAAGAAACAAATTCTACTTCAATCTGGACGACCGCAAACATGTATTTAAAACCAGAACTGCCCTGGAAGATATTAGAATCCTTGGATAAAGGGGCTCTTCTGTGACCTGGAGGTGCTTGAGGGTCAACAAGATGTCGGACAATATTAACTGGTAGCTGCTCTGTTGGCTGGCGAGTAGGGGATTAATAGGCTAGTCGGCCAGTTAAGCAGTTTATCGGCTTATCGGCTACTCAGTGACCCTCTGACCAGGGATTAAACGGGTTAACTGGCTGATTTCCTGAACACTGGTTGGTGGTAGCAAGGGTTAGAGTACATAGAATAGGGATTAGAAAAACAGAGTTCTAATCTAGAGTTGATTGATTGATTTTGAATCCCTACTCTACCTTCTGTTTATATACTAGAGATTAGCATCTATTCAAGGGAAACCTTATCAGATACGACACTATCCATGAGCTGGATACAACCGACGAACAGTGAACCTATCATGATTGGATTATTTTTTTAGCTTGACGGAAGGACCGAGAGGATCTGCATCTCAAGCCGAGCCTTACATCTGGGTTACGATAAACATTTTTTTCGAAATGGGGATGCCCCGGCCTCTGCATCAACCAATGCGTACAGCCTTTTATTAAAAAGATTATTCAAAGTATTACAAAAGTTGTAAAAAAAATGGAACGTGCAGTCGTTATTACAAATCCATCATGGATCAGAGAGCGTTGAGACATGGATAAGCCATCTAAAAAGCTAAAATAACACGCCCTGCCTTGGCATCAACTTGTTAATCTTCTATCAAACCGCCAACCGTATTGGTTGTACAAATCCCGTTCTACCATTGCCAAACGAGTTAGGATAAACATGGATTGGATTGCCCACTTTTTAGAAAGAGAAGCAGCGGGGGAAGTTCCATTGAAAACTAGTCATAACTAGCCAGTTACTGCACGTTTTCTGAACAGTATATAAACTTTGGTCTGTCCTATGTTATGTACATTGCAACCTAACCTTTGCTTTTGCATTAGCATGGAACTAACTAAAAAGCAAATATTTGTTTCATGCTCATACATCCATAGGAAGAGAAGTGTTTATGTTCAGTTAGAGATCACTCACTCGTGCAGTATTGAAAGCCACGTTCTCACAATCTGGTAGTATGCTCACAGACCAAGGTGGTAGATTATAAGATCTGCCAAAGATCCAGACTGATACATATTTGTGCTCATCAATATTTGCAAGAAAAGCAGAGCAAATCTGTGCATTTCCTGCCATGCTTCCGTTTCTGAAAACTTTTCCACTGGAATATACATGTGCCTGAATCAAACAAGAGTGTATGCAAAGTATTAATATTCACAACCCAATGTGTGCACAGAATGATCACATCCAAAACAGAACTCTTGGTCTAGCTTATATTAACCTAAGTGACTGTTAACCTCTATTTTAAGAGGTAAATTTTGAGCACAAGTGGCCTACCATACAGATACGAACTCAACTACTCCCTCCGTCTGGAAAACGATGTCGCAAATTTGTCTACATTCGCATGTACCTAGACGCGTTTTAGTGTATAGATACATGTGAATCTAGACAAATCTGTGGCATCCTTTTCCTGGTGGAGGGAGTAGTAAATATTTAATAGTAAATAAGGTATGATTAGTACGTTTTTCCTGCATTCTTGTTAGCAAGAGAAATTAATCAGTCAGTTGAATATTCGGGAGCAGTAATTTAATCGTTTGAATTTTTTTCTTTTTTTATTAGTAGTCTTAGATTTTGCATTTTGATGAGCCTCGTTTTGAGGCATAAAATAAAGATAGACCAATTAAGTACTAAGTTGAACTGACCTGGCCTAGATGGTGAACCGTCATAACCTTTAGCTTTATTTAAAGAAATCGATCGAGTGAACTACGAATCGAAACATAGGTGAGGGTACAATACATGTTCGACTGTGAGATCCAACCAAATATGCTAATTCATTGGTGAATTGAGCGAGCCCTGGCTATACGTCGGTTGTATAATGGCCCTCGTCGATGGACAAAAAGTACCACTTTGCGGAACGGCGCCCATCGATATCCTTTCCCTCAATACCGGTATCATACCAAGGAAGCAGGCATTGGCAAAGAGTTCATCTTTATCCAGCCCTCGGCAGGCCCCATTGCTGGAAAGGCTCGGCTTCAAAACCGTACGTGGAGCTTCCGCCTCATACGGCTCCTCTAGGGATGGGGGTAGGCCCAGCCCAGGCTTGTGCGGTTAAGGAAGGCATGGTCCTTATAGTGGATAGTACGAGTCAGGGGAAGACCATTCCCAGTAAAGATACTTTTGAAATCCAGTTTTGAAGCTCTTTTATTTCCAAGGGCAATGATCCCCAAGACAGGACTCTTTGTTTACATTCCAAGGTGGGAATGGGTGAGAGTCTAAAGTTGTATTCTTCTTCAGGGGAAGGCTCTGGGAATCCCTCTTTTAGTTGGCAAGGTCAATCTAGCACTGTAACATAACAAGCTATGTAAGATGTAACACAGGAGTAATGTTGTGCATAATGAGCATATCATTAGCATCATGTTTAAATTCCAAGTAAGATGAAAAGGAGGGGAATTTAAAACTTATGTTTTTGTTGGAAATACAATACTTTCACTGCCCTATTCATACTGACTGCTCATTATGTTTTCACAAAAAAAAGTACAAAAACCAAAATGAGCACATCACAGAGTAGAGGGACAAAAGGTGGCATGTTCCTGTAAAAATATTGTAGAATGTTTGAACATAGCTTAAGAAACGAAAAAGTAAGAAACTGGCAGCAAACCTCTTGCATTGATCCTAACTTCACATACTGAGGTGAGCCATCCACTGCAATAAGAGCTGGTTCACAAAGTTTGATAGCTGCGTGTAGATCTTTCAGATGTCCCCACTTAGGCTGCCTTAAGATACCTGAAAATAACATAATATGGATTCTGGATAGTATCTCTTATTTCTTATATAGGTGTAAACTAAGTTATAACTCTATGCCTACTCTTAAATCACTTGATGATATAGGCATGTGCTAAGTTGTATATGGATTCTGGATAGTATCTCTTATTTCTTATATAGGTGTAAACTAAGTTATAACTCTATGCCTACTCTTAAATCACTTGATGATATAGGCATGTGCTAAGTTGCTATAATAAGGCACCCACATGCTATCATGTATTAATAGTCTGGATGAGTAATGCTGAAATTGTAACAGGTTACCATAAGCCTGCTTTTAACAAAGTGATGACTGCATGCTACTATTACAAGGACGAAATGAGTAAGACGAGTTACCTACTTGTATAAATTAGTCCTAGTCCTCTTATTTTTTTAAACAATAATTACATTAATAAAAGCTTTACAGTTCTCAAGCCTAGGTCTAGCACTTGCAAAGAAATTTACATACCGTACTCGTTAACGGGAGCATCATAATCATAGCTTGTTATTTGAAGTGGACCACCTGCAGTCCGGGCAAAATTTGTTCCACCAAAATACTGAAAAAAATAATTTACTCTTAGATCTAAATATTAGAACCGCCGTACTCATGATAAAAATATTTTCATGATATTTTAACAAGAAAAATGAATTAGACGGCTGGCGGTTTTAAAAGTACCAGGACTGAGTGAAGCCAATAAAAAACTATGCAATCTAACTTTTGAGATCAAGCTAGAATGAATATTTCTCCCACATCTAAGGGAATGTGAACCAAGGATCAAAATATTGCTCGAAAAATGTGTTCTGAGACTCGAGATATGCCTAGAACTTAATTCGCCTACAAGAAAGCTCTAAAGCAGGTGATCAAGATCCTGCGCGGTTTTCTCTGGGTGGGTAGGTCGGATGCCAACGGTGGTCATTGCCATGTCAACTGGGACAAGGTCAGTAGACCGCTACATTTCGGAGGCTTCGGCATTCGCGACCTGGTCCACACAGCGACCAGCCTTAGGGTCCGGTGGCTTTGGAGGATGCGGACGGACCCCTTGCGACCTTGGCATGGGCTCGATATGCACTTCTCCAAGGAGGAGCGCCAAGTGTTCGATGCGTCCACTAGGATGATGCTAGGTGATGGGAACTCCACACTCTTCTAGGAGGATAGGTGGCTTAATGGGGAGTCCATTGGGGAGTTAGCGCCAGAGCTGTTGGCACTAATCCCAAGACAACCTAGGAAGCACCGAACAGTGCAGCAAGCGCTGGTGGACCGCAGCTGGATTACCAACATCTCTGGAGCGCTGAGCCCGCTTGCACTCAGGCAATAAGTCCAACTGTGGGCCCGGCTGAGAGATGTGCAGCTTACTGAGGAACCAGATAGGCTGGTCTGGCGCTGGACGACTGACGGCTAGTACTCTTCACGATCCTGCTATGAGATCCTATTCTTGGGATCACTGGTAACGGATTCATGGAAGTTGATCTGGAAGACTTGGGCGCCTCCCAGGGTGAAGTTCTTTGTCTGGCTAGCTTGCCAAGACAGATGTTGGACGGTGAGAGACTCGGGCGATGTCATCTTCCGCATCCGCCACGATGCCTACTGTGCGACCAGTCCGAGGAGACTATGTTGCACATCCTTACCGGATGCTCTTTCTCTAGAGCGATCTGGTACAAGGTGCTATCGTGGATACGATCCACTGCAGCCCCTCCGGTTGCTGAAGGTGCTTTCGCGGACTGGTGGTCGCTGGTGTTGCAAACCACACCCCTCGCCAGATGCGCAAAGGGACCTCGTCGCTTATTGCGCTCGCGGCTTGGTGGCTATGAAAGCACAGGAACGCGGCTCAGTGACATGGGTCAGACTAAGAATCCTGGGCACAAAATATCGAGATTCCCCAGCCAGCTCAAAGCGCATATACACCTTGGCATGGAGCTTTAGACAAGTGCAGGCTGAAAAGTTTTTATTTTTGCTCCAAACTGGGCATAAAGTAGATGCTTCAATTTTCTGTTGGAAAAACATCCTCTCTTTTTTGAATGCTGTTGGAAAAACATCCTATAAACCTCCCCATCTTAATGTTTTTTGGAGGAACATCCTACCATATAATAATTCTGTAAACTTCCGCCGCGTTGGTAGAAACGAGCAACAGCAAAAGCACTGTCTTCGGCAGGCCTATGAGTCAACGGTCCACCCCAGTCAGCATACCTGCACAATACATCAGGACACTAAGAAATAATCCAAATCAAAACCAATAAAGAACATAGCAAGATGTTGCACTTTACAAGAGAATAGCGAAACTATGAAGGTAGTTCAACATTTGGAATAGGTACATCATTCATTTGGACAAACATGAGACATTATTCATCCATGTGCATATATTTACGTAGATCTATTCCTACAGCAAAACATATAAGTCTTCCTTTTCTATTATTAGCTTTAAAGCTAAATAATATATAAAAGAGAAGTCGATCATACACATGCATTACAAGAAAGAAAAAACTCTGTCGAAAAATGTAAGTCATATTTTGATTTGTTAAGGATTTGACCAACAACTATTTTGTCAATATGTAGTTTATGTGCAAAACATGTTGGATCTATGCTACTAGCTCCCACCCAGGAATCCCTCTCTTTCTGAAGATAGAAGATTCACACACACAGCTCTCTCTTGATGTGCTTCACACACATGTACACACACAGGGCTTCTACTACTAGGAAGCTTTATTAGATATCTCAAGTGATACAAGCTCGGTTACATGGGAGGGGTGGTACCCCTATTTATACTTGTACATGACCCTTTAGAGTGTTGCCATGTGGCACAATCCAGACCGTACACCATACTTCTAGAATACTCTACAAAATCTAGATATTTCATACTACTACTACTCTAGAACATTCCTAATTCTAGAGTTCTCCTAAATACCCTGGATACTTCATGACTAAGCTAGCTCCTACCAGCCAACTACATTGACAAGATCACTCCTAACAATCTCCCCCTTAATCTTGTCATATAGACTATATCCCCTAATCCAGATCACCTGGACCATGCACTTCATCTTCTGATGGCCTCACATCGCCTCATGTCGAGCAACGACATCACTCCCTGCTTGTCAGCCTCACATTGACTCCTATAAGATGGCATGAGAACCAAGCACTGGCTTGGTGGCAAGGCTAGCGAGTGCGCAGCCAGCCCACCCGGGTTCGAGTCCCATGGGGACCGAATTAAACGGGGTGTTATTCGAGCGCGTATGATTCGCTGCTGGAGAGGTCTCATCTACCTAACAACGTACAGCCCACGAGGGATCATTCCCCGGGGGTCAACGTTTTTATAAGATGGCATCACAGCACTGATTCGGTTTCACACCGACCATCCGTGTCCCAGTGACATCAAACCACAGTCTCGGCCTCACACCGACTCTTTCACTTGACAATGGCATCACACCACCATCATTGGCTTCACACCAACCTTTCTAGTGACAACAGCATCACACCATCAGCTCAAAAAAAACAGCATCACACCATAGTGGTCGACCTCACACCGACGCCCTCTACGACGATGGTATCACACCACCGCTTGTGCACACTCTCCAACAGTATCACACTGTTGGGCATGCACTTTCACCAACCCTCTCACAGGAGTGCAAAATAGTTGCTCTTTGTGAGCATAGGGTATCGAATGGAAACAATCTCTCCATCCGTCCCAAAATAGATGTCGCAGATTTGTCTAAATTCGGATGTATCTATATACTAAATGGTGTCTAGATACATCCAAATTTAGACAAATTTCCGACATCTATTTTGAGACGGGGGGAGTAATACTAAATGACACGCATTTTTTGGTGCGCGTATGAAAGAAAATATTAGTTCATGTAACATAAATTTATATCACTAGATTTGTAAACAAAACCACTTATGACTGTAATTTTGTACCACATGTTAATCAAGTAAGTGTTGGTCAAATCGTTGTCTTAACGAATCTATGCCTTACATTTCTGGAACGGAGGGAGTATACCCCACAAATGCAGTAATATGTTTTATAAATTTGCTCCTGAAAAAGGATGGATGGAAAATTCCTACCATGCAGATCATGCAAGGAGAAACAGGAAATTCAAGAGCTTCCAATAGTGTGAAAAAGCGCATTTACAACCACAGCCCTTAGACAGTAAGGTGCTTTTAAAACTTAGAAATGTTGTCTTTATTGTGGTATGTTGCCATGGTGGAAAAAAGGCGTCCTACTAATTTTTGATAGTGATAACCAAAAATTGAGTCTTCTTTTGGATGGTTCTTCAAAAAAAATGGCATGCCAATGTCTCTTAGCCCATCTCTCTATTGTCGCATGCCTTAACTCCTCAAACGGACTCCTTTTGTGCAACTGCCATTTGCATATTTCACCGTCAGCCATCACCAACCGTTAGCATAATTTTTCTAATGAGATAATGCAGCAGAATTTTCCTTATGCCACCTCATGCATTAGTTTATGGCAGTTAGATTAAGTAGAAATTTTCAGTCGCACATCTGAGAACAGCAGCCTACACTCAGCAGTCACATCCGTGTAGCAGTGCAAGCCTTAACTCCTGAAACGGCATCCTTTTATCCAACTGCAATTTTCATACTTCACCATCGGCTGTCATCAACCATCTAGCATAACTTTCCAAATGAGATAACTCGCAAACTGCCATCATGAGTGTTAACGATGAAAAAAAATTGATGTTCTCCTGCCCTTTGACTATATCAAAAGGAAACCCGATGTATTAATGCTCTGTTCATCTTGGGTAGTTAAACACATGGGTCCAAATTCCCAATCATCACAGTTCACACAATGGAACACATGATTATACTAGTAATGTTATGATAATAATGGTCAAAAGAAACCAGGAAGAAACTCACATACCATCCATCCCAATCCTCAGTCCATATTGTTGGCTTATTGTTAGAATTTGGCTTAAACCCATCGCAGTAAAATGCATTGCAAGTATCAAGCTACCAAAAAAGGCAGAGTCAGAACTCCCCTTCTATAACAAAACTCATAGAATTAATAAGTAATTAAAAAATAACCCCGCAAGGTTGTGAGATCACCTACAATTTGTTCTGGAGCGTCAGTTTGCCGGCACATTACCCAAGGAATGCCAGTATCAAGGCCAAGTGCCATCTGAGCTGCCCACTGCATATATCTCTTGCCTGCTTGACCGTACTTGCCTTGAATATTCCCATATTCGTTCTCAATCTGTCAAACAATCTCCAGAGATACCCAATAAAAAGACAAGCCATGTGCTCATGTTCGCTTCTAATGCAGACAACAGAACTAACATATAGCATCAACCATCCTCGTCAGCTTCATATAAGCTTGCTGCACATATCTTTTGTTTTATAATATACTAAATGACAATCATTGCTTAATGAGATGTTATATGAGTTTCAAGAACAATAGGAAGTTTCGTAGGAATAAGTTTCATAGGATGTTATACGATAATCCCTGAGTTTTGCATCAACTCGTCTGAGATGGCATATGTGTTTCAAGAACAGGAAGTTTCATAGTAACATATTTGGTACCATGACATATATTGCAACCCCTGAGTTTTGCATCAACTCATCTAGGATCTGCTGACACAAATCCCTCGGTAAATGGATACTGTCCCATGTTTTTTTTTAGCTGAAAACTGTAGGGGAGGCCCCGACAGTAAAATTTTATTAAAAAGGAACAAATATGTACAAGATGAGAAGGAAGGAGGAATATACGAAGCCTGTCTCATGGCGGCACAGAGGCTATCAGACAAATGGGGATTTCAACAAAAAAAAATCAATAACTGAAGTTTAAGAATGTTTCAGACCTGCTGCAATATAATGGGACCGCCTTGCCAAGAATAAAGCTTCTCGTCTTTCATCATGTCCACAATTTTTGTCACGAAAGTCTGCATTTCAGCCTGTTGAAACATTTATACAGATTAGTGGTTTCAGAAGTGCTTGTTGAGCGTGCTCCTCCAAACAAAATTAGTGTTGTAATTGTAATTTGTTGCCACACATAAAAATGCAGGAATCGTGCAACTCCATGCAGACTATAATTATTACAAGATGAAAAATCTATGCCCTGAAGCCCATTGATCAAACAATGAAATATCTTATTACCTTGTATGGCTCATTGTCAGTACGAAATTCTATGCCAGGGATATCACGTAACCAAACTGGGAAACCACTGCACAAGTGCATGACAAAAGGACAGATTAATAAACAGCATGAATAGTACTATTTTCATATTTATGAATAGCACAAATGTGATCAAAGGAAAACTGCATAAAGCTGTAAGCATGGAAGTACTCAGATTATTTATATTTATACAGAAACTACTAACATTATGTTTAATTTAGAGGGAGGAAAAATAATAAGACAATGAACAATCAAAAGCTCAATTGCATGAGGAAGAATCTGGTTTGAGAAAGTATGGAATAGAATAACTGGCAGCTATTATGTGTAGCTCGTGATGTGTTTAAATTAGCTGTTTGAGTGATGGTGTCACACTCCCTCTACCACTTATCCTCTCCTAGAATTAGGGGTGCTGACATGTGGGCCTTGTAATCTCATGTGAATAAAATTAAATAACTTTATACGAATCTAATTCCATAAGACCGTAATAATCTGAAGATCATAAATAACTATGGAGGTCTCAACACTCAAGTTCTCCTCGTCCTTCATAACTTCAACACTGTAATGAACTCCCAAGCCGAAGTTTGATTTATACCCTTTTTCTCTTTCTTTGATTAATGCCTGACCATCTTTGTAATGAGTATGACAATCGATAGAGACAAGCTAAAAGGGATAATAGTAGTTGCACAAGGATGTGTATTTGCATGAACACAACACACGCATCTGCATGTATACCATCAAGTATAGAACAAGAAAAGGAACTTATCACAGAAGTGAATACTCTAGTTAATTAGTATGGACGTGCTCAAGATATTTAAACAGTCAAGGTGTCAAGATAATGAACAGACCCGAAATTCCATTCGGCACAAGCATATGGGCCGATGCGGAGGAAGAGAAATAGACCTTCAGCAGCAACCAGCTTCACGAATCTCACAAGGTCAAATCTTTCTTCGAAGTAATACTGGGGAAAATGGAAGGTGCATAAGTTATTAGTACTATTCAAGGAAAAAAAGTGTACCGTCTAAAAGTAAACAGAAGGGCAAGTACATTACCTTACCTCTGGCCGGTTCATGCCCATTCCAGAAGATATACGTCTCAATGACATCTGCACCGCCGTCCTTGCACTTTGCAATTATACTAGGCCACATCTGGCAGAATTTGCAAGGGTTCAGTGAGAGCGGCTAGAAGCAATAGAAACACTGTAATCTTGGACTGGACAGACAACCACGATGTTAAATGCAACATCTTATTTCTGTGAATCCCAATAGCTCAGCAGTTAAGGATGATTACCATCAGAGACGAAAATGTGATTCATTCAGCACCCAGCTATTCATCAAAGACCAAGAAAACAACCTCAAGTCTGGTGTCCATACTCATCAAAGGGGATAACTATAACTAAACGCCTGGGTAAGAGCTAATGTGAATATCCACTATGAAGACAAGCCAGTAGATCTAGGAAGTGACTGCTAGTCAGTGGTTAACGAGATCAAGGCAGGCAATGCAAGCAGATCAAACAGTCCATGGCATTATTAGAGAAATTATATCCGGGCCCAAGAATTTCCAGGTTTTGAAGTGAGCAAAATCAGCAGATCTTGCAACAACAGTGCTCATGCCCGCGGAGGCTGGGCCCTGGCCACCCACGTCCACGCTGCGCAAACCGCGGAGGCCGCCGGAGTACCGGTTTCGCCGGCCTCAAGCGGCTGCCACCAACTCCCCCCAAAGGCCCAAACGCTCCCCTTGCACAAGCTGCAGAGGGCATCATCCTCACCTCGGGTGTGGCGCGGGGGTAGTGTACTCCCGCGGAGACGAGCATCCTCCGCTGGCCGCCGATGCGCACAGCACGATGGTCGTAGGTCACGTTAAACGGCTCGAAGAAGGGCCCATCCGTCCCCCTCCCAACCACCTGCCTCAGCTTCGACGCCGCTGATACTGAGGCTGAGGCGGTGAAGTAACCGGCGAGGAGTAGGAGGAACGGGAGGGCCCGAAACCGCGAGGGCGACGGCGAGGGGGGCATCGCCTGAAGCAGAGCAGAAGCAGAGGAATGTGCACGGAGGAAAACAATAGAGCGGCGGATGAAGCGAGGGTTTTCCTAGTAGTACTATTAATACGTACTCTACTACGTATTTGATTTTTGATTTTTTGTATATATCAGAGAAACAGAAGTGGACAAACGAATTGAGATTGGGACGGCCACTCTCCAACCGGATAGGGATGGCATACTCGAAACCGGTTGAAAGAGTACACGCAACGCATTAATGATTGCACTTCTTTAGCCCGCTAAACAATTGAAATAATTTCATTTGGAAATCAGCTTGGGAAATCCTAAAAAAAATACCGACATTTTCAAAGGTCTGTCTCACACGTTGAGGACGCGCCAAGTTGCCGAACCGTCGTTCATCGTCCTTCATTGCCACCATGGTAGCGCCAAAAAAAGAGACAAACAACCGCCATACCTAGATTTAGGAGAGCACCGTCGCATACGAGAATGCTTTTCGAGCCGATGAACCGAGTCATCGCAAGCGACGAGGCCGAGACTTTGTGGCACGTCGACCAAAGATCTTCCCCATGGTCACCAGATCCTGACACCGCCGTATTCATCTGACGCAGTTGAAGAAGAGAAATGTTGTCGCATGTCGTCTTACACACGCAAGACGTCAAACACTATTGCAGCAGCCGATGCAACCATCACCCGTAAGAGTGGCAAACGTTAACCACCAGACATAAATCTCACCGGATCAAGAGATCGACGAGAAGACCAGGCCACATGCCCCCCAACTTCACCAGTTGGAGCGACATCGAGATGGAGGAAGAACATGAGCAAATTATTCTAATGCAACGTAGTCTCCTCCATGAAAGCAACACCCCAAGGAAGTACTAGGGCCAACTCTTACTATAGACCGGAGCTCGGGGTCCCAACCCCCTCCCGCCATCGGAGCGGCCAATAGAGGAGATAGGGACCAGCAATGTTGTATTCGGAGGGCAGAGGTCGCCGAGAAGCGGTTCGAGGACAAAGAAAGATTATTAGTGTCGTGTGGGAAGTGTCGTGTGTACCATGGTTCCTTTCCCTCGGACCCGCTTGCTGATTTGGCTCCAATCGTGGACAGAGTCGTTGTCCAGTTGCTTCTCTACACCGCTCATCTCGGCGTCTGTCGGTCTGTCCTATAGTATAACCAAGGCGGGCAAGGCGGCCCTGCTCCCAAAAAACAAACGCCCTCGCACACTGACACATGCAGCGCAATTCGCCCTATGTACGCCGGTAGGTAGTGTCGTGCATGGAGCCCGCCACGCAAGATCCACCACCGATGACGATGAAGACAACGTGCTTGGGCCAGGGCCA
This sequence comes from Avena insularis, assembly GCA_023614405.1. NCBI lineage: Eukaryota > Viridiplantae > Streptophyta > Magnoliopsida > Poales > Poaceae > Avena > Avena insularis. The sequence continues at coordinate 418,518,472 of CM042693.1, read as the reverse complement.
AGGCCCGGCACCGTCCGGATGGGCCCGCCCGACATTCTAGCAGATGCTAGTTTTCCTCCTCTCCTACGAGTTTGCGTGGGGATGCATCGCACGGGCTTCGACCTCGGGTTCGATGTCCCCACCACCTACGCCCTCGCGGCGCTGTTCTTCTGCCTCTGGAAGCTCGAGATACTGTGGTGCGGCCCCATGGAGATGATGCTAGAGCGGAGGCGAGTCAGGCTCTTCGCGTGTGCGATCTCGCTGGCATGGGGCAGCATGGTCGCGGTGCACGTCGCGACCGCAGCGTTGGGGCTCGCTCTGAGGGTCACCCTATGGATGCTCACTGGCCTTGGCTTGGTCTTGGCATTTTACTTGTTGTTTGCCGCCCGTCGCGTAGAATCCATGCTTACGAAGACGGACGCTGGCCGGTCAAGGATCTCCACAAGCTATGCTCGGAGTAGAGGGTTTGAACTATGTGTCAAACGGAAGTATTAGAGATGTAATCGTGTTGGAGTAGGACCCATAGTCAGTTTGTCTAAACCCTAGGCCGGTTGGCCTCATGTACTATATTAACTTTGTACTATTGATCAAATCAATACAAGCTATTGTTCTCTCCAAAGGTATCAAGCGCCTAGATTTCCGCCCTCGGCATGGCTCCTCCAACCCCTCCATTGACGCCGCTGCAGCCCCTCTTCACCATGGCCAAGTTCCACGCCACCGGAGCTCCACCCTCCTCTCCTTTATCCTCTACCCCAAGCTCTATTACCCATCACTACAATCTCCAACAACCTCAAATTTCCCTATCCTATACAATCTTCGATGTCTCTCCGTTCATCCCAATCACTTTAGATCTCACTCTCCACAACTACTACCATTGGCGCTACCTCTTTCATATTCATCTAGGTCGAGGCGATCTTCGGCACCACATTGATCCGGCCTTAGTGTCTCTGCCGGATGATCCGCGCTAGGTCAAGGATGATCTCTCAATCATCCAATGGATCTACACCCACATCTCCACTGAGCTCTTCGATCTCGTCTCCAACGATGGTGCCACGACCTCCGATCTATGGGCCTCTCTTCAACAACTCTTCTAGGATAACAGCGATGCTCGCATTAATGTGCTCCACACTAAGCTTCACACCATCAACCAGGGAGATTCATCGGTCATTGTCTTCTATCAATGGATCAAAGCAATAAGCGATGAGAACCAGGAGCTTGGAGATCGTTTTATGATTGTACCCTCATCAACACTCTCCTCGTTGGCCTTGGAGAGAAATTCGAAAAGCAAGTTGCCTTCATACCCATGATGCAGCCTCGTCCCACCTTCGCGGAAGTCTGATCTCTCCTCTAACTTGAAGCAATGACTCAAGCACGCAAGGCCTCTCGACCACCTCAGGTGTTTCACACCGCTACTCGTCCCCCCGCTATGTCCCCTGCCATCGGGTTTTCACCTGCGCCACTGCAGTCTCCTCTCGGGTGGCGTCCAAGCCCCAACTACCACGAGAAAAACCCTACATACCGACCTCCACAGCCTCGAACCGCAGCCCCAACACCAACCGTGACACCTCCGACAGCGCCTCTAGCTACACCATCCTGGCACCCATCGCATGATCCTTGGACCGGCCTCTTTCAAGCTTAGCCGATGGCGTGGTCCACGTTGTCTCCTTATGGTGCTCCACTGGCCTACACTAGGCCATGGAGTCCTAGCCTCCGCCCATCAACCGGCTCACCCAGCCTCATCGATCCTCGGCCACTCACACAGGTCTACATTGCTCGGGATCCAACGCTACATTATGCCGTCGTCATCGTCGCCCTACATGTACGGTGCTCCTCCTGCACTCCCATACATGCCCGCTGAAGGGTTTTGTAACAAAAAACAAAAAATCCTAGCTATTGCAACACCAATGCCAAAGTCTATTTATGAGTTAATGCAGTAACAGGGATTGAGGTTTCGGTAACATACCCTTGTAGACCGAAAGCGTTTAACGTCTCGTGGGGAACGTGGATGAAGTAGTCGAACTCGTAGCCAACCTCAAGGTTGCGAAGGTGCTAGCAAGTTAACCAGGTCCTTGCACAATAACCCAGGTGCCATTAGTGGCAGCACCTCCGTGGTTTCGCACATGTCGGGTGTCCGACTATGACTCTCGTTCTCCTTGATACAGTCGGGATGTGGAAGAAGACCCTCTAGAACCGGGATCCAATAGTGCGACAGCGTGCCAGGTGGTGTCGTCTCCCACGTGTGCAGTTTTTTTCTTGAAACCGCAATCGCGAGATTCAACACACACACACAGAGGAGAAATTACCTAAGAAAAATGCCTTAGGAAATTCCCCAATTTAATTGTTGTATCTAATCCTCTCATATTCCCATCTATTTATAGGAGGAGGAAGGACCCCGCCTTGCCAGCCTCGCAATATGTGACTAAAGGAGGAGGGAGGCACGTTGTAGCCAGGGGAGGTGGCGTCGGCCAGCCGGGTGGGCCCCACCCGTCGTGCACGTGTGGCCCAAGGAGGCGGCGGTGACTGGTCGGGGTGGGGTGGGCCCCACCTGCCCCGCCTGCCTGCCCCATGTGGCGGCCCATGGCTAGACCGCGGGAGCCCTAGGCGGCGGTGGTGGTGGCTGCCCCTTCAGGTGGCTTTCCCTCTTTGGCTTTTGGCCCATTAGGGAAGGCTACCCATTAAAATTAATTTCAAATATTATTTTATTATTAATTTCCAATAATTAATACTAAAACATACTCCCTCCATCTCAAGGCTTAAGGTATATAACTTTTTTGAAAAGTCAAGCCATGTAAAGTTTGACCAAACTTTTAGAAAACACTGCCAAGAACTATTATATTATATAGATACCATGTGAAAATATGTTTCATGATGTATGAAAGGGTATGATTACGTAGTGTAAATATTAATATTTTTCTCTAAAAACTTGGTCAAACTTTAGTTGGTTTGACTTTTGAAAAAATTTATATGCCTTAAGCCTTGGGCTGGAGGTAGTATTTAAACATTTCCTCATGATCAAAAAGGAACTTAGAATAACTTCAGACTTTACCCGAAACACTTTCGGCTTTCTCTCTTCTTTCCATAGGTGATCCCAATGCTTTCATAATGATCTCCGAATATCATAAGACCCTTAAGTGTGTTACCTTACGATTCGAGAATGTCACGAACATGATCGATATCTCTCTCATATCAATGATAAAAAATGATCAATAGTGGGACCAGGATACCCATAATGACCCCCATGCATTCCACGATGCTTTATCGTTTGAACCATAAACTCCGAGTCCAGTTACTTTTGTTTATTCGATCCATGACTTGTTCGAGATTTTATCATCATAATATCATTACTGACAACTTAGTCATTCATGTGCAACTTATTGGATACAATCTCACCGGGTGGGCCCATTGTATCTTCACGTCACGCGGGTGAACAAATCCTGATCTTGATACATACGCCTCAATGTGTCCCTCTAGAATACCAACATGCACCTTTATGGTTATTCTGTTATGGTGTGATGGTTGATACAGTCAAAGCAGTCGCGGGTGACAATGATTAAATATGATCTCATGGTCTAAGGAGAAGGTCACTTAGTTTCTAACTATTACAACAATAAACTGTGTGACTTGATCATGTCGTAATACTTATGTGGATAATGTCCATCACATTATTCTCTAATGGTATGACTTCATTATCATCTGACATAAATGCTCCATGATTAGAAAACCTTTATCATCGGTTGTCCAAAGAACTAGTTGTATAGAGGCTACTAGGGACTAGTTTGTTTATATATCACATATGTATAAATGTTTCCACTTGATATAGCTATAGCATGATACAAAACTATTATGAACTAATTAAAATATGATAATAAACCTATTTATTATTTGCCTCTAGGACATATCTTCTTCAGTCTCCCACTTGCACTAGAGTACGAATAATCTAGTTGCATATGTTACTGATCATAAACACGTGTTCTCTAATTATGCTTGTCTATGGGAAATGTCTTGTCTTTGATCGATGTGACCAGATCGTGTGTCCTTTGCAAATTGTTAATGTCTTCCTAATTTTGAAATTTACACCATTATCACATAATGTGTTAAAGTATTCGTTTTGGCGACAGAGTGAGACTTTGTTTCTCGATATTTTAGCATGACGGTCTATCGGTCATGAGAACTTTCAAAGTTTCCATGTACACTAGAAACACACTCAGTTGAAGTCGAACTTTATTAGCCAAACTTGTCATACTTGATATTTATAAAGTAGTTACCTACTTCTTTATCAATTTAGATCCTTCCTATTCAACTAAGGTCTGATGGTATGCTCAATCCTGGTTCAGTGATTTATTCATGAATCACCTTAGAACTTGTTCTTCCAATCAAGAATGGGATCATATATTGACAAGTACACAACATGGTGATGTGTGGAAGAGACATATGATAGGGATGAAGATCATCCCCTTTCTTCCTTTTAACCATAATTGACAGTACCCAATGTTTTTCCTAGTTTTGCAAGTAAGAACATAATTCTTGTCTTGTTCCATTCTGAATCACTTCAGAATCTAGGACATTCTGAACTTTCTTTAGAATCTTAACGAAACACTTTTGATTCTTAATGTCCATTAATTATCTTAATCCATATTGATAGATTTTAATGTCTTAATGCACCGCTCAACTTTACTCACAGAATATTTACTAATTTAAATATCACTAATATCGAAACACATCATTCATATATTTCGTACACATATATTACACTACAAAAATACCTCATACCCGGCGGATTTTTGGGGCGGCATAAGTGAAAAGTACCTGCAATAGTTGGATATGCGGTGGATGAGAAATCCTGGCACCATTATTCCGCGGCGGCGAATTATACGCCTGGGCACACAGGGCACCTGCGGATTTCAGTGCCGTGGTAGGTATCCGGGTAGGCCGGCTCATTGTAATTCTGTAGTAGATGGATGGGGCAATATTAGTGTTTCGTGCATTGTAGTGCCGCAGCATAGTGTGTTCCATGTTGTCGACTGGTCAACCAGCACATATTGACTGGTCAGGCTAGTCTCACTGACTAGTGTGACTACCACGTCTGAACTGTTTTGTTCTCTATTATATACTATTCCCTTGCATCAGATGTGGTGGGTCACCTTGATTTTATAATCGTCCTGGATTTTAAAATCGGACCGTTAGAAGAGTGCAATAATGAAATGTAATGTAACAAGTTTTATGTTTTAAAATAAAATGGAATTTTATATCTTAAAAAAAATGTGCATCAGAATCTGTTTATATTAGCAACGTAAATCAGTTATTGTTAATATAATTAACTTTCAGTGATGTTGGACGCTGTAACACGGCAAATAATTCGTGGTTACAACGATACTAAAGTTCCGCCATCTCCAGTAATGTAACGAGGTACATCCTCTGTCGTGCCGCGGAAACTCTAGCTTGGCGGATCACGTTGTCCCGAGCCAAAAAAATCTGCCACTGTTGCACAATCCCCGACATAGTTATCCCCTGGCAGCTTTTTTGGTCACACCAGCACGAGCGCGGCGACTAAGGCTGTGTCTCGTCATCTATAAGCGACAGGGCCCCAACTTCATGTTGTAGTGTTAGATTGTTTTCATGCTCCCACTCAAATATGCTATCATGCTTGAGACATTTTGTGATATCCTCATAGCTCCCACTCAAATATGCTATTGACACATTTGACCAAGAAGCTATTTAGCTCCCACTCAAATACTCCATAAGGTAGGTCTTCTCAATCCTTTGATGTTTACCAAATCGAGATTTTTCCCGCTACGAGATACTTTAGCATCCAATTGCACAGTATAAATCCAACGGACTAAAGCATCGCTATATTCATAATCAATCGTTTGAATCGTGATAAATCCATCTATATATCCTTTAAAGGAGATATGCCCTAGAGGTCAATAATAAAGTTAACTTTGTTGATATATCTGATATGTTCATAATATTTGTAGGGGGTCTGCGTATGAAAACAATAAATTCTTACCCTACGCCCCTGAACTCCTGATGTTATCAGGACCTATCTATTAGTAATGCAGTAACGGGAGGGGCTTTTCACGAACTTACCCTTAAAGACCTAAAAGCGTTGCAAACGCTCAGGAGAGCGTGGTTGATGTAGACGAGCTGAAGCTGACCTCAAGGTCGTGATGAAGTTATTGCGCTCCTACGGCTCCAACGACTTGAGTGCCTCAAGTGTGACACCTCGCGGGGAGTTACACACGTCCGGTGCCTGACGATGAGTCTCGCTTCCCCGATCCAGCAGCAGATGCAGAAGTAGAGCTCCTGGATCCGAATCCCACAGCGCGAGGGCGCTCCGTGGTAAATATGTCTCTTGTTCGTGCAGTCCGGACTTGGGACCACGGTCATGAGAGAGAGACAGAATATCAATTGGAGGTCTCCCCAAAAGTGAGAAAACCTTTATTGAATATTGTGTGTATTTATCTGGCCAAATACCCCCACTATATATAGGGGAAGGGGAGGTACTACCTCCCTCAAAGTCCCGGGGTGGGACTAAAGGAGAGGAGAGGAGGAGGGGGTGGCGCCGCCGGCCACCCCCTTTGGCCCTTCTCCCTCTTTCCCTAATGGGCCCGCTTCCCTCCGGAATTGGCCCATTAAGCCTTTTGACCTTTAAATTGTTTTTCTTTTGTTAAATAATTATGAATAAATGATTAAATCAATATTTAATATTCATTCACATATTATTCAATCTCCGTGGCCGTGGAACACCTTCCACCTCCACTTCGGACATCAACTGGCATAAATGCCACATGATCAGGAAACTTGATCATCTGTTGACCAATGAACCAGTGACTAGAGTTTCACTTGGAATCCCTAGTTGTTTATATATCACATGTGTATTGATGTTTCCACTCAATACATTTATAGCATGATATAAAACTTAATAATAAACTTTATGAAATATGATAACAGTTCTTATTACTATTTGTCTCTAGGGCATATTTCCAACAGTCTCCCACTTGCACTAGAGTACAAATAAACTAGCTGCATTTGTTCTTAATCAATGGCACCATATATCCGGTACCCTGAACATGCTTGCTCATGGAAGAGGTTGATTCTTGGGTCTGTACTTTACAATCACAAATCTTTTGCAACTTAGTAATGTCACCTTGATTGACATTAATACTTTATCATCACATGATAACATCTGTGTGTATGCATCGTAGCTATGGCAGCAGAACGAGGCCTGATTCTAGGAGCCTACGGTGACTTTAGATCAACCTCAAGGGCTTTCTCATGGGTACTGTGCCCTAGGACACATCATTCTACATTAAAAGTGAACTAGCCCTGCCATAACATTATACAACACTTTAGATGGTACCCTTATCTTTTATTATAAATGTAATCATCGAAACACAAGTGCACCCTGTGCAACTTTCGATGTTTTGTTCACCTTGCTTCCTACTTGACTTTAGTCGGTATTACAGGAGTTTCCAACATATTTCCTTATAACATAACCCTTTATGCTTTAAGATATGTCATCTTTATGGATCTGGAAAATATGTCTGTGGTTCTCTATTAGACACTGCAGACAAACTTAGCTCAACGTTCCGTGATTCAAACTTAATCACTTTTAAACTTTTCTTCTTGGATCATATATTATGTTAAGTTACTATCATGGTTTTCTAAGATAGAACCTATGTCTCAACATAGTGGATGATAATCATCCTATTCTTTCTTTCAACCATTGATGTTAAACTTAATACTATTCCTAACTTGAGTTATTAAGGACCAGTTCCTCAATTAACTTTTATTCCGAAACTCTTTTCAGAATCCTTTAAGGAATACTACATAATATCATAATATTCTTATTATCAACTACTACTCCCTATAAATCTTTATTTATCGGTACTTGCGTTTTTATTCTTAACACACTTAAAAATCACTCATTTAAGCTCCCACTCAAAATATGTTCCTAACATATTTGGGTATGAGTCACTACTCTTACTCAAACTATGTTCCTACATATTTGAATTTGAGACTTATATTGCTCCCACTCAAAAATATGTCATTCACATATTGTTTTAGGAAGACTTTCATAGCTCCCACTCAATTTCATGCAAATTGCATATCCACTCATTATTTTGAACGATTCAAAATTCTTTGATCAAATATCAAACTTGGAGTTTTACTATGAGATACTAGTACTTTTACTAGTTTTAAATCCACTAGACATTTAGCACACTTGAATCAAATTCATTTGAATTCGTCCAATACTTGACAAATTGTTCTTTTGTCATTTACCCATTTTTTCCACTATGGCTTTGCAGTCATTTGGGAAAATTCCAAGTAACCCCTTTTACTTGTGAGATTCAGCAACGAATTGCTTTCTAATCTCAAGGGAATTTTGCTTCTAGGATTTCTCTTAATTTTAGTTTACCATTATTTCCTTAGTAGTTCGTAGGTATGTCATATTCCAAGAATCTTGAGAAATGATTCACAAATGTCTCCATACAAGGTATGGGTTACATTTTGAATCCTACTTTATGTAGTGATAACACCAGTGGGGAAAATCACAATGATCATTATCATTGATTCTTTCCTTTTGTGAAGAGAATCATTCAGGAATGTTTTCCGTTGCGCTTCTCAACACTCTGATGCAGAGTTTTGAATCCTCATTGTGGTTTCACTATCTTCCATTTGCTCCATAATCGAGAAATATCACTAAATGCGAACTTTCTCGAGAATGTACCAAAATCCAAGCAATACAAATTTTGCTTCTCGTTTGGTTTTAGCTATGGATTTCGTATTCAAAGTTTCCAATGAATACTCTACAAGGACTTATTCGCTTTTGTTTTGGTTATATCGAATAACCCCAAAACTTTTACGATGATCCATACTAGATATGGAGCCGCTTTCACGAATTCAAATGGTTCACTATATATTCTAATTGAGTGATAACTATTTCTAACTAATGGTCTCTACATCTACACTACAACGATTTATTTGGCGCCATCTATTCATCAATTTTAATATCAAATATCATATTGTGATGCTTTGCATTTTGACGTTTCAAACGCATTGTATTCCATAATTCTCTTTATGCCATTCTTATAAAGTCGAATTTCATTACTATCAATCAAATTGTAGTAATTATATTATCATTTATCTTTAATACCCTTTATTAATGAAACACTTTGATCATATCAAATAGTTTCATATTCATGTTTCCTTTGGTAAACTACTTTACGCATTTAAACAATCATATAATGATAATAACTATTTTTGTTAAAACACAATACATCGAATATGTATTTACTTTTAACAATTCATTAAATCACTTTGTATTCAAGTAATACACGGTGTTCAAGTTATTTTGCCGAACTTAGGCATGATTTATATGTGACAAGTAATCAAATGACTTTCACATATTATCATATAACTTTGAATTCAAACAATGGTTTCATTCATTAATGAATATATCATTAAGTTGGGTATTTTAAGGCATTTCGACATTTTACAAATGTTCATGTATTATCAATTAGTTTCAAACAACAAGGATAATTCAGATATAATCGAACAAGATATGAACACGAATAGCGATCATTCATAAAAGTGGAACAACTGTTTGTTACAAACTGATATGAATAACCGTCTCACAAAGTGTGAGACACACTAAAGAAGTTCACAATATTTTGATTACAATAATCATCCTAAAACATAAACTAAATGATAAATGTTGAGGAAGAGTGTCGTTGGCCATCATCATCATGCTTGCCATCAACACGCAACGTCACCTCCTCTCCAGCAAGCACCTTTATGCAGAAGGACCTGTTTTTAGTAAAACAGAACAAGTATCAAATATACTTAACACTGCAAATGTGTTTGCAAGATTATAACATTTATAAAATTGTATATCAAATATATACCTTTGTCATCGATGACCTCACCGGTGATTGGTTCAACCTTTACGTTCCTGAAACATAATATGAACTCTTGGAAATCCAATGTTTCCGTATCACCATTCATGATGCTACTCCGGACATGTCCTTCGTAGTTGGGAGGCAACGATCGAAGCAGCATGCCTATCGCAAACGGATCATCCATTCAGTAGTCCACGAAGTGAACCAGTCTCATGTGTGCATCAAGCATGCGATCCAAGTGACCCTTCAGACATGTGTGCTCCTCCATCTGTATGGAAAGGAACTCTCCAAGCAGCTCGTGCTTCCACATGCGCACATGGCTTATGAACTATGCTCTTAGCTGATCCACCATCGAATATGGATCAAGATCACCCATGAGCGGATGGAGTTCATCCACCATCCCATAACGCATTATTATCTGAATGTAGGTGGACATATCTTGACGATAGTAGCGGTCTGCCAGCTCTTGTGGGGTCTCATAGTGGTCTGGCTCAGTCAAAGCCATCATGCGGTGTATGTAGTCTACCGCATGATTCCTAGTAAGGAGATCATTCAGGCGCACAAGCCAACTAGGGAAGTAGGATCCATCAAGTATAAGTTTCTCACCCATTACCCATTCCATAATGACAAAGTAAGCTTCCCGGTGAGCCATCTCTACATTTATAATTGCAAAAGGAATTTAGACTAAGTTTATAATTAAATGAATTAATAATAACTCCACTCAGAAACACCTATCCCCTCAAGGGTTCCTAGTGATAACACGACCCCTTTTCCCCACATCTCCCTCGATCATCACGGGCATCAATGTGGGTTCTAGGGTGGACGCTAAACGTCGGTCACATCATTCATGCGACTCGTGCTCGATCTTTCGACCATCCGCGTTCCGAGGCCACACTTCTGTGGCGTGCTAGGCTCGCCAACTCAACCTTAGTGTATTCGCTGTGCAACATGGCTTGCACCCACTGTATGCGAACATAGATATGTCTGACACCCGATCATCACGGCCTGCCTCATGCCGAAGAACTTTCTTGGTGGTGCACACTAAGGGGGAACACAATCGTTGGTTATTTTAACAGGTATCATCTTATTAGGCTACCGTCGAGTATCTAATACTAGCACACAATAAGACATACAAACAATAACATTGAATGTAAATGCTATGTGATATGGTCCTTCACGTCGTGATCTCCATCCGTCGTCACCGGGTTCGGCGCAGAGTTACAGCGTAGACACTAGGGTACCAGTGTCATTCCGGCGTGGTAGTTCGTCACCTTAATGACTATCTACTACTATGCAACAAAAGGTAATTACTTTACCTTTGCGACAACCATATCACAAAGCAATGCCCCCCTGCAAAACAAAGTTAGACGCCTCTACTTTATCTTTGCATGTTTTACGTGGCTGAATGGGCTTTCGCACAAGAACCGTTCTTACCTACGAACTTTCAGCACAACACTGATCAAGTAGTTGTCTCTACTACACCCCTTTCGGGGCCCTCCGTTGCAAATGGTATACCAACTAATGCGAGAGAGACAGACACCCCCCCCCCTAGCACACAATAAGATATACAAACAATAACATTGAATGTAAATGCGATGTGATATGGTCCTTCACGTCGTGATCTCCATCAGTCATCACCAGATTCCGGTGCCAGGGTTTCAGCGCCGTAGACACCAGGGTACCAGTGTCTTTCCGGCATGTTATTCCGTCACCTCCATGACTATATACTACTACGTAATATAAGGTAATCACTTTACCTTTGCCACAACCATATCACAAAGCAACCCCCCTGCAAAGCAAAGTTAGACGCCTCTACTTTATATTTGCATGTTTTACGTGGCTGAATGGGCTTTCGCACAAGAACCGTTCTTACCTACGAACTATCACCACAACGCTGATCAAGTAGTTGTCTATACTACACCCCTTTCGGGGCCCTCCATTACAAATGGCATACCAACTAATGCGAGAGAGACAGACACCCCCAAAGCCACTTTATACGGTACAAGCCGTATGTCAAGCGTGGACCAGTCTCGCGAATGAACGCATAAATTCGGTTGGGGGCCGCTTCATCAAGCATTACTGCGGTATACACAAGTACACGTGGGAGGGTAACAACTAAAAGATCAATGCCCACATGCTACATCTCGTGTGTTCTACCCGTACTAGCATTACTATGCATAGATCTAGCTCTGATACCACTATAGGGGTTCCGCGTATGAAAACAATAAATTTTTACCCTACGCCCCTGAACCCCTGATGTTGCCAGGACCTATCTATTAGTAATGCAGTAACGGGAGGGGCTTTTCGTGAACTTACCCTTGAAGACCAAAAAGCTTTGTCAATGCTCAGGAGAGCGTGGTTGATGTAGATGAGCCGAAGCCAACCTCAAGGTCGTGATGAAGTCCTTGCGCTCCTGCGACTCCAACGACTTGAGTGCCTCAAGTGTGACACCTCGCGGGGAGTTACACACGTTCGGTGCATGATGATGACTCCCGCTGGATTGGTATCCAGTAGCAGTTGCGGAAGTAGAGCTCCTGGATCCGAATCCCGTAGCGCGACGACGCTCCACGGTGAAGATGTCTCTCGTTCGCGCAGTCCGAACTTGGGACCACGGTCACGAGAGAGAGAGAGAATATCAATTGGAGGTCTCCCCAAAAGTGAGGAAACCTTTATTTAATATTATGTGTATTTATCTGGCCAAATACCCCCACTATATATAGGGGAAGGGGAGGTACTACCTCCCTCAAAGTCTCGGGGTGGGACTAAAGGAGAGGAGAGGAGGAGGGGGTGGCGTCGCCGGCCACCCCATGGGACCTGCATGGGGGGCTGGGCCACTAGGGCGCCGGACACCCCCTTTGGCCCTTCTCCCTCCTGCCTTTCCCTAATGGGCCCTCTTCCCTCCGGAATTGGCCCATTGAGCCTTTTGACCTTTAAATTGTTTTTCTCTTTTATTAAATAATTATGAATAAATGATTAAATCAATATTTAACATTCATTCACATATTATTCAATCTTTGTGGCTATGGAACACCTTCCACCTCCACTCCGGACATCCTCCAAACTTACCGAAACCCTTCCGGTTTTCTCTCTACTATTCTTCGGTGATTCTTCCGATCCTATAAACACTATCTAAGCATCATCAAACCCTTAAGCGTGATACCCTACGGTTCGGGAACACTCCAGACATGGTCGGGACACTCCTAGACCAATGATCGATAGAGGGACCTAGATGGCCATGTGACCCCTGTGTGTTCCACGAAGATCTTTTGTCGTTTGAACCGGGACAGTCGTGTCTTATTCCCTTTGTCTCTCGATACTTGCATTGCCCGAGATCTGATCAATGACATCACCATGTCATGTTCAATCTCGTTACTGAACAATGCTACTTGACTCGTTCCGACAAGTGATATCCCTGTGATCAAATCGCACGCTGCGCAGCTATTGGATATAACTTCTCCGAGTGGGCCCTTAAGTATCTTTTCGTCATGTGGACGGACAAATACCGCTCTTGACATATATTGCCTCTACGGTTCCTCCAAATACCTGAACACACCTTTATTGTCACTGTATTACCAAGTGACTTTTGATGCTATCTAAGCATTCTCGGAAGACAGTGATTGATATAGCCTCACGGTCTAAGGAATAGTCTACGAGGATCCATTTCTAATCATCGTAACTTGAACTTCGTGACATGATCGGGTCACGATGTTTATGTTGGGTATTGGTTCATCATCTCATTCTTAGAATGAGTTGACTCCATTTCCAACTAGCATAAATGTCACATGATCAGGAAACTTGATCATCTGTTGACCAATGAACCAGTGACTAGAGTTTCACTGGGAACCCCTGGTTGTTTATATATCACACGTGTATTGATGTTTCCACTCAATATAGTTATAGCATGATATAAAACTTAATCATAAACTTTATGAAATATGATAACAGTCCTTATTACTATTTGTCTCTAGGGCATATTTCCAACAATATTTTGTATCATGATATAACAGTATTAAGTGAAAACATTAATACAAGTTTGGTATATAAACAAACCAGGTCCCTAGTATCCTCGAGACTAGTTTATTGGGCAGCTGATGATCGAGGTTTCCCGATCATGGACTTTTCACCGCAGCAACTGACAACGAGATCACTTCATTAGATGAAGTGATGGACACACCTGATCATAGTGTTGCAATGTGATCCAGTCACAAAGGTTGACATTGCATATATAGCAAAGCGTAGTAACTCAATCCTTTGACATGAGATCATGTTTAATCACTATCACCGGCGGCTACTTTGATCACATCAATTGTCACACCATACCAGGGTGGCCATAAAGGTTTGTATTTGGTATTCCAAAGGGATATGTTGAGGCACATGTATCAAGATCGGGATTTGCCTATCCGAGTGACAGATAGATACTCTGGGTCCACTCGATGAGATTACATCAATGATCTTGCAAGCATGTGACTAGTCACGATGATGTAGTATCACATGAATGAGTAAATTCGTTTGTCGGTAACAATATTGAACTAGGTATATCGATACTGGAGATCAGGTCTTTGACAAACCAGGTATCGTAGAGCAAAGGGAGTGGGACTCAACATCTAGAAGGTTCAAGTGATCAATCAATTCGTGGAATGTGAAGGGACCATCATGAGTTTTCAGACATCAATGTTTGTCATTGATCAGAGAGAGATGTCTCGATCATGTCTGAACATTCTCGAACCGTAAGGATATCACGCTTAAGGGAAGAGATGCTTAGGACTGATCCGCGATCGTAAGAGAAATGGAAATAGAGAATCGAAATTGTTCTGAAGAGATACTAAAGTGTTCAGAAGATGTTCCAAAGGAGTTTAGAATAATAGGAATTAACTATTATGTATTTAATATTCAATTATATGAATTAATTATTAAATATAATTATTTAAAATAAATAAAATGGACAAAGCCTCCCACACGGGCTCTCCTCGGAGGGGGAGAGCCCAAGAGGGACCGCCGTCCATAGAGGGGCCAAGGGCGCACGTGTGGGGGGGGGGCTCCCACCGCCGCTGGTCGGCCCTAGTGGGCTAGGCGCGTGTGTGGGGCCCACCCCACCGCCAGCCAGCTGCCCCACCTCGTCCAATGTTTAGTCCCACATCGGGACTTGGAGGGTTGGGTGTGCCCAAGTTTTTCCTATATATAGGAAAGGAGTCCTCCTCTAGATCTCATCCCAATTGACTTTGCCATTTTGTCTCCCTGACATGGGTATACCCTACAGGTACTCGAGCTTGGTATATACAACCTGAATACGTAGAGGCCCACGGTCTCGCCAAGGCCCAAATGAGGGACTCGAGTAACCTACGGACTCTCGATTGCTTGAAGAACAAGAAGAAGCTAAAGATAGAAAGTTCAAAGGGGAAAACCCTAACTTGTAACCGACTCGACCTGCTACCCGAGACCTAGCCTATCTATATAAAGGCTAGGAGGGGGCAGCGAGGAGGACACACACGACCCTAGTTTCCACAACCCTTGCCAGATTGCATCTGTGCACCATTGTAATCCTCGATTCCTTCAATAATTCCACGAGCAGACAAGCAGGAGTAGCGACCTCTACGAGGCCTGAACCTGGGTAAATCTTTGAGTCCCATGTGTGCTTGTCTGCTAGCCGATAGATGTCTCAAGCGCTCCCTCCTTCTCCAAAACCCAAGTCCATAACAATGGGCATTGACGAGTTAAACCCTCGTCAATTGGCGCCGTCTGTGGGAACTGGGAGTGCTGATGTTGCGGCTTCTTCGGCCCCATCAACCGCGATCTACAACTCCGCAACAGCGGAGATACGCCAGCTCTTCGGCGTGTTCGACTTCACCGTCCACACGGCAGCCACTCACCCGACTTTCGAGTCTATGGGCGACGGAATCAGCCTGGCGATCGGGAGCTTTCGCTTCCAAGTTGGTCAGATGGGCATGCTTCGCATGCCTGACCAGCCGACGGTACCATCGATTTCTCCAGCATCGTGGTTCCCTCCACCGATCGGCACCCTCAGTGAGCTCAACGCCCCGACAACAGTCGAGAATACGGTCAGCGACAGCAGTCGCGACTCTGATCTGAGTGATCTAGCAACTGAAGATGGAGCCTATGGCTCCGGATATGAGAGTTGCAGGAGCAGCAGCTTCCCCAACCACTTCATGTGCGTCGTCATTAACACAGGCGTCACCTCCGCCAATCGCGACAACACGAGCAACGGTGGCCATGGAGCTGACCCGCCAAACGGCGGCATACCCAACGGCGGACCACCGCCAAATGGCGGACCATCATCGAACGGTGCCCCCGTCAACAACGGGGGAGAAGTCGAGCCTCCAAACATAATAAACGAGCAGACTGGCGAACGCGTCGTGATCAGGCTCAATGAACTCGAGTGGGCTCGCTGCCGAAACCCACGGGTAACCCTAACCCTCTACCTTTTGGCTCCCCACAAGAGCTGCTAATGGGCTATCATTGGCTCCTGAAGGAAGAATTCAAGCATCAAGTGCAAACAATCGTGCAACTCGAGGCACGCAAAAAGGCGGCAGATGAGTCGAGTCTTCGACGTGCTGGCTCTCTCCCACGGAGGATTCTCCTCAAAGGGCAACGAGTACATCGCAAACAAGAGGCGATCCCGGATGGCCCATCTCACCGAGCAAGAATGCATAGAAGCTGCAAAGGTCCTTGACTTCAGCTCTATGACAGTCGACACACGGGGCAACGTGGTCCCGAAAATGACGCAAGCTGCACTGACGGCAACCACCATGTACCTCCTAAACAACCAGCCGCCAGCTGGAGATCCTCGAGCCACCATGTATCGATCTATGATCGCGGTCTTGGGACTAGTCGAGGCCGCCCTTGATAAAGAGCCAGCACCAGAGCTGAAGAAAGGCAAGGCTCTGGCAAAACGCTATTCCTCGCCCTCATCTAGCGACGACAGTCACGATCTGTCTCGACGTCGCCGCTCACGGTGACACAACCATGACTATGATGCGCACGATGACCTCACGCAGCGCAAGATCGACAAATCAAGGGCGCGACATGCTCGATCGACTAACTCAGAAGACGAAGATGTGGAGCTATGTGGCGCCAGATGCTTCAGCAGGGCCATCAGGCAAAAGCGAATGCCCAAGGGGTTTAAACTCCCGTCAGAGAACCCGAAGTTTGATGGCCTACAAGACCCGAAGATCTGGTTGGAGGACCACATCTCATCCGTCAGGCTTCACGGTGGAAGTCGAAGCACGGCCATGCAATGCCTACAACTACAGCTGCAAGGCGCCGCCCGAGCATGGCTCAACAACCTCCCACGCGGATCCATTCGCAGTTGGGAAGAGCTGGTTTACAGCTTCGTGTGCAACTTCAAGGGCACATACAAACGGCTCGCATCAATCGAAGAGCTGAGATGCTGCCAGCAAAGATCGGACGAGTCACTACGCTCTTACATCTAGAGGTGGTCCATCATCAAGAACTCCGAAGAGAACATCTCGGAAGATCATGCGATTGACGCATTCAACGGTGGCGTGCGTCGCATAGAGCTCAGGGAGGAGTTGGGCCGCTCAAAGCCCAAAACCATCAACCACCTGATGGAAATCGCGAATCGCTGGGCAGATGGAGAAGATTTGGTGAAAAATCACGTTCACTCCGATGACGAGGCAGATCTCGAGCACAGACGCGACCGCCGAGGCAAACGCCGCATGCGCATCTACGATGACCGAGACGACGTCAACATGGTCGCAGCTGGCTACGCCGACAGACGCGACGACAACCGCAACAGCGGCTACCGCAGCAGTGGATACCACGACTCCAAAAAACCATGCAAGTGTGGTAGTGCCGCAATCGTGATGAGGCACCCGCAACATCCATCGAAGACAAACTGTCCAGGCCATGCACTGTGCACTTCTACATCGACAAGCATGACGGAAAGAAGAAGTCCAGCCACCTCCTCAAGGACTGCCGCGAGTTCCTCAAACTACATGAGGGATTGGTTCGGATGAATCACAACGCAGTCGAAAGGGGCTACGGAGCCGCTCCAGGCGCCGTGGCACATGGCGCTCCGCCACCACCACCTGGACTACCCCCAAATGCAGCTGCGCCGGACCAGCACCAGGGAGGCGAACCATACCCACGGGCCATGGGTACCATGATGATCCAAAAAGGACGCCCCTCGAATAGGGTTCAGAAGGCCATCACTCGCCAAGTCAACTTGGCCACAAACTCGACACCATCTACCACTAAGTACCTCAGCGGAAGCGAGTCCTGCATCACCTTCGACAAGCGCGATCATCTGCCTCAAGTACCTCGTCTAGGCCATTGTCCCCTCGTACTCGAGGCGCAAATCGGAGGTTTCGACATGAGCCGCATTTTCATGGACGGCGGAAGCGGCATCAACCTTATATTCGCGAGTACCTTGCGAGTAATGAGGATCCCTCTAACTTGCTTAGAAGCCTCGGACACAACATTCAACGGCATCGTCCCAGGCAAAGGCGTGTATCCCCTTGGCAAAATCAACCTCGACGTCATCTTCGGCACGCCGAAAAACTTTTGGCGCGAGCGCATCGACTTTGAGGTCGTCGACTGGCCCTCACAGTACCCCTGCATCCTTGGACGTGTCGCGTTCGCCAGGTTCATGGCGACTCCAAGATGGTCGTCAACCAGACAATGCACGAGTGCGACGCACTGAATGACAACATGATCGCCTACCGCGACCTCTACGACACACTCGAAGGGGATTTCGACGGCTGCGAGCTATGGCACATAGGTCGTGAAAGCAATGAAGAGGCGGACGCACTCGCCAACATAGGCTCTACTTGCGCCCCCATACCACCTGGGATATTTCTCGAGCGCATCTACGAATGCTCCATCAAGCCAAAGGCCGCAGAGAAGAAAACAAGCGCAACAACGGACTCGGGGGCTACGCCGCCCAATGAGCCAATGGCACTCGACGACTTGGAACTAGACACAGGACTCGAAGGACCAATGAGCGTTATGATGATCGAGCAATCCTGGACTCAACCGTACATCACGTAACTTCTCAGCAAGAGGCTACCGGACGATCCGACTGATGCACGGCACATCGCGTGGTGATCCAAGGCATTCGCTATTATCAACGGCGAACTATACAAGCGCAACATCACAGGAGTACTGCAACGATGCGTCTCCACGGCTGATGGAAGAGCTGTTCTACTCGACATCCATGAGGGGACCTGTGGGCACCACGCCGGCAGTCGCGCCCTCGTTGCCAAAGCTCTACGAGCTAGATTCTACTGGCCTACGACCATGCGTGACGCCAAGGACATCGTCCAAAAATGCAATGCTTGCCAGCGATTCGCGGACAAGCCGCATGCACCTGGCGCAGAGCTCCGGTCAATCCCATTGGCCTGGACCTTTGCGCAATGGGGACTCGACATGGTCGGCAAACTCCCAAGGTCCTCACGAGGAGGCTATGTCTACCTCCTGGTCGCAGTCGACAAATTCACCAAGTGGATAGAGGCCATGCCAGTGACCAATCAATCAGGGCACAACGCAGTCAAGTTCTTCGAGTCCATCGTCTACCGCTTCGGAGTGCCACACATCATCATCACAAACAATGGGACAAACTTCACATCCAAGGAGTTCCAAGAATTCTAAGAGAATCTGGGAATCAACGTCAGCTATGCCTCGGTGGCACATCCACAGACCAATGGTCAGGTTGAAAAGGCTAACGGGCTCGTCTGCGGCGACATCAAGAAGCGACTCCTCCAGCCACTCGAACAAGCCACGGGTTGCTGGCCAGACGAACTACAATTAGTACTCTGGATCCTACGCACAACTCCAAACAGTGCTACGGGGTACACCCCGTTCTTCATGGTGCACGAGGCTAAAGCGGTGCAACCTGCCGAGGTACGATACAAAGCACCGCGCGTGGTCTCTTACAGTGAGAAGGAGTCAACTCTGGCACTTGAAGAATCCGTCGACCTCCTTGACGAGGCAAGGGAAATCGCCGCGGAAAGATCAACGATCTACCAGCAGAACCTGCGCAACTACCATAGTAGGAGGCTACGCCCTAGATCCTTCATCGAAGGCGACCTGGTCCTGTGACTGAAGAAGCAAGGGCATCTCAAGCTCGAGTCCCCCTGGGAGGGACCATACATGATTACAGAAGTAATCCCAGGTGGCGCCTATCGCCTTCAAGATTTAGAGACAGGAGCCACATACTCTAACCCTTGGAACATCGCGCAGTTGCGGCGCTTCTACCCTTAGTCGCCCTTTTTCTTTTACATTGCAAATAAGGCTACTCAGCCAAGGCTACTTAGCCACACATTGTACTTCGTACTATCCCGCGAATAAATAAAGCTAAGTGCCCCAAAGACTCTGTGTTTTCCTTTATTTTTCGCAATTATCCACTTGGGGGCTACGCCATCCTGTACACATCTGTTCTACGAACTAAAACGCGATATCCTGAGTAGCTGGCACACCAATCGAAACCCTTGACAAACATCAACCCAGTTGCAACGCACCTGACAGGTTGACAAGGGACTGAGATAAGCGCACAGCTAGGCTAACGAAAATGAGTCGCACAGTGCAACGCACTCACAAAACACACACGCTAACAAGTTGTTTTATACATCATCGAAAATCAGTTATACACAGCATATATACGAACTTTACAACATTGGTACAATTTTGTGCAGGATACAAACTAAACTACTATTGCAGCAAGTGAACATTGGTTTGCTCGTCGAAGAAGTCGATGATCTCCTCTGCTGGGCGATCTACTGCCTGGTAGTGCGGCACCATGTTCCAGGCAGAACCCGCTGGCGGCGCAGGTGGCCCAGCCGCAATTGCTGCAACGTCTACATCAGGCCTATGCAGTCGCACCAGCGACAGAGCAGCCTTGGCACCAGCCACCAACTGTTGCCGTACAGACTCGCGGACCGTACTCAAGTCATGGAATTTAGCAAGAAGGGCCAGCAGGCTCGATGGAACGGCATCCAACGGGAACATCGTCCGATAAATATTCTTCAAGCATGACTGCGACTTATTTAAAAAATGAAGCACTCGCGACGCACGATCCTGCGAGGTCGCCAACGCGATCACGCGATCATGATCTACCCAGAAGTACCCACTCGCCTGAAGTTGCTCTTGGGTCAGGTCATTCATGCGAATGGCAATTCGATCCTTCTCATCCCGCGGATGGCGCGCGCTGATAACTATACAAAGCAAAAGTGGAAGTATGAGGATAACACACCATCACGAGTGGCTACAAGGAAAAGATAAGAGTAAGAAAGCTAACATTTAAATTGTTCGCCCAACTGCGTCACCTCCCACAACAGATATTGTTCTCGGGCGGTGGGCTTCTCTGCCTTCGATTTCCATACATCCGCATTACCGCGGAATACGGGAAATTCATGCTCCAACTGCTTCACGCGATCACGGAGTCGCGAGAGCAGAGATAGCTCATCCACCCTTGAGCGCGGTGATGTCAAAGCGTCATCAAGGGGCGGCGAATCCTGAGGTTCCCTCAACGGTTCACTTGATGTGCCCTATCACAAATCAGGCAAGAAGCAGTAAGAAGACTAAAGCGATGCACAGACAAAAGGTTTGAGTGCATTCAAGACTAAGAAAAAGTATCAGCAGACACACTCGCCAAAATGCATGTTTTTTGACAGAAGACATAAACTATCTAACTATTACAAGACTACTGAGGAGCAACTGGTTTCTTCGACTTGGACTTTGGCTTTGGGGGCCTCATCGAGTCCGTGGCAGTATCAGATGCCACTGACTTTCCGCCGGCCCCTGACGCCGCAGCCTTAGCCGCCTTCTTGGCTTGCTGCAGCTCCTCAGAATACTTTGTCACTGTGTTGATCAGTTGTGGCCCATACTTGCCACAAGCAGTCACGAAAGGGGCAAAGACTACCTGCTGGCCGTCTGCGCTGACAGGCATTGCCCTTGAAACCGCTGCAGGATCAACTTTGACTCCATGGGCTTGCACCATTGCGAGTGACATTGACGCACCAGCCGCACGGAGCGAGTTCTTGAAGCTCGCAGGGACGCCTCCGGTAAGAGATTCCACCAGCTCATCCAGATTTTCGATCAATTCAGCCTTGGGTGTCATCTCCTCCCGAAGAAGATTGAGCACACCTTTAGCCTTGGCGAGCGTACCCTGCACGGCAGCGCTGTGGTCTTCGACTGCCGAGACAGCACCCGCCAATGCGTCATCACGGCGGAGCGCCTGTACGTCAAAGCTTAGACCGCTGACATCTACACAAGAATCAAGCATTGGCACAACGTCAGCAGCAAATAGCAATATCGAAGGCAATCGAAAAAGAGGCAGTTGGTAAAATTGCAGACCAGCAAATACCTGAGAGAGCCTTGGTAATCGAAAAAGTTGTTCTTCGAACAACTTATCCCTAGCTGCGATGGAGGCACGCAGATCCTCTTCGCGCTTTTGCGCCTCGTCACGTGCCGCGATTGCCTCATCGTGGCTCTTCACAGTCGCGGTGAGCGTCTTTTCCATGGTGGCGGCTTTGCGAAGAAGGGCATTATGTTCAGCTGCAGAACAAAACAAAAAGGATAGACTATCAGTCGACTACATAACAATGATGCAGAAGAAGAAGTCAAAGGCACTTACTTTCCACCATGCGATAGCGCGTATCCAACATTGCATGCTGGCGACCCATCGCAAGCACCTGCTCCGCCATGTGAGCGGCTTCCTTCACAAGGAGCTATCAAAAAAGGAAAACAACAAAAGATCAGCAGATGACATAGATAAAATCGACTGCAACATCAGAAAAAAGAGACACTACACTTACATGATCCTCCAATGACTCCGAAGTTGATTGATGAGTAGTCATCCGAGCAACCATCCGATGCTCCCCATCGTGTGGAGAGCTTGATGAGTTATGCCCGGAGTGGGCCGCCAATGGAGGAGAAGGAGCACGCTCAACCTCTTTCTTGGCCCTGGAAGTCGCGACTCCAGATTCTTTCAAAAATTGGACGTCGCCAGAAGATGATGACGCCTGCTGACTGCAAGACCAAACCAACATCAAGAAAAGGCAACTCCAAAGAAGAACCAAAAAGGAAGACTCGAATACTTACCAATCAAACTTATCAAAGTCGAAGGTTTAATCCCCCGACTCTGATGACGATTCCTTCGGCAGCCGCATCTTCTTGCGAGAGGATGGTGCCATGGCACTCACAGGAATGGCAGGGATTGGCGACTCTGCACCAACACCTGCACCTTTCGGAGTCTA
This sequence comes from Avena insularis, assembly GCA_023614405.1. Taxonomy (NCBI): domain Eukaryota; kingdom Viridiplantae; phylum Streptophyta; class Magnoliopsida; order Poales; family Poaceae; genus Avena; species Avena insularis. The sequence continues at coordinate 418,495,359 of CM042693.1, read as the reverse complement.
AGGGGACGACGCATCCGAATCTTTGCTGCGCGAACGCTTGCGCGTATCCGGACTACTTGACTCGGGGGCTTCCTCCTCCACATCAGATGGGACGGTCGACTACGACTCGTCCTCTTCCAAGGCTTCACGAGGAATAACCCCCTCAGGAAGAGGGGGCATATAGGGCGACACCGCCCAATCCTGCATACAGAAAACAAATTTAACACAAAGTCAAGAAATGGCAAAGAAACAATCGACAAACAAAGATACTACGTAGCACAACCGTACCTCAGGAGGAGGGTTAGAAGCATCGAACGGAGGAACAACTGGTTCACTGGGGAGCACATCCTTGACGGTGTACTTGGTGACCAGTCGACCCTTTTATCTACCTCACTCGCGGACATGCCATCGGTAGACACGCGAGTGACATCGTCCGCGCCAGCCCACTGGAACATGGGGTGGACTCTAGCCTGCAGGGGCTGGACGCGACAACACAACCACGTGCGAATAAGGGCGCAGCCTCTCTCCTCTTTGCCCATGTGACTCTCGAGGTCGCAGACGCGCTCGTACAACACATCTGTCTCCGCGGACTCGCCAGGCATAATTACGTTCTTCCAGGAATGCCTCCTCTTGCACGGTGTCGCAGGGTCGAAGGGCGTGAGTCCGTAGTGGTCTCCGTCAGCCTTTTGGTCACGAATGTAGAACCACTTGTCCCTCAACTCTTGGACGGACATCATCAGCTTGATGTCGAAGTACGTGGCAGAAGGATTGACGTGGATACCGCAGCCGCCTACATCATAGACTACGGAACCAGACGCCGATTGGCGCTTCAACTTAAAGAGGCGCTTGAAGAGGCCGAAGTGCGGCTCGATTCCGAGCCAGCACTCGTAGAGAGTAATGTGCAAGCTATGTGGAGGATGGAATTGGGGAACAACTGATGGAGCGAGAGCCCGTAAAAACAGAGAAGGCCCCTGAAGAAAGGATGCAGGGGCAACGAGAGGCCACGGATGATGAATGCTAGGAACATCACCCAAAAGCCGGTAGGAGGAGAGGGGATTACCTGCGGGGGCTGGCGATCATGGACGACAAAACTCCGTCTTGGCGAAGAAGACGAAGATCTGGGGACTTGATCACAGATGCGCGCCATGCACCATTTGTGATGCGAGTGCCCGTGCCCTTCTTCTTTCCACCGGCGGCGGTGCTGGTGCTCGCAGCGGCGGAGCCGCCCTTCTTCTTCGTCGTAGCCACGGCAGCAGCGGAATCGGCCGCAGCACCTCCCTTTTTCTTCCCCATTCCGCGGCGGCGATGTGACCGGAGGAAGTAGCTGGGAAATACGCGGAGCTGGTCCAGCGCCACGAAGGAAAGGAGTGCAAAGAAGCAGAGGAGCAGCGACAATGGCGATGAAGGCAAAGGCAGAAAAGAAGTAGATGTGAAATTTACCGTCGCCGCATTGCTACTTAACCCTCTGGAAGATGCAATCCAATGGCTCAGAAAAACCCTATCAGACGCGTGGCGTTCATCGAGCTCGACACGTGGAGGACCTGAAACGCGAACCGTCCCCCACTACTCCCATTACGTGCGGAAATCGAGGAGGCGCAGTTAAAATAAAGATTACGCACGCCCGATCAAATCAGAGTCAGGAAATGGGACCCACCGCTCGTCACGTCCCGTCAAACTCGCTCACGCGGGCAACTGAGGTCATGGAATCGTCAGCATGACATCATCCAAAATTACGTAGCAGCAGATTTCGACTACTTTAGTCCTTGCTCGAGTCTTTGACTCCACCAAGCACTCGGGGGCTACTCCCATAGGGAGCGCTGGTCGCGCACCCTACGATTTTTTCTTCTTCTTTTTGCAGGAACATGGACAATCAAAGCAAACCCAACCACTCGAAACACGGTTCAATTATGGACATGGGTTACTCCCATAGGGAGCGCCGGAAGCAAATTCGACTGAAACAAGCAAACAAAAGACGACAGTAGTCGCAAAAGTTCTTTAGTCCCTGCCTGAGTCTTCGACTCAACCAGGCACTCGGGGGCTACTCCCATAGGGAGCTCTGGTCGCACACCCTATGATTATTTGTACAAAGTACTGTGTGTTCATAACATCCACACTCGAAGCTTATGGCGACACCGCCTCATGACTTTTCCCTACAAAGAGACTGCGTCTCCTGGGTCACCCGAATCGTCTCCACGATGACAAAAATTCGGTTGTCGCGCTTACAGCGTGAAGATAAGACCTGAATAAGGCCTGGCAACGCATTTGCTGCACATTACCAGAAATATAACTGTGCCTACAGGCACGATGAACATGCCTTAACGGACGCGTCGAGAGCTCACACCCATACACTGGAATTTGACTCTTGTAAGACCTCCGTTGCTTGAGTCGAATTACACCAGCACTTTTCCGGATTCGAGTCTGGGGACTCGAGTTCGAGTAGATGGCGTTGTTTTACCCTAAGGTAGTTAACTGATAGCGATATATCGGTTAAATCAGGCACGACATCAACAATCCCTATGACATAAACAGGGCAGTCGAAAAACATACTCAGTCATGCACTCGAAAGGCTTCATAAAGTCTCCAATCGAATCTACGATTCCACTGGACACTCGGGGGCTACTGACATGGGTATACCCTACAGGTACTCGAGCTTGGTATATACATCCTGAATACGTAGAGGCCCACGGTCTTGCCAAGGCCCAAATGAGGGACTCGAGTAACCTACGGACTCTCGATTGCTTGAAGAACAAGAAGAAGCTAAAGATAGAAAGTTCAAAGGGGAAAACCCTAACATGTAACCGACTCGACCTGCTACTCGAGACCTAGCCTATCTATATAAAGGCTAGGAGGGGGCGGCGAGGAGGACACACGCAACCCTAGTTTCCATAACCCTTGCCAGATTACATCTGCGCACCATTGTAATCCTCGATTCCTTCAATAATTCCACGAGCAGACAAGCACGAGTAGGGACCTCTGCGAGGCCTGAACCTAGGTAAATCTTCGAGTCGCCTGTGTGCTTGTTTGCTAGCCGATAGATGTCTCCAGCGCTCCCTCCTTCTCCAAAACCCAAGTTCATAACAATGAGCATTGATGAGTTAAACCCTCGTCACTCCCTCTCTCTCCCTCTCCTGTGTCTTCTCTTGTTAGAAACGTGCGCTACGAGGTAGAGACTTCTTCACCATATGCACGCTATCATGCACTTGGATTCGGTTTGGATCTTCTTCTGATGCCTTGTTGGACTAGGGTTTGGGAGATTTATTTACACCAGATGTGTGTAAAACTACCTAGGCACCGCAACTTGTGGCACTAGACGCTTGAAGCCTTCTCTATCTTGAGGTTGGCTACGCTTTGGCTACATCAGCAACGTTTCTGGGGGAACGTAATTCCGCTTTTGGTCTTCAAAGGTATGATCACTCTATCCCATTCGTTACTATATATCTGTTTAGATAGAGCTTGGCTATGGTGTTCGTCGTTAGGAAAATTTATGTTTTCTGCACACGAACCCCTTCATACTTTTCAAGGTTTAATTTCTTTCGTATACCATTGCAGTTATTCGAAAGATTAAGTAGTTCTCTTACTTAGATCAAGTAACATATTATTTTTCAATCGTAAATGTAACTTTAGGATTTCATGACTTTTAGTCATTTCTCGTACTTAGGCTCATCATCGCTTCTTCGTAGTTCGTAGGTATGTGATGTTCATTTAACATGATAAGTGAATCAATGATGTATTTCCACGAGGTGGGAAACACAATCTTGAATCCTACTTTCTCTAGTAAAGCACTCAATCAAAATGTTATGATCATTATCATTGGTTTCACCTCATCCCGTGGAGTCTCGTTTTACAGAACGCATTGCATTGCGCTACTCGACATTTGGGGTAAGATCGAATAACTTGATTTTGAACTTTCACTATCTTCAATCAACATTATTATTGAGAAACTTTTCTTGATAACAATGTACTGGACAACGACAAGTTTCTCCTTTTGTTGATGAAAGCATGCTCATAGTTGCGTATGAACATTCTACAAAGATTTATTCGTAATGATTTTGTCAAAATCTCTAGAAACTCGAACATGTCATAACCCTTATGGTGTTGTTTCCACGAATCTGGATGATTCCCCATATTCATAAGTGTTTGCTAAATTCTTTAACTTAGAGCTCTAACTTTCTACAATAACCCTTTTAGAGATTTTATTTGGACCATATGTATCTAATACAATATGATTATGATGCTTAGACCATATTAGTATGCTTTGATATAGTTAATCATCGCAATTTGTGAAATAACTTTCACAAGTCCTTTCTGTGCTAAAATCTTAACTCAAATACTAGGCTTTTTGATCGAATTATGTAAACTTGTATTATTTTGTTAATCTCATATCCTTCCCTTATTCTGAAACTATTTGAACATTTCAAAATCTTCTAAACTCATGCTTTACTAAGTAAATACCTTTTACTCACTTAATTCTGTAATCATTCTTTTGAAATAATGATTTCCACTATATGGATGAATAATACATCATTATGTACAATATTCAACAATTAATACACATTATAATTTACCATAACATATTCTGTTTTAGTCATATTTGCCCGAGGGGTATAGTATTGTAAGTGTTAGAAGATTGAACATCTCATGACTTCATGTTTTCATAAACACGAATGTATACAACAAAATTATGACTTGAACTATAGTGTCATTCATTATTAAGCTTGGATATCCTTTAGCATTTAATCTTTCATAAATGCATAAACCATTATCATCAAGATCATAGTGAGAATAACATATTCATAACCGAAAATGTGACCATAATAAAAATTATTCATAATAATAGAACAAATGATTTGTCACTGACGCATTATGAATAACCGTCTCGCAAGATGCAAGACACACTAATAAGTTCACACACTCAAATCGACTACAAAATGCTCAAACTCTAACAAATCTAGATGATAAATGTAGAAGGAGAAGTATCGCCAGCCATCAACATCTTGCATGCCATTAACACGTTAGGTATCCTCGTTTCCTCCATGCAATGCTCAAGTAGATAGCCCTATTTTCATAAAACAAGAACAAGTATCAGTATACTTGATGAAACCGCAGTAAGTGTTTTATGAGGAACACATTTATAAACTGTATATCATATATACATGCTTACTCAATGATCTCCCCAGCCATGGGTTCTACTTCCATGGTTCTCAACTATATCAGGAACTCATGAAACGTGAATGATTGATCTCTCATGGCGTAGCCTTTGACAACTTCTTTGTAGCTAGGAGGAAGCGAACACAACATCCCTTCTACTGCAAAGTGGTCATCCATCTAGTAGTCCACATCATACATGAGGCACACATGCAATTCATGCACGATCTCCACATGAGTATCCAATCATGTGTTTTCTTCCATCTTTTGTGAAAGAAACTTATCAAGTAGCTCAAACTTCAAAAGTCTGACTTGTTCCACGAACATGACTTTGAGCTCGACGATTATCTCATATGATTGAGTGTGCATAAACTGCGCACGCAATTCAGGTGCTATACTAAACTGAATGGCGGTACTGGCACACATGTACATGCCACAATGATCACGGAACTCATCATAATCCTCCTGACTTGCACCAACATTGGGAGAATCTCCAAGTCATTCTTTTATGGTGTAGAGTGTGTCATTTTTAATGAGGACATCTTTTAAGCGTTGATACCAGTCTATGAAGTTTAAGCCATCTACTTTAAGCAACTCATCACGAAAAAGGGACCTAGGGTTGAAGTACAAAATTTTGTTTGCCATGATATACAAGGACATTTGCAAAGACATAAGACTAAGTTCATAATAAGAGTTCAAGTTTTATAATATAATTGTTACAAGATCTCCCAGTAAAACTATCATCCCTAAGATTGTTTTAGTGATTACACGATGCATATTCATTATATCGTCCCTGATCACCATGGCCTTTGATATGTTTCCAATAGTGGACAATGTTGTGTCGATCACATCATGCATGTGACTCGCGTTCGACCTTTCAATCTTCATGTGTTCGAGGCCATGCTAGGCTCACCAATTTAACCTAAGTGTATTCGCAGTGCATACATGGCTTACACCCACCGTATGCGAACATCGATATATCTAGCACCCGATCGTCGCAGCCTGCTTCATAATGATGGAGTTTCTTGGTGGTGCACACTATAGGGATAACACTAATGTTAGTATTAATTAGGGATCATCTTATAATTGCTACCATTGATATCTAATACAACTAAGAAAAATAAGATGTATAAAGGACTAACATCGCATGCAATTCATAATGTGTGATATGATATGGTCCTTCATGTCTTGCGCCTTGATCGTCATCATGCGCCTACCAGCATGACGCCAAGTCCACGGTGCCGCCGGTTGGTTGTCCATCATGATCCACTACTACAGTATAGTAACAGCATATAAACTACTTTACATCATGATATCGACACGCATGCCATAAGAATAGAACGAACAACCCTATGTCTCCTGCCGGTTGCTTTACATGAGAGTGCATTTCATATAACAATATAAAATGATCAGATCACATCACTTTCCCCTGTAAAATAAAGTTAGACACATGTACCTTTATATATTGCATGTTTTACGTGGTTGTTGGGTTTGCGAGATAGAACCGTTCATACCTATGAACTTCAACTACGACATTGATCAAATAGTTGTCTCCACTACACCCCTTTAAGGGGGCTCCGTTGCAAATGCCATATCAACTACTATGAGAGAGAGAGACACCCGTTGGCCACTTATACGCTACAAGCCGTATGTCAAGCGTGAAACCAGTCTCGCGTAAACTTACACATAAGGTCGGTACGAGCCGTTTTATCTCACAATGCCACGATATGAACAAGTACACATGGGAGGGTAACAACTAAACAATCAATACCCATATTTAACATGTGTTCTACCCATACTAGCATAACTACACATAGATCAGCTCTGATACAAATGAAAGGGTTCGTAGCAGAAAACAAAAAATTCTAGCTATTGCAACACTAATGCCAAGATCTATCTATGAGTTAATGCAGTAACGAGGATTGAGGTTGCGGTAACATACCCTTGTAGGTGGAAAGCATTTAACGTCCCGTGGGGAACGTGGATGAAGTAGTCAAACTCGTATCTGAGGTCAAGGTCACGAAGCTCCTCGCAAGTCACCCTAGGTCCTTGCACGATAACCCAGATGCCACTAGTGGCAGCACCTCCGTGGTTTCGCACACGTCGGGTGTCTGACGATGACTCCCATTCTCCTTGATTTAGCTAGGATGCGGAAGTAGACCCTCTAGAACCGGGATCCAACAACACGATGGCATGTCGGGGTGGTGTCGTCTCCGAAATGTGCAGTTCTTCTTCTAACCGCACTCGCGAGATTCAATGGAGAGAGAGAGGATAAATTCCCTAAGAAAAATGCCTTAGGAATTTCCCCAATTTAATTGTTGTATCTAATTCTCTCATATTCCCATCTATTTATAGGAGGAGGAAGGACCCCCACCTTACCAGCTAGGCAATGTGGGACTAAAGGAGGAGGGGGCACATGGCGGCCAAGGGAGGTGGCGCCGTCCAGTTGGGTGGGTCCCACCCACCATGTGCGACCCAAGGAGGCAGCGGCGGCTGGCCGGGGTGGGCCCCACCTGCCCCGCCCGCCTACCCCATCCGACGGGCCATGGCCATCCCGTGGGAGCCCTAGGGGTGGTGGTGGCTGCCCCTTCGGGTGGCTTTCCCTCTTGGGCCTTTGGCCCATTAGGGAAGGCTGCCCACTAAAATTAATTTTAAATATTATTTTATTATTAATTTCCAATAATTAATATTAAAACATATTTAAACATTTCCTCATGATCAAAACTCCTTTTTAATCACTCTGAATGACTTCGGACTTTACCCGAAAGACTTCTAGATTTCTCTCTTCTTTCCATTGGTAATCCCAATGCTTTCATAATGATCTCAGAACATCGTAAGACCCTTAACTGTGTTACCATATAGTTTGGGAATGTCACATACATGATAGAGATTTCTCTCGTATCAATGATAAATAGCGGGACCGGGATGCCTATAATGACCCCCATGCATTCCACAATGCTTTGTCATTTGAACCATAAACTTTGAGTCCAATTCCTTTTGTTTATTCGATAATGACTCGTTCGAGATTTGATCATCATAATCTTGTTATTAACAAGTCTACTTAGCTTGTTACCGTGATATCGTATCCCCATGACTTAGTCATTCAGTTGCAACTTATTGGACACAATCTCACCGGGTGGGTCCAATGTATATTCACGTCACACCGGTGAACAAATCCTGATCTTGATGCATACGCCTCAATGTGTCCCTCTGGAATACCCAACATGCACATTTATGGTCACCCCTGTTATGGTGTGACGGCTGATATAGTTAAAGCAGCCACGAGTGACAGTGATTAAATATGATCTCACGGTCTAAGGAGAAGGTCACTTAGTTTCTAACTATTACAACGATAAACTAGGTGACTTGATCACATTGTAATACTTATATGGGTAATGTCCATCACATCTTCCTCTAATGATATGACTTTGTTATCAACTGGTATAAATGCCCCATGATCATGAAAACTTGATAATCGGTTGCCCAAAGAAGTAGTTGTATAGAGGCTACTAGGGACTATGGTTTGTTTATATACCACACATATATCAATGTTTTCATTTGATATAGTTATAGCACGGTACAAAACTATTATGAACTAATTGAGACATGATAATAAACCTATTTATTATTTGCCTCTAGGACATATCTCCTTCACCCGCGCCATCTACCTCAACCGCTCCGCCAAGCTAGGATCAAGCCGCCTTCATCGTCGCCAGGAATAACTTCACCCTCAATAATAACGAAGGTACGGATTGGATTTTCTATTCTAGTGCATCCTTGAACATGTCTTCAAATATGAATTTTATGCCAACTTGTTCCTCATCGCCTTTTTCTTCCATAACCATTGGTGATGGCTATTCAATTCCTATCTCTTGCACTAGTCACTCCTATATTTCCCATCCTCATTCTACTTGTATTCTACAAAATATTATTTCCACTCCTTATTTAATCAAAAATCTCATCTCCGTTCGAAAATTTATAATTGGCAACAATGTTTCCTTGGAATTTGACCCCTTTGGTTTATCTGTGAAGGATCTAAAAAAGATGGAGGTTCTTGATGTCTGCAAGTGCACAAATTGATTGTAGCTAGTTTTGAAATAAGAGTATCGAACCGACATAGAGCTATTTTGTTAAGGTCTTTATGCCTCTTTTCATTATCTACCAAATGATACTTGCAAGCTGCCTTTAATCTCAAGTAAAGGGTGTTTGAAAGCTTTTGAGTTCGTAAGCGAGAAAGTAATAAAAGCAAATAAAGTAAATAAGTAACAAAGCAATGGAAAAGGTGTTGGAACTGAATAAGGATAAACTGTTCACGGGTATGTAGGATACACCACTAGCATATGAGAATTATTCATGATTATGATAATCCATGTCTTTCGTCATGATATGTGTGGAGGGAGCTCCATAATAAGATGTTCACTACAAGGCTCCCTAATAAGTAACAAATCGATGAAGGGCCTCCTTGATTGGAGGTTGAAGAAATGCCTCGCAGGCGTTGCAAGATGCCATCCAGAGGCATCAAAGATCGGTGTTTTTCTGGGAACCACCGTAGCACATCTAGAGAACGCAACACCATCTCCACTGATTGGCAAAGCTTTTGCTCGCAGCACGCCCGCGCCGATACTTCTCCCCTCGCTATCGTGGCTGGCGGAGAAGATCAGCAAGGTCGCGCTGAAGAATCGAGCCCACCAAGCCAACTGACCTTTTCAGGGGATCCACCGGAGCCAAAGATCACCACTGCCACCATCTCCAGCCATGGGAGCACCACAGTGGGGTTCTTCTTCACCAGTTGACGCCGGATCTGGTCAAAATGACCCAACGCCAATATCCCACTCCGCCTCTCGCAACCTGCAGCCACCGCCTCGTCCTCCTCCCACCCCTCACCACCAAGGTCGGACAGGGGGAGTAGGACAACGCTAGGCTTCCAGATCCAGTGGCAACAAATGCACTTATTTAGAGGGCCTCTGCCCACAACAGCCTCGTCGGCGCTCTCCAACCTCAGAAGCTTGCCAAACTACTGCGAAGACGGTCGGCCGGCGCCGTGGAACAACGCCGGAGGGATAGGCCCGACGACATCACGCCAATCTCCACAGAGGCAGACACAGGAAACCCTAACCCTAGACCTACGACATCTATGGCGAGAAGCCAAGCACCTAACCTATACAACGGAGCCCAGCGACCTCCTCCACCTCCACCCAGACTGGTGGCGTCGATGGAGGGAGAGGAGTGAGACACCGGGAAAACACACGGGACTCTCAAACCACGGGGAGAGAGGAGAGACAGAGGGAATGATTGACCACAATGTTAGGTGGACTGACCTGCTGATAAGTTCGTGTAATGGTAAACTGAACACACATTTTCTTACAATTCTACAAGTTTTAAACGGAAATGTCACAACTTAGGAGGTATAAACTGCAGTTCACTCAAAATATAACAATAAATATATTTTTGAAGTAATAAATCTAGTTATACAAATAAGCGGTTGTGAAATCAAGCTGTCGCAAACAATTATTATTGAGACTATTTTATTTCGCAGCAGATAGGCTTTTTCAGTCACGTATGACAGTATCCAAGCCGAGCCGGCCTGATTTAGTTGTTTGACGCCGCAGCTGCAGCGGCAGCCATCTTTGCCTGCCTCGTCTTGGCGAACTCCACCACCCTGTCCACGTCCGGCAAGGCCGCCTTCGCAACATCGAGTTCGGTGAAGCGCGCCGCCCACACGGCGAGGAGCGGGGTCTTGTCACCGTCAAAGAATTTCTCTCCGGACATCACCTCCGCCGCCTTCAGCCACGAGAGCTGGCTCCCCAGCGCCAAGTCCACGAGCCCAACGCTGTCCCCGCCGAAGAAGCCCTTCCCCTCGGAGCACTTGGCGAGGGCCCCCTCCATGGTATCCAGTGCCACGAACAGCGCCTTCTTCCCTTCCGACTTCTCCTCCTCTGTCTTGCCCCTGAACAGCATCGTGGCCCACGACGCCAACACCTGCACATCCGCACATCATAGTCATCAGGAATGGCGCCGTGTAGTGACTAGTGACAGAACTGAAGGGCATACCTTGTCGTCAACGTAGGCGGCCCAGAAGCGAGCGATGGCTCGTTCGTACGGGTCGGCGGAGAGGATGGCCGGGCCGGCGAACGCCTCGTCGAGGTACTCCACGATGAGGTTGGACTCGCAGACCGGCACGCCGTTGTGGATGAGCACGGGGATCTTCTTGTGCACCGGGTTGGAGCTCAGCAGGAGCTCGCTCTTGCTGGCGAGGTCCTCCTCGGCGTACTCGTAGCTCAGGCCCTTGAGTGCCAGCGCGAACTTCACCCTGATGGCGAACGGGCTAGGCCATGTGCCGAGCAGCTTCAGGTCGTCTCCACCGGCCATGGTGCAAGATCGAGATGTGTGTGTACCGTGAAGGCTGAGATCGTTTCTTTCAGATTGTCTTGCGTTGGGTGCTTGTGGAGTTGATCTCACACCAGGAGGAATTATATAGGGGCTCGTGTTTGGCACATGGACGGAAAACGTCAGTGCGTCATCCGTGATGCTGCTTTGAGTCGAGCGTCAGCCGTGATGCAGAAGAAGCCTACTGAACTAGTAGGTCGTAGTAAGTTCGCTTTCATTTGGACTCCTGTATTGGTCTCAACCTCATACCTATATAGGTGGCATATATATTCCCTTCGTCCCCAAAAAAGTGTACTTTTAGGTTTATCTTAAGTCAACCTTTTTAAATTTTGACCAATTATTTAAAAAAAGTAACCACACTTATTATACCAAGATAGTAATATTAGATCCATCTTAAAGTGAAGTTTCATAATATATCAATTTGCTATCATATATGCTACTATATACAATAAAGTTGGTCAAATTTTAAAATATTTGATTTAAGATAATTCTATAAGTACACTTATTTGTGGACGGAGGAAGTAATGGAATAAATAGGGTGTCAAATGGGATGGATATCGACTTCTTAAAAGACCCGTTCTCCCTCCGTCCCACCAAAATATAAGACGATTAAGAATTAGTCAAAGGTTAAATATTACTAACTTTGATCAAATATTTAGGAAAAATATCTATATATACAATATTAAATTGACACATTAGTGAAATATACTTTATAGTGAATCTATTCATATAGACTCGATATTATAAATATTCATAATTTTGTGTATAAACTTGGTCAAACTTAGAAAAACATTGACTTTTAACTGATCCTTAGGCATCACTACAGGAATGACGCAATGCCGACGGCTGGTCGCTACGCCGACTGCCAAAGTTCGGGGCCGTCAGCGTAGGCCACGAGCTGGACGCCCCACGATTATGGCTATCGGCGTAGAATTGCCCTCAGCGTAGGATAGCGTACGCCGACGGCTGTCCTCGGCATAGCTATTTTCTCGTTTACCTCATTAAACTTTGAAAAATCATAACTAAATCATTCTAATTCAGAAAAATACAAATAATATATCAAAATTTGTGAAAAAATAAGATCTATCTATCTACACTCAAATATTAGATATTTATACTGAATAAGAATCTTTATACTCGTTGTTTTGATGATAGTTTAAAACAGGCATAAAACAATTCAAAAACGATTGAAACAATGTAAATCCTTCGCGTGGTGTCATATTATGCGATATAGTTGGAAGAAAAAATATCAAACTTGGTATATTGATTATGTCTAAAAAACTCCACAAAATGACCTATCTCATTCGAGGTTTCCTGGCTTTCGGGTCAAATGGCCAATGTGATAGATAGAATCAAGGCATAATTTGTGATAATATGCTTATATTATGCATGCATGTGCATCATGAGATGGTGAAAAATGTTTTAGAAGGAAGTTTTCCTTTTCGTCGCACCAAAAAGCTATTTTCTATTTTCCGAGCACAAAAAACGGGGGGTTTTGTGAAGCAACCACCAAATGACTAATTCAAAATGCTACCATCCCATTTAAAAAAATACTAGACCACCTTACATGTACAATATCCCAACAAGGGGATCTCGAACGTTTTCGTCCACCCCTGGTGAAAAAGACAAATTCCTGCCGAATCGGTAGGAAGTGGGTCAGATATGAACTACAGGTACATGATCTGATGCTCATGATTTTTTACAAAATCTTTTTGAGATTCACAATATGCTATTTCATCAGAGATCCAATGCAAGTTTAGTGAGGCTTAGCCTCGAGCTAAAAATCTCCATGCCCGCCGTTCGACAAAGTTTGACGATAGTTTAAAACGAACATAAGAAATTCAAAAAACGATCCAAACAATGTGAAACCTTCGCGTGGTGTCATATTATGTGATATAGTTGGAAGGAAAAATATCAAACTTGATATATTGATTATGTCTAAAAAAAACTTTATAAAATGACCTATCTCATTCGAGTTTTCCTAACTTTCGGGTCAAATGACCAATGCTATGACTAAAATCAAGGCTTAGTTTGTGATAATGTAGCCATATTACGCATGCATGTGCAACATGGAATGGCAAACAATGTTGCAGGAGAAAGTTTTTCTTTTTGTCCCATCAAAAAGCCATTTTCCATTTTTCAAGCGCACAAACCGGCGGGTTTTGTGAAACAACCACCAAATGGCTAATTCAAAATGCTACCACCTCATTTAAAAAAAATATTAGATCACCTTACATGGATAATGCACCAACAGGGGAATCTCAAACTTTTCCGTCCATCTCTAGTGAAAAGGACAAATTCCTGCCGAATCGGTAGGAAGTAGGTCAGATATGAACTACAGGTACATGATCTAATGCTCATGATTTTTTAAAAAAATCATTTTTAGGTTCATCGGAGATTCAATGCACGCTTAGTGAGCCTCAGCCTCGAGCTAAGAATCTTCATGCCTGTCGTTCGAGAAAGTTTGACGATAGTTTAAAACGGACATAAGAAATTCAAAAACGATCTAAACAATGCGAAACCTTCGTGTGGTATCATATTATATGACATAATTGGAAGGAAAAATACTGAACTTAATATATTTATTATGTCTCAAAAAACCTTCACAAAATGACCTATCTCAATCGAGGTTTCCTAGCTTTCGGGTGAAATGACCAATGTTATGGCTAGAATCAATGCATAGTTTATGATAATATGCCCATATTATGGATGGATGTGCATAATGGGATGACGAATAATGTTGCAGCAGACAGTTTTCCCTTTCGTCGCACCAAAAAGCCATTTTGCATTTTCCAAACGCAAAAAACGGGTGATTTTGTGAATCAACGACCAAATGGCTAATTCAAAATGCTACCACCCTATTTTTATAAATACTAGACCACCTTACATGGACAATTTCCCAATAGAGGGATCTCAAACCTTTCCGTCCACCCGTAGTAAAAAATACAAATTCCTGCTGAATTCGTAGGAAGTGGGTCAGATATGAATTACAGGTACATGATCTGATGCTCATTATTTTTTACAAAAATCATTTTTAGGTTCATAATATGCTATTTTATCAGAGATCCAATGCAATTTTAGTGAACCTCAGCCCCGAGCTAACAATCTTCATTCCCGTCGCTTGACAAAGTTTGACGATAGTTTAAAACGGGCATAAGAAGTTCAAAAGCAATCTAAACAATGCGAAACCTTCGTGTGGTATCATATTATATGACATAGTTGGAAGGAAAAATACTAAACTTGATATATTTATTATGTCTGAAAAAAACCTTCACAAAATGATCTATCTCAATCGAGGTTTCCTAGCTTTCGGGTAAAATGACCAATATTATGGCTAGAATCAATGCATAGTTTGTGATAATGTGTCCATATTGTGCATGCATGTTCATCATGGGAAGGAGAACAATATTGCAGGAGGAAGTTTTCCTTTTTGTCGCACTAAAAAGCCATTTTACATTTTCTGACTACAAAAAATGGAGGGGTTTGTGAAGCAACCACCAAATGGCTAATTCAAAATATTACCATCCCATTTTTCAAAAATACTAGACCACTTTAAATGGATAATGTCCCAATAGGAGGATCTCAAACCTTTTCGTCCATCCTTAATGAAAAAGATAAATTCCTGCCGAATCGGTAGGATGTGGGTTGGATATGAACTACATGTATATGATCTGATGCTCATGTTTTTTTATAAAAATCATTTTTAGGTTCACAATATGTTATTTCATCAGATATCTAATGCAAGTTTAGCGCGGCTCGGCCCTGAGCTAAGAATCTTCATGCCTGCCGTTCGACAAAGTTTGACGATAGTTTAAAATGGGCATAAGAAATTCAAAAACAATCGAAATAATGTGAAACTTTCGCATGATGTCATATTATGTGACATAGTTGAAAGCAAAAATATCAAACTTGATATATTTATTATGTCTCAAAAAATCTTCACAAATGATCCATATTGTGCATGCATGTGCATCATGGAATGGCAAACAATGGCTAGAATCATGGTAAATTTGTGATAAGTTGATATGAATATCATATTTGGATTCCCCTCATTTTTCTGATCAATTTAGACATATTATTTGTCGTATTCTGATTTAAAAATATTAATTATTCCATATTAAATATAAAAATACAAAAACGTAAAATAATTATATTTTTATTTGAACTCAATAATACTTTTACTTGTTTATTGTTGTTTACTTAAATAATTGTTTGTAATTTTAAAAAATAAAAACATGTGATATAATAATATAAGAGTTAATAGGATTGCTATCATAGTATTGACAACTAGGTACACATTGCTTCGCGGAAACTGTTTTGGAAGAAACGGAGAAGTTAAGCATGCTAAAGGTGGAGTAGTGTGAGGATGAGTGACCGACCGGTAAGTTTCACCAAGACTGCAATTTGATCAAAGATTAAGTGTAATTAGTGTTAAAAATATTCCAAATGAGAGATTAACGATTCAAACAATTTAAAGATTTAAAAAATGAGAAAAAATCCAAAACAAATTAATTTCTTTTTGAATTTTTTACAACTTGCTGTCAAGCTATGCCGACGGGGCTATGCTGAGGAAAAGCCGTCTGTGTAATCTATGCCGACGGCTTTTCCATACGCTGACGGCCTCGGTGGCTACGTCGAGGGAGGTCTTTCCCGAGGAGGCTACGCCGAGGGCAGACGTCGGCGTAGTCTACGCCGGCGACTATATAGGCTACATCGACGACTTTTGGCACTTGGTCTAGCGCGCCGTTCCTAGGAATATAGTGAGTACTATGTAAAATAATGGAAACCACTTAGGCGCCAACATCAGAAAATCAGGTAAGCGGGGGCGATGCAAATTTTTGAAACACAAAATCCAGGAGAAGTAGAATCTTCTAGGACCCACAGGTAATTGACACAAGCAACTTATTCTTTCCGCTAAGGGTAACCTCTCCCAATATAATTTCCAAAAATAGTTAATCCATTTTTTAGAGGAATATAAGTCTGAATGATGAAGTAGGTTTATGCGTTTGATGACTTTGAGATATTTAAGGGAAATGCCTATACTTAGCTAGCTTGTGGTTATTGCTTCTCCTTTTAACAGGGATGGTCCCGGAGGACCTAAAAGCTCCTTTATATTTTGACAGTGGGGTTACAATTTGCGAAAGCCTAGAAAGAAAAAATAATAATAAGGACCCACACTTTTAAACCAAGGACCTGAAAGAAATCTATAAAATGCGGCCAACTCCTTCTCCACTACATCAACAAATTGAACTCAACGCCTGAGCCAACTTCGTTGTCGCGTTGGACGAACCATTTGGGGTGGCGCCGTTGTTGGATGCTCAGATCAACTATAATGGCTTTATGCCTGGAGGAAGAGTAGCCACTGTCACGTGGTTGAGGGGCGCGTTTCGTCCTGAAGAAGCAGAAGCAGAAGACAACTGATTTTGTCGCACGTCCCCTACTATGGAACTCCTGGAAGTTTCAGCTGTGAGAACTCCCAACATGTAGGTCGATGCATAACTGCACCCTACCACCCCTCCTCCATCTCCTCAATGGCTAAATAAGAGAGGAAGAAACACAACTCCCAAAGTGCTAGCATGGAAACATGCCTCTAGATCTAGATCTTGCGGGAAAACCACGAGCTTATTCGGGGGAGCTCCGGCTAGAAGTCGCCTCCACCTCCATCCACACTGGGTGTTTGCATGAAATCTAATTATTCCGCTTCCTTGCATTGTTGAATGGTGCGATGAAAGAACTTCGGGATGGCGTGATGCCACATGCCACAGAGGCACACACAAACCAAGACCTAAAACTAACCAACCTATCCCTAGACCACCTAAAGTGTAGACAGGAAGCCCGACCGCGTCTCATGTCTCCACTACAGCGAGAACAGTCGGAGGAAAAAGGGAGAGGAGTCAAGGCGAAATGAGCAAATCTCAACAGGAGAGGAGGAGGGGAGAGAAAATAAAGGGGGAAATGAGAGCCGCCTCCTCGTCGGAATATGGATCGAAAGATGTGGTAAAGTGTTAGGTCTTGATGC
Source organism: Avena insularis (assembly GCA_023614405.1). Taxonomy (NCBI): domain Eukaryota; kingdom Viridiplantae; phylum Streptophyta; class Magnoliopsida; order Poales; family Poaceae; genus Avena; species Avena insularis. The sequence continues at coordinate 418,477,829 of CM042693.1, read as the reverse complement.
CATTGTTCACGCGTTGTTGTGACCATTTTTAATAGATCTATTAGAGCATCTCCACTCACCCCGCTATGGGGGCGCCGGCGCAAAAAAAACTGCCCAGTCGCCTCGCCCAAAATGGACTTGGCACTAGCGCAGCCCAACAAATCATTCGGCGCCCCAGACAGAACCCAACCCAAGGAGGGCTAGCGGGGGCGCCGGATGGCGACGGAAAAGTGGCTGGGCCACCCTTGTCGGTGGCACATCAACCTATTCCCTCCAAAAAATAGCTTCCCTCCTTTTTCCCTCCATATCAACCCTTTCCCCCTCCTCGCTGCCCACTCCCTCCATTTCCCTGTAGGGGTTCACAGCAAAAAACAATATTTTTTCTAACTAGCGTACGCCAACCGTCAAGATCTATCTAGGAGTAATATTGTAACGGGAAGATTTCAGTGACATACCCTTGTAGACAGAAAGCGTTTAACATTCACGATGAACATGGATGATGTATTCATACTCGTAGACGACCTCAAGCTCGCATTGATCCTCGAATGACGATAGGTGCCATAACTGGCAGCATGTTCGTGGTCTCGCACACGTAAGGTGCTCAACAACGACTCTCTGTTTCTCTGATTGAGTCGAGATTACGGAAGTAGATCTTTTGAATCGGGGTACCAACAATGGCTTGTATATGATGAAGTCGTATCCCAAGTGCGCAGTTCTTCTTGGAAGAATGAGCGCAAAAGGCAACGAGAGAGAGGGTGAGGGAAAGAGAGGAGATCCATGTGGGAGGGGGACGCCACTAGGGCTTGGTGCACCCCTCCCCCATGTGTGTCCCTCCTTTATATATGGGAAACGGTGGCCGCCCTAGGAGGAGGGGTGGTGACCAAGCGAGGAGAGGGCCGGTGGCCAAGGGTTGTAGCAGCCCAAGATTTGGTCCTCAAATTTTTTTGAGTCTTTCCCCAAATGGCCTTGAATTTGAATGCTATTTGAATATTTTTCATTTGGATCTTATGTCTCTCTCAAATTCTTGTACATTGCCAATGCAAAATTGAGAAAAACTTTATTTGACAAACTTGTTACTTATACTAAGATACACTTGCACAAATTTTGCCAAGTCCAAAATAATTAAATAAGTATTTATTTTATTTAATATGAGAAAACCCCCTTTTCTTGAGCTTACAAAGGATCAACCCTTTTTATTTCTCATAAAAAATCACCAAAAATTTAGGAAAGATCCTCATCACATGTGGAACACAAATATGTAAAAGTATCACATAAGTTGTTCAAGAAATTTTGGACTTTTATGCCCTTTTGTTTTTAGTACAAAAACTAAGAAAAATTGAAAAGCCTTTTAAAATTAGTGCAAACCTTTGGGAAATATTTTTCTCACAACCTATCCACTACCCTCTACCTACCCTAGGAAGTGAGCTTCCTGAAAACACCTAGAGCATGCCAAACCCCAAAATCCCCAAAACCATCCGAGTTGTTTTTAAAATTTTCACCATAGACAAATTTTTGGATTTTCAAAAATTCTAGAAAGATAAATGCTAGGTTTTTGCATTTGCGCACAACGCACCAAGTACCATCGAAACCGATTACCATAGCTCTAGCACGGTCACGATGCCGATGCTGGCATGGATAGCACGGTGACCACTAAGCGGTGCCACCACCAGTTTGTTTTCATCCGCGTGCACACCCTCGCCCCGACCATGCCCATGTGCCCTACAACCCCCGCATGTCCGAGCCAAACCATTGAAGCCTGCCCAGAGCCCACTCCATTGCCGTAGGCGCCATGCCTTGCCACGTCCGCCGTGGTCGCCACTGTCAATGTGGGGCTACGGTGTCAGCGAGCCCCTCTCGACCATCCCCTAATGCACCCCTCCCTTCGCTGCCCCATCCTCTCTGCTACAGGCCGGAGCAAGCCACCTGGCCTCAACAGCGTTGCCGCGAGGCTACCCCCCACCAGCACCCCCTCGCTTCGATAAATACAACTGCCCCTGCCACCCTTGAGCCTCGTCCCCACTCTTTCTGCCCCCAAGTAAGCTTCTCATTGAGTCACCCGCCCTGGCAAGCCTAGCTTCGCCGCCGGAGAGCTCACCCTAGCCCGCACCTCTTCGGGTCATTTTCCTCGAGGAAGCACTCGTTCCCTAATTAAAACTGCCCAGAGAACCATAGCAACCTCAGAAACCCCTAGCCCAACCTATCTCGGCCGCTCGAGCTCTTCATCATCGACTTTAATGATGACTAGAAACTCATCAATAGCAGGATCGATCGAATCCACCTCTCCGTCCACCTCAGAGGGTGTGGAATAGCTCATTCGATCCGCCTCGGTCCCCTCTCTCTCCCAGTACCCTCAGACACCGCCGCCATAGGGTAGCTCACCGGAGAACATCGGTAAGCTATCAGCGATAAGAACGATAACCCTAGCATGATATTAAAGCAACCTACTGATTCATCATTTAAGAATAGTGGGACGACCCGGTCAGGTTCAAATGTCTGTTAAAAATTGGTTTAAGCTAAGTTTAATCCTAGGGGGTTCACTGCAAAGTGTTTTTCTCCTAGTAGGAAGCTTCAAATGAAGTGATTCCTTTTTTGTTGGAAAGATAATTAAAATATCTACCTAATGTAACTGGTTTTACCATTATTGAGATGCCTTACTATGTCAAATATTTATTTTCTCTCAAATGATATTTTGATCAAGTTTCAAATATTTCTTTGACAGATTTGAACACATATCAAGAAGTAGATTTTTCCATTGATACCTTCCCACCTACAGAAGGCAAGCCATGAACCAACCCTTCACAAGTCGGGAATAATACCTCTTGAACTAAAATGTGATAAAATCTTTGTATTACATGCATGTGTCCATGGTCACTTTATTAGATTAAAACAAAGCTAACTATGTCATGCTTTGTTTGGTTCCTATGAGTGTTTGCTTCTTTCTCTTCATCGTGGGTAGGCGCGGACGAATGTCGTCCTATGACCTTAGGGGTTGGGGGCATTTTCCAAAAAATGAGACGTTCCATTTGGTTCTTATTTTGCCCGGACAATTATCCTCACATTGGACTCCGAGTGGCTGGAAATATTTCTGTTTACCCGTGTTGTGCATCGTGAAAATATCGCGGCTTTAAGGGGACTAAAGATGACCCAGACTCCCCACTCCTTGTTAAAGGCTGGACATAGGTGCCACCGCAGACATGTGCGTGAGGGAATGGGTCGCGTCAAAGAGTCCACTAACTATTTATGACACTTATTGTAATGACACTCTGACAGTTGATGGATATGGTTGAATTACTAAAAAAATCTTAATCAGATATCAAGCCATATGGGCCACTCACTGAACATATCTATTACTATATCTATTACTGCAACATCTGTCGTTCTTATGGGGGAACCTTAGCTTAGTATCCTATTTTTAGCCCCCTTTAATGCCTTCCTTATTGTATGGTTGGAGATTTCACGAGTGTGGTATCCAACCATATGAAGGTTCCGGAGTAAGCCGTTGTGTAGAGTTGGAAACGTGCCGGATTGACTTATGCATTAGACCCCATATTAAGATCGAGTTGGTGGGTATACAGGGAGCACCTAGGTAGCAAGAAAGGAAAGGGGGTAGAAGCTTGTGTTGCCTCCTTGGTGGTTTTAGTACTTTGGTACTTGTGGCGTGAGTGGATATTACAACAGGTGGATAATTGTGGAGACCTCTCGAGAGTGAATTTCTGGTACTAGCCCAACCCTTGGGTTAAGGGACGATGTTTGGGTCAGGTCATATCATCCGTTTGGTTGTGTCAACATAATGGAGAAATTAACAGTAAAATGTGCCAATAAGAGAGAAACCATGAGAATGGTTAGAAGGAAATATGCCATGAGTTTGGTATGCTTGAAGTCATGAACATGACTAGAGAAATGAGTAACAATAAGTGTAGAGAGTAAATTTTATCTTCCCACCAAAGGTAAAAAGGTAAGTTCAGACCAAATATTATGCTTGGTCTCAACTTTACATTCTGTACTTATGCCATTCCATATAAACAACCCCTGCTTGTGTCTTGTTTGTTTATGTCTTGCGAGTACATTCAAAGTACCCATATGGCGTTGTTATTGCTAGAGCGGAAGGCTCCATCCCGGAGTACCTATTCTATGCCAACTAGGATCCGTCTCTTAGGCAGAACCCTATTGGATTAGGTTAACCTTCTTCAAGCATTTACGTCTTCCACTGCTACAACATATAGAGGCCAAGAATGAACAAAAATAATGTGTAAAATGTTGTGGTGCGCATGTTGTGTGATGGGTGTCGTCTCCCCGTCTTGTTGTATTATCTGAACCTATCTTATTTGTGTTGGAGATATACCCAAGAGGCAATAATAAAAGTGGTTATTATTATATCTTTGTGTTTATGATGACTGTTTATATCCCATGCTATAATTGTATTATTAGGAAACACTAATACTTGTGTGTTTTGTAAACATAAAAGAGTCCCTAGTAAGCCTCTTGTTGAACTAGCTTGTTGATTAATAGATGATCATGGTTTCCTGATCATGGACATTGGATGTCATTAATAACAAGGTTATATCATTAGGAGAATGATGTGATGGACACACACCCATAGTAAGTGTAGCATAAGATCAAGTCATTAAGTTCGTATTGCTATAAGCTTTCAAATGCATAGTAACCTAATCCTTCGACCATGAGGTTATGTTAATCACCATCACCGGATGGGTACTTTGATGACATCGAACACCGCTTCATAACTGGGTGGTTATAAAGGTGCCATTGGGTATTCTGAAAGTATGTGTTGAAGCGCATGGACCAAGATTTGGATTTGTCCATCCATATGACGGATAGATATGCTCTGGGCCTCTCGGTGGAATGTCATCTAGTTAGCTTGCAAGCATGTGACTAGGTCACAAGGGATGACATATCATGGAACGAGTAAAGAGTACTTATCAGTAACGAGGTAGAACTAGGTATGGAGATACCGACGATCAAACCTCGGATACATAGAGTATGGCGTGACAAAGGGAATTGGTTTCGTATGTTAATGGTTCTATTGATCACGAAGTCATCGTTGAGTATGTGGGAGCCGTTATGGATCTCCAGATCCCGCTGATGGTTATTGATCGGAGAGGTGTCTCCATCATGTCTGCATATTCACACACCGTAGGGTGACACACTTAAGGTTCGATGCTGTTTAGGTAGATATGGAATGTGCGTTGGAGACCGAATGTTGTTCGGAGTCTCGGATTGGATCTAGGACATCACGAGGAGATCCGGAATTTTCCGGAGAATAAGATTCATATAATGGAGATCATTTTCTAGGTTCATAAATGTTCTAGAGTGTTTATATGGGGATTCTAGAAGGTTTCGGAATATTCTGGAAGGTTCTAGAAAGTTCTGTGGAGTTTACTTGAAAACCAAGAAAGGAAAAGGGGAAACTTGGGGGGAAGGAAACTCCCCCCAAGCCCCCTTGTGCGCCGGCCCTAGAGGTGGCCCTAGGGGTGGGAACGCTAGGCGCCACCCCTCCCTCTATAAATAGAGGGGTGGAGGCGCCCACCCCTTTGCCCCCTTTCCACTCCTTTCCCTAGCCGCCTCTCTCCTCCTCCTTCGCTCTGCTCTGGCTTAGGCGAAGCCCTGCAGAATTCTCTACTCCACCACCACCACCACACCGTCGTGCTGCTGGGATTCCGTGGAGAGATCTACTACCTCCGCTGCTCGCTGGAACGGGGAGAGGAAGGTCTGCATCGACTCCGCACGTGTGACCGATTGTGGAAGCGCTGCCGAAACGCGGCACCGGAAGGCTCGTCCACTCCATCTTGAGATAGGCAAGTGATCGTCTACATCAACCACGAGATCCGATCTCGCACAAGGTTTTTCGGATCTACAAGGGTTAGTACAGATCTATCTCGTTGCACATGTCTAATAGATTAGATCTTGGCTTTCATCTAGATTAGATCTGGGTTTTGTTCGTTCTTGCGGTAGAATTTTTTTGTTTTCCATGCTACGAACCCATCAGTGGTATCAAAGCCGTGTCTATGCGTAAATCTGTTGCACGAGTAGAACACAATGGTTTTGTGGGCGTTGGTACTCGTGCCTTTTTTGCTTTGTGTACTTTGCATCTTGCGGTATGGTGGGATGAAGCGGCTCGGGCTAACCTTACATGTCATCGCACATGAGACTTGCTCCACGCTTGACGTGTAACTTGCTTTGCACAAGTGGCTTTGCGGGTGTCTGTCTCTCCCACCATAGTATAGATCCAATTTACACTTTGCACTTGATAGCACTTGTATCAATGTTGTGGTTCAGTTTCGTAGGTAAGATCCGTTCTTATTCGAAAGCCCCAAACCACGTAAAACATGCAAAGAAAATTAGAGCCGTCTAACTTGTTTTTGCAGGGGTTTTGTGATGTGATATGGCCATCATGTGATTGTGATTATATTTGATGTATGCAATGATCCTTGTTGTAATATGGCAACTGACAGGAGCCTAATGGTTGTCTTTAATTCTGTTAAGACCTGTGTGTCTATTCATCTTGTAATAGCTTTATTCCAAGTAGTTGTAATAGTTGCTAGTGATGATGGACAACCATGAAGCGGTGCCACTGACCTTGACGCAATGCTGGTGATGATGGAGATCATGTCCATACTTTGGAGATGGAGATCAAAGGCATAAGAAGAAAGGGCCATATCATATCACACTAATTATGAATTGCCTGTGATGTTAATCCTTTATGCATCTTGTATTGCTTAGATCGCGACGGTAGCATTATAAGATGATCCCTCTCACTAAATATCAAGTAATAAAGTGTTCGTCCTTAGTTGGCACCGTTTCTAAGACTCGTCGTTTCGAAGCATCTCGTGATGATCGGATGTGATAGATTCTACGTGTGCATACAACGGGTGCAAGCCAGTTTTGCACATGCGGAAACTAAGGTTAATCTTGATGAGCCTAGCATGTACAGACATGGTCTCGGAACACGGAATACCGAAAGCTAGAGCATGAGTCATATAAATGATATGATGAACATGAAAATTGTTCGCCGTTGAAACTACATCTTCTCTCGTGAAGATCGGACTTGGTGTAGTGGATTTGGTTCGTGTAATCACTAAGACAACGTGAGGGATGTTGTTTTGAGTGGGAGTTCACCTAGTTAATTTAAGAATTAAAATTGAACTCAATTTATCATAAACTTAGTCTAAACTACTTGCAAATTTGTTGTAGATTATGGCGAACCCCTCCATCAATTTCAATCCGTTCCTAGAGAAAGAAAAGCTTAAGAACAATGGAAGCAACTTCACGGACTGGCTCCGTGGACTGAAGATTGTCCTCAGGGCTGGTCAGTTGACCTATGTGCTCGAAGCACCGCTAGGTGACCCACCTGCAGAAGATGCCACCGATGACGTAAAGAATGTTTACGCCACTCGGAAAAATCACTACTCCACAGTTCAGTGTGCTATCCTGTACGGTTTAGAAACGGATCTTCATAAGCGCTTTGAGCACCACGACTCGTTTGATATCATCAAAGAGCTCAAGCTGATTTTTGAGACTCATGCGACCATGGAGAGCTATGAGGCCTCCAAAAAGTTCTTTAACTATAAGATGGAAGAGGGTAGCTCCGTTAGCGAGCATGTGCTCACCATGTCTAGGCACGCAAACAAGCTCCAAGAGTTGGGGATAACGATTCCTAATGAGTTAGGTATTCACCGTGTCCTCCAAGAGCTGCTGGGATTCCGTGGAGAGATCTACTACCTCTACTGCTCGCTGGAACGGGGAGAGGAAGGTTTGCATCGACTCCGCACGTGTGACCGATTGCGGAACACGGTGCCGGAAGGCTCGTCCACTCGATCTTGAGATCGGCAAGTGATCGTCTACATCAACCATGAGATCCGATCTCGCACAAGGTTTTTCGGATCTACAAGGGTTAGTACAGATCTATCTCGTTGCACATGTCTAATAGATTAGATCTTGGCTTTTATCTAGATTAGATCTGGGTTTTGTTCGTTCTTGCGTTAGAATTTTTTTGTTTTCCATGCTACGAACCCATCAATTTGAACCATAAATAAGTATTTAGTTTCGCTTTTGTTTATCAAGTGCCATATTGCCAGTGCTCTTGGGGCTGGAATATGAGGTTACTTGGTCAACTGGACCAGGGTGCCATAGAGCTTGGTGTTAGAGCCCGACTACCTGCAGGAGACCCCTAGAAACAGAGCCGATAGCTAGAGAGTCCTAGCTAGTACTAGCCGCGTTTACTTCCTGCACTTTCTTGATCTCTAAAATATTTCTCTACTTTTGTTCTATAGACATGCATGCATACTTTCTCGCATCACTCATGTCATATCCTATGTTTCAGATGGCAGCATTGTTACTCGTGAGGTTAACCGCCACGAGCATTCCCGGGGTACCAGGGTATTTGCGGGAAGTATGGACTCGCTTACACCTGAGTGTCGCGCCTCCCGATTACCGTGTGTACCAGGAACGCCTCGACGGGGTGTTGCCGGAGTACACTGCCACCATACGGTTAGTTGCTCTACCTGATCCCGATGGCCTGTCGTACTCCTTCCGTTCTCGGCCCTCCTCCAGCCTGATACGGGCCATCCAGGAGGCCACGGTTGACGCACTCATCCTGCTCCGCACGTTAGATACCACCATGGAGGGTGATCCTAGATATGTCTATCTTCTGATGTTAGACCTCGAGACCGTGGGTGTAGTGTTTTCAGCCCCTACCACCAGCATGGATAGCCCTGTCACCAGCCTCTTGTAGTACGCTGCCTTGCTCCACGAGTACCTCCGGGGGACCCTCCTATCTTTCGCCATTCTTCGAATGGTGTCCACCATCGCAGAGATGGCACATGCCATAGGGATCGACCTATTGTTCATCGACTTTCCACCCCTCGGCTTTGTCGTCAACGCCTCTCGTCACACCTTGGCCCACATTCCTCGCAACACCTTGGAGACCTTCCAAGGGATTCTTGCGCCGCCACTTACCCCAGCTCCCCATAGCCGGTTCGTTGTACCACCACACGTGTATCCAACTACCTAGCCTGATTCTTGTCGGTGGGCTCTTCCGGTACTCACATACCACGACGTCGGGTGAACATCTTGGACCCGTTGTACTTGGGAATTTCCTACCCACTACCACTTCCTCCACTTCTAGAGTCTGATATTGAGATCTCCATTGATATCGACCTCTCCTCCGATGAGGAACGACATGTCATTGAGTTCTAGTCGCTGATCCGAAGGAGCATGCATCATTGTATCTTACTTTATGCACATGTGTAACTGTCCAGTCAGCAGTACACGTCATATAGTCATGGGAATAATGTAGTGGTACTCCGTTCATGCTTTGTTGTATGATATGTACTCGTCATGTGAAGCCTGAAAAATTGTAACTCACTCCATTGCTAAATAAACATCTTATTCGTGGAATTATTTGCTTTATTTGGTTTTCCTGGATGTTACAACTTTCCCCCGAGTACTCATGTTGCTTGCACACCAATGCACAAATCTAGGATGGGGCCCAATACTGGTGCACGTGGGAATGAGGAAAACTCAGTTCGTCGTTCCGCACGATAGGCTGGTGAAGCACCAGAACCCACACAACCACCTCCTCCTCTGCCACCAGTACATGACCCAACCCCAAACTAGCTGATGATGATGGTGGATGAGCGCCACAACCAGAGTTTGGCATAGCTCATGAGAGAGTTTGGATCTTAGATCCAAGCAGAGAACACCAACCGCCAACCACTGTCTAGACTCAACAACTTCAGTGCACTCAGCCGCCAAAGTTCAGCGCAGCCACCGATCCTCTAGAAGCCGATGATTAGCTTAGAACCATGGATAAGAAAATTGAGATTGCTCATGTTTAGGAGCAAGACAAGGTCGCCTTTGCCACCTACTACCTTGAGGGCCCCACCAACATCTGGTGGGATAACCTAAAAGAAGTCGTTGGCAACAACAACACCATTAGCTAGCCAGAATTTAAGGAAAATTTCCGCAAGGCCCAAATCCCTGCAAGCCTCATGAAGACCAAACAACAGGAATTTTTGGCCCTCACCCAAGGCCACATGAGCATTGCAGAATACCTGAATAAGTTCAATGATGTCTGTGAAATACCACCTCTTTTAGCCATATAAAATGTGTCATTTATCTCTCATATCATGTTTCCTCTAGCTATAGCTATGCCTTATATGCATGACTTCTAGTTCTCATTTACTGTCATATGAGCTTTGCACATTTAGTAGTTTAGGTAGAATTTTATCACTTTCCTTGTCTATGACATGTGTGTAGGTGTTGATGATGATTATGGATAAAACAAAGGCAAAAGGAACAAAGAGAGCATAGTATGGAGGAGCTGCATGGACCCGACTTAGCCATTTGGGTGTTCGAAAAAGTGATTTTTTCCAAGTTCTCAAAATAAATATCCAAGACCACTGGATTGTATCCCTCATTAATACGAATCCAACGAGCCCAAGAACACCCAAATCGGAGTTTGTATGAAAAAACGGCGGCCAAAACACTACGAAACCCAAAGGTTTGACGAGCAACTATACGGCAGGAAGCATTTTTCCGGCCGTATAGCTCCCGCTGTATAGTTGCGAAAAAGGTCGCAAACAACGGGATTTTGCCCCAGAGAAGCTCCAGAACCTTCCCTAAGTCATATGACAGTATTGGGGGAACCCTAGGGCACCCCAAGGCCTATATAAAGGAGGGAGGACCCAAGAGAGAACAACCAAGCCATATCCTCCACCATGGCGGAGCCCTGCCACCGTGCCACCGCCATGGCCGCCTCCAATCAGATTTACACCATCACCATCACACAAGAGGAGAAGGGACTAGGATCTTGAAGGCCCCCTCATCGATCTACATCGTCATCTTCATCAACAACATCTCCATCACCGATCCCCTTTGGTTACTTGTTGTAATTCTAGATTGAATCTTGGATTTGCACTTGTATTCAATTGTATCATCATACTTCATCCATATTCTATCCATGATGTTGATTGCCATTAATAGTGAGTAGTTTCCTTTGTTCTTGGGGAGATGGAGAAACCCTAGTATGAGATTGAATTGAGATAAAGATTATTATGAGATATTGTTCATTATGTGTCTGTGTTAGATTTCCTTCATCTTGATGTTGGGTGAAGTGCGCCACTCAATATTTGCCTCACTGAAGACTAGATGGAGGGAACTACTTGTTGGTAGACGAAGGGATGATAGCACTTACGGTGACTATAAAGCTGTTGTCATTCCTTATGTATCAACTTGGGAACCGAGGAGAACTCACGGAACATTGTCCATGCCATGGGATACATCCTACAGGGTAAAGTCCCTTAATAGTGCAGTAATTCGATTGATATCGATTCTGTCTGTTGTGGTTATGACGGATTATGTGTGTAGTGGTTGCTACCTATTCGTCCATATATGGAGCTCCTCCCACATATATCATAAATGGTCTTATTCATTATAATAATTTTGATCACTCTTTCTAATTACTAGCGGTGGGTCCACTACTCCCTGAGAACTCTTTCCATCATCTTGCAGACTTTCGTAATCATACTTGCATGCTCTTGTTTACTTACAGCTTTAGTTTACTTATTGTTCTCTTATGTGAAAACCCAAAAATATCTTTTACACAAAACTCACATTTTATCTTGTTACTTAGAATGTTATTTAGCATTACTATTTCAGTATTTAGTTCAAAGAGTTATTAGACTTCAGACTCTTTCTCCCTGTGGGATCGATATCTTTATTTCAAAACTAGCTACAAACAATCTGTGCACTTGCAGTCATCATTTAACAACCTTGCTTGCTACGCCAGAGATGTCACCAACCCTAAAGAAAAGAAGAAAGATAGGTTCCTGTTCGGAATGCACCAAAACTTGAAGACCCAGCTCATCGCATGATTGTAGAAAAGGAACACCGTCATGTGTGTGATTCTCACAAGAGGAAATTCGAGCCTTGCAAGAACCAACAAGAGTCCGGTTTGTCACGTTCCCGTCCGTGGGAGCCCAACCTGTGGCCAACCGTGCCAGCACCTACTTGGACTGCTCTCAGGAAGGAAGATGTGAACTATGAACCGTTCTACCACAAGCGTCCTAGTGTGTATGACTGTAAGGATAAAGGCACTTGCTTCAAGTGCGGGAAACATGGGCACTTCATCCGGACCTGCCCCACCTGGAATGGAAACAACCCCTAGGCACCCAAGCAATCGCTTCCCGGACATGTGCACCAAATTTCTGTAGAGGAGGCACATGATGATGCTGATGTTGTGCTTGGTACATGTACTATAAACAGTAAACCTACACTCATTTTATTTGATTCTAGAGCCTCCCGCTCGTTTGTCTCCAAAAGTTTTGCCACCACCCATCGTTTGCCAGTTTCTCCTTTGGACCATCTCTTGGTTATACAAACCCCCACCTAAGAAATGAAAACAACAATCGTCAGTCAAGATCTGATAATCAGGATCAACCAAGTTCAGTTTCTAGCCCAGGTCAATACCCTCAGCATACATGGTCTTGATGCCATCCTAGGAATGTATTGGTTAATCGAGCACGCAGCTAAGATTGATAGTGCCACCACCTTATCCATGACACTCACCAACCCAGAGGGTATCAGAACTACCTATGTCCCAGGAAATTCCTCGGGGGATCGCAAAAGCATTTCTCATGCAAGAGCTTGGGATCGGTCAAGTATATGTGGCCAGTGAATACCGAGATGTTTTTCGAAGGAATTACCTAGAATTAATGCCACCCGACAGAGTAGTTGAGTTTGCTATTGAGATTGTACCAGGGTCACCCAGTCATTCAAGAAGAACTAACGCATGACCAGCCCCGAGCTCGCCGAGCTAAAGAAATAGCTTAATGAGTTGATTGAAAAAGGATTTATCTGACCCAACACCTCACCCTAAGGATCTCCTATTATGTTTGTTAAGAAGGCCGATGGAAGTTTGTAGTTATGCATTGATTATCGTGCCCTCAACATGGCCACCATCAAGAAAAAGTATCTGTTGCCCCAGATAAATGATGTGTTGGAGCAGCTGCAAGGTGCCCATGTGTTGTCAAAGATTGATTTGCACACAAGTTACTACCAGCTGAAGATCCATGAGGAGGATATTGAGATAACCGCTTTCACCTCAAGATATGGATTATGTGAGTGCACCATGATATCGTTTGGTTTAACAAATTCCCTAGCTTACTTCATGGGCATGATGAATAAGGTCTTCATGGAATACCTAGATAAGTTTGTGGTGGTATTCAGTGATGAAATCCTCGTGTCACATTCCCCTCTAGCAAATGAGAGACCAGCAAATCTATGCCAAGTTCCGTAAATGTGAGTTCTGGTTGAAGGAAGAGGAATTTCTTGGACACGTGTTGTATGGAGACGGAGTCGCCGTTAACCCAAACAAGATATACAATGTCGTGGATTGGAGATCACCTTGCAACATGGGTGAAATCCGTAGCTTCTTGGGATGAGCCGGATACTATTGTCGATTCATTGAGAATTTCTACAAGATAGCCAAGCCCATTGATACATTGCAAATGTATCTATAATTTTTGATGTTCCATGCTTGGTTTTATCCACTTTCTTGTGTTTTGCCCACACTTTGGAGTACTTTTCATATGATTTCTTGGACTAACCTATTAACAAGAGCCATAGTACTAGCTGCCTGTTTTCTGCTATTTTTGGTTCCAGGAAAGTCAGAAAATGAATATTCTCGGAATTGGACGGGACAAAAGCCAAAATGCCTATTTTTCCGGAAGTCATCAGATGCCAGAATACGAGACGGAGAAGGGCTGGGGCCGGCCACACCACCTGGCCGTGTGGCCAGGCCTGACCCATGCTAGGGGGTGGTCTGGCTGACCCCATCACCCCCTCGGCCTCTTCTTCCGCCTATAAGATGCCCTCGGGATGAAAACCCTAAGGACCAGATCAAAAATCCACGAAAGAGTCTGTAGCCGCCATCATATCCATCCCTAGATCGGGAGGGATCTGAAGCTCTTCCCGGCACTCTGCCGGAGAGGGGAATTCACCCAGGAGGCCTTCTTCATCACCATAAAAGCCTCCGGTGTGATGCGTGAGTAGTTCATCTTTGGACTACGGATCCATGTAGTAGCTAGATGGCTGGTTCTCCTCCTTTGTGCTTTCATGTCTAGATCTTGTGAGCTCCGTTCATGATCAAGATCATCTATTTGTAATTCTGCATGTTGTGTTTGCGGGGATCCGATGGATATTGAGATGCTATTTCAGATTGATTATTGATTCTATCATCTCTTTGTTATTTGTGATCTTGCATGCTTTCCGTTGTTAGTAGCTATCTTGGCCAAGTAGATGCTAGCAACTCCAAGAGTTAGTATTTATGGTCGATAGTGGGTTCATGCCTCTGGTAATCTGGGGAAGTGACAGAAATCTCTAAGGTACTAGATGTGCTATTGCTACTAGGGAGAAAACAACAATCCTTTGTTCATAGAACAATCGTATTGTTTACTTTACATGCAATTCATAAAGCAATAATCTATTGCTTGCAACTTAATACTGGAGGGGGTTCAGATGATAACCTGAAGGTGGATTATTAGTCATAGATGCAGTTGGATGGCGGTCTATGTATAATGTTGTAATGTCCAATCAAGTCTCAAAGGAGTCAAGATGATTAGTATATGCATGTATTGCTTTCTCGATGTTTGTCAATTGCCTCGATGTAATTTGTTCACCCAGCATGTTATCTATCTTAAGGAGAGCCACCTCTAGTGAACTATGGATCCTGATCCTTTCTTTTACATACAATCTATAAACTGTTTACTGCTTTGTGTTTACTTTCTGCAAACTATTACTTCCTTCCATTCGATACATTTAATCCTTTGTTTTCAGCAAAACACGGTGAGATTGAGAACCTCATCGCAAGTTGGGGACAAAGTTCTGTGGTTGTGTTGTGCAGGTCTCCACGTTGCTACTAGCACCGGTAGTGTGCCCTGCCAAGGCTCAGCTAGTAACACCTTTGGGGTGTTTCCTTGCTCCTAGTGGTTCGATTAAACCTTGGTTTCATAACTGAGGGAAACTTGCTGCTGTGCTCATCATACCTTCTTCTTGGGGTTCCCAACGAGCTCTACATCAACACCGAGCCATCACCCATGACCGATCTGTTGAAAAAGGATCACACGTTCCTATAGTCCGATGCGCGTGAAGCTAGCTTCAACGAGCTGAAAACCTGGTTGACTATCGCACCCATGTTAGTACTTCCAAATAATACCAAGAGTTTTGATGTGTACTATGATGCATCCAGGAAAGCTCTTGGAGCTGTCCTAATGCAAGGAGGCAAGGTAATTGCATATGGGTCAAGACAGCTCAAACCAATGAACTCAATTACCCCACCCATGGTTTGGAACTAGCAGCGGTCGTCCATGCCCTGAAGACATGGATGCATCATCTCATTGGTCAAAGATGTGAAATTTACATGGATCACAAGAGCCTGAAATACATTTTCATCTAGCCTGACCTCAACCTCGGACAGAGAAGATGGTTGGAGTTAATCAAGGATTATGATCTAGGCATTCATTACCACCCCAAAAAGTCTAATGTCTTGGCATATGTCCTTAGTAAGAGCCCAACCCGATTCACCTAGATTTAAGCAAAGGATCTAGCAAGGCTCAATTTGTGTGTCACAACAAGAGCTTGTCTCGGTTCCATGGAAGTTAAGCCAAATATCGAGGAAGAGATAAAGGAAGCCCAAAAAGGAAACCTGGGCATTGAAGAAATTAAAGCCCGATAAAACTAGGAGAGGCCACGAGATTTTCCATAAATGAACAAGGAACACCCTTTTGCTACCTCCCTTTGTGTGCCACACAAACTCTCCCTCAAACAGCAGATCCTCCAAGAAGCTCATAGTTCGGCTGTTGAAAATATGCCCTAGAGACAAATAATAATATGGATTATTATCATATTTCATAAAGTTTATGATTAAGTTTTGTATCATGCTATAACTGTATTGAAAGGAAACATCAATACACGTGTGATATATAAATAACCAGTAGTTCCTGGTGAATTTCGAGTCACTGGTTCGTTGGTCAACTGATGATCAAGGTTTCCTAATCATGTGGCATTTATGCCAGTTGACAATGGAGTCACCTCATTATGAAAATGAGATGATGAGATATACCCAACCTAAGCATCGTGACCCGATCATGTCACGAAGTTCAAGTTACGATGATTAGAAAAGACCTAGTGTCCTATTTCTTAGACTATGAGACCATATCAATCACTGTAACCCAAGGATACTTAGATAATATCAAACGTCACATGGTGATACAGTGACCATAAAGGTGTGTTCAGGTATTCGGAGGGACATGTAGAGGCATTATGCATAAAGAGCGGGATTTGTCCATCCATGTGACAGAAAAGATACTCGAGGGCCCACTCGGAGAAGTTATATCCAATAGCTGCACAACGTGTGATTTTATCACAGGGATATCACTTATCGAGAACGAGTCAAATAGATTTTTTCAGTAAAGAGATTGAACACGACATGGTGATGTCATTGATCAGATCTCGGACAATGCAAGTATCGATAGACAAAAGGAATATGACACGACATTCCTGGTTCACCGATGAAAGAATCGTGGAATGCACAGGGGTCATCATGGGCATCAAGGTCCCGCTGATGATCATTGGTACGAGAAGGTCTCGACCATGTCTGGAGTGCTCCCGAACCGTGGGGTATCACGCTTAAGGGCTTGATGATGCAAGAGCGTTTTGGTATCGGAAGAATCACCAAAGAAAAGAAAGAGAGAGAACCGAAAGGATTTCGGTAAGTCCATAGGATGTCCGGAGTGGAGGTGTAAGGAGTTCCATAGCCACGGTGATTGAATAATATGTAAGTAAATGTTAAATATTGATTTAATCATTTATTCACAATTATTTAATAAAATAAAAATGAATTAAAAGGTCAAATACCTAATTGGGACAAAATTCGAAGGGAAAAGGGCCCATGAGGGAAAGACCAAAGGGGAAGAGAGAGGGGGTGGCTGGCTAGGCCAAGGGACCCCACTTGGGCCCTGGACGGCGGCGGCCAGCCCCTCCTCCTCCCCTCTCCTTTGTTTAGTCCCAAATCGCTAAGGCAATTAACTATGTGGGGGTTTTCCCCTATATATTATGAGGTATTTTGAAAATTTAAATACACAATAATTAATAAAATGTTTCCTCTCTTTTGGGGAGACCTCTAGTTGATTCTCTCTCTCCCGTGACTGTGGTCCCAAGTCTGGATCGCGTGAGCAGGAGTCTTCTTCACCACGGAGCGCCGTTGCACTGCGGGGATTCAGATCGAGAAGCTCTACTTCTGCAACTGCTGGATCAAAGGAGAGGGAGTCATCGTCAGGCACCGGACGTGTGTAACTCCCTCGGAGGTGCAACACTTGGGGCACTAGAAGTCGTTGGAGCCGCAGGAGCTGTCAGGACTTCAACACGACCTCGAGGTCGGCTTCGGTATGACAACATCAGCCACGCTCTCCTGAGTGTTGACATAGCTTTTCGGTGTTCAAGGGTAAGTTCGCGAAAATATATTCTCGTTACTGCATTACTAATAGATAGGTCCTGGAATTAGGGTTCTTGGCGTAGAAAAAAATTATTTTCATGCGCAAACCCCTATAGTGGTATCAGAGCTAGATCTATGCGTAGTATTGCTAGCACGGGTAGAACACAAGAGTTGTAGCGTGTGGGCATTGATCTTTTAGTTGTTACCCTCCCACATGTACTTGTGTATACCCCAGTAATGCTTGATGAAGCGCCCCCAACCGACTTTACACGTTCATTCGCGAGATTGGTCCACGCTTGGCATACGGCTTGTACCGTATAAAGTGGCTTCGGGGGGGTGTTTATCTCTCTTGCATTAGTTGGTATACCATTTGCAAATGAGGGCCCCAAAAGGGGTGTAGTATAGACAGCTACTGGATTAGTTTTGTGGTGGAAGTTCGTAGGTAAGAACGTTTCTTGTGCGAAAGCCCTAACAACCACGTAAAAATATGCAAAGATAAAGTAGAGGCATCTAACTTTGTTTTGTGATGACCCACAAGTATAGGGGGTGTCTCGCAGTATTTTCGATAAGTAAGAGTGTCGAACCCAATGAGGAGCAGAAGGTGCTGGCTAGTGGTATGGATTAGGAATTCTCTGCAAATACTTAGCAAACAGATTTTTAGGTTTTTTTGATAAAGCAAGTAAACAAAGTACGAGTAAATAAAAGACAATAAGAATAAATGCAGCAAGTGGCCCAATCCTTTATGCAGCAAAGGACAAGCCGGTTGTATTACTTAAGATGACCAAACGTTCTCGAGGACACATGGGAAGACTGTCAAGTGCTTTCGCTTCATATAGCTGATTAATCTTCTTTAGCTTGCTAAGTGTTGTGTGGGTGAACCTGTGCTAATATACCGACCTTCCTAGGACTAATGCATACTTGTGATTATACCCCTTGCAAACATCCATAAGTACAAGAAAGTAATTAAGGTAGAAACATAACCACAGCTTTAAACTCTAAGACCCTTACGTCCCTTGTGCAATGGTTTCCTAACGGGGGTTCAGGTTTCTGTCACTCCGGCAACCCCTATGATTAGTAACCAAATACACAATGCATTCCCCTAGGCCCATATAGGTGAAGTGTCATGTAGTCGACGTTCACATGACACCACTAGAAGAAGTACACCACAACTTAAATATCAAACTATTGAATCTTTCTCAACACAATTCCACTACTAACAACATGACTTCTCCCATGTCCTCAAGAACAAAACGAACTACTCACAAGACATCATATGGATCATGACCAGAGATGGAATAATGATGTATAACAATCTGAACATAAACAATAATTCAATGGTTCACTCAATAGCATCAACTACAAAGAGTAATCAACACCGGGAAAGTTTCCCCTATGAACTATGCAAGATTCAACCCAATTGTTACAGCAATATGGAGATGGTGATGAGGGTGCTGATGGTGATGATGGTGGTGATGATGATTATGATGATCTCGATGAAGTCCAGCTTGATGGTGGTGTTGATGGCAATGATCTCCCCTCTCCGGGAAGGAATTCCCCCGACAGAAATCTGTCTGCCGGGGAGATCTTTCTCCCTCGGTATTTTCTGCCCCGCAGAGGCGTCGGAATCTTTCTGTGGTCACTCCCCAAGTCTTAGGGTTTCGGGAGGATAATATACACCAGAGGGGAGTGCCAGGGGTGGACCAGGGCGGCCACACCACCTGGTGGCGCAGCCTAGGCTAGCCCGCGCCAGGGGGTGGTGTGGCCCCCCTGTGGCCCATCTCCAGCCCCCCTTCTGGCTTCCTTCGTCTTCTGGAAAAATAGGATTTTCCGTATATTTTCTTGGATTTTATGATCTTCGCGAATTTTGCCTCCAAACATCACCTTTTTCATCAGAATCCTGACTACAGCGGTCCATGCTCCAAAAGTCATCAACCATGCAAAAACAGATGAAATTACATAAGTATCATCTCTTAATACGAAATATATCAATGAATAACAGTGAATTATGACATAGAATAGTGATGCAAAATGGACGTATCAACTCCCCTCAAGCTTAGACTTCGCTTGTCCCCGAGCGAAGCTGAGCTCAATAAACATGGCCTCAAGTTTATGGAGTGAAGAGTCGATAAAAGAATACAGACAAGAAGCATCACATTCATCAAATACATAGATCATAATAGAAGACAACTCACTATTATATAACTCAACTTGCAATGAGTAAAGGAAACACAATGAAGATACATAAAATAAATCATAATTGGTATAGGCAAACTTAGCTCTTGGTCAAAGAATAGTTGATAATTTGCTGGAGTTCACAAATAACTGGTTTTCAATGATAGCTTTCAAAGTAGTAAACATCAAGATAAGAGCAATGTGCAAACCAAGGAACATAAGAAACATGATTGAATAAATCATCATATGAATGAATGAAACACAACAACTCAAAATACTTGCTGAGATAGAAGGGAGTAGGTTTAGTGACTCAACTAAAAAGTAAAAGAAAGGCCCTTCGTAGAGGGAAGCAGGGATTGCAAGTCTCATAAAGAGCTCCCAAAAATTATGATACTTACTAGCTTTCAGCTCTCATTGCCCCTATCATAGGCATCTTTAGGTGATTAAGGTTAAAGTGATCAAATATGAGGATATGCATTGACAAGTTGTAAATTGAGAATCTCATGTCCCTTGAATACGAGGTCCGCTCCTCATGCTACTCAAGTTTAGTCACCAGTAAGTTCTTGTCATCGTAAGCATATGTGTATCATAGAGAACCGCCAACAGGGTGCCCCTTGCCGATGATACGGAAGAATCCCCATATCAAAATGACAAGGCAAGCAGACAACAAACATCTCAGCAATCTTCTTATTTACCATGGGAATATGGTGCTTTTTTCTCTCTTTCCTCTTTTCATAATCTCTTTTTTCTTTTTCTCTTTTTTCTCAATATCTATCTCCTTTTTTATAAGAAGAATGCTTCATAGATGCTCGTTATGGTTACGCTGCAGGTTTCCACCATGTCAGCGTGGATTAGACCAGCGGCCCAGGCGTTTCTCTAACACACATACATAACTCCATGGACTTACAAGCTCCCCTTTCATTTCACACCGACGACATCCATAGACAAAAGAACATGATATCAACTAGGTACAAAGTACTAGTGCAATGTTGAAAGCGTTCCCCATGACAGCATGGTTCTGCTAATTCACAACTTACAAAGCGCAAGCATATATGCAACATAGGTGAGCACAATGGTTCAAGTTTATTAAATGCAAGAAAGTAAAGTGTACCATCAAGTTCGTGAGAGCTTTAATCACTACTTTTCACATAACAAGTTTAATTTGGGAGGTAGATAAAACAAGAATTTACTTGGAATAGCAATAATGCTAATAGGTAGGTATGGTGGACACAAATGGTGTGGGTTTTTGGTTTTAAAGGAGTGGATGCACGAGAAGAATTTCCTCTCAGTACAAGTTTTTGGCTAGCAAGGCTGGGTAGAAAGTATAAGAGTTGAAGGAAACAAACAAACATACAAGTGATAAAGACAAACATGCAATCTTCCTTGGAAGCATAACTGATCTTAACTAGAGAATACTAGACTTATGAGCAAATCAAGAAAGAAAGATGATGAAATTATATTTCTTTAGAGTACTTCTATCTTTTTCATTCAACTCTCAAAAATAGTGTTGCTACTAACCGAGCCAGGTTTGCCAAAACCAACTAAATTAACTCAATGATCCCAAAGTGATACCAATACTAACAACAAGATCAATCATATAACCACGAATTGAAAACTAATCTAAGCTATGCAAAAGAGTGAATGATAGAACTTCTCATTAATAATCCATAACGGCAACTCACACCAAGGGATACATATCTAACGAGAGAGGGGACACTTCCATAATGCAAACCATACTACATAATAACTTCTCTATTCATGATATGACTCTACTAATAAGGCAAAAAGATAGAAGATAGTGATGTGATACCGCGGTAGTCCCCCAAGCTTGGAACAATCCAAGGGGATGCCAAACCTGATGGCAAGTTACTCCTTCGGTGGTGGTGGTATCCTCTCATCTTCATCCGACTTCCAAGGTAAGGGCTTCCCGTCAACAAAGGACATCATGGTTTCCAGCATCCTGAAACTTGCAGCAGCACTTATGCGTTTAAACCTAATCTCATACTCACAGTTTTGATTTTGAACGTCATAGAACTGTGATTGCAGTTCGTTGGTTGTTTGACGGAGTGAGAGGACTTCATCCTTGAGTTTAGCAGTCTTCTTTTGGTGCTCGGCGATGAGTTCAGAACAAATCTTATGGCTGATATCCACTTCGCGCTCCGCCATCTTCTTGTACCTAAATACTTCTTGCTCCAGCGCTTCCATCCTATCCTCCAGACTTCCTTCACCTTTAGGGCATCGAACCTCTTTTATCCGGAGTTCCCCATCTTCAAGCAACAACTCCTTGGGATGAATCTTCAACTCCCTCATGTATGGGTTGATGATATCCTCTAAAGAATCTCCCTTAGCTGATCCAGAGGAAGACATTGTAGCTCCAAATATGGGACTCTATCCGTCAGAAACAGATTGAAACGAAAACACGACGAAAACACGATATACGAACCTCGGGGGATCCGGGGGTTATATATTACGAAGTTTCATATCAAAAGGAAGGTACTGGAAGAAAACGGGTCGGAGGCGGAGTCTGGGGTGGACTCACCACCTGGTGGCATGGCCAGGGGTGGGCCCGCGCCACAGGGTGGTGTGAGCCACCCTGGCTTCGCTTCCGTCCTTCTTTCGCTTCATAGCTTCCCTTATTGACTGAAAACTACAAAAATATAGTTGGATTGTATTTTCGCGGAACTTTCCTTACCAGAACTGTTACCTATTTGAAAACAGACTCTGCAGGTCTCTGAATTTGGTATCTAGTAGATTCTTCCGGAGTCATCACTTGAATATCATTAATATCTTCATCTTCATACACTTATTACTTGAGTCATAAAACATTTCTCTTCCTTATTACACCATTATCTCCACTTCCTGAAATTTCTTTCACACAAAACTTCACACAGTTCTCATTAGCGACATTAGTATAAGTGAAGTGATAGAACCTTTTGAGTCCAACTTCAACTGAAAACCATCAAAACATAAGCTACTGTAGCAAATCCTTCCGAAAACCCAAAAAGAATTCAAAAAGGAAATCGAATAAAGAAGCAAATGCAAGAGTGGCAAAATCTGTCAAAACAGACCAGCAGGTAAAGATCAATTTTTTAGAAACTCTTCTGTTGCTCAAATCAAAATGTTCAAAACTAACGAAAGTTAAATAACAACCTGGGGCATAAGCACAAAAAATTACAGCTCAATCCGACATATAGAGATCTCTCACGAATTTTTATGGTGAAGCACAAAAAATCTGTTTCGGGACAGCAACTTTCCCAAATCTTACTTCTCTCTCATTAGAGGTTGATCTTGACACTAAAACCAAACAAAACGGATAAGGAGCGGTTATTACCGAAGTAATAACTTCCAAGAATTAAAGAAACAAAAACAAGCTGAAAGCAAAAACAAATTGGGTTGTCTTCCAAAAAGCTCTTTCTTTATAGCCATTAAGATGGGCATGATAATTTTGAAGACGCTCACATAGGAATATGAATTGAAGCGAAGGAGAGCATTAAGAAGCAAACATACACACATTTAAGTCTAACCCACTTCCTATACAAGGGAATTTTGTAAACAAACAAGTTGTTGAAACCAGAGGCTACAAGCATAGGAAGGCAAAAGAAGTGCAACATAAAAACTTTCAGCATAAAGCGAGGAAACTTGAGATTATTGAGATACATAAGAACACTTTCCCTCTCTCATAGTAACTTTCAGTATCATGCATAAACTTAACAATATAGCTATCACAAGGGCCATCGTAACAATGATCACTTATTCTAACAGAAAACACAGGAATACTAGTTCTCATAACACTACTTTGTGAAACAATATTAGAGGTATCCTTACAAAGGATAGTGTGTCCCTCTTCTTCATATTTAGTAACAAAGTCTTTCACATTTGCTATTATAGGTTCATCAACCATTTGTTTGTCAGGTTCAACAGCTTTATGTGTACTTTCATTAACCATACTAGCTATCATAGAATGTTCCTTTATCTTAACTGGGAAAGGCATTTTCTCAATATAAGGTTCAGGTAAAACATGATTAGTAGTATAAACTTCAGTATTTCTTGCAGGAACACTCTTAGCAACATATTTATAAGGTTCATGATACTTATTCCACTTCTTTTTAGGCAATTCAATGTAGGAAGCAAAAACCTTAAAATAAGAAGCAATAGCTTGAGAGCCTTGACCATAAGCATTTTTAATATTTTAAAAGTCATGAGTTCCCATAAAAGATTCAATGCGTTCATAGTCATAATTTATACCTGACTTTCTACCTTTGTCATTCTCCCAAGCTTCAGCATTGTCTTGAATACGGTCCAGAAGATCCCATTTAGCTTCTTCTTCCATGCGAGTGAATGATCCAGCACAAGAAGCATCCAATAAATCATTATCATGTAGAGGAAGCCTTGCATAAAAGTTGTTGATAATGGGAGCTCATGAATGGGACATTTGAGCATTAGTAACTTCAATCTCCCCCAAGCTTGAGCTGTACTCTCTCCATCAAGAGGCCAAAAGTTGTATATTTGATTACGATCTTGATGAATCTCACTAGGAGGATAAAACTTTGAATAAAAGAGAGGCACTATTTCCTCCCATTCCAGAGCTTGACCATTCTTAAGCAGCTTATACCATTCCTCAGCTCTTCCTTTTAGTGATAATGAGAATAACTTCTTCTTAATAGTGATACCTGCACACTTGAACAACCCGCATAATTCGTGTATAAAGAGCAAATGATCACCGGGATGGACAGTTCCATCCCCAACATAGTAGTTATCCATAACACGATCAATAATTCTTGTAGGTATTTTAAAAATATCATTCTCAGCAGGTGGTGGCTTATCTACTACCTTAGCAGTGGCAGTAGCATTACCAAATAAGAAACTCAGCGAATTATCCATAACGAAAATAAAGCAACTAACAGAAGTAAACAATACTCACAATAGAAGTTTCCTTTACCAGTTCCACTCTCCAATAGCGCTTCACTCCCCGGCAACGGCGCCAGAAAATAGTCTTGATGACCCACAAGTATAGGGGGTGTATCGCAGTATTTTTTATAAGTAAGAGTGTCGAACCCAACGAGGAGCAGAAGGTGCTGGCTAGTGGTATGGATCAAGAATTCTCTGCAAATACTTAGCAAACAGATTTTTAGGGTTTTTTGATAAAGCAAGTAAACAAAGTACGAGTAAATAAAAGACAATAAGAATAAATGCAGCAAGTGGCCCAATCCTTTATGCAGCAAAGGATAAGCCAGTTGTATTACTTAAGATGACCAAACGTTCTCGAGGACACATGGGAAGACTGTCAAGTGCTTTCACTTCATATAGCTGATTAATCTTCTTTAGCTTGCTAAGTGTTGTGTGGGTGAACCTGTGCTAATGTACCGACCTTCCTAGGACTAATACATACTTGTGATTATACCCCTTGCAAACATCCGTAAGTACAAGAAAGTAATTAAGGTAGAAACCTAACCACAACTTTAAACTCTAAGACCCTTACGTCCCTTGTGCAATGGTTTCCTAACGGGGGTTCAGGTTTCTGTCACTCCAGCAACCTCTACGATTAGTAGCCAAATACATAATGCATTCCCCTAGGCCCATATAGGTGAAGTGTCATGTAGTCGACGTTCACATGACACCACTAGAAGAAGTACACACAACTTAAATATCAAACTATTGAATCTTTCTCAACACAATTCCACTACTAACAACATGACTTCTCCCATGTCCTCAAGAACAAAACGAACTACTCACAAGACATCATATGGATCATGATCAGAGATGTAATAATGATGTATAACAATCTGAACATAAACAATAATTCAATGGTTTCAAGGTGAGAATGGTGTGGGTTCTTATGGGTATAACCGGGTGGATTTTAATCAGGGCAAAACGGGATGGGTTCAAATGGGTTTAGCTGCGTATTGGATTGGTTTGGCGCGGGTTGACCTTTTTTACGGTTTGGTGTGGCTTGGTGCGGTTCCAACCCGCAGCAACCTCAATGGGGTGAACCCATGGGTCGAGCCCAAAGTCATACCCCACTCGCCTATATGCCCAGGATCAGATGCCATGAAAGGCAGCCGTCCCTGGTTCCCATGTCTACCAGCGCGATCCTAGCCGTTAAACGATAGGTGAGATTGAGAGTTTCATGTTTCAGCGATAGGTGAGATTCAGAGTAAAGAGGCAGCAAAAGATAGGTGAGATTTAGAGTTTCATGTTTCAACGATAGTTTCAGATTCAGAGTAAAGAGGCTTAGAGCACCTGCACTCGTTCGGCGTTTCCAGATCCAGTTTGGGTGCTATTTAGCGTCAGATAGATGTAACATTTAGTCTAGAAACGGTCTGTTTTTCACTCGCGTTCCCGGGCCGAGTTTCCGGTTTTAGTCAAATTTTAAGCAAACTCGGCGAAATTTAGACGAATATAGGCGACCTCGTTAATATATAGGCGGTTAGTACATATTATGTCAAATTCATACATCCGAATTTTGACTGTATTAGGCTAAATGAAAAATAAATAAAAACATCGAAATAGCTACTAGGCGATGCCGATGCCGCCAGGCGCGCCGTTTAGATGCCGAAGTTGCGGTAGAAGACGGTGTAGTCGGCGTCCTAGGTGCCATTGTCATCGCCGTCGTCGTCGCACGGCGGCTGCGGGGGACGCGCTGTGCCCTGGTCGGCGTAGCGCCACAACCGAGAAGAAGGACTGGCGTCGGGTAGACGGCGTCGTGAAGCAGTCGTGCCTCCCATGACTGAAGAGACCGCCGGCCGAAGTCGTTCGCCGCCGCCGGGTCGCCAGGGTACCTCTCCGCCATAGCTTCCGCCGAGCTCTTCTTCTCGTCGCTGAAGGTGGAGTTTGTGTATGGGGAATGAGAGGTGAGAGTGCTGGAAACCGGTGAGGGCTTCTGCATTTATAGCCGAAAGAGGAAATGGCGGCGACGACGGGAGGGGTGCAGCGGCGTGGGCTGGAAAAGAGGAAACGACGGGCGGGTGGGGTGGTAGTAGTGCGCCATTACGGCGACACGTGGCCGACGAGACGGGCGGTCGTTGCCAGGGTGGGGCCACCGGCGGGGGTTTGTTTTTTCGCCTTTTTCTCTCCGTTCCATGTTCCTAGGCGGTTTCCTGCGCCTGGATTCGGTCTGAGAACGCCAGATGAAATATGGACCAAATCCGGCAAAAGTTAGATGCCCGGAAACATGAATTTTCACCGTCGAAAAAATCCGCCTAGGAATTCCTCATCAGAAGCGAGTAAAGATGCTCTTATAAACTGCACCAACAGCCAACACACAGACGCAGCGCTCCTCCTTTCTACACGACTAATTCTGCGGAGGCCCAACAACTTTTATCTACTATTGCCAACACACTCTATGAGCCTCCCTTAACCTTGCTGTCGCAATGACAGAGACGATCGTGGGGATGCGACATGGCACCATGGTTGGACCCGTGGGTTCAAACCACAAATAAGAAATGGTTTGGTGTGGTATGAGTGGAAAATAGAAATGGGTTGGTGCGGGTTGGGTTTTATTAAGTGAATTTTGGTTTGGTGCAGTTTGGTGTTTTCGTGTATAGCTATGTGGTGTGGTCTGGATTTGGGGTAGGTTTCACCCCATTCTCACCTTGACAATGGTTCACTCAATAGCATCAACTACAAAGAGTAATCAACACCGGGAAAGTTTCCCCTATGAACTATGCAAGATTCAACCCAATTGTTACAGCAATATGGAGATGGTGATGAGGGTGCTGATGGTGGTGATGATGATTATGATGATCTCGATGAAGTCCAGCTTGATGGTGGTGTTGATGGCGACGATCTCCCCTCTCCGGGAAGGAATTCCCCCGGCAGAAATCTGTTTGCCGGAGAGATCTTTCTCCCTCGGTGTTTTCTGCCCCGCAGAGGCGCGAAATCTTTCTGTGGTCGCTCCCCGAGTCTTAGGGTTTCGGGAGGATAATATACGCCAGGGTGGCGAGGCGACCAGGGCACCACACACAACGGCCTAGGTTCACCTAGGTGGTGTGGGCCCCCTGTGGCCCATCTCTAGCCCCCCTTTTGGCTTCCTTCGTCTTTTGGAAAAATAGGATTTTCCGTATATTTTTCCGAATTTTCTGATCTTCACGAATTTTGCCTCCAAACAACACCTTTTTCATCAGAATCCTGACTGCAGCGGTCCATGCTCCAAAAGTCATCAACCATGCAAAAACAGATGAAATTACATAAGTATCAAATCTTAATACGAAATATATCAATGAGTAACAGTGAATTATGACATAGAATAGTGATGCAAAATGGACATATCATTTTGCAGGGGGCATTGTGATGTGATATGGTAGTGGTCAAGGTAAAGTAGTTTACTTTATGTTGCTAAGTAGTAGTAATGGTCATGATGATGATGGACTACCACACCAAAGGCACCGGTTTCCTGGTGACCGCGGCGGCGGAACTCTGGCTCCGGACTCCGGAAACACATGATGGAGATCATGGCGTGAAGGACCATATCACATCGCATTTACATTCAATGTTTATTGTTTTTGTATATTATCGTGTTCTAGTATTAGATACTCGAGGATAGCCTAATAATATGATCCCTAAATGAAATACCAATGAAAGTGTTCTCCCTTAGTGTGCACCACCAAGAAAGTACTCCGTTATGAGGCAGACTGTGACGATCAAGTGTCAGACATATCTGCGTTCGCATACGACGGGTGTAAGCCATGTTGCACAATGGATACACTAAGGTTGATTTGGCGAGCCTAGCATGTGTAGAAATGGACTCAGAACACAAATGGTCGAAAGATCGACCACGAGTCGCATGAATGATGTGATCAACGTTTCGGCATCCACTTTTGCAACTATGTCGCTAGTCGTGACGATCGAGGGTAGTGTAGCGAATAGGGATCATGTAATCACTAAAGCTCTTCTATGGATAGGTGTTTTTAGTGGAGTTCTTGTTTTAACTCATATAACTATAAACTTAGTCTAAATTCCTTTTGCAATTATAAATGTTTGAAATGGTTCTCCCTGATGCAACCTTCCTAGTTGACGATTGGTTAGAAGGAGAGAAGCTCAAACTAGATGGATCCAACTTTTCTGTTTGGGTCGTGCATCTCTATGTTCTCCTTAGTGAGAATGAGTTGGTCAACTACATACGCTACAAGATGGATTTGGAGTAGCCTTATTTCTATGAGACCCTAGAACAGCGGGAAGACCACTCCTACCGTCGTGATATGTCCACCTTCATTTCAGTGAGGATGCGCTTCAGAATGGTCGATGAGCTGCACCCAGTTGTGGGTAATCTTGACCCTCATGCGATGATGGTACAACTTAGATCGCATTTCATGGACCAAGTGTGCATATGGGAGCACGAGCTGATGGGAGATTTCCTCTCCATAAATATGGAAGAGAATGCTTCACTAAAGAGCCACTTGGAGCGCATACAAGATGCATACATGAGGCTCACTTACTTCCTGGATCACTGGCTGACAGACTCTTTTGCAATAAGAGTGTTGCTGTGGCCACTGCCCCCAAGCTACCAAGCACATGCCAGGACTTACACCTGAGAGGTGATAGGGAAACACAGGATTTCCACGAGTTCATATCACATTTCAGGAATGTGAAAGTTGAACCCATTGCTGGAGACGTTATCAATGACAAAGGTATATATTTGATATATGGTTTTATAAATGTTATAATCTTGCAAACACTTATTGCAGTGTTAAAGTATTTGATACTTGTTCTGTTTTGGTGAAAACATGTCCTTCTGCATGAGAGCTATTTGCTGGAGAGGAGGTGACGTTGCATGTTGATGGCGAGCATGATGATGATGACGAACATCACTCTCCCTCGACATTTATCATTTAGTTTATCGTTTTTGGATGATTATTGTAATTGATGGATTGTGAACTTCTTTAGTGTGTCTCACACTTCGTGATACAATTATTCATATGAGTGTGTAGCAAACAGTTGTTCTACTTTTATGAATGATTTCTATTTGCATTCATATGTTGTTCGATTATGTGTGAATTATCCTTGTTGTGAAACTAATTGATAATGCATTAAAATTTGTAAAATATTGAAAATGCCTTGAAAATACCCAACTTAATGATATATTCATTTTGAATGAAACCATTGTTTAAATTCTAAGTTATGATTGATAATATGTGAAAGTCATTTGATTTCTTGTCACATATGAATCATGCCCAAGTTCGGCAAGATAACTAAACACTGTGTATTGCATGAATACAAAGTGTTTGATGAATTGTTGAAGGAGAATACATATTCGATGTATCATATTTCAACAAAGTGGTGATTATCATTTTGTGGTTGTTTGAATTTTGTAAAAATAGTTTACCAAAGGAAACATGAGCATGAAACTATTTGATGTGATCAAAGTATTTCAGCGTCAAAGGGTATTAAAGATAAAAGAGAATCTAATTACTACGATTTGATCAATAGTAATGAAATTCGAAGTTATAAGATTGGGATAAGGAATTGTGAAATGCAATGCATTTGACACGTCGAAGTGCAAAGCATCACAATAAGATATTTGATATCAAGTGGGTAAATAGATAGCACCGAATAAATCATTGTAGTGTAAATGTAAAGACCATTAGTTAGAAATAGTAAACACTCATTTAGAATATAAAGTGAACCATCTGAATTCATGAGATCGGCACCATATCTTGTATGGATTGTCGTGGAAGTTTTGGATTTATTCGATATCACCAAAATAATAGCGAACAAGTCCTTGTAGAATATTCATTGGAAACTATGAATACGAAATCCATGGCTAGAACCAAAAGATAGGCAAAACTAGTATTGCTTAAAGTTTGGTGCATTCTCGAGAAAGTTTATATTCTCGACTATAATGCTAATGAAAGATAGTGAGAAACACAATGGGGATTCAAAACCCTACATCAGAGTGTTGAGAAGCGCAATAGAAAAGCGTTCCTGAATGATTATCTTCATAAAGGAAAGGATCAATGATAATGATCATTGTGTTTTCCCCACTAGTGTTTTTACTAAATAAAGTAGGATTCAAAAATGTACCCCATATCTTGTATGGAAACATTTGTGAATCACTTGTCATGTTACCGGAATATGGCATACCAACGAACTACAAAGGAAAGTAATGGTAAACTAAAATTATGAGAAATCCTAGAGGCAAATTCACTTAAGATTAGAAAGCAAAACATTGCTGAATCTAACCAAGTAAAGGGTTGCTTGATATTTCCAAAGGACCACAAGGTCATAATGGAAAGGGTGAAAGACAAAAGCACTAGTAAAGTACTAAAAGTCTAAAAGTCTAAATGGATTTACTACTAGTAAAGTAAGCCTCGTAATAAACTCTCAGTTTGATAAATAATCAAGGGATTTTAAAGTTGTTCAAAATATTGAGAAGATATGCAATTTGCATGAAATTGAGTGGGAGCTATAAAAGTCTTCCTGAAGCAATATGTGAATGACATATTTTTCAGTGGGAGCAATATAAGTCTCAGACTCAAATATGTAGGAAACATATTTTGAGTGGGAGCAATGTAAGTCGCAGACTAGAATATGTTGAGAACATATTTTGAGTGGGATCTTAATGATTGCTTAAGTGTGTATGACACATTAAGACTAAAACGCATACACTAATAAATAATGATTTATAGGGATTAAAAGTTGATAGTAGGTATATTACAATATTATATTGTATTCCTAAAAGAGATTCTAAAATAGTTTTGGAATAGGAAGTGATTAAGTAATGGTCCTTGGTCACTCAAATCAGGAATGTCACTAAGTTAAACATCAGTGGTTAAAAGAAAGAAAAGGATGATCATCATCCACTATGTTGAGACATAGGTTCTGTCTTAGAAACCATGATGAGAACTTAACATAATATATGATCCAAGAAGAAACGTTTAGAAGTGATTAAGTATGCATCACTGAACATTGAGCTAAGTTTGTACATAGTGTATGTATGAGAACTGTAGACGTGTTTTTAAGTCTATAAAGGATGATATACCTTAAAAACATAAAGGGTTATGTTATAAAGACATGTGTTAACTTTAGAAGATTGGAAATCCTTGCATTGATAATATCAACTAAAGTCAAGTAGGAAGCAAGGTGGTAAACATCGAAAATTGCACATAGTGTACTAGTGTTTTGATGATTACATTTATAACTAAAATATACTGGTACTGATGGCTCCAAAATTTGCCATCTTCCGCCGCGTTTAAACATTGTTTTTGGTCAAGCAATTGACAAGAAACTCTCAATCCTTGCCACTAATGACTAATAATTGCAAAGATATGCAAAACCTTTCTTTGAATTGTGTTGTGCAGGAAATCATGGTTTTTATTGCGAAAACAAGAGTCATAATGAAGGTTTTTGAGGAAGTCTACACGACCAAGTAATTGGGAAGCCATTCCCAGTAGTCAGCATGCTTAACGACCATTGGTAAGGGCAGGGTCCGCCCGTACCTGTCCGCCCGTACTAGGTGGCATTGGCTTCATCTCGTCAAACCCTACGACTTTCATGAAGACACCTATATATTTTGAGGCTCCAGCCGCTGGCCAGAGAGCCGCCATTCTCAGATTACATCACAACACCACCAAATGAGATCCACACCATTGTTCATCCACTGTTCATCACTTCCATCATCCATCCCCTCCACTAGCCATAGCCATTACTTTGTACTTTAGATCTCCTTGTGATTTGGCGACCATTGTAAGAATATTATATTTTAATCTAAGTATTTGTATGATGTTTTCTATTTCTGATCTATTTGTTATGAGTGAGTAGTCCTCACGGGTTGTGGGTTGGGGAGAAACCTCGCTGTGATTATGTGCATCTAATTCATGGGAGTATTATATTTTGTTTGCAATTGAGATTTGTATATTTTGTTTCTTTGTCTCTTGTCTCGATTTGTGGACTTGTAGGTACCCAAGATCCCATAGATTAATAAAGGCTTGAGGTGAGATACTTGGTTAGCGGCAATCTCATAGGAACCCTAATGACAGAAAGGGTAGTATGGTCTTCGCTTAGCGACCCATTCGGGATCACAACAACATCACCACTTAAAGCTTTGATCTGTGTTTTACACTTAATAATCGTTTATGGCTCGTTGCTTTGGTGTGCACTCGGTTGGATTAAAAGACTATTGCTATGACCGCTGCATCATGGGGGCTCTAGTATATTAGGATGTGTTGCCACAAGAGATTATCTTCGTTCAAACATTACACATGACTATGCTTATTATTATTATTATCCTTTATCCCATATGATGTGCAGCTGTAGGTGTATCTTCAACCCTGGCTTATCTCCATCCATTGATTCAACCCATTATAAAGTAAACTAGATTGGTCCGGTAAACTAAGGTAAAACAAACAAACAAAGTCTTGTAGACATGCCCTTTTTATTTCCTTTTAGCATTGCTTTCCGAGGTTCGATTAAACCTACGCCTTCTAGGCAAAAACCTATTATACTACATCCGTGAATCCGGATCGAAGGTATCAGGTACCATCTAACGTGATGAATTGTTGTGGTGGACTAGTTTGTCTTTATGCAGAGGGTGTGTCCTAGGGCACAGTGCCCATGAGAAAGCTTGTTTTGGATGATCTAACGTCACTGTTAGCTCCTGGAAACTGACTTCACTCTGCTACCATGACTGTGATGCATACACAAAGATGTTATCATGTGATGACAAAGTATTAATGTCAATCAAGGTGACATTAGTAGGCTGCAAAGGATTTGGGCATGTAAAGTCCAGACCCAAGACTCAACCTCTTTCATGAGCAAGCATGATCAGAGGTGCCTGCTTACTCAATATGTTGAGCTCGTTGGGGAACCCCAAGAGGAAGGTAAGATGAGTATAGCAACAAGTTTTCCCTCAGTTATGAAACCAAGGTTATCGAACTAGTAGGAGCAAGGAAACACCTCCAAGGTGTTGTTTCCAACTTGGAATCCTGCACAACACAATCACAGAACTTTGCCCCCAACTTACAGTGAGGTTGTCAACCTCACCGGTCTTGCTAAAAACAAAGGATTAAATGTATTGTGTGGAAGATAGTAATTGCTTGCAGAAAGTAAACAGAAAAAAGTAAATAGCTTTGTAGATTGATGGTAAAAGAAAGGATCGGGGTCCATAGTTCACTAGTGGTGATTCTCCTTAAGATAGATGACATGTTGGGTGAACAAATTACAACGGGGCAATTGACAGACACCGAGAAAGTATACATGCATATACTAATCATCTTGACTCCTATGAGATTTGATTGGGCATTACAACATTATACATAGACCGTAATCCAACTGCATCTATGACAAATAATCCACCTTCAGGTTATCATCTGAACCCCCTCCAGTATTAAGTTGCAAGCAACATATAATTGCATTAAGCATTGTGTGTAAAGTAAACAATACTATTGTTCTATGAACAAAGGATTGCTATTTTCTCCCTAGTAGCAACAACACATCTAGTACCTTAGAGATTTCTGTCACTTCCCTAGATTACTAGAGGCATGAACCCACTATCGAGCATAAATACTCCCTCTTGGAGTTGCTAGCATCTACTCGGCCAAGATAGCTACTAACAACGGAGAGCATGCAAGATCACAAATAACAAAGACATGATAGAATCAATAATCAATCTGAAATAGCATCTCAATATCCATCGGATCCCCGCAAACACAACATGTGGAATTACAAATAGATGATCTTGATCATGAACGGAGCTCACAAGATCTATACATGGTAGCAGAAAGGAGAAGAACCAACCATCTAGCTAATACATGGACCCGTAGTCCAGGGATGAACTACTCACACATCACACCGGAGGCAGGCATGGTGATGTAGAAGGCCTCCAGGGTGAATTCTCCTCCGTGGTGCCAGAAGAGCTTGAGATCCCTCTGATCTGGGGATGGAGATGAGTGACTCAGACTCTTTCATGGAATTTTGATGCACTTAGGGTTTCTGTCGGAGGCTTCTTATAGGCGAAGGGGAGAGGAAGAGGTGCCCTAAGCGGCGGCCCACCTGGCGCGGGCCAGGCCTAGCCGCGCGGCCAGGTGGTGTGGCCGGCCCCTGGCCCCTCTCAGTCTCGTATTCTGGCTCTGTGTTCCCCTCGGTGAAATATTGACTTTGGCTTTTGTCCTGTCCAATTCCGAGAATATTCATTTTCTGGCTTTCCTAGAACAAAAAACAGGCAACTGGCATTGTGGCATCTTGTTAATAGGTTAGTCCAAGAAAGTGTGTAGAAATACTCCAAAGTGTGGACAAAACATAAGAAAGTAGATATAAAACAAGCATGGAACATCAAAAATTATAGATACGTTTGCAACGTATTAGTTCCAGGTTATATGGTGTCGATGATTGGTAAACAAATGCAGCTAGTTTATTTGTACTCTAGTGCAAGTGGGATACTGTTGTAAATATGCCCTAGAGACAAATAATAATATGGATTATTATCGTATTTCATAAAGTTTATGATTAAGTTTTGTATCATGCTATAACTGTATTGAAAGGAAACATCAATACACGTGTGATATATAAACAATCAGGAGTTCCCGAAGAATCTCTAGTCACTAGTTCGTTGGTCAACTGATGATCAAGGTTTCCTGATCATGTGGAATTTATGCCAGTTGAAAATGAAGTCATGTCATTATGAGAATAAGATGATTAGCTATACCCAACCTAAGCATAGTGACCTGATCATGTCACGAATTTCAAGTTATGATGATTAGAAAAGACCTAGTGTCCTATTTTTTAGACCGTGAGACCATATCAATCACTGTCACCCGAGGATACTTATATAGCATAAAATATCACACGGTGACACGGTGATCATAAAGGTGCATTCAGGTATTTAGAGGTACATGTATAGGCATTATGCGTCAAGAGCGGGATTTGTCCATCCATGTGACGGAAAATTAACTCGAGGGACCACTCATGGAATGCACATGGGTCATCATGGGCATCCATGTCCCGCTGATTATCATTGGTATGGGAAGGTCTCAACCATGTCTAGAGTGTTCCTGAACCATGGGGTATCACACTTAAGGGTTTGATGATGCACAAAGAGAGTTTTGGTATCAGAAGAATCACCGAAGAAAATAAAGAGAGAGAACTGAAAGGGTTTTGGTAAGTCCGGAGGATGTCCTGAGTGGAGGTGGAAGGAGTTCCATAGCCACGGGGATTGAATAATATGTAAGTAAATGTTAAATATTGATTTAATCATTTATTCATAATTATTTACTAAAATAAAAATGAATTAAAAGGTCAAATACCTAATTGGGCCAAAATCCGGAGGGAAAGGGCCCATGAGGGAAATACCAAAGGGGAAGAGAGAGGGGGTGGCTGGCTGGGCCAAGAGACCTCGCTTGGGGCCCACTTGGGCCTTGGCCAGCGGCGGCCAGCCCCCTCCTCACCTCTCCTTTGTTTAGTCCCACATGGCTAAGACAATTAACTATGTGGGGTTTTTTTCCCCGATATATTGTGAGATATTTTGACAAATTAAATACACAATAATCAATAAAAGGTTTCCTCTCTTTTGGAGAGACCTCGAGTTGATTCTCTCTCTCCCATGACCATGGTCCCAAGTCTGTATCACACGAGCATGAGTCTTCTTCACCGCGGAGCACCGTCACGCTGCGGGATTCGGATCCAGAAGCTCTACTTCCACAACTACTGCTGGATCTGAGGAGTGGGAGTCATCGTTAGGCACCGGACGTGTGTAACTCCCTTGGAGGTGCAACACTTTGGGCACTAAAAGTCATTGGAGTCGTCAGGACTTCAACATGACCTCAAGGTCGGCTTTGGTACGACTACCTCATCCACGCTCTCCCGAGCGTTGACAATGCTTTTCGGTCTTCAAGGGTAAGTTCGCGAAAATCCCCTCCCGTTACTGCATTACTAATAGATAGGTCCTAGCATTACGGTTCTTGGCGTAGGGAAAAATTATTGTTTTCATGCGCGAACCCTTACATCAGCATACTCCATCCACCTAGGAGGAACCAAGATGTACAAGATTTGAAGCAAACCTTCTGGTGGGGAAACATGAATAGAGAGATCTCTAACCATGTTGCATGTTTCAATGTGTGTAACCTTGTGAAGGCCTAGCACCAGAAACCGACAGGATACCTTCAGCCACTACAGATTTCGCAATGGAAGTGGGAGGACATCAGTATGGATTTCATCGTGGGCTTACCCAATTCTAGCAGAGAAAATGACTCCATCTAGTTCATAGTTTTTCGCCTCACAACAGAGCTATTGTGGCTGAAACGATTGGCTTGTGAGCTTGGTTTTGACAACATCTAGGACATCGGTATGGATTTCATCGTGGGATTACCCAAGTATGTGTTGTTTTGTGACAACCAAGGTGTCATTCACCTGAGTAAGAATGCAAGTTTTCATTCAAGGTCGAAGCATATTGATGTTTGCTACCATTGGATTCGAGATGTGCTAAATTTCAAAAAAATGCAAATTGAGAAGGTGCACATAGATGAAAATGGGGCTAATATGTTGACCAAGGTGGTGACAAGAAGAAAGCTCGAGGTATGTTGTCGGCTCGCCGACATTACTGTTAGTTGGTAGTGAGACCCTCCATGATGTCGGGAGGGGGAGTTTGTTGGGCCATGTCCCTCCACATGGAGGTGTGTTGGTATCCCAACTGAAGGGGTTCCACGCATAAAAAAATAAAATTTTACTCTACGCCCCTGAACCCCTGAAGCTACCAGGACCTATCTATTAGTAATACAGTAACGGGAGGGGCTTTTTGCGAACTTACCCTTGAAGACCGAAAAGCGTTGTCAACGCTCAGGAGAGCATGGTTGATGTAGACGAGCCGAAGCCGACCTCAAGGTCGTGATGAAGTCCTTGCGCTCCTTCTGGCTCCAATGACTTGAGTGCCTCAAGTGTGACACCTCGTGGGAGTTACACACGTCCGGTGCCTGACGATGACTCCCGCTTCCCCGATCCAGCAGCAGTTGCGGAAGTAGAGCTCCCGGATCCGAATCCCGCAGCGCGACGGCGCTCCACGGTGAAGATGTATCTCGCTCGCGCAGTCCAGACTTGGGACCACGGTCACGAGAGAGAGAGAGGGGGAGAGAGAAAATATCAATTAGAGGTCCTCCCAAAAGTGGGGAGACCTTTATTGATTATTGGGTGTATTTTCTAGGCCAAATATCCCACTTTATATAGGGGGAAGGGGAGGTACTACCTCCCCTCAAGTCCCGGGGAGGGACCCCGTGGGAGGGGGGCAAGGCCTAGCCGGCCACCCCCCTTGGTCCTTCTCCCTCTCTCCTTTCCCTAATGGGCCTTCTCCCTCCGGAAATTGGCCGATTAAGCCTTTTGACCTTTTAATTTATTTTCTATTTATTAAATAATTATGAATAAATGATTAAATCAATATTTAACATTCATTCACACATTATCTAATCACCGTGGCCATGGAACACCTTCCACCTCCACTTCGGACATCCTCCGGACTTACCGAAACCCTTCCGGTTTTCTCCCTTCTTTTCTTCGGTGATTCTACCAATCCCATAAACACTCTCTAAGCATCATCAAGCCCTTAAGCGTGATACCCTACGGTCCGGGAACACTCCACACATGGTCGGGACACTCCCGCACCAATGATCAACAGAGGGACCTGGATGGCCATGTGACCCCTATGCGTTCCACGAAGATCTTTCGTCGTTTGAACCGGGATAGTCGTGTCTTATTCCCTTTGTCATTCGATACTTGCATTGCCCGAGATCTGATCATTGACATCACCATGTCAGGTTCAATCTCGTTACTGAACAATGCTACTTAACTCGTCCCGACAAGTGATATCCCCGTGATCTAATCACATGTTGCGCAGCTACTGGATATAACTTCTCCGAGTGGGCCCTTGAGTATCTTCCCGTCACATGGACGGACAAATCCCGCTCTCGACATATATTGCCTCTACGGTTTCCTCCGAATACCTGAACACACCTTTATAACCACCGTTTTACCAGATGGCGTTTGATGATATCTAAGCACCCTCGGGAGACAGTGATTGATATAGCCTCACGGTCTAAGGAATAGTCTACGAGGATCCATTTCTAATCATCGTAACTTGAACTTCGTGACATGATCGGGTCACGATATTTAGGTTGGGTATTGGTTCATCATCTCATTCTCCAAATGAGATGACCTCATTTCCAACTGGCATAAATGCCACATGATCAGGAAACAAGATCATCTGTTGACCAATGAACCAGTGACTAGAGTTTCACTGGGAACCCCTGGTTGTTTGTATATCACACGTGTATTGATGTTTCCACTCAATACAGTTATAACATGATATAAAACTTAATCATAAACTATATGAAATATGATAATAGTCCTTACTACTATTTGTCTCTAGGGCATATTTCCAACAGTCTCCCACTTGCACTAGAGTACAAATACACTAGCTGCATTTGTTCTCAATCATTGGCACCATATATCCGGTAACCCGAACATGCTTGCTCATGGAAGAGGTTGAGTCTTGGGTCTGTACTTTACAGTCCCAAATCCTTTGCAACTTACTAATGTCACCTTGATTGACATTAATACTTTATCATCACATGATAGCATCTGTGTGTATGCATCATCGCTATGGCAGCAGAACGGGGCCTGATTCCAGGAGCCTACAGTGATGTTAGATCAACCTCGAGGGCTTTCTCATGGGCACTGTGCCCTGGGACACATCATTCTATGTTAAAAGCGAACTAGCCCCGCCATAACATTATACAACACTTTAGATGGTACCCTTATCTATAAATGTATTCATCGAAACACTAGTGCACTCTGTGCAACTTTCGATGTTTTTGTTCACCTTGCTTCCTACTTGACTTTAATTGGTATCTACAGGAGTTTCCAACATATTCCCTTATAACATAACTCTTTATGCTTTAAGATATGTTATCCTTTATGGATTTGGAAAATATATCCACAGTTCTCTACTAGAAACTGCGGACAAACTTAGCTCAACATTCTGTGATTCGAACTAAATCACTTTTAAACATTCCTTATTTAGATCACATATTATGCTAAGTTATCATCATGGTTTACTAAGATAGAACCTATGTCTCTCAACATAGTGGATGATGATCATCCTTTTCTTTCTTTCAACCATTGATGTTAAACTTAATGTTATTCCTAATTTGAGTTATTCAGGACCAGTTCCTTAATTAACTTCTATTCTGAAACCCCTTTCAGAATCCCTTAAGAAATACTACATAATATCATAATACACCTATTATCAACTTCTACATCTTATAAATCATTATTTATAAGTATTTACGCCTTCATTCTTAACATACTTAAGAATTACTCCAATAAGCTCCCACTCAAACAATGTTGTTAACATATTTGGGTATGAGTCAGTACTCTTACTCAAACAATGTTCTTACATATTTGAATTTAAGTCTTATATTGCTCCCACTTAAAAATATGTCAATCACATATTGTTTTAGGAAGACTTTCATAGCTCCCACTCAATTTTATGCAAATTGCATATCTCCTTAACTATTTTGAACAATTTCAAAATCCTTCGATCAAATATCAAACTTGGAGATTTATTATGAGATACTAGTACTTTACTAGTTTTAAATCCACTAGACATTTAGCACACATGAATCAAATTCATATGAATTCATCCAATGCTTGACAAATTGTGCTTTTGTCATTTATCCCCTTTTTCCTACTATGGCTTTGCAGTCATTTGGGAAAATTCAAGTAACTCCTTTTACTTGTGAGATTCAGCAACAAATTGCTTTCTAATCTCAAGGGAATTTTACTATTAGGATTTCTCATAATTCTAGTTTACCATTATTTCCTTTGTAGTTCGTAGGTATGTCATATTCCAAAAATCATGACAAGTGATTCACAAATGTCTCCATACAAGATATGGATTTACATTTTGAATGCTACTTTATGTAGTGATAAAACAATAGTGGAGGGGAAAACACAATGATCATAATCATTGATTCTTTCCCTCTGTGAAGGGAATCGTTCAGGAACGCTGTCCGTTGCGCTTCTCAACACTCTGATGCAAGGTTTTGAATCCTCATCATGTTTTACACTAATTTCCATTTGCTTCATAATTTAGAAACATCACCAGAAGTGAGCTTTCTCAAAAATGCATCAAAATCCAAGCAATACGAATCTTGCTTTCCTTTTGGTTTGAGCTATGGATTTCGTATTCAAAGTTTCCAATGAATACTCTACAAGGACTTATTCGCTATTGTTTCGGTTATATCGAATAACCCCAAAACTTTCACGAATTCAAATGGTTCACTACATTCTAATTGAGTGCTAACTATTTCTAAGCTAATGGTCTCTACATATACTCTACAATGATTTGTTTGGTGCCTTCTATTCAACCCCCTTTTGATATCTAATATCACATTGTGATGCTTTGTATTTTGACGTTTCAAAACACTTTGCATTACACAATTTCTTTTATGCCATTCTTATAAATTTGAACTTTATTACTATTGATCAAATCATAGCA
The DNA here is from genome assembly GCA_023614405.1 of Avena insularis. Taxonomy (NCBI): domain Eukaryota; kingdom Viridiplantae; phylum Streptophyta; class Magnoliopsida; order Poales; family Poaceae; genus Avena; species Avena insularis. The sequence goes on along the minus strand of CM042693.1, from coordinate 418,436,694 downwards.
ATTGGATTCTCTTTTATATTTATACCCTTTTATTGATGAAACACTTTGATCAAATCAAATAGTTTCATTTTCATGTTTCCTTTGGTAAACTTACTTTACACATTTAAACAATCAATTAATGATAATTATCATTTCGTTAAAACACAATACATCGAATATGTATTTACTTTTAACAATTCATTAAACACTTTGTATTCAAGTAATACACGGTGTTCAAGTTATTTCGCCGAACTTAGGCACGGTTTATATGTGACAAGAAATCGAATGACTTTCACATATTATCACATAACTTTGAATTTAAACAATGGTTTCATTCATTAATGAAATATCATTAAGTTGGGTATTTCAAACAAGGCATTTTAATATTTTACAAATGTTCATACATTATCAATTAGTTTCAAACAACAAGGATAATTCACACATAATCAAACAAGATATGAACACGAATAGAAATCATTCATAAAAGCAGAACAACTGTTTGTTACAAACGCATATGAATAACCATCTCATGAAGTGTGAGACAAACTAAAGAAGTTCAAATCTCTCGATTACAAAAATCACCCTAAACACAAACTAAGTGATAAATGTCGAGGGAGAGTGTCGTCGGCCATCATCATCATGCTCGCCATCAACATGCTACGTCACCTCCTCTCTAGCAAGCACCTCAATGCAGAAGGACCTGTTTTCACCAAAACAGAACAAGTATCAGATATACTTAACACTGCAATGTGTTTGCAAGATTATAACATTTATAAAACTGTATATCAAATATATACATTGGTCATCGATGACCTCTCCGGCGATTGGTTCAACCTTTACGTTCCGGAAACGTAATATGAACTCATGGAAGTCCAATGCTTCCGTATCACCACTCATGATGCTACTCCGGACATGTCCTATGTGGCTGGAAGGCAATGACCGAAGCAATATGTCTATCGCAAATGGATCAGCCATCCAGTAATCCACGAAGTGAACCAGTCTCGTGTGTGCATCAAACATGCGCTCCAAGTGACTCTTCAGACATGTATGCTCCTCCATCTGTATGGAAAGGAACTCTCCAAGCAACTAGTGCTTCCACATGCGCACATGGCCTATGAACTCTGCTCTTAGTTGATCCACCATCGAATATGGGTCAAGATCACCCATGAGCGGATATAGTTCATCCACCATCCCATAACACATTATTATCTGAATGTAAGTGGACATCTCTTGGCGATAGTAGCGGTCTGCCAGCTCTTGCAGGGTCTCATAGTAGTCTGGATCAGTCAAATCCATCGTGTGGCGTATGTAGTCTACCACATGATTCCTAGTTAGGAGATCATCTAGGCGCACAAGCCAACTAGGGAAGTTGGATCCATCAAGTCTAAGTTTTTCACCCTTTACCCAATCCTTAATCTCAAAGTAAGCTTCACGGTGGGCCATCTACATTTATAATTGCAAAAGGAATTTAGACTAAGTTTATAATTAAATGAGTTAATAATAACTCCACTCAGAAACACCTATCCCCAAAGAGGGTTCCTAGTGATAACACGACCCCTATCAGCCACATCTCCCCCGATCATCACGGCCATCAATATGGGTTCAAGGGTGGACGCTAAACGTCGGTCACATCATTCATGCGACTCGTGCTCGATCTTTCGACCATCCGCGTTCTGAGGCCACGCTTCTGTGGCGTGCTAGGCTCGCCAACTCAACCTTAGTGTATTCACAGCAACATGGCTTGCACCCACCGTGCGTAACATAGATATGTCTGACACCCGATCATCACGGCCTGCCTCATGCCGAAGAACTTTCTTGGTGGTGCACACTAAGGGGGAACACAATCGTTGGTTATTTTAACAGGTATCATCTTATTAGGCTACCGTCGAGTATCTAATACTAGCACACAATAAGACATACAAACAATAACATTGAATGTAAATGCTATGTGATATGGTCCTTCACGTCGTGATCTCCATCCGTCGTCACCGGGTTCCGGCGAGGTTCAGCGCCAGAGACACTAGGGTACCGTGTCATTCCGCAGTAGTTCGTCACCTTAATGACTATCTACTACTATGCAACAAAAGGTAATTACTTTACCTTTGCGACAACCATATCACAAAGCAATGCCCCCCTGCAAAACAAAGTTAGACGCCTCTACTTTATCTTTGCATGTTTTACGTGGCTGAATGGGCTTTCACACAAGAACCGTTCTTACCTACGAACTTTCAGCACAACACTGATCAAGTAGTTGTCTCTACTACACCCCTTTCGGGGCCCTCCGTTGCAAATGGTATACCAACTAATGCGAGAGAGACAGACACCCCCCCCCTAAGCCACTTTATACGGTACAAGCCGTATGTCAAGCGTGGACCAGTCTCGCGAATGAACGTGTAAAGTCGGTTGGGGGACGCTTCATCAAGCATTACTGCGGTATACACAAGTACACGTGGGAGGGTAACAACTAAAAGATCAACGCCCACACGCTACATCTCGTGTGTTCTACCCGTACTAGCATTACTACGCATAGATCTAGCTCTGATACCACTGAAGGGGTTCCGCGCATAAAAACAATAAAATTTTACTCTACGCCCCTGAACCCCTGAAGCTGCCAGGACCTATCTATTAGTAATACAGTAACGGGAGGGGCTTTTCTTGAAGACCGAAAAGTGTTGTCAACGCTCAGGAGAGCGTGGTTGATGTAGACGAGCCAAAGCCGACCTCAAGGTCGTGATGAAGTCCTTGCGCTCCTTCTGGCTCCAACAACTTGAGTGCCTCAAGTGTGACACCTCGTGGGAGTTACACACGTCCGGTGCCTGACGATGACTCCCGCTTCCCTGATCCAGCAGCAGTTGCGGAAGTACAGCTCCCGAATCCGAATCCCGCAGCACGACGGCGCTCCGCGGTGAAGATGTCTCTCGCTCGAGCAGTCCAGACTTGGGACCACGGCCACGAGAGAGAGGGGAGAGAGAAAATATCAATTAGAGGTCCTCCCAAAAGTGGGGAGACCTTTATTGATTATTGGGTGTATTTTCTAGGCCAAATACCCCACTTTATATAGGGGGAAGGGGAGGTACTACCTCCCCTCAAGTCCCGGGGTGGGACTAAAGGAGAGGAGGGGGAGGGGAGGCCGCCGGCCAACCCTAGTGGGCCCCGCGCGTGGGGGGGGGGGGCAAGGCCCAGCCGGCCACCCCCTTGGTCCTTCTCCCTCTCTCCTTTCCCTAATGGGCCTTCTCCCTCTGAAAATCGGCCCATTAAGCCTTTTGACCTTTTAATTTATTTTCTCTTTATTAAATAATTATGAATAAATGATTAAATCAATATTTAACATTCATTCACACATTATCTAATCTCCGTGGCCATGGAACACCTTCCACCTCCACTTCGGACATCCTCCGGACTTACCGAAACCCTTCCGGTTTTCTCCCTTCTTTTCTTCGGTGATTCTACCAATCCCATAAACACTCTCTAAGCATCATCAAGCCCTTAAGCGTGATACCCTACGGTCCGGGAACACTCCAGACATGGTCGGGACACTCCCGCACCAATGATCAATAGAGGGACCTGGATGGCCATGTGACCCCTGTGCGTTCCACGAAGATCTTTCGTCGTTTGAACCGGGACAGTCGTGTCTTATTCCCTTTGTCATTCGATACTTGCATTGCCCGAGATCTGATCATTGACATCACCATGTCGGGTTCAATCTCGTTACTAAACAATGCTACTTAACTCGTCCCGACAAGTGATATCCCCGTGTGCGGAGCTATTGGATATAACTTCTCCGAGTGGGCCCTTGAGTATCTTCCCGTCACATGGACGGACAAATCCCGCTCTCGACATATATTGCCTCTACGGTTTCCTCCGAATACCTGAACACACCTTTATAACCACCGTTTTACCAGATGGCGTTTGATGATATCTAAGCACCCTCGGGAGACAGTGATTGATATAGCCTCACGGTCTAAGGAATAGTATACGAAGATCCATTTCTAATATCGTAACTTGAACTTCGTGACATGATCGGGTCACGATGTTTAGGTTGGGTATTGGTTCATCATCTCATTCTCCGAATGAGATGACCTCATTTCTAACTGGCATAACTGCCACATGATCAGGAAACATGATCATCTGTTGACCAATGAACCAGTGACTAGAGTTTCACTAGGAACCCCTGGTTGTTTGTATATCGCACGTGTATTGATGTTTCCACTCAATATAGTTATAGCATGATATAAAACTTAATCATAAACTATATGAAATATGATAATAGTCCTTACTACTATTTGTCTCTTGGGCATATTTCCAACACCAACATGAGCCCGTGAAAGTCAAACACGTTTTAACCGTTGATCGATGTTGTTATCCAACGGCTGAGATGCTCCTTGGAAGATGTGTAGAAAAGAAAACCCTAGCCACCCTTGGTGGCTGTGTGTGAGACATTCTGTGAGAGTGAGAGTGAGAGTTGAGCAAGAAAGCCATCTTCTCTGCTGTGTGAGAGGGAGAGAGAACACACAAGGACACCACAACCTAGTGAGAAGAGAGGAAGAAGGAGAGGTGATTTCTGAGATCTGACCGGTCTATCTTCAAGCTGGTGTTTGAAGGCTCAAACGTGCTTGGATTGGCTCCAAACTTGGTAAGCGTGTTCCTTGATTTGAGTACTTCAATCTGGTTAGCTGGTTTGAGATTTGGGTCAGTGTAACATCAGACTTATAAGTGGTTTAGTCAGTCTGGACTACTACAGTTCCAACACAGAGCCGTTTTGGTAGACAGTTTGGGCAGGCAAACGGTGTCCGATTGAGCTGAAATTTGGTGCGTATGTTGGGAACTCGTATGTCTACTTGTCTACCAGGTTTGATGCTGATTGGATCTACGGTTTAAGAGCAATTTGCTGATTAACAAAGATGACAGAAACTGAGATACTCTGTATTGCTATAATCTTTCTTTCAAGTGGTTGTTGTTGTTGTTGGTTGGCAACGTGCTAAGTGTATTGTACATCTCTAAATGTTCTAGAGAAGACTCTATACCCAGGTTGCTCATGTGAAACTCGCACAGAGCAGTTGGTCCACGGCTGTGTTTTTTTTCTCCTCACCTTGAGAAGGTTTTTTCACGTAAATCCTTATGTCACTTGTACATGTGCTCGTTGTTTTATTTCTGCTACATATATGTTGATTGAAGCTATCCTCAGAGTTAATTGCAAGTTGCGGGGTTGTGTATCTTCCCCGGACAGAAAGAAAAGAGCATCCAAGGAAGATAATCAATAGTTAGCAATTGTTCTTTCAATGTGTATGTGTATGCTCTGCTGCAGAGATAAATGAGTTATTACCACTCCCGATGAGTTATTACCACTCCTGACGCATGACTAGATTGATAGTGCTAAGAAAGAACCTACATAACTGAATGATTACACATGACTCCAACACGTGTGTTTTCTAGGACGGAAAGGAAAGAAAGAAATAATGTCCAGTTACATATGTGTTATATTGCGATTGTTAATCTTATTTAGAACACACAAAAATTGAGTAGTAATGCTTGGACATGAAAATGATCATCTTCAGCGGTTAGGGCACCCAGCGCTTACCCAGTCCGTCCGTTTTTGTGCGGAGATTCACACTGGCTGTTTTTTCAAAATAACCCTTCGTCAAATAGGAATTATGCCGCGGTATACAAAGGAGTAGATAAGAGGCTGGGGAACCAACCCGACCCACCTTAGCCCTCCGCCCCCACAATGCCACTGCCTCGAGCTCTCCTGCCCCACAACCTCGTCGCCGCCCCATCTCCATCCTCCCCTCCTCAGGCTTCCCACAACGTCGCCGCCTCCCCCAGTCCCAACACACCGCGCCGCCGCCCCGACCCCTCGTCGCCGCCCCGTCCTCCCTCGTCCGTCGGGAAGTAGGAGCTTGGCCTGGACATGGAGAATCGTGGCGACGACGGCTGCTGGCGATGACTAGATCTGGTGGTGGCCGGATGGAGGAGCTCCACCCTCGGGCGCTGGCGGGCCTGCTTTGGCCCGATCTGGAGCAGGTGGCGGTCCCTCCTTTTCTGCCCTTTTTCCTGTGAATTTTGTTGGATTTTTTGTTTGAATCCAGTGGCAGATCCTTGTATAAATTTGTGACGAATTTTGTAATCAAGTGGGGATTTTTGTGTTACACGTTCACACTACCTTGTGAACATATGGGAAGATCGTTATGGAAATATATGAAAAACTTCATAGTATGTTTTAAAAATATTGATGAAAATATAAAGTACCGGACAAAAACACTCTGCTAGGTCGTTTTGGAAATTCATGATGAACTTGATAAGCACAGCAAATGGTTGCAAACAGACAGGACTTTCCGGTAAGAATTTGATACTGCTGAGGGTCTTTTTTTAAAAAGCCATCACCAATCTTGAAGCAATCAACGGCCCACCCGGCGGAGAAAATGCGGTTGTTTGGACAAACATGGATTCCAAAAGTTGTACTCCCTCCTATTCATATTACTCGTAGCTAGATACATCTATTTTAGCGACAAATAATATGGATCGGAGGGATTACTATAATATGGCCGCACGTTCTAGTCTCAAAATCCCGCACGTTCTAGCCTCAAAATCATGTATAGGTTTGTGTATTACTATATGGTAAACTGAGCACGGAATTTCTTACAATTATTCGACCGTCTCGAAGTTTTAAATGGAGATGTCACAACTTAGGAGTTATAGAGTGAAGTTCACTCAAAATATAAAACCTAGTTGTAAAAACATGTTGTTGTGAAATCAAGCTGTCCTAGACAATAATTATTGAGACTGTTTTATTTGGAAAAGGATACGTCTCCCCAGAGGATCGATCGAAATGATCCCCGGGTCAAGCGAGCGAGCGCGCTAGGTGGGACCCATCCTTTCCTGTACCACGGCTTCCTTATCCTCAATTCTCTCATCTCCTACCAACGTCCATCCAGCAAGCTCCACGCGTAGCGGCCGCCGCCCCCGCGTCTAGCGTGCTAGAGGGACTTCGCCCGCCGAGCATCCTGAGTTCCCGACCTCAGCCGTGGCCAGCCTCCCTCTTCCCCTTCGCCACCACCTCCTTGTTCAGCCACGGTCGTGGCCCCGCTTTCCTAGATGTCTCGTGCATCTCGCCGGGGTTGAGGGCGATGCTTGGCCATCCACGCCCACCTCCAACATCGCCGGCGAAGCTCGCACCTCATTGCTATTTGTTGTCTTGCTCCCTTACCCGGTGCACGCGCTAGAGATGGAGGCCACCCCATAGTTGCCAAGTTTCCGGAACGGTCGGGACGAGGAACGGAAACGAGGGTCGGGAATCGATGGTGGCAAGAAACGGGGTTCGATCTGGGTATACATTGCTGGAACGAACCGATCGATCAGGGAACGCGATCCGAGAGATATGGGGACGACGAACCCGGAACGATGCTGATACGATCTTGTTTCTCTCGTGTCAGGCCTAAGAAGGAAACCACTCATCTAATACCATTAGATAGATCGATCCAACCTGTTCTGGCTGCACCAAACTGGGAACACGCTCCACAGCCGAATCGCTTCGTACCACACCTCGTCCCCGACTCCGTATCTAGGACAGCGATCCCAATTCGTGGGATGGGGCACCGTACCGCGTTTCCGGCTACTATGGGCCACCCCGCCGTCGCCCCAACATTGGACTTTGCCGCCGCCATGCCAGCCCTGAGGAGGGAGAGCGAGGCAGGCTAAGCACGGCCATCCGCGTGCCCACTGCTCTGCCTCAACCCCGCCCAGTTGTTGCTTCGCCTCCACCTGGCACCAACGCTCGTCCTCCGCCAGAGATGGAGGCCACCCGCCACGAGCGCCGCCCCAGGGAGCCCCGCTGCTTCGTCTTCACCCCAAGCGCGTCTCCCTGCAAAGCTCCATCCGACTGTTTTGCCATATGCGACCTCCGGCCGGCGTGCGGTTGCCGTTGTAGACGACAACAGCCATCTCCTCACGGGTTTGCTACACGCAATCGCCGGCGGTGCTACCAATAACACGGGCGCTGCTACATACGGCGTCGAGGTTTGCTACGGGCATGGCTGTCGGTGGTGCTACAAGCGACGTCGGATTTTTGCTACAATGTCATAATTCTTTTGCTACATATGTTCTATGCTTTTGCTATAACTGTAAAGTCAGTTTTGCTACATTATGACAAAATTTTGCTTCAAAGTCTTCGACGAGGTCTTTTTTTTGCTATATTATCATTTTTTTTTGCTACTATCTTTTTCTGATTCTGCTACAAGAGTATAAAGTTTTTGCTACGAGGTGTCCGACAATGTTTTTCCCGCAAGAGTCTCCGGCGATCTCTTCGGCGAAATCAGTTTTGCTACATTAGGACTTTTTTCTGCTACAAGGTCGCCGACGAGGTCTCCGACAAATCCTGCGACGAGGTCGAGTATATCAATTTTTTTTAAACCGAACCGGTTTCTGCTACATGTAGCAAAAACTGGACTATTCGTACTAAAAACGGGACTAGTTATAGCAAAAGCGGGATGGATGGATGGGAATGGGATCTGACCGTCGATCCGGACAGGTCGGACGGCTGGGGACACGGATGGAAAGTTTACATCTCACGGGCAACGCGTCCATTTTATTTCGCAGCAAATGGGTTTTTTCAGTCGCTCGTATGATAGTATCCAAGCCGAGCTGGGCTGATCAGTTGTTCGACGCCGGAGCTGCAGCGGCAGCCATCCTCGCCTGCTTCATCTTGGCGAACTCAACCACCCCGTCCACGTCCGGCAGGGCTGCCTTCGCAACATCGAGCTCGGTGAAGCGCGCCGCCCACGCGGCGAGGAGCGGGGTCTTGTCACCGCCAAAGAATTTCTCTCCGGACATCACCTCTGCCGCCTTCAGCCAGGAGAGCTGGCTCCCCAGCGCCAAGTCCACCAGCCCGACGCTGGTCCCGCCGAAGAAGCCCTCCCCGTCGGAGCACTTGGCGAGGCCCCCCTCCATGGTCTCCAGGGCCACGAACAGCGCTTTCTTCCCTTCCGACTTCTCCTCCTCTGTCTTGCCCCTGATCAGCATCGTGGCCCACGACGCCAACACCTGCGCACCGCCCGCACATCACAAATGGCGCCGTGTAGTAGGGACTAGTGACAGAAATGAAAGAACTGAAGGGCATACCTTGTCGTCGGCGTAGGCGGCCCAGAAGCGAGCCGTGGCTCGCTCGTACGGGTCGGCGGGGAGGATGGCCGGGCCGGCGAACGCCTCGTCGAGGTACTCCACGATGAGTTTGGACTCGCAGACCGGGAGACCGTTGTGGATGAGCACCGGGATCTTCTTGTGCACCGGGTTGGAGCTCAGCAGGAGTTCGCTCTTGCTGGCGAGGTCCTCCTCGGCGTACTCGTAGCTCAGGCCCTTGAGGGCAAGCGCGAGCTTCACCCTGGTGACGAACGCGCTTGGCCATGTGCCGAGCAGCTTCAGGTCGTCTCCACCGGCCATGGTGCAAGATCGAGATGTGTGTGTACCGTGAAGGCTGCCTGAGATCGTGTCTTTCAGATTGTCTTGCGTTGGGTGCTTGTGGAACTGATCTCACGGCAGGAGGAATTATATAGCGAAAACTTCTTTTTACAGTTACGTGTATGTGCTGCTGTCCTCTACACCACTCATTCTGGCTAGGGACACACCCACGTGCTAATTCTCTCTCCCAATCGAAGCGCTGACTGATATCGACCTCTTCTATCGGTCTCAACCTCATACTTATGCAGCATAAGAGCATCTCCGCACTCCGCTTGCGCCCTAAACCCCCTCTAACTGGCTATGGGGTTGCCAGCGCTCAAAATCGCATCCAGCCTGTCTCTTAAATCTTTTTTCGCGTTGGCATGGTCCGTTTAGTTATCCGGCGTCTCAGGCCGAACCCAACACACAGGGAGGCAAGCGGGAGCGCCGGATAGAGCTGAAAATGACGCGGGTCAGCCCTGACAGTGGGAGAAAACTTCGTTCCCGCCCTTTTCGCCGCTTCACGCTCCATCTTTCCGCGCTTTTCCCGGCTATATGTAGGCGTCCCTCCCTCCCTTTCTTTGGCCTCCGGTCGTCGTCGCCGCCATGCAGAGGCCCAACCTCAATTTCTATGAGGTCGTGATGTTCGCCCACTATAACATCCTCGCGCCGCCGCGCGCAAGGCTTCCGGACGGTTTTGAGCTCAGCTACGTCGGCATGCCTGTGTCGCCGCCCTTGCGTGGCGCCGAGTTGGTGATGCAGATAGAGGAGCGCCGCCACGAGCTGCCGGAGCAGAAGAGGACGATGGCCCGGTAAACGCCCACGAACGTGTACTAGCCGAAGAAGTTCAAGAAGGAGCAGACGAAGAAGCTCGCGTTGTGCCGAGCTCACTGGCGGCAGCTCCACCCGGATCTGCGAATCCAGAAGGGAGACAACGCTTTTGGGCAGTGCGCGAGCGTACGGTCTACACCGCTATCGCCGAGGCGCGCTGTCGAGCCGAGGCGGCGCGCCATGAAGAATTCATGAGGAGGGCGGAAGCCGCCGGGATCGTCGACCTCGATTCCGACACGGAGGAGGAGGACGGCGACGCGGCGGATAGCGCCGATGGCGAGGACGACGATAGCGGCATCCTAGATTAGGTTAACGAGGAGTTGGCGATGCAGAATCGCAATGTAAGATATAAATTAAATATATTAGGATGGGCGTGAATGTTTAAGAAAATAGCCGGAGTCTCCCCATATGGGCTAAAAATTGCTCGCGCCAGAGCCCATATAGAGGGGCCGAGCGGAGATGCTCTAATGGATGTCGACACTCTCTTTAGCTTGGCCCAGCAAGCATTAAGCCCAACTCCACCATGGCCCTCTTGCTCCCAGGCCTGTTCCACCATGGGCTGATACCGATCATCTCTGGTCCACATCTCCTTGAATCGAAATCCACGATCCATGCGCCAATGGGCCAAGAAATCCTCTGTCACCCGAATGTGTAAGGCCAGGTGATCGGATTCTTAAATTATCATGTGCTTAACACCCGCCGCCAGGAACTACTGAGCAAAAGAATTCGAGCAAGTAGCCATGTCTATTTATTTTTGCGAAATTCAATCGATCTATTAAAAATCATCAACAATAGTATAAAGCGACCCAAAAAAATAAAAATAAAAATAAGTCATTGGATCGACTACAACCACTAGCACGAGCCGAAGGCGTGCCGCCGTCCTCGCCCCTACATCACCGGAGCCGGAAAAAACTTGCCGTAGTATAGCTTGTTGTAGTAGACAAAAGGGAAGTCGTCGTGCTAAGACCACAAAGGACCAGCATACCAGAGCAGCAATCATCGCCAAGACGATAACCGTAGATCGAAAGAAACTGACTTTGAATCACACCAACGAACATGAAGACAGACCGGATCCTAGGAGATCCGCCGAACAAACGACTCCATGCGCTCTCCGCCGGTGCTACATGCACCACCAAAGCGAGGATAGAGCGGGGAGAACCTTATTCTAACTCCAGGAGGTAGTCGTCGCCTCAACATCCCGAAGAAGACACAAAAAAGCAGGCTAAACAAATAACGAAAAACCTCGTAATCATTAGGAGGTTTTTGCTTGCATCCATTAGGTATTGATTTTTGCCAGAGTTTAAAGAGCTCTTAGAGCATTATCATGTATCCTTGGTTGAGTGGTTTTAAATAAAATATAAAGTATGGTGTCATCCATGATTCTCTTGTTTGAGATTTATGGGTAATAATCATACATATGTGCGTACCATATATAGAAAATTTCACTTACATCTTGCCTTGAACTAAATTAACTTGAGCATGTTGGACAAGCATAGAATTACTCAATAAGCTAAACTTGCAAATAAGGAAAGATCCATGCAAGGGAAGCAACACTTATAAAAAGGAACATTGTGAATTTGTGGTGAGATAGGGAGGCTTATAAAATAAATAGTTGGAAAGAGGAGAATGAAAGGGGACATGAGATACACTTGTTCTACTTAGTAATCAACGAGTAAACTGAATGGTTTTTATGAATATTTCAATACATATGCTCTATGTAAAGAGTTCGAAAGGTAGGCACCCGAAAATTTGGCTAGCCATGGAAAGTGAAAGACAAAGGTTGTTTAGAGCATATGCCATGATTTAAAGACCCATGTATAAGGTTTATACTGGTTACTAACGGAGCAAGACTATTAACTGATGCTATGTAAAAAGTGGTGAAAGTTGTTGACAAAAGTCAAAATAGTCTTGTCTATCTGGTTGTTTAAACAATTCTCTTTTCCACTATTTGTTTTATGAGAAACTTATCTTTATTGCAAAGGCATATTCAAAGGTTAAATTAAAAGCTGGTAAAAAGTCATGCAAAACTATTGCAAATAGCGAAGTGTATGATAAATTTGAGACTTGTTGAATTGTCTAACATGTAATGGTTAGTTTTTGTTCAAAAGTAAGGGGTAAATGATAATGTCTATCTATGTAGCACACATTTGCATGGTAGTTAGTTCATATTTATTTTGGACAAGTGAATATGCACAAGTTTATGATGACATGCTCGTATTTTATTGTCAACCATAAGCTCATTGATGCATGATCATAATCTATTCACTTATTTGCTCGAGGACATGCAAAGGTTTAAGCTTGGGGGAGTTGATACTTGTATTTTGCATCATCATTTTTTGGACTTATATGCCCTATTTAGAATCATATTTACCACGATCCATTATTATTTATGCATATTTAGATGATTTACGGGACTTTCCTACAAAGTCCCTTTCATTGGTATTTAATTTTTGGGAGGCAGAAAACCTCCTTTTTCATGTTTTTACTGTTTCAGGACCTTCTGGATGTCAATAAATCGAAGGAAAAATACCTGATGAGTTTTTCACCTGGAGAATCAACTTGGGCCAAAGAATGAAGCGAGAGGAGCCACGAGGCCCGAAAGATGCCAGGTGGTGCGCCACTCCCTAGGCGCGCCACCCATGCTCTTTCGGCCCTCGAGCATTGTCTCGGCTCCTCCTTTTTATAGACGCCTCCGTATCATCAGAAAACCTACGCCATATTTTTCCCACGATTTACAGAGGCGGCGACAGAGTTGAAAGTCCTCTCCTACTCCGGGAGGGGGAAGATCCTATTGCACCGGAGCCTCTGATGAGGGGGAAATCGACGCCATCGTCATCACCACTCCTCCTAGGTGTAAGGGGAGTCCTCTCCATCAACATCTCCACCAGAACCATCACCATCTCCAAGATCCATCTCGTTCCCCTCATAGTTTGTGATTGATTGAACCCCGTATATTGTTTTAAGAGGCCAGGTGACACGCCACTCCCTGGGCGCGCCACCCATGCTCTTTAAGACCCCGAGCATTGTCTCGGCTCCTCCTTTTTACAGACACCTCCGTATCGCCATAAAACCTATGCCATATTTTTCCCATGATTTACAGAGGCGGTGGCGGAGGCGAAAGTCCTCTCCTACTCCGGGAGGGGGCAGATCCTGCTGCACCGGAGCCTCCAGTGAGAGGGAAATCGACGTCATCACCGCTCCTCCTAGTCATAGGGGAGGCCTCTCCATCAACATCTCCACCAACAACATTATTATCACCATCACCATCTCCAAGATCCATCTCGTTCCCCTCATAGTTTGTGATTGATTGAACCTAGGATATTGTTTTAAGGGCTATTTACAGGTTTGTGATTGGCATCTTGTCTTTATTTGGTGGAGAGATTATATTTTCAGATTGTGTTGTATCCCATATGCTACCGATCAATATCATGTTTGCCACTTGTGAGTAGATCCCCATGTTCTTGAGGGCATAGGATGAATTGGCTATGCTTTCCATAAAATATGCAATGAGTATGTGGTCCACTTTTTATATTTTATATTGTTCTATGATGGTTTTATGCGAACATCAACTGCATATTACTTCACCTATATGGGCTCATAGGAGAATACTTTGATGCAATGATAAGGGTTGGAAGGGACGGAATTTATAGAAACCGACTTCTAATACTTTGAGTTGCATTGGAGGGATTATATGTCGGGAACCAATGAACTTATTACTATGGTGGGACATTTATGTCTTAATGATTCTTAGATGTTCATGTGAATGGATATAGGACCCATCATAAGTGGTGTATTTAGCTCATACTTGTGGCTGCACCTAATTAGGCTCCGCCCTAAGGGAATGAAACTTGACAACATATTCACCATATTCTGTAGAAATCTTTATGCTAAGTAAATCCATGCCGCCCTCGGGAACGGTTGTCACATATAAGTTCACACACACATTTGAGCTTGCCCTCTTGCTGCATAGAGGATTGGACTTTCTCTCATTGAGAGCATTTACTTATTGCTATTTACTTTCAGTACTTTATATTCTTGCAAACTACAAACCCAAAACACCAAATCTACTGCATTTACTATTATTTTCTTTGTCAAATTTGCTAACCAATACCCTTAGCTCCTCGTGGGTTTGACAACCTTTCTTTATTGAAAAGTACTACAATTAATCTCCTGCACTTGGGAGCCATCAAACAGCCCTGTCTAATCTGACCTGAATATTTGGCACCCCTTCTCTCCAGTTGTTCCACATGAACTTGTAACCATAGTACCCCAAGATCAACCAGACCATAGTCGATCAGGCAACCTCTAAACCGATCCGTCTGATCATGACTCCTAGGATTTCCACCCAACTATTCATCCATATGCAAAATCTCATTAAAATCACCTACACATAACCATGACAAATTATCTTGGGCCCAAAGATATAGAAGAGTATCCCAAGTTTTTTGCCACAGATCCCCACATGGCTCCCCATAGATTCCAATGAATCTCCACTCGGTGCCATTGTGTTTGATCTTCGCATCTATGAAATATTGGCACCATGGTTGTACAAAGACCTCCACACCAAAATCACTCCACCATAAGGCCAGACCACCGCTTTTTCCCTTGCAATCGATGGCTACACCATTTCGGAACCCTAAGCTCCACATAATCTTTTCCATTGCATTTTCCTTCTTCTTTGTTTCACTCAGGAAAACCACCAATGGGTTGTAGGATCTACACAGATCCCTTAATTCCCCTAATGTCGAGTCCAACCCCAGTCCTGGGCAGTTGAGGGTTGGAGTATTCATTGTGTTTGGCGGTCCCACACTATGGTACTTGTCGCTTTATCATTTGGATCAAAAACCCTATCAAACACTGAAGCCATCTTCAGTATCTTCCTAGTCTCATCCACATCTCCATTACCCTTTCTGATCGAATCACCAACTGGCACCCACACTTGCTTAATATGCTTTTTCTTTTGTTTTGGGCTAGGTGGTTGTTCACCTCCCCGTTCAGCTATGATGTACCCATTATTACCCCTTGGCCTAAGGATGTAGGTTTTTGGTTTTGGTGGTTCATCTTCCTGTGCTTCTCTACCTCTCTCCCGATTCTGACTCATGTGAGCATTGATAGGGCTATAAAATTCCGGGTATGTACGAACATGAGCACCCCACTAGTGTGAGAAGAGACCGAGTTAGCCTATTCTTGGAACAAGTTCCTTCTTGGAGGAATCTCATGAACCACCCCTTTATCTTTAGATTGCCATGGTATATCTGAGGATCTGCCACTGAAGCTGTCTGATGAGACAGACGGTCTCGAAATCGGGGGTGGTATTTTATTTTTTCCTGGTGAAGCTCGCAGCCACCCTCCCACTAGTTATTATCATCCCCCTACCCTTATACCCTTCATCTGGACGCACGAGCAAGCCACGGTCAAAACAGAAGTGAGGGATCCTCTCATATTTAACATCAAACTAGGTCCCCTCCTTGTCCTATTCTGAGTCCATCAAAAAGACTCCTCTAATCAGCGGTACATCTACATTGATGCTAACACGAATCCTCGGCTCCTTCCCCCAAGCAGTCCCATCTTCACCAACTTCTACTAAGATGAAACTACCCAGCCAATTGCCTATTAGCACACCGCATGTGAAAGAACATTTCATGATCTCTAGTGTTTTGGGTGTTAGATAACAATACCATGGAGTATCTCATGTGTGCCAAGTGTTGCAGGTAAGAAAACATGTTGTTGGGGGGGGGGGGGATAATCCGCCCTATCAAGGGTCACATAATCCGGCCTCACCCTTTTGGCCAGAGTGGGTTGTGGTGTGAGCTTCTGTCTAGGGGCGTATTATCCCCCGGACAATCCGTGGTTCGGGCGGAGTTTTCCCCCGGTCGGATAATCCGGCCTTTATCTTGGGTCGGATAATCCGCCCCCAGGAGAAGTTGCCAAGGGTAGCTTGACGCAACCTTCTGTCTGGGGCGGATTATTCCCCGGACAATACGTGGCTAGGGGCGGAGTTTTCCCCCAGCCGGATAATCCGGCCGTTCTCTTGGGCCGGAGTATCCGCCCCCCGGGAGAGGTTGCCAAGGGTGGCTCGGCGCGACCTTCTGTCTAGGGGCGGATTATCCCCCGGATAATCCGAGTCTAGGGCGAAGTTTTCCCCAGGCCGGATAATCCGGCCCTCACTTAGGCCGGATAATCCAGCCCTAGACTTCTCCAACTGCTCTATTTGGACAAAGGGTATAAAATCCCCAATCACCCCTCTTGTCAGATCTCTTGATTCATTCAAAAAAGTTCAGACATGTTGCAAAAGCTCTCATTCAAGATCTCTCACTTCAACCACCTGAAGGCTTCGGTCTTTGGGGGAATTGAAGGAGGATACTTCATTCATCATCATCACGAATCAAGCGCTTCAACTCCTCTCCATTCACTTGGAGAATTCCCGATCTAGTATTCTTGTTAATATCTAGATCTAGTGTTTCGATATTGATAACATTTGTTCTTGTGGCAGCTTGTTGTCATTACGAGAGCCTCCAATTCGGTTGTGGAGTTGTGCCCTGATGACCCACAAGTATAGGGGGTGTATCGCAATATTTTCGAGGGAAGTGAAACCCAATTTATTGATTCGACACAAGGGGAGATAAAGAATATTTATAAGACTTAACAACTGAGTTGTCAATTCAGCTGCACCTGGAAACAATCTTGCTCACAACAGTTTATCAGTAGCAACAGTTTTGTAGTAGCAATAGTAAAGTAGCAGCAGTAGTAAAGTAAAGACAGTAGTAACAATAGCGATGTGATTAGGATTCGAGTGCGGTAGGCATAGGGATGGATGGACGAGCGTTGCATGGACAAGACAATTCACATAGCAATCAGAACATAGGGAAATTGCAGATAAATAAGATAAAGCATCCAAGTACTAGATAATCCTAGGCATACGTGTCCCATGTATAGTCATACGTGCTCACAATGAGAACTTGCATAACATCTTTTGTCCTGCCAGCACGTTTGCAGCGGGGCCTCAAGGGAACTACCAGCAAATTAAGGTGCTCCTTTTAATAGAGCACCGGAGCAAAGCATTAACACTCCATGAACACATGTGATCTTCATATCAAATCCATTCCCTCCGGTTATCCCGATTTCTGTAACTTCGGGGCCATTGGTTCCGGACAACAATGTGTGTATACAACTTGAAGGTAAGACCAAAAACAATACTATCATAATGAATCAATAACATGTTCAGATCTGAAATCATGGCACTCAGGCCCTAGTGACAAGCATTAAGCATAACAAGTCGCAACAAAGTCATAAAGCACTAATAGAAGATACTAGGCAACATGCCCTAACAATTTCGATGCCATTACATGAACGATCTCATCCAATCCCTACCATCCCCATAGCCTACAACAGGGGATTACTCACTCATAGATGGGGGAAACATGGATGGTGGATGGAGAAGCGATGATGATGATGGCGATGATCTCTTCCAATTCCCCGTCCTGGCAGGGATTCAGAACAAAGTTTCTGGTGCTGTTTTGTGGAATCTGGTGGTGGCGGCGGAGCGGAACTCTTTCTAGAAAAACATCAAACCCCCCCTGAGTTTTTAGGTCAGAGGGAATCTTATAGGCAAAGAGGAGAGGGGGGTGCAGGGTGGCGGACCACCACCTGGCCAGGCCTAGCCCACACGGCCAGGTGGTGTGGCCTGGGCCCAGCCCCACTCCGTCTCGTATTCTGGCTCCAGGAGTCCTCTGGTGAAATAGGATTTTTGGCATATTTTCCGGGATTTTTCCTGATAGTTGATTTTCTGCACAAAAACTAAACACCAAGGCAATTCTGCTGAAAATAGGGTCAGTCTGTGTTAGTTGCATCCAAATCACACAAGTTTAGAGGAGAAACAATAGCAAAAGTGTTCGGCGTACCTCCCCCCAAGCTTAGGATTTTGGCCTAAGTGGGTGTCAATCCAGATACGGGTAAGGGTTCCAAGCAGGTGGGTCATTGTAAGAATGATCGTAGGTAGGCTCGTGGGATGAAGAAGAAGCTGCCCAATCATAAGTAGGCTGCTGATATGAAGACTCCCCCTCATTCGAGGGCTGGACCGAATCATCTGTGACCTCCCTTCTGGTATCCTGCTCCCGTTGGGAGACCTCTCCCAAGTACGTATCAAATTCCTCCTCCGTGAGAAACCATCCTACCTTGTTATCAAGGTTAAACAAAACATGTGCAGGCAAAAGAACAACATGCTCAGACTTGCTCCTTCTCCAACCAGCTTTGAGAAAAGTTATTTCATAAGACAACTCACTCAAACTAGCCCACGAAGAAACGAATTTATGTTGTATCATGGAATTAAGATCAAGCCTTTCTATGAGAAACTGTAGGTCTAGATGATGAGGCACTAAACCATGCAATTCTAGTAAACGAGAAGTAATGAGGCCCCCACAAATTCCACCTTTCTCGCGATTGGCAGCAAGACGGAAAGCTATCAAAGCACCCAAGTTGTAAGACCTATCTCGTTTAAGAGCAGCAGAGATGAATGCTAGATCATATGAAGATAACTTATTGGCAGCTTTCCTAGCAATAACACACTCGACAATAAAGTAGGCAAAGTAGCGAATGGAGGGGAGATGAATGTTACGGATTTTCCCACTCCCCTTCAAGAAGCTTCTCCCTTGGCAAATTTCTGCGTATAAATCCATGAGTGGCATAGTTCGCTCTTTAATCCTTTCACATGATACCCACTGAGGTACCTTAATAGCTGCACAAAAGTCATCGAGAGAAAGGTCGACAGCAATATTGTAAATTTTTTAGTGGACCATGGGGTTAGGCAAAGAGTAACTAAATTGAAAGTCCTGCACAACATACATGGTTAGCTTCAAAAATTGACAAGGTTCATCTTCCAAAAAGTGCTCCAGTCCTGCATTAGAAACCAAAGTGTGGAAATCCTAGAGAATTCCTGCGGCTCTCATGAATTTAGAGCATGGATAAATGGAAGGGAAAACTTCCTCCTCTCGGTGAACCTTCATAACCTCAGGCACCCAAAGTTCATGTTGGTTTAGTTGATGCTCATTCATCTTCTATTCTGAAATTTAAACACCTATTAAACAAGTGATTGCAAAGTGAATATAATGAAGGGCACTACTCATAGGGACTTGTAAGAGGCCTAAACATGCATCAAAACTATATCTCTAAGCATTAAACAAGCTTACAAGCTCTCATAACCTATCACCTACAACAGCAAAATACTCAAGATATAATCCACTAAACACAAATATACTTGGACAAGCGGAGGAGTCACATACCGGAGAACAAATGCTCCAAATTTCAGCAGCAAAGATGGGCTGAGCAAGGAGATCGAAAAATCGTGGGCAAGCACAGCAAGAACGCGATTTTGAGCAATGAACTGGAGTTTACTCGGGAGAGAGAAGAGAGTGGAAGTGAGGGAGTGAGTGGAGGGCCAGTGGTGGCCCACACCATGGCATGGCGCCACCCAGGGCAGGCTGAGCCACCAGGTGGTGTGCCTGCCTGGTGGGCCCCCATGGTACCTTCTAGGCACTCCTCTGCCCCTTTTTTCACGTAAAAATTTAATATGAATTTTCTGGAATTTTTCGAGACACTTTATTTTTGGGCATTTTTCAGGTATAGATGAATGATTTTCTGACTGGAAGATTTTTTTGGAATGATGCAATGACAAAACAAGGCTAGAACTACAGAAGTTCTAAGACACTCTAACATGCAAGCAACTAACAACAAAAAGAAAACTAAACGAAAGCTAAAACTAAAATGGATAGAATAGAAGTAAGTGGAGATAATCATGGTGAAAACATTGTTTTGTTCAATGAAATCATTTTGTTAACAAGGTTGATCAGGTCTTGTTACCAAAACAATTTCATATGAGACAAAACTTTGTATTCCACTAATGATTATGTTACCTCAACTTTGATAGTAATGGTCCCAATCATAATAGTTTCATATTTTTCTCTTGGTATGGGATAATATATTTCTCCAACTTGGATGCCCTCAATATGTTCAATTGAATTTAAACCATAAGTCCTATCAATCTTCTTGGGGAAATAGATAGTATGTTCCTTGTAATTAACATTGAAAGTCACCTTCCCTTGATTACAATTAATAACAGCTCCTGCAGTATTAAGAAAAGGTCTCCCAAGAATAATAGACATATTATCATCTTCAGGCATTTCAAGCACAACAAAATCAGTTAATATCAAGCAATTATGAGCCACTTGAATAGGTACATCCTCACATATACCAATAGGAATAGTGGTAGATTTATCAACCATTTGCAAAGATATATCAGTTGGTATTAATTTTTCCAGTTGAAGTCTCTTATAGAGAGAGAAAGGCATAACACTAACTCTAGCTCCCAAATCACACAAAGCAGTTCTAACATAGCTATTCTTAATAGAGCAAGGGATGGTTGGAATCCCTGGGTCTCCAAGTTTCTTAGGAAGCTTACCATTAAAGGAATAATTAGCAAGCAAAGTAGAAATTTCTTCATTAGGGATCTTCCTTTTATTCGAGACAATATCCTTCATATACTTTGAGTAAGGAGGCAATTTAATAGCATCAGTCAAAGGAATTTTCAAGAATAAAGGTTTCATCCACTCACAAAACTTATTATAGTGTTCATCTTCCTTTGGCTTGTGTTTCTTATCAGGGAAAGGCATAGGTTTTTGGACCCAAGGCTCTCTTTCGCTACCATGTTTCTTAGCAACAAAATCTTCTTTAGTGTATTTAGTATTCTTAGTATGCTTTTCAGGTTCTTATTTAACTTTTTCTTCATTAGGAACATCATTTTCTTCATTACCACTTTTAGTTTCAGCATCAGAGACAGATATACTATTAGGGTCTTTAGCAGGTTCAGGGGGTTCTACAGTAGTTTTATGTTTCTTTTTTCTTTTCTTACAAGTAGAACCACTATTTTTAGCTTGCTGAGAATCCTGCTCAATTCTTTTGGGATGCCCCTCAGGATATAGAGGATCCTGGGTAGTACCACCACTTCTAGTTCTAATTTCATAAGCATGTTTTTCTTTAGCAGCATTAACTAGCAAGTCTTTTTGCACTTTAATAAGTTGATCTATTTGAGTTTGAACCATTGGAAAATGTTTGACAATCATTTTAACATCATTAGAGGTTCTTTCAACAATATCTTTTAACTCAACAATAGCTCTAGTGTTTTCCATTAGATGATTTTGCACCCTTTTATTAAAATTATCTTGCTTAACAATAAAGATATCAAATTCTTCTAAGCATTGATCAGGAGGTTTAGAGTAAGGGATATCACCTTCATCAAAGTGTTGGAGAGAGTGTACCTCAATAGTGGATGAATGAGGAATTGGCTTACATAATTCTTCTATAGGAGGTAAATTCTTGACATCTGCAGCTTTAATTCCCTTCTCCTTAAGACATTTC
Organism: Avena insularis; assembly: GCA_023614405.1. NCBI lineage: Eukaryota > Viridiplantae > Streptophyta > Magnoliopsida > Poales > Poaceae > Avena > Avena insularis. Next base: position 418,415,046 of record CM042693.1, on the reverse strand, counting down.
TTAGCTTCCTTCATCACTTCATCATTCAATTCAATAACTCCCCTCTTCTTAGATAATGGTATAGGCGCCGATATAGCTGGTTTAGGTATAATTACTTCAGGTATAGCTGGTTCAGGAGGAGTCCAATCTTCATAGTTCTTGCTTATTTTAGCCATTAATTCCTCAGCTTCTTTGGGAGTCCTATTCCTAAAAACACAATCAGCACAACTATCTAGGTATGTCCTAGATTCTTCAGTTAGTCCATTATAAAATATATCAAGAAGCTCATTCTTAGGTAATGGACTTCCAGCCTGTGCATGAATCAAAGCACAAAACCTTTCCCAAGATTCAGGCAATATCTCTTTTTTCTACCTGTTTAAAATCAAAAAGTTCCTGCAAAATAGCATGTCTAGCACTAGGAGGAAAATATTTCTGCAGGAAAGTACTAATCAAGCAATCAGGGCTATCAATAGATCCAGGAGGTAAATTACTAAACCAAGTTTTAGCTTCTCCTTTTAGTGAAAAGGGGAAAATCTTAGCAACAAAATAGGTACGCATCTTAATATCATCAGAAAACAAGCCTCTCATGGTAGAAAGCTCAGTCATATGTGCTATCGCACTTTCATTCTTAGTCCCACAAAATGGTTCTTTCTCAACAATAGCTATGTAAGATAGATCAAAAGAGAAATCATAATCTTTATCTTTAATGTTTATGGGAGAAGCAGCAAACTTAGCAATAGGAGACAATTTGGGTCTAATAGTACGCCTCTCAAGGAGACTCTTAGCAGCGCTCCTATCATGGGTGTTTTTACATTCTTTAATAAATTCATCGGTCATCTCAACATACCCGTCTTCAATATCATAACTCTCACTAGACTCAGGTGAACTAACAGGTGTAGTAGTGTCTTCATTAGGAGTTTCAGTATTTCTAGCTATAGTTCTAGCAATCGTAGCATCTAGGAAAGGACCTAATGAACCACTCTTATCAAGCACAGTAGAAGCAGCATCATAAGTATCAGAAGTTTTAGATTCAGCAGTAGTAGCAGTGTGTGTAGCATGTGTATGTGGTGGTGTAACAAGCTTACTCATAACAGATGGTGAATCAAGAGCAACAGAGGTGTTCAGAACCGTACCTCTTCTTGTAGTGGATGGTAAAATAGGAACCTTGCCATCACGAGACTTACCCATGATGAATGGATGACAGCGAACAATAATGAATCCAAGTGAACTTGATAAATAAAGCTATGCACCCCGGCAACGGCGCCAGAAAATAGTCTTGATGACCCACAAGTATAGGGGTGTATCGCAGTATTTTCGAGGGAAGTGAAACCCAATTTATTGATTCAACACAAGGGGAGCCAAAGAATATTTATAAGCCTTAACAACTGAGTTGTCAATTCAGCTGCACCTGGAAACAATCTTGCTCACAGCAGTTTATCAGTAGCAACAGTTTTGTAGTAGTAATTGTAAAGTAGCATCAGTAGTAAAGTAAAGACAGCAGTAACAATAGCAGTAAACAGTAGGATTCGAGTGTGGTAGGCATAGGGATGGATGAACGGGCGTTGCATGGACAAGACAATTCACATAGCAATCAGAACATAGGGCAATTACAGATAAATAAGATAAAGCATCCAAGTACTAGATAATCCTAGGCATGTGTCCCGTATATAGTCATACGTGCTCGCAATGAGAACTTGCACAACATCTTTTGTCCTGCCAGCCCGTTTGCAGCGAGGCCTCAAGGGAAATACTGGCAATTAAGGTGCTCCTTTTAATAGAGCACCGGAGCAAAGCATCAACACTCCGTGAACACATGTGATCCTCACATCAAAGCCATTCCCTCCGGTTATCCCGATTTACATCGCCGGGGCCATTGGTTCCAAACAACAACGTGTGTATACAACTTGCAGGTAAGACCAAAAACAATACTATCATAATGAATCAATAACATGTTCAGATCTGAAATCATGGCACTCGGGCCCTAGTGACAAGCATTAAGCATAACAAGTCGCAACAAAGTCATAAAGCACTAATAGAAGATACTAGGCACCATGCCCTAACAATCCGATGCCATTACATGAACGATCTCATCCAATCCCTACCATCCCCATAGCCTACAGCGGGGGATTACTCACTCATAGATGGGGGAAACATGGATGGTCAATGGATAAGTGATGGTGATGATGATGGTGATGATCTCCTCCAATTCCCCGTCCCGGCAGGGTGCCAGAACGGAGTTTCTGGTGTTCTTTCGTGGAATCTGGTGGTGGCAGGGGAGCAGAACTCTTTCTGGAAAAACGTCGAACCCCCCCTGAGTTTTTAGGTCAGAGGGCATCTTATAGGCGAACAGGGAGACCGAGGGGTGTGCAGGCGGCGGACTACCTCGCGGCCAGGCCTAGCCCACGCGGCCAGGTGGTGTGGCCTGGGCCCAGCCCCACTCCGTCTCGTATTCTGGCTCTAGGAGTCCTCTGGTGAAATAGGATTTTGGCATATTTTCCGGGATTTTTCCTGATAGTTGATTTTCTGCACAAAAACTAAACACCAAGGCAACTCTGCTGAAAACAGCGTCAGTCCGTGTTAGTTGCATCCAAATCACACAAGTTTAGAGGAGAAACAATAGCAAAAGTGTTCGGGAAAGTAGATACGTTTTGGACGTATCATGCCTCACTAGTTGTGTAAAGGCATCGGTTCCCGCTTCGAAGGGTTCCAATAGTGGAAAGGTGGATCAGGTCTTTGGTGGCGAGATCCATCGGAGAACAGGGTGAGGCCTATTATGGCGTGGTGGTCTTAGTACCGCCCACCCCTCCAACGCAGATGTACTTCCCTTAACAAGGAAGGAAGTGCGGCAAAACAAATCATGTGTCTCTGTGTGATCCACTATGGTTTCCTCGTTCCTCACTCTTACTCGCCTTTACTCGCTAGTAGTTAGGTTTGCATATAGGGAAATTCTACGTAGTTGCATATCTAGAGAATTTACCTTTTGCGTCAAGCCTAAAATTGAAAAGGCATTAAAATTTGAAGTAGCACCTATACACCCCCCTCTAGGTTCCCATACGATCCATTTCAATTGGTATCAGATCCTCGGCTCTTTATTCGGTCTTAACAGCCTAAGAGAAGTATGGGTACTAAGGAAAATGGGAGTGAGGCTGTGGACAAGGTCACAATGGATGACCTCAAGACGTTGGAAACAACCTTGTTGAAATCCTTTGAGACCAAAATGGAAGAGATTCAGCAAATGAATGCTCATCTCACCTCATCTACAGCCCCACCTCCATCTTCCTCTGAGGCCACCACTCCTCTATCTAAGGAAAAGGCTCATGCCGACCCCAAAGAAGATGAAGTGGTGGGGGATAAAAATAATGGCTCCTCTTCCAAGAAGGGAAGTGGTAAGGAGGATTATAGTGAGGTCTCTCACTTATATTCTCCCGACCCACCTATCCCTCATCCTCATATAAACAATAGGGGTGATCCACCCAAGCTTACTGCATCTTCATTTAATCAATGGTAATTCTTAATTAAATCTCATGTGTGCAGTTCGTCGATTGAGCTTTTGAGGATCATTGAAGATGGTCTTCACATTGGAGACCCCACTAACTTGACTAGAAGAGAAGTTGTGTCGTGGTGGTGGCACGGCAGATGCCATGGATAGGCTAAAGATGGGGCCAATGAGTGCTAGGGGAATCCAGGGAGGGAGAACGTGGTGATTCCACACACGAAAGTTCTTGTATTTTCTCTATCAATGGTGTTTACAAGTGCTCTTGAGGCTCTCAGCAAGAAGGAGACGATATCTCTTACTCCCAACCAACTAGCCCTAGAGTTCCACCTTAGACAGAGAGAATGATTGATCGGCCCCTTCTATGGAGGCCCCGGTGCTCCTTATATAGGGAAGCCCAGGTTACAATTCTAGGGCACAGGTGGCAGCATATTCTACGAATATGCTCCTTTCCTAAAGCATATGCTTCTTTATTCTCTTTAACGGCTCGTCCGGTCTTTGGACGTAATCCATAGCGTAATCCTTGTCTTTTGGCATCACCAGACACGGGCTACGTCATCCGGCTTTGCCCACGTCACCTTGGTCGCCCCTAACCCATTGGTCCTCTTCTTTACTTTACTTCACTCATTCTACAGCTAATAAAGCCACCTTTTGACCAGCAGGGGGTTCCTTCTCTTGTAAGCCATAAGATAATCCGGCTAGCATATAGCTAATCCGGCTTACCAAGTTACCTACAAAACAGATAGACATGGCCGACATATAACTTATGCCGGCCGGACCATAGTCAAGGAGATGCTCCATGGGCCGGGTCACACCGTGGTTCGGCCTTCCTTGAGGTGACCCGGTCAGCACTTGCTTTGACCGCGCCGTACCTTGGCTAACTCAGCCCTTATACCCCGGCGTTACCCTACCCGGGGATATCCCCCAACAAGTTGCGGACAGTTAACTAAATGCAACGGCTCTGCACATGATTCAGCTCGGAGTGGGTCCCAAGGACATGCCACATATTGAGCACTTTAACATCGCTAAAGAAGCTTGGGATGCTCTCACCAACCTGTTCATCGAAAATGAAAGCATGAGAAGAAATAGGTATGATGCTCTTAGCAATGAAGCAGAAGGGTTCTACATGTTGGATGGTGAGGACCATGAAGACATGTATAAAAGGCTCAAATGCATTGCAACAACATTTAGAAAGCATGGATCCACCCACATTGATGATGCTTGGATCAAAAGAAAATATGTGAGTGCCCTCATGCCTTTTGAGCCCACGGACTTGAAAATTTTATAATGGAGACACAACTATCATCAAATGACTTCCAATGAAGTCATGCAAGAAATGGCGGCCTTCAAAGTTGCAGCTAAGAATGCCGAAGATGCTCGTGCTCGAGCAATTGGGATGCAAAAGGGAGTTAATGTTGCTCTAAAAGCCAATGTTGTTGAACAAGATGAGGATGATAGAGGGTACGATGTTGTCTCCATGGGCTATCCCAAGGCGGTTAAGCGAGCTCATGGTGAGTACATGGCCTTCTACGCAAGAAACTTTTGGAAGGACCCAGGTAAGGCCAAATCTGAACTTGAGCGCAAGAATGGGTCAAGTGGGCGAAAGGAGAATGGCCCAAAACTGAGAAATTGTTACAATTGTGGAGACTGGTTGCACTTTGTGGATGAGTGTCCCTATCAAAGTAGAGAAGACAATGGGGGCAGACTCATCCTTAAAGAAAATCCTAAGGCACCTCGAAAGAAGCCATTCTTTAAGAAAAATGGTCCTTACAAGAAGCAACCTAAGATTTTCTTGGTGTCGCAAGAGGAATATTCATCTGGAAGTGAAGATGAAGAGGATGAAGATAGCTCTCGAGAGGTGGATGCTATAGCCACCACATCTAGCCCCACATCACTCTTCGACTCTCCGAACGAAAATGTCATCAACAACAACATCACTTGCCTTATGGCAAGAGGGTCCGAGGTATCATCTTCTATTTCCTCATTTCCTAAAACTACTATGAATGTTGATACGGATGATCATACAAGTCTTAGGATAAAAGAAGAAGTTATTGCTTTGGACAATTTTTTTACTAACTTGCAAGGTGAGCACAAACTTCATTTTGATGCTCTTATGAGTCAACTTGCTCACTCTGAAGAACTCCTCGAAGAGAAGGAGAGAATAGAAAGAGAAGATGCCTTGGAGATAACCTCTTTAAAGAACACTCTAGAGGAATAAGAGGAAGCTCGAGTCTCTTTAGAGGAGAAACTTGAGTCGATTGATGAGTCCCATGAAGAGGTTGTTTCCCAGCTCATAAAGGAACGTGACAATGCTCTTGCTAAGGTAAAGAAACTAAAGAAGGAAAATATTGACTTTGGGGCTGCTCATGCTAGACTCTCAGAGGAGTTTGAGAAACTTGACATTGCCTACAAGGCATTGGAGAGTGAAAACTCTACTCTAAATGAGTCTCGTGATAAGCTCCAAACTCAATTGGACAAGTATGATATGCCAAGCACCTCCACACCATCGTGTGGACATGAAGATATTATTGAGGAAAACACGAGATTGAAAGAAGAACTTGTCAAGGGATCTCAACCCAAGGGTAAGGATGTCCTAGAAGAGATTCTTAGCAAGCAAAGGACAAACAATGGAAAAGAGGGTCTTGGATATGTTCCCAAGATAAAGAATAAGAATAAGAAGAAGAAGAAGAGCAAAACTGCTCAAACAAAGACAAGCACCACAACTAACTAGATCATGGAGGCGCGCGTTGCCGCGCCCGTCCATTTCATAATGGAATGTCCTGATTACACATAGATAGTCGTAGTAATGAATCATAAGATTTATTACCAATTTAGAATAAGTGCCTTAATATAGATGGATTTCATTGTTAAAAGATTGAAATATTTGAATATGGACGACAAATACTCCAATCGAACATAGGTGATACTGAAGGAAAATGTGAATACGTTTTATAAAGAGACTTGTAGGTGTCTTTTTGTGTTCCTTTATGATATTACCATTTTTACATTCTTACTCTATAGTTGAATTTTTAATCATTTGGCTTCTTGTCAAGCTATCATTATTGTCTGCAAATCATGTGGACTCGTCAATAAAAACTGTAATTCTAGTAAGATGGCATTTGTAGAAAGAGCATTTTCAAAAAATATGAGTCGTGAATATGTTGTGAGATAACCAATTGTGTATCTCGAACTCTCATCAGGTAGTGTAATCTGAACTGTTCCCAAATCTTGTAGCTGGTACACATCAATTTTAGACGGTTCCATTTTGACTCATCTGGTAACACCCGCAAGCAAGAATAGTAGTGGAAACAAAAATATGCATGCATATGATAGGAATGAGTCAATATGTATGCGTTGTAGGACTCTAAATACAAAAGCATGGTCGGTACTATTAGAAAATACAAGATAAGGAGATTATTCATGGAGAATCAAAAGGTTGAGTCACTACATAAAGTTGAGACTGGCAGGAACATGTACCAACATGACATCTAGTTAATAAATACAAGAATTCCATGAATTTGAATAGGCAAATATGTCATTTGAATCCACATGATTCCAGTGTTCAAATATCTGACGTAGAAATGGAACAATGTCATGAACTGGCAGGAACATGGACCAGCAGTGATTCAAGATACGTGATGCAGTATGATCTATAAAAATAGTATAAAAAAATAGTGACTAAAAGACCTTGTTTTCATGGGAGTTTTTTACACACAAATATTCAGAGCCACTTTTATCTAAATCAATATGTAACAGTAAGATGAATCTCAAGATCAGAGTGTGCTAAACAACAGTGAAAAGAACAATGCGTTTTGATGGCTCTAATCATCGAAAATTAACTATGAAAGCCCATAACTTTATCATCTAAAAGAACAGAATGCGGTGTAAATGCATATGCATAACATTCTAGTATATGCAACACCTGAATTATTAATGCAAAGTATTCATCGCTGGAGGAAAGGGCAATGTTAAGTTGTAAAGATCACTGACATGCAAGCAAAGAGCATGCTATGTCACTACAACAAACAATCATAAGCACTGAATACGTTACTACAACAAACAATCATAAGCACCGAACCAAAAGACAGTACATGATTCACCCTCAATATGAAATCATAATTTACAACAACAGTTTCCTCCTCGTCGCATGCTTTATGCTCTCTTTCCATCACGTCTCGTCATCTTGTGCACACCTTTGCCGCCTCTCAAAGATTCATGCTGCGTTGCCACCGAGGATAGGAGAGGGTGGCTGATGCCGTGTACTCGATTGGCCATAGGGTCAGGGACAGAGACAGACGACAATGGCCCTATAGGCATGCACCGACCATCCGATTTAACCTACCCTTCTCAGGCCGCCCATCCCACCCCCGCCCTCTGTATCCCCTGTCCGGCTCCGCGTTGCACGTAGGGGAGGAGGGGGAGTATAAATTGTAACTACCTCGGTGAATTATGCTCTTAGTTACATGCATGGATGAGCGAAAGTGGTTAAAATAGTACGGTGGGGCTAAGGGCCACTCACAGGTAGACCTTTCGGCCGTCCTAACCACTTTCAGAACATCGGGACAAGAACGAGCGGCGTAATCGGCAGGCGAAGGGATCAACTACATACACAAGTGAGTATGTATGCAAGCCACATACAACAGTCCTCAGAGTCATTCCATCTAAAAGAAATAGAAATATTGCAACACCATACGGCAAGATCCAAATATCCTAGATAGATATAATAGTTTAGGATATCTCCTTATACATCAAACATCAAAGTATCAGGCGGAAGCGGAAAACAAAATCCGCGCGCAAAACTTTTCTCACCAGGACCTTTCCTAGCCGCAACCGCCGACAGGTGGGGTCGGGTTCAGCGGGGCCACGCGCGCGCGTCACCCAGCAGGGACGTGACACGTGGGCGGCGCTAGGGACTGCGGGTTGGGGGCTGCTGAAACTGGGGTACCTTTTTGTAAAACGTTCACAGGGAGGCTGACCGGTGGGGCTCGGTGTACCGCGGCTTGAGGAAAAATAAAAGAGGGGGGGTTGCGCAAAGTGGCCACGGCCATTGTTTTTCTTCTCTGACGGACGGACAGGTCCGTCATCGACAGAGAACGGTGTGGCACGGGGGAGGGATCGAACCCGCGACGCGGGGGCGCGCACGCAGAGGCAAAGCCGCTATGGTGGCTGTGGTGTGTTGACAGGAGGGAGTAGGGCGGCTAGGTGAGGCGTGGCGTGGCACAGAGGCGGGCAGACGCCAGCGTCTGCCGCTGCACTGAGGGTGATCGGTAAAACGAACAGCGAGACCAGGCCATGCCAGAGATGGAGAGGATGTCAGAGTGGTGCACGGGCTCACCGCAGGGTCGTCGGTGGGGTCGGATCGGTGCGGGACACGGAAGATCGTCGACGATGCAGACGAACAGCAGCGCTAGGGTTTCAGTGTGCGCATTGGTGTGCAGCGTGGCCTAGGGCTCCTCCTCCTTGTCTGCGGGTACAGGGGCGTTGCAGGGGCTCGACTTGCTCTTCCTCGACGTCCAACCCTCCACGTCGCCGGCTAGAACGGTAGGAGAAGGAGGAGGCCGACGGTGAACGACACGGAGGAGAGAGGGGGTAGAACCGGTGGTGGGAGGAGAAGGGCGAGGCCCTGGGGTGGATCTGGGCTGCTACCAGACGATGGAGAGGGAGTATATAGGGAAGGGGGAGAGGGTGATGTGTGGGAGCGGGGTAGAGATAAAGGTGTTCGGCCACCTTTTACTCCTCTCCTTCACGTGCTCGAGCTGGGGCTTGGCTTGGGAAGGGCACGGGTAGGTCTAGAGGTGGCTGCAGGTGGGTCAGAGAGAGAGTGGAGAGAGGGCTGGCTCGGGTGGCCCTTTGTGGCAGAGAGAGAGAAAGGAGGGGCTCGGGTTAGTTAGGGCATGCTTCGGCTAGGGCTAGGGTTAGAGTGAGGCTCGGTTTAGGGTTGGAGAGAGAGGGCTAGTGGGGCCTGCTGGCAGGGAGAGAGAGAGAGGGAAGCCTCGGCATGGGGTTTTGCATGGGATTAGGGTTTAGTTATATATTAGGGTTTGGAGAGAGGATTAGAGTGAGAGATTAGTGAGATAGGGTAGGGTGTTAGGGTTTGGTTATAGTCACACTTGGTCATACATGGATGGAGGGTGAGAAGAAGAGGAAGGGGAGGGCATGGTGTAGGGTTTTAGCATGATTAAAAACAAGCTCCACCAAGTGTGTGGTGATGACATGGAGATAGAGATGAGAGAAAAAGGTGTTGAGGGAAATGATCTCACATGACCATACATGGCATTACACATGTGAGGGTGGCTTAATGGTCACATGGCAAGGATAAACCAAACAAGGTGGAAAGGATTGAGAGAGAAGAGAGAGCTCAAAAGAGATAAACCACCCAAAATCCAAGTAAAATCCAAAAGAATGGAATGGGGTGATGGTTGCATGGCCCATGCATGTGTAATAAATGCCATGTTTTATTCTTGTGAAAACAAATTATACATATGCATTCCAAAATATGGAGTAAGGCCAAGCTATAGGAAAAGATAATTGGATTCACCCCAACCCACATGAGCTAGATAAAAAGCCAAAAGAAAATAAAAACTCATGGGTAACTAAGGATGGTGGAATTATAAGGTGGTGACATAGAAAGGTGGTGGAGTGGAATAAAAGATATGCCCCCAACTCAATTTGGGCATCAAGCATTTATCAAGATTCAAATACAATATATCAAGAGCCAAAAAAAATTGTTAATGCACATGAGAGAAGAACCAAAGGAAAAGGGTTTTATATGATGCTCAAATGCAAGGTGGCATGATGACATGAGCATGATATAATTATGATGCAGCAATTATATATAGGAAGTAGCCATTGTATTATTAAACCAGGTAGCATTACAATTGTTAGACAATTGGGATGCTACAACTCTCCCCCACTAAACAGGAATATCGCCCCGAGATTCTAGGAAGAAGAAGAAGACTCGAAGAGGGTAGGATACTTGGCACGGAGCTCATCTTCGTGTTCCCAAGTGGCTTCATCCACGGAATGGTGCGACCACTGCACCTTGCAGAACTTGATGGACTTGTTGCGAGTCCTTCTTTCTGCGACTTCAAGGATTTTTATGGGGTGTCCTTGATACGATAGGTCTTCTTGGAGATTGATAAGCTCATGGTCCACGGTCCTGCCGGGATCCTTGAAGCACTTCTTGAGTTGAGAGATGTGGAAAACATCATGGACCTTGAGTTTTTCAGGGAGCTCAAGAGCATAAGCAACTTCTCCTCTTCTTCCACGTATTTTGAAAGGACCAATGTATCTAGGAGCCAGCTTTCCTTTGATACCAAAGCGGTGCGTGCCTCTCATGGGAGTGACACGAAGGTAAACGAAATCACCAGGGACATACTCCATGTCCGTGTGCTTTCTGTCATAGTTGCTCTTCTGGCGACTTTGAGCAACCTTCAGATTTTCAAGAATGATGTGAACCTTCTCCTCCGCTTGAGTTACAATGTCGGGGCCAAACAATGTTCTTTCACCTGCGCCCGACCAACCAATCGGAGTTCTGCATTTGCGACCATAGAGAGCCTCAAATGGTGCCATCCTTAGACTTTTCTGGAAGCTGTTGTTGTAAGAGAATTCAGCATAAGGAAGACATTCTTCCCACTTCATGCCGAAAGAGATGATGCAAGCACGGAGCATATCTTCCAGAATCTGATTGATCCTTTCAACTTGTCCTTGCGACTGAGGGTGGTAAGCTATGCTGAAGTTCAATTTTGTCCCCAAAGCATTTTGGAAACTTCCCCAGAACTTGGAAGTGAAGATGCTTCCACGGTCTGAACTGATCTCAAGAGGAACCCCATACAGAGAGACAATTCTTTTGATATAGAGCTCAGCCAACTGAATTGCAGAAATTGTTTCCTTGACGGGAAAGAAGTGAGCCACTTTAGAAAGCCTGTCGATGACAACAAAGATTGCATTGTTGCCCTTCTGCGACCTTGGAAAACCAGTGATGAAGTCCATCTCTACTTTCTCCCATTTCCATTCCGGAGGTTTTAATGGCTGTAGAAGACCGGAAGGTTTCTGATGGACAACTTTAACTCTGCGGCAGACATCACACTCTGAGACATACTTGGCACAATATCGTTTCAACCTAGGCCACCAATATTGTGTCTTCAAGTCCATGTACATCTTAGTGCTTCCAGGGTGGATAGAAAGAACAGAATCATGCGCCTCCTTGAGAACTTGCTCTCTCAAACCCGGGTAGTTCGGAACGAACATCCGGTGTTCAAAGAAAAGAGTGCCTTGGTCATCGACGTGGAAGAACTCATACTTCAGAAGCTGAATGTTGGAGATGATCTTTTTAGTATACGGATCACCAAGTTGAATGGAGCGAACTTTTTCTTCCAAGAGAGGGGTTGCCAAAAGGTTCAGAAGATACCCTTGATCCACAATTTCAAGGTTGAGCTGACGGAATTCCTCGCACAAGAGAGGCTGTTGTTCTTCCACCATGAGGTTGCTGACATAAGCTTTGCGGCTGAGAGCATCGGCCATGACATTAGCTTTGCCCGGAGTGTAGTTGATGGTCAAATCGAAATCATTGATTGCTTCAATCCACCTCCTCTGACGAAGGCTGAGATCAAGCTGTGTGAAGATATACTTCAGACTCTTGTGATCAGAAAAGATTTCACAACGGTTGCCAAGCAAGTAGTGCCTCCATACTTTCAAAGCAAAGACAACTGCTGCGAGTTCGAGGTCATGTGTAGGATAGTTGACCTCATGCGTCTTCAACTGTCGAGAGGCATAAGCAACAACTTGTTTTTCTTGCATAAGGACCGCACCCAATCCTTGCAATGAGGCGTCACCGAATATCTGGAAAGGCTTTGATGTATCTGGAGAAATCAAGACTGGTGTGGAAGTGAGCTTCTTTTTGAGTGTTTCAAAGCTTGCTTGACATGCAGGAGTCCAAAGGTATTTCTTGCCTTTCTTGAGGAGATCGGTAAGAGGCTTCGCAATCTTCGAAAAGTTCTGAACGAAGCGACGGCAATAACTAGCCAAACCAAGGAAACTCCAGACTTCTTTGACATTTACAGGAGGAAGCCAGTCAACAATTGTCTTTACAGTTTCTGGGTTGACGGCAATGCCCTTGGCAGAGATGACGTGACCAAGATAGGTGACTTGAGGCAGCCAAAACTCACACTTGGAGAACTTTGCATACAAGCGGTTCTCACGCAGTTTGTTTAGGACACACCGAAGGTGTTCTTCATGTTCTTACTTTGACATAGAATAGACTAGGATGTCATCCAGATAGACCACAACGAACTTATCAAGATACTCCATGAAAACCGAGTTCATAAGCCTCGAGAAGGTGGCAGGTGCGTTGGTGAGACCGAAAGACATGACCGTGTACTCATACAGGCCATAGCGGGTGGTGAAAGCTGTTTTAGGAACATCTTCCTTGCGAATCTTGATTTGATGATAACCACTTCTCAAGTCAAGCTTAGAGAAAACCACAGCTCCAGCTAGCTGGTCAAAGAGATCATTAATCCGCGGAAGGGGATATTTATTCTTGATGGTTTTAGCATTGAGAGCCCGATAGTCAACACAAAGTCTATCGGTCTTGTCTCGCTTCTTCACAAAGATGGTTGGGCTACCCCAAGAAGAAGTACTGTGTTGAATGAAACCCAACTTCTCTTGTTCATCAAGCTGACGTTTGAGTTCAACCAACTCAGCAGGACCCATTTTATAAGGCCGCTTGGAGATAGGAGCGGTACCAGGTTCAAGCTCAATCACAAACTCAACCTCACGATCCGGAGGCATACCTGGCAACTCTTCAGGAAAGACATCTGGGAACTGACAGACTGCCGGAACACTCTGAATAGCTTCCATAGCATCATCATTCAGAGCCACCAAAGAGAAAAGCTGAATTGTAGGAGTCAGACTTGGAGAATAGACTATATGGCCTTCAGGAATTTTCAGAGAGACCGAATGTTCAGCACAATCAATCACAGCTTTATTTGCAGCTAGCCAATCCATGCCTAAAATGACATCAATATCTGAGTTTCCCAGAATAATCAAAGAGGACGGAAAGAAAGAATCCCCAATTTGAACTTGATTGTCATAACTGATCTTGGAAGTTAACATCCTTGCCCCAGGAGAAAGGACCATCAAATTTTTAGGTAATGAATCAGAAGACAACCCATTTTCTTGAGAAAACTTGAAGGATACGAATGAATGCGATGCTCCAGAATCAAATAAAACTCGTGCAGGTACTGAGTTAACAGGAAGCATACCCAACACAACTCCAGGTGCATGCTCAGCTTGAGCGACGTTGACATAGTTGGCACGAGCAACAGTAGACCCGGGCTTGGTGTTGATGTTGATAGCCCGAGGTGGTGGTGCACGAACCATAGGAGAGCTTGCCGCAGGTCTTGGAGATGGTGGAGGAAGAACTTTCTTGTTCATTGGACAGTTCCAGTGTTGATGCCTAGTGTTTCCACAAGTGTAACAAGCACCAGGTGGACGTGGAGCAACGTAGCCAGGGACTCCGCCAGGCGCTCCAGGGTAGTTGTGGTTGTAGCCCCTAGGAGCAGCAGTGAAGGAGTTTGGTGGCCTTGCCACGTAACTTGAAGGTCTTGGTGGAGCCGGGAGCGACGGTGGGGTGTTAGGAACCCAGACACGGCGCTTAGAAGGAGCTGACATAGCTGAAGCGCTTGCTGCATCGCGGTTGTGTTTCTTTGACTCCTCAAACACTTTCCTACTTGCTTCTTCCTGTAGAGCTGTATGTTGGAGTTCTAGAAAAGACGCCGGCCTTGCATGTGTGATTGCATATTTAATCGACGCATTGAGCCCTTGTCTGAACCTCTTTTGCTTCTTCTTGTCATCAGAGATCTCATCACCACCATACCGAGAAAGGTTCATGAAGTTTCTGATATAGGTATTGACATTGTCATTGCCCTGCTTGAGGTTGAGAAACACTTCCTTCATCCTCTCCATGACAATTTCTGACAGATATTGCTCTTTGAAAGCTCCAGTGAACTGTTCCCAAGTAGGCTGAAAACCAGTGTAGTTTGCCTTGAGGTAATTCTCCCACCACAGAGCTGCATCTCCCTTCAGAAGGTGAGTGGCACATTTTACCCATTCTTGCTCAGAAACATCAGCAGTCACCAGTAACCTTGACATCTCACGCAACCAATCATCAGCATCAAGTGGTTGATCAGACACATCAAATTGGCGTGGGTTGAACTTCAGGAAGCTTTTGATGTCTCCTCGCTTGGTAGGTGGAGGTAGCGGAACAAACTCATTCCTCCTGACACTTTCTTCAAATCGCTGCTGGTTCTGCTGCATTGCTCCCAAGGCATTGGCGATACTTGCCAACGCAGCCCCCAGTTCAGGTGGTATGTCCTCCTCAGAACGGCGTGGTGGTGCCATCCTATGATTGATATAAAACACAAGTTAGTACCATAATGGAGAATAATAATAATCCAAAATAGTACCAAGATGGAATTAACCAAGATTAAAGGATACAATTTACTAAGATGATATTAAAATATCAACAAAGTCCAAAGCACCTAGAAGATATAAGCATAACGCACACGACTGAACAAGGAGTGTGGTACACAAGCTAACAAAGAACCGCAAATTTCGGCATTAAAATACCACTATATGCGCAAAACCACTTAATGAATCAAGATTAGTAACTCTACCAATTCAATATACAAGAGCGAATGAGAAAAGTAGTGGTATGGTCGTGACTCCATCCTGCACTCAAATCATTACTCCGCACATGAATAAGTAAAACACATATCCCAACACCTTCTTTTAAGATGAACCTAAAGATTAGTAACTACGGAAACGAACACCCCAAACAAGATAACGTCGGATAACAAGGAGTAAGACAGATCGCACCGGTATACAACGAATCAGGTAGATCGCGTCGGTTTGCAAAAAGCCTGTCGGTATGGAATGTACCAACAGTTGATAACCAAAAGGCAGATAGTGATAACATGTTGGATGCAACAGATAGACAAGGAATTCACACACACACACACACAACCTATGGTACTACGGAACCCAGAACACGTGAATCCTAGTTTGAATTTTAGAAGAGGATTGAAAACGTTACACTTCCTTACCAGAAAAGGGTGGGTGGTTAGGTAAGAAGAAAAATGGAAGCAGTCCTACTCTCACGTTTTGTTTTTCCCTAGTATACATAGCTACCAAAATATTTGCTAGACTGACAACGACCATTTGGCTGAGACCCTGAAGGGCGGGATGGCTCTGATACCAATTGTAACTACCTCGGTGAATTACGCTCTTAGTTACATGCCTGGATGAGCGAAAGTGGTTAAAATAGTATGGTGGGGCCAAGGGCCACTCACAGTGAACCTTTTCGGCCCTAACCACTTTCGTAACATCGGGACAAGAACGAAGCGTGTCGGCGAAGGGATCAACTACATACACAAGTGAGTATGTATGCAAGCCACATACAACAGTCCTCAGAGCCATTCCATCTAAAAGAAATAGAAATATTGCAACGCCATACGGCAAGATCCAAATATCCTAGATAGATATATTAGTTTAGGATATCTCCTCATACATCAAACATAAAAGTATCAAGCGGAAGCGGAAAACAAATCGGCATAAGATGCCACATAAATAAACACATCCCGCCCACAGATCTCATGGATCCCCGTTCCCGGAATCTCTACACCGAGTGATCGTTGCCGACATCATCCGTCTCCTCCACCCAGTATCCATCTTGCGAATATACCTGTTCATCTGAATCAAACAATTTATCGTGTGAGACCCTAGGGGTACTCAGCAAGTCTTTATGCCTCTAAAGGGGACACAACCTGGGGTGACGCAATTGCAGCAAAAGATAATAACTAAAAATTCTATAGATACTCGCTAACCATCCGCCTAACCAATGATAGACGGTTGTCCGTTAATAAGAACAACAGTTATAACAGTATAATTAACAGATCCATCCTCCTTCTCGCTTACCAACGAGAAAGCGGACGAACAACCCCCCCCCATCCGTTGGCAGTTTTATTAGCCATTCCATGAGTGTTGCACTATTTACTAGTCAGGTACTTAGTCAAATTAAAAGCGGTACTTTAGTTATACTTGTCTATGATCGAGAAACTGTGCTCCAAGTCGTCCATAACCGCGGACACGGCTTTTAGAAAGATTTACCCTGCAGGGGTGCACAAATAGCAACACACACTCGATCAACCTCGGAAAAACCAAATCAAAACCAAACGAGGCATTCACGACAAAGCGATCACAGAATTCAGAAATATTTCAGGGGGCCACCCCAATAAGCTACCCGCAACGAAGTTGGCCGGCTCCGAGACGGACCCAGGGTTTGCGACAATGGCTGTAAACGACTGGGAACCCGAAAATGTGACTGGGCTTGTCGATACCGCAAAAACATTCCGCATTCTTAAACAGTACAGGTGCCCCTCGCACAATCTTAGATAAAGCAGTAAAGCATGGCATAAGTATAGGATAGTAATAAAGCCCAAAACTACTTGTGGCCCCAAGAAATAAGAATGAATCAAGCTCTGGCTCAGGGGGGTCCATAAGGCCTCCCGGATGTGGATAGTGCGAATAGTCAAGGAACAGGAATCAAGTACTCAGGGTCCTACGGGACACAAGTGAGCATGAAGAACCAAATAGCAGATATTGCTCACCGGCGCCACTTTCATTAGTTATCCCATTACTACTCAGGTTAAGTTGTATAGGTACCTCGTTATCCATCAGACACTCACATATCCTACACATGCTGTTCTACGACCCGCATGGCTCAAACAACTCCTGTAGTAATGGCTCATGGGATGGAGGAACAAGCTTCGGTGGAGTTTAAAAGTAAAGGCTATGCAGTACTTGGGATTCAATTTAATGCAATCGCGACTCAATGATGCAAGAATAAGATAGAGGCAATAGGTACTATATGTATGCAAGCATGTGGTAGTGCTTGCCTGGTAGCTCAGTTGAAGCGAGAGAAGGATCTAGGTAGTGCTCCTGGGATTCCTGATATATCCCACCTATTCAAGAAGAACCAAACAAACAAGGGCCAACATAAATAGAGTGCACAAGCATATGAATTAAAATGCGACAAGCAAACAATCATGCCATGATGAATGATGCACAATTTGCATGGCAATAATGTAGCATGGCATGGGTGAGGTGTGGGGTACAAGATTAAAGCATTTTATTAAGTTTTTAGCCCGGTTTGCTCTCATAACACTTGCTGTACACTTAATATTTATAAGATGCATGCTGCAATTCAGAACATGGAATGCATAGTTAGAACGGGCTCGTCGCGCTGATCGATTTAGACATATTATTTGTCAAATTTGGAGTTATAAAACTAAAGTTATTAATTAATTAAGAAAAGGGCATTTTATTGTAATTTTAATTAGCTCGAAAATTTAAAGTGTTCAAACAATATTTTCAATAGCATTTTTGAATTCCTCACACTTTTCTGATTCCAAAACATATATCATTTCTATTATTTGGATTTATAATTTAAAAGCTATTTAAAACAGATTTGAATTTGAATTTAAACTTTTCCTGAAACTGTTTTATGAAAACAGATATCAGAAATACTTTTTATACTTAGACGAATTCAACCCAAGTCACTGACAGGTGGGCCGCTGCTGACTGGGCGAAATCCGCGTGCAAAACTTTTCTCACCAGGACCTTTCCTAGCCGCAACCGCCGACAGGTGGGGTCGGGTTCAGCGAGGCCACGTGCGCGCGACGCCCAGCAGGGACGTGACACGTGGGCGGAGCTAGGGACTGCGGGTTGGGGGATGCTGAAACTAGGGTGCCTTTTTGTAAAACGTTCACAGGGAGGCTGACCGGTGGGGCTCGGTGTACCGTGGCTTGAGGAAAAATAAAAGAGGGGGGGGGTTGCGCAAAGTGGCCACGACCACTGCTTTTCTTCTCTGACGGACGGACAGGTCCGTCATCGACAGAGAACGGTGTGGCGCGGGGGAGGGATCGAACCCGTGACGCAGGGGCGTGCGCGCAGAAGGCGAAGCCGCTACGGTGGCTGTGGGGTGTTGACAGGAGGGAGTAGGGCGGCTAGGTGAGGCATGGCGCGACACAGAGGCAGGCAGACGCACTGAGGGTGATCAGTAAAACGAACGGCGAGACCAGGCCGTGCCGGAGATGGAGAGGATGTCAGAGTGGTGCACGGGCTCACCGCGGGGTCGTTGGTGGGGTCGGATCGGTGCGGGACGCGGCAGATCATCGACGATGCAGACGAACGGCAGCGCTAGGGTTTCAGTGTGCGTGTCAGTGTGCAGCACGGCCTGGGGCTCCTCCTCCTTGTCTGCGGGTACAGGGGCGTTGCAGGGGCTCGACTTGCTCTTCCTCGACGTCCAACCCTCCATGCCGCCGGCTAGAACGGTAGGAGAAGGAGGAGGCCGACGGTGAACGGCACGAAGGAGAGAGGGGGTAGTAGCAGTGGTGGGAGGAGAAGGGCGAGGCCCTGGGGTGGATCTAGGCTGCTACCAGACAATGGAGAGGGAGTAGATAGGGAAGGGGAGAGGGAGACGTGTGGGAGCGGGGTAGAGATAAAGGTGGCTTCGGCCACCTTTTCCTCCTCTCCTTCACGTGCTCGAGCTAGGGCTCGGCTTGGGAAGGGCACGGGTAGGTCCAGAGGTGGCTGCAGGTGGGTCAGAGAGAGTGGAGAGAGGGCTGGCTCGGGAGGCCCTTTGTGGCAGAGAGAGAGAAAGGAGGGGATCGGGTTAGCTAGGGCATGCTTCGGCTAGGGCTAGGGTTAGAGTGAGGCTCGGTTTAGGGTTGGAGAGAGAGGGCTAGTGGGGCCTGCTGGCAGGGAGAGAGAGAGAGGGAAGCCTCGGCATGGGGTTTTGCATGGGATTAGGGTTTAGTTAGATATTAGGGTTTGGAGAGAGGATTAGGGTGAGAGATTAGTGAGAGAGGGTAGGATGTTAGGGTTTGGTTATAGTCACACTTGGTCATACATGGATGGAGGGTGAGAAGGAGAGGAAGGGGAGGGCATGGTGTAGGGTTTTAGCATGATTAAAAACAAGCTCCACCAAGTGTGTGGTGATGACATGGAGATAGAGATGAGAGAAAAAGGTGTTGAGGGAAATGATCTCACATGACCATACATGGCATTACACATGTGAGGGTGGCTTGATGGTCACATGGAAAGGATAAACCAAACAAGGTGGATAGGATTGAGAGAGAAGAGAGAGCTCAAAAGAGATAAACCACCCAAAATCCAAGTAAAATCCAAAAGAATGGAATGGGGTGATGGTTGCATGGCCCATGCATGTGTAATAAATGCCATGTTTTATTCTTGTGAAAACAAATTATACATATGCATTCCAAAATATGGAGTAAGGCCAAGCTATAGGAAAAGATAATTGGATTCATCCCAACCCACATGAGCTAGATAAAAAGCCAAAAGAAAATAAAAACTCATGAGTAACTAAGGATGGTGGAATTATAAGGTGGTGACATAGAAAGGTGGTGGAGTGGAATAAAAGATATGCCCCCAACTCAATTTGGGCATCAAGCATTTATCAAGATTCAAATACAATATATCAAGAGCCAAAACCAATTGTTAATGCACATGAGAGAAGAACCAAAGGAAAAGGGTTCTATATGATGCTCAAATGCAAGGTGGCATGATGACATGAGCATGATATAATTATGATGCAGCAATTATATATAGGAAGTAGCCATTGTATTATTAAACCAGGTAGCATTACAATTGTTAGACAATTGGGATGCTACATAAATCCTGCAGGCACTCTAGAGAATGGAATGAACAAGAACAAGGCGTAGGATACAGGCCGAAGGCACAAATGATATATATGCTTGAGCTAAGGCATGCTGTAATGTACCTCCAGTGATTGGCGTATCTCTACCATTAATGGATTTTACAAACTGCTGCTTTACTCCCCAAAAAATGGTAGACGAACTCCAGTACCGAACGACGGCGGACGAGTTATGACCATCCCGTCGCATCGCTTTCCCCGCCGCTTGAGTTCGGTCGCCTGCTAGTTCTCCTTCCCTACCGCGTGAGCACATTTCTCTCTCTCGATTGTAACGGTTTTGCTCGGTGCATGCCTACATTAGTTCAGGTCGTCCTTGAGCAGATGGGATTTATCTTCGCCTAGTAATCGAGAGGTGGCATCTAGTCTCGGCCTGTCGAATCTCGCTTGGAGTCTGCTGCATCGCCATGTGCTCTCCTAATTTTTTTAGCTCATTCCAGCGACACCGGGTTCATTGTAGAACGGTACAGTAAACCAAGTAACGGGTCGAAGTAGCATTCCGGCCCAATTAACCACATAAAGGCGTTTTGATATCCAGAGAAGCGTCCCTAAGGGATAATTTGGCTCACGCAGGATTTGATGACCATCCAACGGCCAGAATGATGCGGAGGACGCGATCGGATGGCCAAAATTACCCTGTTCATGGGAGGCCTACTCTTTGACTTAGTTTTAATATCCCTAATGACAAGACTAACTATGTTGGTTTTGCAGGGGCTAATAATCCGAATTATTAATTATTTTGTGATTATTCTGGTGATGTCTATGCTAGCTATGTTGGTCCATTTGATAGTTACATTTCTTGGTCTATTTGGGTTCCCAAGACCCTTGTCACTAACATGAGAGGACCCATTGAAAAATGGGTACCTAAAACCAAGAAGTAACTTTCTTGCAGGACTATGCTTCTGGTGGGTCCAAATGGGTGCTCGATAGCGGGTGCACTAGTCATATGACTGGAAGCAAGGAGATCATCTCGGAGATGCGGCCAAACCATGATCACATAACCGTCTCCTATGGTGACAAGTCAAAATCTGGGGTATTGGGTCTTGGCAAGGTTGTGGTTGCTCACGATATCTCTCTCGTGGACATCATGCTTGTTGAGACCCTCAGTTACAATTTACTTTCTGTTCGTGCCCTTGGTAAGATGGGCTTTGCTATTTTTATTGATGGTGATTTGGTGGTACTCTTGTGGAGCAAGTCTCTAAAGGTCGCTTTTGTTGGATATGTCGAAAATGACCTGTATGTGGTGGACTTTTTGGGGAAAACCACTACAGGCCCTATGTGTCTTTTCGGAAAGGCCGACACGGGTTGGCTATGGCATCGCCGACTATCCCACCTCAATATGAGAACTTTGCAAAGTCTTCACAAGGGTGGCCACATTCTTGGACTAAAAGAAAATGTTTCCTTTGCCAAAGATCATGTTTGCAAGGCTTGTGTTGAAGGGAAAATGCATGAATCTACCCATTGAAGGAAGACAATTATTTCATCAAAGAGGATCTTGGAGCTCCTTCATGTGGACCTTTTTGGTCCTCCATCTCATGCAAGTCTCGGTGGGAAGAAATATTGCCTCGTAATCGTTGACGATTATTCAATATATACTTGGGTCTACTTCTTCAAGTTGAAGAGCGAGACTTAACAAACCGTCATCGATTTTGCCAATGAGGTCCAGCATCAACACAATGTTCATATATTGGCAATTAGAAGTGATAATGGCTCCGAGTTCAAGAACTACACTCTGAATGAATTCCTAAGTGAAGAGGGGATAAGACACCAATATTCCGCTGCGTACACCCCTCAACAAAATGGTGTAGCCGAGAGAAACAACTGTACTTTAATGGACATGGCAAGATCTATGTTGGCTGAATTCAAGTCACCATATAACTTCTGGGCTGAAGCAATTTCTACCGCATGCCACTCATCCAACCGGCTCTATCTCCGCAAAATCTTGCACAAGACACCTTATGAAATACTTATCGGTAACAAGCCAAACATCTCCTACTTCCAGGTATTTGGTTGTAAGTGTTTCTTTCTTATCAAAGGAGTTCATCTATGTAAATTCGAGTCTAAGGCTTTAGAAGGTATGTTTGTTGGTTATGGTGCCGAATCCCACACTTATAGAGTCTACAATAAGCTCTCCGGAACTATTGTAGAATCTTGTAGTGTGGTGTTCGAGTAAAATGATGGCTCTCGTGTGGGGCAAGTTGATGTTTGTGATGTAGATGTTGAAATACCCGAAGATGCCATAAGAAGAATAGGTCTGGGATTTTTCCGCCCCATTATGGAACCCCTTGTGGCGGATTGGGAAGGACAATGCTCTACTCAAGTAGAGCCCTCATCGACACAAGCTCAACATGCTCCAACTGTTGGAGAAACTTCTACACCAACACCTCAAAATGCTGGAGATCATCCATCAACTGCTCTAGAAAGCTCTAGGCCGGATTATCCGGTGGGCACCGGATTATCCGGTCAACCTACCTCGACTGGCAGAACTGAAAACATTGCTGAAGAAACCGATGCAACTCCCAGGCCGGATTTTCTGGGTGACACCAGATTATCCAGCTCCTCTCCAACTCAGGCCAAAAGCTTACAAGACTATCAAGATGGACCAAGTTCTCCCAGGCCAGATTATCCGGCCACTCCCTTGGCCAGATTATCCGGCCCTAAAACTTAAGAACAACAGCAACCTCCCAGTATGGCTGCTGATCAACATCAAGGGCAAGATTCGTCATCTTCAATTCCTGCTAATCAAGCTATAGATCAAGGCCAAGCTAGTAATTTCAACAAAGACTCAAATGATGAAGATATTCCTCCAAGAAACAACAAATTGATTGAACTTTGTCGCAAAGCTCGTGCAGAAAGGAATCTTGAATTGAGAGGTCACACTCTTGATAAAGTGGTAGGTGATCTCAGAAGGAGGGTGTCCACAAGAAGGGAGTTAGCAAGCTTCGGTGAGCATCAAGCTCTATCCATGGTGGAACCCAAGAAAGTGCTTGAGGCTCTTGAAGATCCGGACGAGGTTGCTGCTATGCATGAAGAGTTAAACAATTTTGAGTGCAACAAGGTCTGGAAATTAGTAGAGAAGCCCAAGGATTGCCGCAATGTTATCAGCACAAAGTGGATTTTCAAGAATAAGCAAGATGAGAATGGCATTGTTGTAAGGAACAAGGCAAGACTCGTGGCATGATGGCTCGGTGTTGATGTGGAGCTCGTTGGGGAACCCCAAGAGGAAGGTATGATGAGCACAGCAGTAAGTTTCCCTCAGTTATGAAACCAAGGTTTAATGGAACTAGTAGGAGCAAGGAAACACCCCAAAGGTGTAGCTAGCTGAACATTGGCAGGGCGCACTACCGGTGCCGACAGCAACGTGGAGACCTGCACAATGCAACCACAGAACTCTGTCCCCAACTTGCGATGAGGTTGTCAATCTCACCGGTTTTGCTGAAAACAAAGGATTAAACGTATCGACTGGAAGGAAGTAATAGTTTGCAGAAAATAAACACAAAATAGTTAAACAGTTTGTAGATTGTATGTAAAAGAAAGGACCTGGGTCCATAGTTCACTAGAGGTGGCTCTCCTTAAGATAGGTAACATGATGGGTGAACAAATTATAGCGGGGCAATTAACAAACATCGAGAAAGCAATACATGCATATACTAATTATCTTGACTCCTTTGGAACTTGATTGGGCATTACAACATTATACATAGACCGCCATCCAACTGCATCTATGACTAATAATCCACCTTCAGGTTATCATCCGAGCCCCCTCTAGTATTAATTTACAAGCAATAGATTATTGCTTTACGAATTGCGTGTAATGTAAACAATACGATCGTTCTATGAACAAAGGATTGTTGTTTTCTCTCTAGTAGCAACAGCACATCTAGTACCTTAGAGATTTACACTTCCCAGTTACGAGGCATGAACCCACTATCGAGCATAAATACTAACTCTTGGAGTTGCTAGCATCTACTTGGACAAGATAGCTACTAACAACGGAAAGCATGCAAGATCACAAATAACAAAGACATGATAGAATCAATAATCAATCTGAAATAGCATCTCAATATCCATCGGATCCCCGCAAACACATCATGCAGAATTACAAATAGATGATCTTGATCATGAACGGAGCTCACAAGATCTAGACATGAAAGCACAAAGGAGGAGAACCATCCATCTAGCTACTACATGGACCCGTAGTCCAGAGATGAACTACTCATGCATCACACCGGAGGCTTGCATGATGATGAAGAAGGACTCTAGGGTGAATTCCCCTCTCCGGCAGGGTGCCGAGAAGAGCTTCAGATCCCTCCCGATCTAGGGATGGAGATGATGGCGACTCTGAACTCTTCGTGGATTTTGATCGGTACTTAGGGTTTTGGTCTCGAGGGCAATATATAGGCGGAAGGAGGAGAGGTCTTGGGGTCGGCGGACCACCTGGCCGAGCAGGGCTGGCCATGTGGCCAGGTGGTGTGGCTGCCCCACCCTTCTTTGTCTCGTGATTCGTCTCATGTCTTCGGAAAAATAGGCACTTTGGCTTTTGTCCGTCAATTCGAGAATATTCATTTTCTGACTTTCCTAGAACCAAAAACAGCAGAAAACAGGCAGCTGGCACTATGGCTCTTGTTAATAGGTTAGTCCAAGAAATCATATGAAAAGTACTCCAAAGTGTGGACAAAACACAAGAAAGTAGATAAAACCAAGCATGGAGCATGAAAAATTATAGATACATTTGCAATGTATCAACATCCCCAAGCTTAACTCCTGCTCGTCCTCGAGTAGGTAAGTGATAAAAAGAAAGAATAATTTTTGAGGTGACATGCACCATCATAAACTTGATAAAAGTATTTGTAAAACATTCAAAGTTGGGATCATAGTACTTCAATCATAACATGAAAGACAAGATTACAACAATAAGACAAAGAAACTATGATGCAACATGAAAATGCACAAACAAAAGATTCATGAATAACAATGCTTTGCAATACGTTTGTTTGTTTCACATAAAGAAAACATAGCATAATAGTATTCAGCTTGTACCTCATAGAGTAGCAAATATAAATTCATAGGACACCTTCAAAGTTCATAAGAGTGACTAGATACAAATAGTTTAAAACAAGCAATATCAAGTTATGCATCAATCAACTAATCTTGGGACAATGCACATAGAACTAAGAATGGCCACTATGCTCTCAAAGTAAGTCCATAAAGATAGAAGGTGGAGACCAATATAATGGTGGAAGAAAGGCCTTCATAGAAGGAAGTAGGGATTCAAGTCTCATAAAGAGCTTCCAAAAATTATGGTACTTATAGATTTCAGCTCTCATAGCCCCTATCATAAGCATCTTGAAGGTGATTAAGTTTAAAGTGACACAAATAAGAGGATATGCTTGACAAGTTATAAACCGAAATCTCATGCCCCTTACTTATGAAGACCGATCCTCATGCTACTCAACTTTAGTCACAAGTAAGCTCTTGTCATTGTAAGTACATATGTATCATAAAGAACCGCCAACGGGGTACCCCTTGCACATGATACAGGAGCTATCCCATAATCAAAATGACAAGGCAAGTAGACAATGAGCATCTCAACGATATTTTTATTTGCTATTTGCATAGGTTTTTATTGAGGATGCTTCATAGAGTGCTCATTATGGTGATGCTGCAAGTTTCCACCATGATTAGGCATGACTTAGGCTAGCGGCCCAGGCGTTTCTCTAAGACATATACAAACTCCATGATCTTACAAGTTCCACTTTTATTTCACACCGCCGGGATCCATAAGCAAAAGAACATAATATCAACGGGATACAAAGTACAAGTGCAATGTTGAAAGCGTTCCCCATGATACATGGTTCTGCTAACTTCAACTTATAAAGCGCAAGCATATACGCAACAAAGAAGGACCCAATGGTTCAAGTTTATTAGATGCAAAAAATTAAAGTGTGCCATCAAGTTCGTGAGAGCTTTAATCACTAGTTTTCTCATAACAAGTTTAATTTGGAATATAAACAAAAGCATGAATATACTTGGAATAGCATATGCTAATAGGTAGGTATGGTGGACTCTTTGTAATAACTTGGTTTAGGGAGTTGGATGCATGAGTGGAACTCATACTTGGTTGTGGAGGCTAGCAAAAGACTGGGAGCGACAAACTAAGAGAGAAATAATGGCCATAATCATGCAGAGCAACAAAACATCATTAATCAAAGCATAAAGTGATACTACAAGTTGAAAACTAAAGGATCATAAAGGCTATGGTGACTTGAGATAGTCATAACATGGTGTGAGCATGTGCCAAGTCAACCCAAATAAAGCATTAAAGGAGAATACCACTATACTATGCTTTAATATGCTAAAACAACGCATGATTCATCCAAGGCATGTTAAGCAATCTCAATTGTTTATAACAAGTCATGCTACAGCAAAGAATACTAAGCATAAAGCCAAAACAATATCAAGCATGGCATGACAAAGCATAGGCCACAGTAAAAACAAGCTCTCTTTACCACTTAAGCATGAACTTTCCTACTCTTTTCCAAACCAAACCAAACTATTTGAAAACCAATGTATGAAAGAGGGGGTCCAACCAATTTATTCAGCAAACTAAGCAAACCAAGCAAACGAAAAACCAAAGCAGCAACGAAAAGAAAGGCGGCTCCAAGAACAACACAATTGTGCATGAAACAATAAAAAATGAAGCCTTTGGAAGAAACCTGGGATTTTTACTGATGAAGCGGGGGATATTTCTTGGGGTGACATGCATGGCATCCCCAAGCTTGAGCTTTAGTCCATCCTTCATCTCATTACTCATTCCTTCCATACACCTAAATTTTTTCCTTCATACAAAACTTCACACAATCTTTATTAGCAACATTAGTGCACTCAAGATAATAGGTCTTAAGGTTCAGTTCTAACACCAAATAAAGTTCCATTAGAACACTATATACTGTAGCACTTCCCTCAAAAAGCTCAATTCCCCAAAATAACTCAAAAGGAACCAACAAGAAGCAAATGCAGAAAATGGCAGAAATCTGTCAAAACAGACCAGCAGGTAAAGACGAATTTTTTCGAAGACCTTCTGTTGCTCAAATCAAAAAGTGTTGAACTAATGAAAGTTAGATAACAACCTGGGTCAGAATCAAAAAAATTCACGCCTCAAAAAGACGTTCAGATATTTTACACAATATTTTACGGTGAAGCACAGAAATCTGTTTCAGGACAGCAACTTTCCCAATCATTACTTCTCTCTCATTAGAGGTTACTCTTGGCACAAAAAGCAGAGAAAAATGATAAAGAGCGGTTATTACTGAGGTAATAACTTCCAAGACTCATCTAAAACTTTTGGGTTATCTCCTAATAAGTACTTTTCTTTAACGCCTTTAAGTTAGGCATAAGAAGCAAGAAAGAATCTAGTGTTCTCAAATGAAGAAGCATTAAGACCCAATTTTGTTTTCATAGGAGAAGCAAAATAAAACTTCTCTCTCTTCTTAGGGAAGTGTTCTATACCTTTCTTGAGTGGGAGTTGATATTTAATGGTGCCTTCTTTCATATATATAATGGCACCAACAGTTCTAAGAAAAGGTCTTCCCAAAGTGATAGGACAAGAAGCATTGCATCCAACATCCAAAACATAGAAATCAACAGGGACATAGGCATAGTTAACCATAATAAGAACATCATTAATACTCCCCATGAGTTTCTTTTTAGCATTATCATCAAGTGGGACATTCAAATAACAATCTTCAAGTGGAGGCAAATCAAGCATATCTTAAATCCTTCTAGGCATAATAGAAACACTACTATCAAGATCACATAAAGCTTTGAAATCAAAGTCATTCACTTTCATATTAATGATGGGTTCCCAACCATCTTCTTGTTTTATAGGAATAGAAGCTTTATGTCTCATCTTTTCTTCTTAAATCTTTATGAGAGCATCAGTAATGTGTTTTGTAAAGGCCATGTTCATAGCACTAGCATTAGGACTTTTAGCAAGCTTTTGTAGGAACTTAATAACTTCAGAGATGTTACAACCATCAAGATCAAAAACAAATTTATCATTTAAAGTAGTAGAATTATTACTAGCCTCAACACTAGTGGTAGTGATAGTAGAAACGATAATGTTTCTAGCAATTTCATCTTCTCTTTCCCACTTAGCATGTAATTTAGCTAATAGTCTAACATTTTCATCAATTCTTACTTGTATAGCATTAGTAGCTGAAAAGGGATTATCATAGTTTCAGGTTTAGCAGCCATTTTACTCAAAGAAGATTGAGCTTCAGCCAAAGATGTTATATTCCTTTCAGCATTAGAGAGTTTTTCCTCAGTAGTTTTATTAAAAGCAGTTTGCTTACTAATAAAGTCCTTAATCATAACTTCAAGTTCAGAGGGTGCACTCATATTATTGTTGTAGGAATTTCCATAAGCATTACCATTGTTAGGAGGATATGGCTTATAATTTTTGTTACCAAAATTATTCCTGTAGGCATTGTTGCCAAAATTGTTATTTCTTATGAAGTTCACATCAACTTGCTCTTCTTGAGCAACCAAGGAGGCTAAAGGAACATTATTTGGATCAATATGGGCTTTCCCATTAACAAGCATAGACATAACAATATCAATCTTATCACTCAAGGAGGAGGTTTCCTCAACAGAATTTACCTTCTTACCTTGTGGAGCTCTCTCAGTATACCATTCAGAATAGTTAACCATCATATTATCCAGAAGCTTTGTTGTAGCACCCAAAGTAATGGTCATAAAGGTTATCATCCGAACCCCCTCCAGTATTAAGTTGCAAGCAACAGATTATTGCTTTACGAATTGCGTGTAATGTAAACAATACGATTGTTCTATGAACAAAGGATTGTTGTTTTCTCCCTAGTAGCAACATCACATCTAGTACCTTAGAGATTTCTGTCACTTCCCCAGATTACCAGAGGCATGAACCCACTATCGACCATAAATACTAACTCTTGGAGTTGCTAGCATCTACTTGGCCAAGATAGCTACTAACAACGGAAAGCATGCAAGATCACAAATAACAAAGACATGATAGAATCAATAATCAATCTAAAATAGCATCTCAATATCCATCGGATCCCCGCAAACACAACATGCAGAATTACAAATAGATGATCTTGATCATGAACGGAGCTGACAAGATCTAGACATGAAAGCACAAAGGAGGAGAACCATCCATCTAGCTACTACATGGACTCGTAGTCCAGAGATGAACTACTCACGCATCACACTGGAGGCTTGCATGATGATGAAGAAGGCCTCCAGGGTGAATTCCCTTCTCCAGCAGGGTGCCGGGAAGAGCTTTAGATCCCTCCCGATCTAGGGATGGAGATGACGGCGGCTACAGACTCTTTCGTGGATTTTTGATTGGGTACATAGGGTTTTGGTAGCGAGGGTAATATATACGCGGAAGGAGAGGCCGAGGGGGTGCTGGGGTCAGCCAGACCACCCCCTATCATGGGCCAGGCTTGGCCGCGCGGCCAGGAGGTGTGGCCGGCCCCCAGCCCTTCTTCGTCTCGTATTCTAGCTCCATATGTATTCCGGAAAATAGGCACTTTGGCTTTTTGTCCCGTCCAATTCCGAGAATATTCATTTTCTGACTTTCCTGGAACCAAAAACAGCAGAAAACAGGCAGCTGGCACTGTGGATTTTGTTAATAGGTTAGTCCAAGAAATCATATGAAAAGTACTCCAAAGTGTGGACAAAACACAAGAAAGTAGATAAAACCAAGCATGGAGCATCAAAAATTATAGATACATTTGCAATGTATCATGGCACAAGGCTATTCCCAAGTTTAAGGCATCAACTTCGGCGAGACTTATGCTCTAGTGGCTCATCTTGAGTCCATCTGTATCCTTCTTTCTTATGCCACTCATAATAATTTTAAATTACAGCAAATGGATGTTAAGAGTGCTTTTCTTAATGGTCCTCTACATGAGTTGGTATATGTAAAGCAATCCCCGGGATTTGAGGATCCTAACTTTCTAAATCATGTCTACAAACTCGATAAGGCACTATATGGCCTTAAACAAGCCCCACATGTGTGGTATGAGCACCTTAAAGAGCTTTTGCTAGATCGTGGCTTCGAAGTTGGGAAAATCGATCCCACTCTTTTTACTAAGAAGGTTAAGGGGGAGCTCTTCGTATGCCAACTATATGTAGACGACATCATATTTGGATCTACTAACAAAGCTTTTAATGACGAATTTCCAAAGCTTATGACTGACAGGTTTGAGATGTCTATTATGCATGGCGGAATAACGGTTCTTTCTCGAATTTGAGACCAGGCAACTTAGAGAAGGAACCTTCATGAATCAAGCAAAATGCATCCAAGACATGCTCAAGAGATTCAAGATGGCGGATCTTAATGGTGTCGCCACTCCAATGCAAATTAATGTCATCTTGAACTCAATCCAAATGGTAAAGATGTGGACCAAAAGGTATACTGGTCCATGATCGGCTCTCTCCTTTACCTTTGCGCATCTAGACTCGATATTGTGTTGAGTGTAGGTGTGCGTGCAAGGTATCAAGCAGCTCCTAAAGAATGCCACTTAGTGGTGGTCAAGAGAATCTTCTGATATTTGGTTCATTCCCCTAATTTTGGTTTATGGTATCCCAAGGGCTCCAATTTCTCTTTGTGTGTCTATACTGATTCAGATTGGGCTGGTGATAAGGATGATAGGAAATCAACTTCTGGAGCTTGTCAATTCTTGGGAAGGTCTTTGGTATGTTAGTCTTCTAAACAGCCGAGGCTGAATATGTGGCTGCTGCTAGTGCATGTACCCAATTATAATGGATGAGGCAAACTTTAAAGGAATACGGTGTCGATTGTGACAAAGTGCCTCTTTTATGTGATAATGAAAGTGCAATCAAAATTGCGTATAATCCGGTGCAACACACAAGGACAAAGCATATTGAGATTCGGAATCATTTTATTTGTGACCATGTAGCTCGAGGTGATATTGATCTATCTTTTGTGAGCACGAAGAATCAACTTTCTGATATTTTCGTGAAGCCACTTGATGAAGCAAGGTTTTGTTACTTGAGGAATGAGCTAAATATCGTTGATTTAAGGAGCTTGTCTTGATTACCCGTGCACTCACTCTTATATCTCCTCCTTATTTGTAGGTGTGGGCATGGATATAGGGGGAGTGTGGTCCTAATTAATTGGTCTAACCCTCCCCCCATAATGTCGAAAGCAAGTAAAATCATTTCTCTTAATATCATTTTGTGATATGTGAGCTTATTGATGAGTATTGGTCATAAACCCAAGATATATCTTCGTGGTGCCATACCATGCACTCCAACAAGGTGGCCTCGGACACAACCCTCTTCCATGCGAAGAGTTGGTTCTATGTGGATCTTTTTGATTGTCCTTGCTTATCTCTTGTTCTTATGGAAATCACACTCAATTTTGGCTTTTAGTTGATTTGATTCTTGCAATCTTGAGTGTGTAGTACCATCTCAGTTTGGTTGTCTAATCCCAAGCCTTTCTCTATCTCTAAGCCATCTCTTCTTGCACACAAGTCCATTGTTTATCTTGTGGGGTTTTTGTTTGGGGCTGTGCGGGCCTGAATCTGTGTGTAATAGAAATTCAGAAACCAGGCCGGATAATCCGCCCCAAGTGGAGGCCAGATAATCTGGCCCTGCCGGAATCTGTCTTATAAGGACTAGGTGTCGGGAGGAAGGGCTCACACAGAGCAGTTCTTCTCCCCGACCCCTCTCTCTCTCTCCCAAGCCACCGCCCGCTGCCCCAACCATCCCCGGAGCCTTTCCAGCCACCGGATTCTCCAGGCCTCCCCCAGATCTTCTTCCATACTCCTCGGGGTACCTCCTCCTCCGTGTTCTTCCTTCAATGAGTGAGGGTAACTCCCTCTCTCCCATCTTTTGCATTGATGTGTTACTTGTTGGTGGAACATGGACTTGGAGTCTCCTTGTGATTGTTTCTTCACGTAGAAATCGTAGCCTTGCAATTCCTCTGCCCGATCTATATGGTTGCACTCAATCTAGGCAGAATCTGAGAAATTTTGCCAGGGCCAGATTATCCCCTTGGCTAGGCCGGATTATCCGGCCTAACAGATTCATCGCTAATTCAAATTTCTGTAGATTTTTGCATGATGTATTTCTAGGCTGTGGATTGTTTGTCTATTATTTCTACTTTCTCTCCTGGACTTGTGTGTGTGCTTATCCCCATGCTATCCATCTTCTTCATTTCACAGGTGGTTCCAGTGCTCCCAAAACCTACAAGCGCCGTCCCCGTGGCCTCTACTTCCGGGATGACGGTGAAGGTGGTATCATGGACGAGGTTGAACTGATAAGGAGGAACAAAGAGTCTGATCATATGGCTGAATAGGCAAAGAGAGACAAGAGCATAAAGAGTGTGTCCAAGAAAAAGGGAAAGGCACCAAAGGTCAACTATTGGAAAATGGATGTCGTCAGTTACTCTTCCATTCGCCATCGTGATCTGTTTGCGGAATCTGAGCAAGATACTGAGCTTGGTGACTCCCGCTTTTGGTGTGCTGACCAAAAGTCTATTTATGAAGATGTCTATGATTTAATGAAGATTCGCCCTATGCATCCCATGATTATTGCTGAGGTATGGAGAAGCCTCAACTTGCTGATGCTATGGAGGTGACTGAGCGGATGGGGTTGCACCATCTTATGGCCCTTCAGTGTTCCTATGACTCCGAGGTGGTGAAGCAATTCTTCTCCACTTTGGTCATTTGTGGCGATGAGTACCGCACCATGAAGTGGATGACCCATGACATTCCAATGCAATCTGATTTTCAGACCTTTGCTGAGGTGCTTGGATATCCTTTCCATAACAGGGACCGTGCTAGTGGCTATTGTATCATCACTCAACTCAAGCCCAATAAAGATGTTGCTCTCTCTCCATGCACGGTTGACAATGGTATTGTAGGCTCCTTTGCTGGTCTCTCCCCTCTTTATGCTATCTTGGTGGGCATTTTCCGTGACTCTATCACGCCGAGTGGGGGAAACAACGACAGTATTCGTGGTCACTTGGTTCAGCTGCTTGCCTTTTCCCATGAGGTGGCCTCCTGTGAGGACGAGTCTGCGGATTACAAGCTAGATGTGATGGATTTCATCTATCATGAGTTGACTGATGCCATGTTCAATAGGCTCTCCATTCCTTATGCTCCTTATATTATGATGCTGATCAAGCACCTGCTTCCCACTGGAGAGTTTCACATTGATGTTGAGCATAAGGTGAAGAAGATATACAACAAGTCTAGGAAGACCTCTCATCCATCTTCTGCTCCTGAGGGATTTATGAGGGATGCCCGTGCCAGTCCTCGTAGGCCCCCAGTGCCTCCCATTGCTCGTGAGGTGAAGCGGCTGAATTGGTTCCAGCAGGACATTTTGTGCATGGGGGTGGACACTCGCAAGGGGCAGTATGCGGCATATCAGCAGCGCCACGAGATGGCCCATACTCAGCAGCTCATTCTCCACCATGTGTCTGGAGCATCCGGCGCTCCTCCTTCTCCTACCGCTCCCACTCCATATGCTCAGTGGAATTCTTTGTCTGGACTCAACTATGGAGAGCTTGAGCGTCACCTGTTTCCTACCATGGCGAGGGAGTCTATTGCACCTTCTAATGACGAAGGGGAAGACATCGAGGAGTATGATGATGAGGACGGGGATGGGGACGAGGAAGACGATGAGGACTATGAGTGATCAGTTGGGGCGCTAACATCGCTCTTCTTTCTTTTTGGCATTTCGATGCCAAAGGGGGAGAAGTAGTTCTATTAGGTATTCATGGATTTGCATGGGTCGGGCGCAAGCATTTGCACTTTATCATTTCGGTCTTTTTCTCGCTTGTGCCCATTTAGCGTCGAACTCTTATTTGCGATTTGCTTTGTATGATACTATGTTAATGTGTAGCTCTGGAATTATCTCGTGGATTATTCCCTCGTGATTATGGATCTATCATATTGGCTATATTCGGTGTCTATCTCTCGTGGAAGGCGTTTATAATGTTTATCACACTGGCTATTCTTATACTATATTGAGGACGCCTCTCTCATGGTGGTATGATATTTTTCTGAGCGAGTCCATCATTTTTATGTCGTTTCCGTTCCAATGAAATAGACTTGTACCTACTTGTGTGAATTTGCATTCAAATGCAAATTTCTATTATGCACACATTGAGGGGGAGTCTTTTTTATTCGCTAAATGATGTTGTTAGTTGAACTATCTTGCAAATCCTAGTATTGCCATCTAACACCAAAAAGGGGGAGATTGAAATAACATTTCGTGATCTCTAGTGTTTTGGGTGTTAGATAACAATACCATGGAGTATCTCATGTGTGCCAAGTGCTGCAGGTAAGAAAACATGTTATTGGAGGGGCGGATAATCCGCCCCTATCAAGGGCCAGATAATCTGGCCTCACCCTTTTGGCCAGAGTGGGTCGCGGTGTGAGCTTCTGTCTGGGGGCGGATTATCCCCCGGACAATCCATGGCTAGGGGCAGAGTTTTTCCCCCGGCCTGATAATCCGGCCTTTCTCTTGGGATAGATAATCCGCCCCCAGGAGAAGTTGCCAAGGGTGGCTCGGCGCGACCTTCTGTCTAGGGGCGGATTATTCCCCGGACAATCTGTGGCTGGGGGCAGAGTTTTCCACCGGCGGATAATCCGGCTGTTCTCTTGGGCTGGATAATCCGCCCCCGGGAGAAGTTGCGAAGGGTGGCTCAGCGCGACCTTCCGTCTGGGGGTAGATCATCCCCGGATAATCCGAGTCTGGGGTGGAGTTTTCCCCAGGCCAGATAATTCGGCCCTCACTTAGGCCGTATAATCCGGCCCCAGACTTCTCCAACGGCTCTGTTTGGACAGGGGGTATAAAAGCCCCAATCACCCCTCCTGTCAGATCTCTTGATTCATTCGAAAAAGTTCAGACCTGTTGCAAAAGCTCTCATTCAAGAGATCTCACTTCAACCACCCGAAGGCTTTGATCTTTCGGGGAATTGAAGGAGGAGACTTCATTCATCGTCATCACAAATCAAGCGCTTCAACTCCTTTCCATTCACTTGGAGAATTCCAGATCTAGTATTCTTGTTAATATCTAGATCTAGTGTTTCGATATTGATAACATTTGTTCTTGTGGCAACTTGTTGTCATTACGGGAGCCTCCAATTCAGTTGTGGAGTTGTGCCTCGCTAGTTGTGTAAAGGCATTGGTTCCCGCCTCGAAGGGTTCCAATAGTGGAAAGGTGTATTAGGCCTTTGGTGGCGAGATCCATCAGAGAACAGGGTGAGGCCTATTGTGGCGTGGTGGTCTTAGTACCGCCCACCCCTCCAACACAGATGTACTTCTCTTAACAAGGAAAGAACTGCGGTAAAACAAATCATGTGTCTCCGCGTGCTCCACTATGGTTTCCTCGTTCCTCACTCTTACTCGCCTTTACTCGCTTGTAGTT
The DNA here is from genome assembly GCA_023614405.1 of Avena insularis. Classification (NCBI taxonomy): domain Eukaryota; kingdom Viridiplantae; phylum Streptophyta; class Magnoliopsida; order Poales; family Poaceae; genus Avena; species Avena insularis. The sequence goes on along the minus strand of CM042693.1, from coordinate 418,379,329 downwards.
AGGTTTGCATATAGGGAAATTCTACGTAGTTGCATATCTAGAGAATTTAACTTTTGTGTCAAGCCTAAAATTGAAAAAGCATTAAAATTTGAAGTAGAACCTATTCACCCCCCCCCCCTCCTCAAGGTGCCCATACGATCCATTTCAGCATGCTCTGTTCATCTTGTCCAACGGTTGACCAGTCATCCTAGCCTAGACATCCATGCTATCAAATACCAAATCCGACGGCCTAGTCTTCCCATCATATTCCTCTAGCAGCAAAGCATGAAAATCAAATTGCTAGGGCCATTTCTTATCACATGATTGAAGTCACCTTCAGAACCAAACCGCACAACAAATCTATTATCTCCAATCTCCTTAAACTGAGCCAATCGATGGATCTCCCACGCCCGCTGCATTGCTCTTTCCAGAGCACTACAGATCAATTTCCGCTGGGAGAAAGACTTGCCAATGATCACCCACTTTGGTTCTAGTTTTAGAGAAGATCCCAGATCCCAAACGACTAGACCCGTAGTTTCCTTCGCTCTCAATACCAACACACCCAGCTTCTCCGAAAGGGATGTCAAGATCTCATCACCGCCTTTTACCGGAGATGGTGATTGTGTCCTAGAGCCCGCTGCCGCATCTGATCTCGCTCCTTTGCTTTATGTCACCGATGTAGCCATGAACGCCACCCCCTACACAACCCACGATCATAGAGGAACATAGATACACAAACCTAGCCGCTGAATCCACACCACGCTGTAGTGATCAGATCCGCCGCTAGAGAAAACCACCCTCGGTTGCGCAACCCTAGTATGGAATACGATCGCCTCCGTGATCACCCTAGGAATTACCTGCTCGCGAGGTGGACCCACTCGCTATCTAAAAAACTTAATGTTCTCGGTTGCTTATACGGGGAGGGAGTATTGTTTATGGCACATATTTATGTAGCAGATAACCATAAAATTACTTAGTTCGAACTTATTATTGATTTGGAATGATAATGACCGTACTTAAATTTATGATATTTATACATAGATATACTCAAAGTGTCCTTTAAGTAAGCTTATTTTTAAAATACAGTAATTGTTCCTATACTAGAAAAAACTAGGTTGATTGTCAGATTATAACCTCATAACCTCACATGACTCCAACATGAGTTTTCTAGGATTGAAAGGAAAGAATTAAACAATGTCCAATTAAAGATGTGTTACAGTGCGGTTGTTAATATTATCTAAAATCTATTTGGAATACAAAAATACTTTGACATTAATTTGTAAACATACATAGATTTTATAAGTTGAAGTATAACAAGGACATACCCTCTACACTCAATGCTATTCTGAACGGCACCACTGATAAGTTTGTGTTTTTTTTTAACGGAGAAAGGCCTCGAAGGACCTAGATACCGCTGCATTGGTTCAACACGGCGGTACATTTTACAACAAGGACCCCAAATAAAAAGGAAATTACACCATGGTCCTAAAATAACATGCAGAGGATCTCAGAAACTTTGGAGCAAACGTGATCCAGTCCATCTGCCTCGCCGTCTAAAATCAGGGACGGAAACAATCGATAGCCATAGTCTTCCTCACCGGGGACAACGCCACTTAGGAGGAAGAAGATGAAATACGCCATCATCGTTCCGTGAATGAAGGGCCTCCTTGATCGGAGGTTGAAGAAACGCCTTGCAAGCGTTGCAAGATGCCATCCAGAGGCATCAAAGATCGGTGTTTTTCTAGGAACCACCGTAGCACATCCAGACAACACAACGCCATCTCCACTGCTTGGCAAAGCTTCTGCTCGCAGCACGCCCGCGTTGGTACTTCTCCGCTTGCCACCGTGGCCGGTCGGAGAAGATCGGCAAGGTCGCGCTGATGATTCGAGCCCACCAAGCCAACTGACCTTATCAGGGGATCCACCGGAGTCGAAGATCACCACTACCCCCGTCTTCGGCCATGGGAACACCATAGTGGGGTTTTTCTTCACCAGTCGACGCCGGATCTGGTCAATGCCAATATCCCACGCCGCCTCTCGCAACCTGCAGCCACCGCCTCTTCCTCCTCTCACCCCTCGCCACCAAGGACGGCCAAGGGGAGTAGGATAATGTTAGGCTTCTAGATCCAGAGGCAGCAAATGCACTTATTTAGAGGGACGCCGCCCACAACAGCCTCGTCGGCTCTCTCCAACTTCAGAAGATCGCCAAACTACTGCGAAGATGGTTGGCTGGCGCCATGCAGCAACGTCGGAGGGATAGGCCTGGCGCCAATCTCCACAGAGGCCATAGAGGCAGACACAGGAAACCCTAACCCTAGACCTACGACACCTATGGCGACAAGCCAAGCACCTAACCTATACAACGGAGCCCAGCAACCTCCTCCACCTCCATCCCGACTGGTGCACTAGTGGAGAATTGCTTATCAGTAGAGCATATTTTTTGCTATCAATGGCGCATATAAAATGCGCCACTAGTGTTGCGCCACTGATAATTAAGTATCAATGGCGCATATTCAATATGCGCCATTGATAGTGGGACAACCAGTGGCGCATCTTCAATATGCGCCATTGATATTTTACTAGTGGAGCATTTCTACATAATGCGCCACTGATAACATATGCGCCACTGATGTTTCGTACAGGTATAAAGAATACAGGGCTCTCAGGTATTTATACATGTATTCATATACATGTATGTATTTACACGACAGTATAGAAACAGAGATAATAGTACTATACAACATCACATCAATTAGAACCCAACATAGTGACAAGTGCCCGAATATTATACAAGTCTTGCATACAACAAGTTGATCATCATCTCATACATTACATATGTCAGTGAGTCAAAGATATGTTGTCGTACTTCACAGGATCTCTCTCCTTATCCCGCATATGGGTTGTTTAGTGGTAGTTGCAATATAGAGAATGTACTACTGTCTACAGGATATACACAATAAATCCTAACAATTATAACCATATTGATCGGAGTCTTATGCATAAAATTGCCTGAAACAACGACCGACAGAGAAACTGCGGAAGATAAACAAGTGTCATCTCGGTCTATCTCCCAAGAAGATGGCGGGTCTGGGTGTGTTTCCCCCTTGACCCTGAAGTTAAGTTCATCGAAGTCCTTCTCAGCATGACCCAAATCGCTTGTTTGCCTGAAACCAACCAAATGTACAAAAGAGCATGTCATGCTTAGCCTGTTTAGATACCTTGAAGAAAGAAGTGACGAGGGCTAAAATATAACTGCAGAAATATACACTGGTTATTACTAGTATACAGTATTATGGAGTACTATTTTGTAGTATAACTTTTAACAAGCTGCGAAAGGTGGCTACTAGGCTGTAATCTGACTACATTTGTTGTACTTGGTGCACTTATTTGAGTAGCATATCACCAGCTATGCTTGTACAACATAAGTACACACAAGTATCCTGTCACTAGCATTTGAGTTTTGGAGTATTTATTTACAGTGAGTGCACTTCTATTGCGTTGAAATGAACTCTAGCATTCAAAGGCCATCTTACTTTTCCAGCTTTAATCCCTAACAACAGAGCTTCTCTCTCCCTCATATCTCTACATAATTTTAATCACCAAAAATTTTCAGAACCAAATCAAGAAATTAAACAAAAAATAAATAAACTAATTGCAGAACTAGCAAGGACAACTAGTGACATAACTCTAAATGGAGTCATAGCTCTACAGCACTAGGAGTACACAACACTACATAAATGGTATGGTTTCTCTTTCTGATACTCAACATCTTCCAATGTATGGGAAAATAACTAAACAGAAAAACATCAACTCCTCTTGTTGATCAAGTAGATACCTTATTCTTGGATTGTGCTTCAGCTATAGTAGACCAGACGTGTGCATGGTTTTATCACCAGATGCCACTTCCTATACTAAACAGCCCCTGCATGTCAGTGGAACTAGATGTTCAACAAAATATCACCAGAAACAGATGACCTGATTCTCAACATGCCGCAATTGGTGATCGAATCCACTTCCCAGCGTGCACACACCTAGCTCCACGATGGAGTAGCCATCCGCAAATGTTAAGAAACCCAGTCTTTGCACTTTCAACCAAGGGAACTTCAGAAGCAAGGCAGAGGCGATTCACATGCTTTATAGCATCTAAGTTATCCAGACCATTCATAACTACATTAAATTTCCTGAAAAAATCAACGTTGAAATGGGAATCCTTAACATTTGTGTGGTATGATTTTATATTGACATTTGGCCTAAATTTCAGAATAGCATCCCGAGCTACGTGGCAAGATCAATGGTAGAAACAGTATAAGAAGGCCTCAACTATCAAAATGTCCCCAAGATATCTATACCCATCACATATCCATGTACAAGATATACTTACATGGGCTTTTGACAGTCCGATATGACTCTTCCAAATCAAAAACTGTCTAGATTGCTGACCTCAATTGTGCCTGAAAAATAGAAGAGGTTGACTCTAAATTTTTGTTTCATTGGTTACAAGAAACACACACTATTGTAAAATATGGCCAAAAATCGTAGAAATGCAGTTTACCATGGTATTGAATAGAACTTATAAACCTACCTCATAGTAGGTGCAGAGGGAACTGATCAGCCAGAGTCGCCGAATTGAACATGTCACACTCACATGCATATCAACTCCAGTGACAAAATACCCAGGCCAACAGTAAGCATCAAAGATTCTATAGAATGGCTGCCCATATGACCTACCTGACCTTCCACGTGTGCTCCTGGTGCTAGCTTGACTGCCCAACAGAGACATGAGCTGCTGCTCACACCTTCGGCACTGGAGCCTACCAAAGGTCCGCCCATCCACAACCTTAACCCCAAGTTCAGAAGAGAACTTCATGCTTAGCAGGATAAAGCTTAAATTAGAAGCAGACCTTTGAGCAAGTAAAGGAATGCATTACTCATATCATACTGAAAATTTTGAAGTTCATATAATGCTAAGGCTACATTTCTGGCAAAAAAGGTAAATTAAGAAGCTACCAATTGGTACTGTATCAAGCAACTTGGCACAAACAATGTTAAGATCCTCAACAGCATGGACTATAATGTTCCCCATGGTGTAAATAGATAAAGAGTACCAAGTGTATAATAACTGCATATATTTTAATAGCTATTCGAAAGAAAAGTAATTCCTAATTCTGAACAATTCCATGGCATTTGCCCTAGATAAGAGTAGAGACGCAGAAGAAGAAAAAAACATTATCTGCCGAGTGGATGAATCATGAGAGGAAGTAGTAGCAGTAGAGCCTAAAACGAACAAGGGTGGAAAAAAGAAGGGACCTTTGCATTGTGGTCGTGGTTGGCGAGGTCAGTCTCCCTGGAGCTCGAGATGGTCCCTTGGTCGTGTCCAGGTCGTCGTCCCCTTGCGAGCAAGAGCTGCACTGAATCGGGCGAAGAGAGAAAAAAAAAGCGCACGCTGAAGCTCTCGAGTGTGGGGAATTGGATGGGGAAAGGGAGGGAGGGAGAGACGTATTTGTACCTTAAATTGGTGCGTGATAGGTAGGCAGAGGCCACCATTTTGGGATCTCATGGCGGCGGGCGGAGAATAGGCGCAGTCGCCGAAAGCAGCCAGCGGTGGGGGGAAGGAGCTAGCGGTCGAGGCGGATGGCGTGGAGATCTCGAGCGTCGTGGGCGTTGGGGAAGGGGCCACCGGCGGCAGGGGCATCTCGTGGTTGTCCGACTTTGGGGAAGGGGGTCTCCGGCGCGCGCACGGAGCTTTGCGGTGAGGCCTGGTCGACGGAGCGCCGCGCACGGATGCGCGCGCGCCGGCGAGCAATCCCGCCGCGGCGGCGTGGGATCTCGTCCTTCTGGCTTTTCCTGGGGTCGTCGCCGCCGCCGCCTGTATGGTGTGGGGTGGAGCGGAGAGGACAAAGAGGGACTAGATAGGGTTGGGGGAAGAAAGGGGATCGACGAGTGGTTGCTGCGTGCGTTGAGTCGTGTTTTTTTTTCTTTTTCTTCTCTGGGCTGTGCGTTGCATTATCGAGACGAGAGCGCATTCGTACGATGTTATCGCCGTACGAGGAGACCCAGGAGGACGACCATGTCCGCTACAAGGCGATGGTTCGGGCGAGATGAGGCGAGGAGATCCGGGTGAGAGAGAAACAGAGATGGAGGAGGCGGTGTGTTGTGCGTCGTGTGTTAGTCTACCGGGTAAAACTTTTATAAAATAGGTGTGGTGGTCTAGCGGGGTGGACTGCCTCTCTCGGTAATTTTTTTATAAAATAGGTTTTAATATTTATTCATTTTATTTTGTTTAAAACAAAATATTTATAAATATTTTTGAGTCATATTTGAACTCACCACAAATTATCAGTGGCGTATTTTTTGCAATATGTGCTATTGGCAAAAAAAATATCAATAGCGCATCTTCAATATGCATCATTGATATTCCTGCCACCTTTCCAGGTGGTGGGGTCCAGGTGGGACCAACATAGTTATCAATGGCGCATGTAGTGAAAGATGCGCCATTGGTGAGGAGAATATCAATGACGTATATTATATATGCGTCATTGATAAGCATATATCAATGACGCATATGGACATATGCGTCATTGATATTTGGTCCACAGCCTTCCAGGGTGCCGGACCCACATTATCAGTCGCGCATTATTTGCGATGTGCGTCATTGGTTAGACAAAATATCAGTGGAGTATATTTTTAAATGCGCCACTGATAATTATTATTGGAGCATATTCAAAAAAGTGCTCCACTCATAATAAATCTATCCATAGCCTTTCTCTAGTAGTGGTGGCGCCGGCGGAGGGAGAGGAGTGATGCGCCAGGAAAACATAGGGGACTCTCAAACCAAGGGGAGGGAGGAGAGGCGGAGGGAGTGATTGGCGATGTTAGGTGGACCGGCCTGCTGATAAGTTTGTGTACGCATTTTCTTACAATTCTATAAGTTCTAAACGGAAATGTCACAACTTAGGAGGTACTTCCTCCGTTCAGAAATATAAAACATTTTAACTCTGTGAAATAAATGTATCTAGACTCTTTTTAGTGTATAAGTTCACACTAAACCTCTACAAACTTATACACTAAAAGACGTCTAGATATATTCGATTTACAAAGCTAAAACGTCTCATATTTCTAAATGTGCAGTTCACTCAAAATATAACAATAAATGTAGTTATACAAATAAGCGGTCGTGAAATCAAGTAGACAATTATTATTGAGACTATTTTATTTCGTAGCAGATAGGCTTTTTCAGTCAGCGTATGACATTATCCAAGCCGAGCCGGCCTGATTTAGTTGTTTGACGCCGCAGCTGCAGCGGCAGCCATCTTTGCCTGCTTCATCTTGGCGAACTCCACCACCCTGTCCACGTCCGGCAAGGCCGCCTTCGCAATATCGAGTTCGGTGAAGCGCGCCGCCCACGCGGCGAGGAGCGGGGTCTTGTCACCGCTAAAGAATTTCTCTCCGGACATCACCTCCGCCGCCTTCAGCCACGAGAGCTGGCTCCCCAGCGCCAAGTCCACGAGCCCGACGCTGTCCCCGCCAAAGAAGCCCTTCCCCTCGGAGCACTTGGCGAGGGCCCCTCCATGGTCTCCAATGCCGGGAACAACGCCTTCTTCCCTTCGGATTTCTCCTCCTCTGTCTTGCCCCTGATCAGCATCGTGGCCCACGACGCAAACACCTGCGCACCGCCCTCACATCATAGTCAACAGAAATGGAGCCGTGTAGTGACTAGTGGTAACAGAAATGAAGAACTGAAGGGCATACCTTTTCGTCAACGTAGGCAGCCCAGAAGCGAGCAGTGGCTCGTTCGTACGGGTCGGCGGGGAGGATGGCCGGGCCGGCGAACGCCTCGTCGAGGTACTCCACGATGAGGTTGGACTCGCAGACCGGCACGCCGTTGTGGATGAGCACCGGTATCTTCTTGTGCACCGGGTTGGAGCTCAGCAGGAGCTCGCTCTTGCTGGCGAGGTCCTCCTCGGCGTACTCGTAGCTCAGGCCCTTGAGTGCGAGCGCGACCTTCACCCTGATGGCGAACGGGCTTGGCCATGTGCCGAGCAGCTTCAGGTCGTCTCCACCGGCCATGGTGCAAGATCGAGATGCGTGCGTACCGTGAAGGCTGAGATCGTTTCTTTCAGATTGTCTTGCGTTGGGTGCTTGTGGAGTTGATCTCACACCAGGAGGAATTATAAAGGGGCTTGTGTTTGGCACATGGAAGGAAAACGTCAGTGCGTCATCCGTGATGCTGCTTTGAGTCGAGCGTCTGTCGTGATGGAGAAGAAGCCTACTGAACTAGGTGTGCAGACGTGTAATACTAGTAACTAAAGTTCGGTTTGGCTTGGAGCTCTATCATAGTCTCAACCTCACGAGCTGCTTCATTCGGGTACCCAACATTGCTGCATTTAAATTACACTTAGGCTGGTCATGGTGGTGAATTTAGAATGGTAACATACATATATTACTAGTCTAAATTATTATCTTCATAGTGAAAAATAACACATACGTGGTATCAGTGACGGACGCAGAAAAAAACTGAAGAGTGGGCACACTCTAGATTTTTTTTTTTGGCACTAGCCCTTATGCCAATTGATTCACAACATTTCACTCCCAGTATTAGATTGGACGGAGATTAGGGGTGTACGACGAACAATTAAACGGATAACGTGAACAGTCCGCCTACATCTCGATTTGTACGCACCAGAAGAAAAACTCGTATGTGTAGCATAGCCGGTGCAAACGAGAGAAGGTATATGGACCTGTCCTCCTGCATCCTGTTGAAAATATAAGCAATAATCCATATGATTTAATCCGAATAATAAACTGACAAAACATGATCATACAGACAGTACCAAAACTAATCATGCAGATCAACAAAGTAGATGAACAGATTACATCTAAATAAGATAAACCTATCACATCTACACCGAACGCTAGAATAAGAAACTCTAGCAGAATCTGAAATAAGAAGTTCAGTATTACGTATGGTAGAGCAGCGGCAGCACCAGCCGTAGCGGTAGCAGCAGCAGTAGCTGCAGCGGTAGTAGCAGCGTCGTCAACCATGTCGTCGATGTAGAGGTTGCCGATGTCCGGGAAGAAGTCCTCGTCGGGGAAGAAGTCGTCCGTGATGGCATCAGTAGTCGCGCGGAAGCGCTCCCCAAAAACCTGATCGCCCCTCACTCGTACAGGTTCACAAGAAGGCTGGGTTCCGGAGGCCTACTGTCCCGATTTGCGGTGCACGCCGCAAGCCGGGATGGAGAAGACGAAGACGGCGGCGCAATAGACTGGAAGGAGACGCGTGTAGTAAGCGATGCCCATTAGGTTTAGCGCAGGCGTTTATATAGAGCAAGTCAGGGAGACCGTGGGACTCAGCCCACTTTCGAGTCGATAACAGCCCATGTCCCATAAAGATTGGAAACGGCTGATTCATTAACGCGTCCGTAAATAACTCGTAATTAATCTATAATTAATTTTCCCGACTAGCAAAAATAAAACTCGGCTTAGCGAGATTCCCGGAACCCGCGCGCGGTCGTGACGAGGCGAGGCGTGGCGAGGCGAGGCGGGCGGTGTCGGAGGAGGAGTGCGCGAGAGCTGCTCTTCTTCTCACATCTTAGTGAGTGGTGGAACAACCTAGTATATAAGGAGGTGTAACTCTCACTCAACTAGCAATGTGGGTCTAAACTTCGACACTACTAGCACAGCCATATGCTGCCATGCACAAATGGGCCAAAGAGAATTTCAGAATTTGTCTAATGGACCAACAGCCCAAAACTCACCAAATTCCAACAATCCCCCACAAAGTCTCATTAGCACATCACCTCATTTCCATTTCAGAATATTGTTTTATATACTGGTGTGTAGTGGAGACTGTTAAGTTGAACTTCCACATTGAACTTCATGCTACACTAGCGAGCAACTTGAATAGTGGACTATGCCTTGAACTACAAGTTTTCTGCACACTAGTTTCACACAAAATCTAGACCGGTACAGGGCTGCCGCAGGGCTTCTCCACGGTTTGGAGCTTATGTGTCATACTCCAGGGCCTTTCATGAGTTTATTAGAGAGCACCCAACTCTCACGGACTGTGACGTTTAACAGTCAGACTCATATAGGTGTGTTCCTCAATAGATGTTCTACAGGACAACATCTCTGCTTAGAAAAGCCACTTGGAACACATTAAGATAAATATCAACCTGCCATGCAGAATAAGAGAGTATTGCATTGTTATGGAGATCTAAATATAATATGGACATACTCTCCTCTCAGCTGATCAACAACTTGTCTCCCAGCTCTAATTCACGGGATCTCCGATCACATAGAGTGGGTTGCCACTGTGAACAACTCATTGTGTGGGTCTCAAACCCATCTCCCTCGATGCATTATCTATCACATTACGTGATAGGCCCTTTGTGAAGGGATATGCCAAGTTCTTAGATGTTTGGATATAATCCAACGCAATAACTCCAGAGTTTCTCAGTTTCCTGACAGATTTCAATCTCCTCTTCACATGCCTTGATGACTTCATATTATCCTTAGAACTATTTACTTTGACAATCACAGTTTGATTATCACAGTTCATCGGGATAGCGGGTATTGGTTTTTCAACCACAGGTAAGCCCGTCAAGAGCTCACGAAGCCACTCTACTTCAACAGTGGTTGTGTCTAATGTTGTGAGTTCTGCTTCCATAGTTGACCTTATTAAGATGGTCTGCTTGCAAGACTTCCAGAAAACGGCACCATCACCAAGTGTAAACAAATAACCACTTGTGGCCTTAATCTCATCAGCATCAGATATCCAATTTGAATCACTATAAGCCTCAAGTACTTGTGGATATCTAGTATAGTGAATACCATAACTCGCAGTGCCTTTCAAGTAGCGCAAAACTCTCTCAAGAGCATGCCAATGATCATCTCCAGGATTTGACACAAATTAACTCAGTTTGCTTATAGCAAAGGATATGTCGGGTCTCGTAGCGCTGGCTAAATACATGAGCGAGCCAATGATTTGAGAATATCTCAATTGATCTTTAGCATTCCTTTGATTCTTTCGAAGTAGCACACTCAGATCATAAGGCGTTGGAGAAGACCTGCAGTCGCTATACCCAAAGCGGCTTAATATCTTTTCCACATAGTGGGACTAAAGTAGTGTAATCCCACCATTATCATCATTCAGTAGCTTGATGTTTAAGATTACATCAGCCACTCCCAAGTCCTTCATCTCAAAGCAGCGAGATAGAAACTCTTTGACCTCCTCAATAATAGTGAGGTTGGTCCTGAATATCAATATATCATCGACATAGAGACACATAATAACTCCCTCGCCCCCACCATGGCGATAGTACACACACTTATCAGCTTCATTTACAATAAAGCCTTCAGCGGTTAAAGTTTTTTCAAACTTCTCGTGCCACTGCTTAGGAGCTTGCTTAAGACCATATAAAGACTTCACTAACATACACACCTTTCCTTCTTGGCCATCTACTACAAATCTATCAGGTTGCTCCATATAAATTTCCTCATCTAGCTCTCCGTTTCGAAAAGTTGTCTTAATGTCTATTTGATGAACGAGAAGACCATGTGAGGCAGCCAAGGATAATAGTACTCGAATAGTGGTCAATCTGGCAACAGATGAGTAGGTATCAAAGAAGTCTTCACCTTCTTTCTGGGTATAACCCTTGGCGACAAGACGTTCCTTGTACTTTTCAATAGTACCATCAGGTCTTAGCTTTTTCTTGAACACCCACTTACATCCTACAGGTTTGCACCCATAAGGACGATCAGTGACCTCCCAAGTTCCATTAGCTAAGATGGAATCCATCTCACTACTGGATGACTTCTTTCCAAGAGTCGCATCTTGAGATGCATAGGCTTCGGAAATAGAGGTGGGAGTATCATCCACAAGGTACATAATGAAATCATCACCAAAAGACTTTGCAGTCCTTTGTCTCTTGCTCCTTTTAGGAGCTTCATTGTCGTCCTCCACAGGATCATCATAGTGTTCTATCGGCATAGTGGGTTCAGGAATTATAACAAATTCCTGACTAGATGAACTAGTCATCTCCTGAGTTGATGAGCTTGACATACCTTTCATGGGAAAGATGTCCTTAGAGAAAGTCGCATCATTCGACTCCATAATCGTACCAACATGCATGTCGGATACCTCAGATTTTACTATCAAAAATATATATCCAATTCTATGAAAAGCATATCCCAGAAAAACACAATCCACGGTTTTTGGTCTAAGCTTTCGCTTCTTGGGTATTAGAATATTGACTTTCGCCAAACATCCCCAAGTTCGTAAGTAAGAGAGTTTAAGCCTTTTCTTCTCCCATTCCTCAAATGGAGTCATGGTTTATCCTTTACGGGAACACGGTTTAGGACATGACACGCAGTCATTAGCGCCTTCCCCCACCATTTCTTGAAAAGATCCAATGTATCTAACATGACGTTAACCAAATGAGTTAGAGTGCGGTTCTTTCTTTCAGCTACCCCATTTGACTGAGGTGAGTAGGGAGACGTCCTCTCATGGATAATACCATGTTCCGTATAGAATATACCAAATTCATTTGAAAAGTACTCTCCACCACGATCTGACCTTAACCAACTTGATTTTAAGATCAAGTTGGTTTTGTGCTTCAGCTTTATAGTTTTTGAAGTAACTCAAAGATTCATCTTTATACTTCAGAAGATAAACATAGCAGTATCTAGTGGAGTCATCAATCAACGTCATAAAGTATCTTTTTCCACCCCGTGTCAACACACCATTCATCTCATAAAGATCTGAATGTATAACACTACAACATAGAAGTCATATAAAGACGCCCGATTTATGTACTAAAGACACGAAAAATCATCTCTAAGTCAATGTAGAGTCGCTACATAAAGTGTCCTAGGAGCATCTCCTTATGCACCGCCTCAGAATCTGTAGAGACGTAAAGTGAGCATGTTTAGGCAGAATTGAGACGTTCAGAAAGCATGTCTATTTGTTGTATAGACGCTTTGCAAGGTGCTCTGGGATAACGTCTCTAATTGCAGTTGAGTCGATTTTTTGCGTCCTAAGTAAGTGTGAAACATTTTTTATTTTGCAGTAAATATGATTTCTTTTTAGTTGCCACAACCGATAATTACAAATTTATATTAAGACATGAGTATATTAATGTTACGAACAACACAAAAATAAACAATACTCTAGTATTACTGAAAATAAACTACATTATTTATTCACAACAACAATAGTTTACAATCATTTACAATCAAGCTGCAGATGTATTACAACAAAAGTAAAAAAAATGGACCGGATAGGATTTCAAAAATCCTATATAATTTGTTCTGACTAGCTAAACCCTATCTATATATAAGCTTCTTGCATGAAGATAATGCCGCACGAACTGGCTGGCCGCCATAGAACCACTTTGTAAATCATTGGCATTTTGTTTTGTCACATCAAGAATCCTCGATAACAGCTAGCCTATAGACAAATTCAAATGAAATATAAATAACATCAATAGATTAACAAGAAAAAACTTGAATAGTACTCCCTCCCTTCAAAATACTTGATGTGTTTTTAGTTCAATTAAACTAAAACCACGACAAGTATTTTGGAACAGAGGGAGTCAAAGGTTTCACCTTTAGCAAATAGTGTGTTTAATATGCATAATATCACATCACAGAAAATCTCATTATTACACTCGTGACTTGTGTGAACTGAACACCATTTTCGTATTTGTATAGAAATTTATTCTGCAACCTTCCATCCATTTATGTTGTCATCGAATAGAGAGGAATTTTAAGGTCCAGAAGTCCTTAAATCATCAACATCCAGCACAACTGAAATACATAATATCACGAGTGTTTGACCATCAGATGTAGTAGAGCACCAATTCATCAATTTCATATTCCAGCTTCTTCTCCGCATACCTACCAAAAGATACTGGCATGCTCTAGAAATTAGTGCCAACAAGTAAAGATCTCCGCATAATATAAGGAGGTCGTGGCAGAACATTTGACGATGCAAGAAATTTAGCATCTGAAGCATGTACATCTATACCGAATAGCACCTCCATTGGACAATATACCTACAAATTAATATTGACGAGAATTGGTCCATTTCATCATCATCTAATCAAGCAGAACTACAAAAACCATGGCATCAGTGCCAGTAATGCATGTAGTAGATTCTGTGTTTATGTGAGAGTCCGGAGGAGGTTTGGTACTAAGTGCCACCACATAGCAACAGAACTTCGTACCAACAAAATCCTAACAGGTATCAATTGATACAAGTCAGTTTCTGCACACCAGATGTGCAAGGTTATACAGTGAAAGTTTCTACTGGTAAATCTATCAAACATCTTATCTCCATGTTAGACATAGGATAGAAGGCAATCATAATCAAACCTGATGATTTGCCCCTGTGTGAACGAGCAAATCCGAGGCTCATCTGGGCGGCCCGGAGCTTGCATCGCACGGAGAAGGGCGGGGTTGTCTGGAGGACGACAACGGGCGGGCACCGCTAGCTGGCCGACGAGAGGTGGCTAATGCAGATCTCATTGCTGGGAATGGCAGGATCCCCTCGGGCACTTGATCGAGAAAACCTCCGCCCCGACGAGGAAAATTTCGCGGCGGAGCGTCCACCAAGGCCGTCGAGGAGGCACCACCTGCGAGCAGCGGGGTGGCATAGCATCGCCATCGGGGAGGTGGAGGAGATATAGACTGGAGGGAGGAAGAGCGTGTGAAGCGCGTGCCCACCGTCACGCCGTAGGGGAGATCAGGAGGAACGGGACCTGTGGCGGCGGCTCTAGGTTTCTACGGTTTTTTCCAAGTCACCGGGAGAAAATTAACTGATCGATCTGATGGCCATCGTGGATGGTATTGGTGGAATCCAAATGAGCTTGTATTTTGGAACGACATGGGCAGCGTCTCATAATACGTCTTAACACAGTGTTCACTATTTAGGTAGGGACGATGATAAAAAAAACGTCTAATAAATAACGTCTCTACGTGACTATTTTCTTGTAGTGTAAGTTCTAGAGGTGCTAAGTTTCTCGGTTCCGCAGCCGTATGAGACTTGCGGGGTTGCTTTGCTTGCACACAAACTTGGCACTTAGAACCTTTGACAGTGGTAAATTTCCGAATTAAACTCATATTGGCTAGCCGCGTCATGCAACCAAAGTTAATATGACAAAGTCGTGAATGCCAAATATTAGACTCATTATCATTGCAAACATGATTAATAACTTTAGTACCTGAGTCTGACAAAGATAAGCAGAACAGACCTCCGCACTCATAACCCTTTCCAACAAATTGTACATACTTAGAAATTACAATTTTATTGGACTCAAAAACCAACTTAAAGCCATCTCGACATAGAAGTGATCCGCTGACGAGATTCTTATTGATGGAGGGAACGTGCTGCACATTCTTCAGTTGTACGGTCTTCTCCGAAGTAAACTTCAGATTTATAGTACCAACACCATGAACAGAAGCACGTGAGTCATTTTCCATCAGTACGGAGGAAATCCTTGCGACCTGATAAGAAGATAACATGGATATATCAGAACATATATGTGTATTAGCACCCGTGTCAATCCACCAATCGGGAGAATGACATATTAAAAGGATAGTAGGTAAAATACCATACCCAGCGTCCTTCATCTCAGTATCGCTAATAACAACATTAGCGATCTTGCCGTTGTTCCCATGTTGCCGCTTGTTAAAGCGATTAGGGAATCTAGGAGCCCAATGATAAGGATCACCACAGAGGTGGAAAGAGCCTTTCTTCTTATCATTTTTCCTCTTGAATTTGGTTGAGTGAGTGGCCTTGTTCTTTCCATCAAACATCTTTTTGCCATCAGACTTGTTCTTATTCTTGAACTTGTGGGATTGGAAGTTTTTCTTCTGTACCAAATTGGCACTAGAAGCTCCCTCAAGTACTCGAGCACGTGTGTCCTTTGCTCTCGCCTTCTCTTCCATATGAAGAGACCTAATGAGACCCGTAACGGAAAACTCTTGTCTTTAATGTTTCAGAGAAGTAGCAAAGTTCCTCCACATGGGAGGAAGCTTGGCAATAATGCCTCCGGCCACAAACTTGTCCGGTAAGGTACACTTGAACTGCTCAAGTTCTTTGGAAAGTGATTGTATCTCATGAGCTTGCTCAACGACGGAGCGCTCATCAACCATCTTGTAGTCATAGAATTGCTCCATGACATATAACTCAGTGCCAGCGTTTGAGACCCCAAACTTGGCCTCGAGCGCATCCCACGCATCTTTGCCATTATCAAATGACATATATGGGTTAACAATGTTATACCCAAGAATACTGAACAGAGCCGCCATAAACATGGTATCGGCTTTCTTAAAGGTCGCTTCCTGCTCAGCAGAAAGATCACCTTCAGGTTTGTCAAGAGTGGCGCTATAGCAGTTTAGGTTTTTAAACCATAGAATTGCTCTCGCGCGCCATCTCTTATAGTGCATACCATCAAACGAAGGAGGCCTAGTAGCCGCGGCTACACCAGTGGAATTCAGTTGCCTATAATCAGGTTTTTGGATTGTTGAAAATATAAGCAATAATCCATATGATTTAATCCGAATAATAAATTGATAAAACATGATCATACAGACAGTACAAAACTAATCATGCAGATCAACAAAGTAGATGAACAGATTACATCTAATAAGATAAACCTATCACATCTACACCGAACGCTAGAATAAGAAACTCTAGCAGAATCTAAAATAAGAAGTTCAATATTACGTACGGTAGAGCAGCGGCAGCAGCAGCCACGGCGATAGCAGCAGCAGTAGCTGCAGCGGTAGTAGTAGCGTTGATACGTCCATTTTGCATCACTATTCTATGTCATAATTCACTGTTATTCATTGATATATTCCGTATTGAGAGGTGATACTTATGTTATTTTATCTGTTTTTGCATGGTTGATGATTTTTGGAGCAGGGACCGCTGCAGTCAGGATTCTGATGGAAAAGGTATTGTTTGGAGGCAAAATTCGCGAAGTTCAGAAAAACCGGGAAAATATACGGAAAATCCTATTTTTCTAGAAGACGAAGGAAACCAGAAGGGGGCTGGAGATGGGCCACAGGGGGCCCAGACCACCCCCTGGCGCGGACCAGCCTGGGTCGTGCCACCAGGTGGTGTGGCCACCCTGGTCCACCCCTGGCACTCCCTTCTGGCGTATATTATCCTCCCGAAACCCTAAGACTCGGGGAGCGACCACAGAAAGATTCCGCCGCCTCTGCGGGGTGGAAAACACCGAGATAGAAAGAGCTCTTCGGCAGACAGATTTCTGCCTGGGGAATTTCTTCCCGGAGAGGGGAGATCGTCGCCATCAACACCACCATCAAGCTGGACTTCATCGGGATCATCATCACCACCACCATCATCACCATCAACACCCTCATCACCATCTCCATGTTGCTGTAACAATTGGGTTAAATCTTGCATAGTTCATAGGGGAAACTTTCCATGTGTTGATTACTCTTTGTAGTTGATGCTATTGAGTGAACCATTGAACTATTGTTTATGTTTAGATTGTTATACATCATTATTCCATCTCTGATCATGATCCATATGATGTCTTGTGAGTAGTTCGTTTTGTTCTTAAGGACATGGGAGAAGTCATGTTGTTAGTAGTAGAATTTTATTAAGAAAGATTCAATAGTTTGATATTTAAGTTGTGGTGTACTTCTTCTAGTGGTGTCATGTGAACGTCGACTACATGACACTTCATCTATATGGGCCTAGGGGAATGCATTGTGTATTTGGCTACTAATCGTAGGGGTTGCCGGAGTGACAGAAACCTGAACCCCCGTTAGAAAACCATTGCACAAGGGACGTAAGGGTCTTAGAGTTTAAAGTTGTGGTTATGTTTCTACCTTAATTACTTTCTTATACTTATGGATGTTTGCAAGGGGTATAATCACAAGTATGCATTAGTCCTAGGAAGGTCGGTATATTAGCACAGGTTCACCCACACAACACTTAGCAAGCTAAAGAAGATTAATCAACTATATGAAGCGAAATCACTTGATAGTTTTCCCATGTGTTCTCGAGAACGTTTGGTCATCTTAAGTAATACAACCGGTTTGTCCTTTGCTGCATAAAGGATTTGGCCACTAGCTGCATTTAGTCCTACTGTCTTTTATTTACTTATACTTTGTTTACTTGCTTTATCAAAAAACCCTAAAAATCCGTTTGCTAAGTATTTGCAGAGAATTCTGGATCCATACCACTAGCCAGCACCTTCTGCTCCTCATTGGGTTCGACACTCTTACTTATCTATACTTGTGGGTCATCAAGCGGCGTTAGCCATGTCGTCGATGTAGAGGCTGCCGATGTCCGGGAAGAAGTCCTCGTCGGGGAAGAAGTCGTCCGTGATGGCGTCAGTAGTCGCACGGAAGCGCTCCCCAAAAACCTGATCGCCCCTCACCCGTACAGGTTCACAAGAAGGCTGGGTTCCTACTGTCCCGATCTGCTATGCACGCCGCAAGCCGAGATGGGGAAGACGAAGGCGGCGACGCAATAGACTGGAAGGAGACGCGTGTGGTAAGCGATGCTGATTAGGTTTAGCGCAGGCGTTTATATAGAGTAAGTCAGGGAGGCCGTGGGACTCAGCCCACGTTCGAGTCGATAATAACTCACGTCTCATAAATATTGGAAATTGCTGACTCATTAACGTTTCCGTTAATAACTCGTAATTAATCTATGATTAATTTTTCCGACTAGCAAAAATAAAACTCGGCTCGGCGAGATTCCCGCAACCCGCAACCCGCGCACGCACCGCGTCGAGGCGTGACGAGGCGGGCGGCGTCGGAGGAGGAGTGCGCGAGAGCTGCTCTTCTTCTCACATCTTAGTGAGTGGTGAAACAGCCTAATATATAAGGAGGTGTAACTCTCACTCAACTAGCAATGTGAGACTAAACTTTGACACCACTAGCACAGCCATATGCTGCCATGCACAAATGGGCCAAAGAGAATTTCAGAATTTGTCTAATGTGCCAACAACCCAAAACTCACCAAATTCCAACACATCCATAACGGAGATGCAGAATCAAGTTAGGCCAACAAAATTCCAATGTATTCGGCTTGTTCATCATCTACCACCAACGCGATGAAGAAGGTATAATTTTCTTTGCTTCATGTTGCCAGAAAGGTGCCGCAATGTGGCTATCCCCATGCCTCTTCATAGTCAATTCTACAATAACCTTAGAATTATAAAACACATGTATAAACAATTGGTTGCTATTTACAAGCAGCGATCATCAACTATATACCCTTACTTTAAAAAACTATAAACAGTAGACCCAGTACTAGGGTGGCAAGCATGATGGGTTGTGGCACTGCTTTTTCTGTAATCCTTTTTTAATATTTTTTGGCTCCCGCGATTCCTTTTCGTCTATATTTTGTTTTTACGGGATGTTATGTGGGTGTCGCATGGGAACACCCTACCCGGTACCAATTGATTCAATACAAATAATATTTTCACAATAACAGAAATAGGGGGCATTTTGATGTTTGCACCAGTTCGGTAAAGGTCACAATAGGAAATAGCATACCTTCCATTTGTAGCTACCAGTGAATTGCTGATGCCTGCTACTCCTCAATGGCTCAACCTTGAGCGGTGGCCGGTCGAGCGGCGAACGACGCCGTAGAGGGCGAGATTTCGAGGGGATCACCAAAGTGGAACTGCAGAAGCGCCGAAGAGGAGGCTGGGGGCTAGGGCCTGGGAGCAAATGAGGCAGGGACAACAAGTGGGGGAGCCGGGGAGGGGCGATACGGCATCGCCGCGAGGGGACCAGGGAGGCTGGAGGGGTCAATCGCTGGAGCTAGGTGTCCAATTTGCCGTGTAGGGAGTCAAGCATGGAATCGAGGCCGAACTGCCAAAGGAAACTCTGCATCGTCGACAGGAAAAGGCAACGTCGGCCACGAAGATTAGGGGTACATGAATTTTTTTCCAGAATTCTGGGTGGGCTGGCCCGCCCTCTGCGTACGGCCATGTGTGGTATTATGCAAAGTCTTAGTTATTGCAATATAGACTCATTTATCTTGAAATGTGTGATGTTATGGTAACATAGTTAGTTATCACAAGGCTCTCTCATCATTTAATTGCATGCCATATCATATAAATGTTTAATGACAATACATATACTCCCTTCGGTTCATATTAATGTTCTCAACTTTGTCCAGATACGAATGCATCTACTCTAAATACTTAACTAGGTAAGCAAACCAACCTGTGCTTGGGTGACTAGGAGGGTGGTTGTACTCCTAGCCCACCAGAGTTTAAACCTCAGGTTTGACACTGTGTGTTGCATAAAGGCGGAATATTCTTTCAGTGGGAGGCGACGTTTCCGTCGACAGCGAAGCGTCCGTGGTGACTTCATCAATCTTAAGACCCGCTCTGCCGGCTCAGTCTATCGGAGGTGCTCATAGGGGTAAGATGCGCGTGTGTGCGTTCATAGAAGTGGGTGCATGTACGTGTTGTGAGTGTCTACGATTGTACTGTGTTTCTCAAAAAAATACTTAACTAGGTACATCCGAATCTAGATAAAGTTGAGAACGGTAATATGGACCGAAGGGAGTAGGACTATGTTACTGTCCAAATTACTCCCACTATGACTAGCCTTAACCTACTTTTTACAGTTCGCAGTTGTTAGCTTTTAATCTTGATTTCCATTGTATCTGCATGTTAATTATGTTTTGCATGTAATTGTTAGCATGTAGTTAGCTGAAGAACGGCAAGGCGCTACGTGCGATACGTACGAAGCCGGCAGGGATGCAAGGTGTGATGCTGATGCGCCGTGTGATGCGGCCGGCATGGCGCGATGCCGACAGTGGCGAGAGGCTGCTGTGCGTGTGTGGGTTTTCAGAGCATCTCCACTCCGCTCCGAGAAGATCGTTTCGAGGGTGAAAATTTTATCTGGACGGCAAAAACAGTCCAGTCACGTTCACAAGATGTTAAATTCGTCTGGATTTGACCTAACTTTCATTCGGCGATCTCATGCCGAACCTAAAAAGCTGAGAACCGTCTGGAAATGTCGGACTCGAAGAAAAAGCAGAAAAAAAAGTCTTCGCCTGTGGACCCGCCGTGTCAGCGAGTGAAGGCGAGTCGTACTCATCCTCCCGCCTCGGCTCCCGCGATGGACCGCCGGGAAATAACTACCCGTCTCGTCGGCCACGCGTCGTCGTAATGGCGTGCCACCGCCAGCTCGCCTTCCCGTCATTTCCTTTTTCCCGCCCACGCCGCTACACCCCTCCCGCCTTCGCCGCCCATTTCAGCTATAAAAGTCAGCGCCCTCGCCGGCTCGAAGCACACACTCTCAGCCCATTCCCCCAACGAACCCCACCTCCGGCGAGAAGAAGAAAAAGCTTCGGCGATGGTGGAAAGGTTCCCAGGTGATCTCGCGGCGGCGAACGGCTGCGGCCGGTGGACCCTCTAGCCGTGGGAGGCCCGCATGCTTCACGATGCCGGCTACATGGCACCGCCAGACTTCCGGTGCCTGCCCGGCTGGAAGCTCAGCACCGGCGGCGTGCCGGTGTCGCCGGTGCCCGAGGACGACGAGATGGTGGAGGAGATCCAGGCCACCATCGCGGCGATGCCAGATACCTAGCTCGCCGAAGACCCCGGCAACCTCGTGTACTGGGAGCAGTTCTTCATCGAGCGGAGAACCCAGGAGCTCGCCGCCCATGAAGGCCCGCCCGGCACGTCGCTGAAGCGCAACAACGCGGCAGCGCGCCGTCGCTGGTGGAGTGTGCCAGGGCGGACACTCCACGCCGTCTCGGAGCACATCCACGCCGGCAACCGCCCGCGTCTCGGCTTCCCATGCTCGCCTGTCCCCGCGGCGAGGTCGAGGCGCACCCCTCCGGTGAACTGGCTGCCCAGGAGGATGGACATCCGGAGCTCGTTGGGCTCGGCCACCGCCGCCTCGGCCTCGCGCTCGTCCGCGTCGGCCTCGCGATCGTCAGGCGAGGCGCTGCACACCATGAAGTGGGAGGCCTCGCCGCCGATGCGCTCGCTGCCAAGGACCACGGCGTGGGGCATCATCATCAATGAAGCCCGCACGCCGTCGCCGCCCACTGGTCGTCTTCGCCTGCGCCAGCCGAAGCCGGAGCCATCGGAGTGGGCGTTCCCCGTCGACGAGGATGCCTTCGCCATGACGATGGCGATGGAGCAGTCGTTGCGGGACGTTCCGCCAATGCCAGAGCTAGACACCCTCGCCTAGTCTCGCGCCGACTGGGAGCAGGAGAAGGCCGCCCGAGTTCGGCGCCTCCAGGAGGAGGCCGAGCGCACGGCCAACATTAGACCTTGCCGCTGGCGCGCCTATCAGGGCGCACCACTCATCGTCCTCGATGACGACGATGAAGCCGGCCCGTCGTCCCAGCCATCGCGGTGCGGCGACCCCGGCCAGGGTAGCTCGCGTCCCCCGCAGACGTCGAGTGACGACGACGACGGCGGCAAGGCCGACCCCGATTACACGCTGTTCTACCGCAACTTCGGCATGTGAGCAGCGGCGGCATCGGCATCGGCACCGGCGTTGGCACCGGCGTCGGCATATTAGTTTCTTTACTGTTTTCTGTTTTTTTAGCCTAATTTGGCCAAAATTCGGGTATATGTCCGAATTTGGCCAACTATGTACGAACTCGATGTTGTTTAATTAATTCGCATATATTCGTCTAAATTTTGCCGAGTTTTATCAAATTTCGGCCAAACATGGGAACTTGGCCTGAAAACGTGAGTGGGGAAAAGTCCATTCACACCGAAAGTTGCATCCCGGCGCTGAATAGCGCCGGATTTCGTCCTAGGAACGCCCAACGAGTGGGGATGCTCTTAGCTGCAGGAGAGTCATCAGATAGTACATGTGCATGTGTGGCTGAGTCCGTTAGATCGTGGAGCAGTTCTAGGATTAGATCAAGTCATGGAGTTAGTTGAGTTAGTGGCACAAAGTCAGGGCAGGTTGTTGCTATGGCTTCGTGTGTGCATAAGTAGTTGTACGCATGTTTGTTTTGAACAACGAGAATAGAGAGAAGATGTAGCTACGGTGGAAACCAAGGAAGTGTGTTTGGCAAAGCCTTTTATTCTTCCTTGGTCGTGTGTGTGTTCTTGAGTGAGACAACTTGAGATGGAATTGGAAAGAGTTGGGAGAGGTAGAAGAAGAGGGGCTGCGAGATGCAGCTCCAACAGCAGTCACGCCGTTCATTGTCAACCAGACTACACCTCGTGGGGTTGAGCTGGTGGCGGCATTACCCGTGGACTCTCCTTTACGTTGTTCAATGCCACGCGCCACGCCTTCTTAGCTGCAGGTGGCTTCTTGTGCCCGGCATAATGGTCGGAGGGCGGCTTCACCGTCTCAATTCAGGCCAAACGTGATGGGACGGTCGTCTATCCCGAGAGCTACTATTGTAGAGTCTGAAGGGCCGGTGCTGGTCGAGGTTTCTGCTGTAGCTGGGGAACGGACGCTGGCTCAGGCAAGGTTCGTGAACCGTGATGCTACCAGTTGTGTGCCGGCCCAGACGTGGCAGTTGCTGGCGGGGTTGGCCCTGGCGGGGCCGACCCGGATGGCTAGGGACTGTGCGGCGCAGACCACCTCGGTCGCTTCCCAAGCGACGGTGGTCCGGGGTAGCTGTGATCTGGGCCCACCTGTTGCGCCTAGATCGCCGCCCATCTTGGCACATTCGGCCCCCGCGGGGCCCCAGGTGGAGCTGTGAAGGAAATATGTCCTGAGAGACAATAATAAAATTGTTATTATGTATATTTCAAGTATATGATAGATGTTTATTTTACATGTTATAATTGTATTAATACGGAAACGTTAATACATGTGTGTTTAATAAATAAATGGAAAATTCCTAGTTATACCTCTCTTTAAACTAGCTCGTTGATTAACAAGATGATCAAAGTTTCCTGATCATAGACATTGGATGTCGTTAATAACGAGGTCACAACATTGAGGAAATGATGTGATGAACATTCATCCGAAGTATAGCATTACGATCAAAGTCATTGAGTTTATATTGGTATAATATCATACGAAGTAATCCTAGTCCTTAGACCATGAGATCATGTTAATCACTAACACCATAGGAGTATCTTGATAACATCAAACGTCACACCGTAAAAGGGTGACTATAAAGATGAGTTCAGTACTAAGACGGTGTTATGTAGAGGCTCATGGATCAAGAGTAGGATTTGTCCATCCCGATGACAGATAGATATACTCTGGGCCCTCTCAGTGATATCACATTGAGAATAGCTTGCAAGCAAGTGATGTGATCACTAGAATGTTATATCACGGGAACGAGAAAAGAGTGCATATCGGTAACGAGATCAAACTAGGTATTTGGATACCGATGATCGAATCTCGGACATGTAATATATCATGTGACAAAGGGATTAAGTTACTAGCGTTAAAGGTTCTCATGATCACAGAAGTCATCGTTGAATGTGCAGGAGCCAGAATGGATCTCCAGGTCCCGCTTCTGATTATTGATCTGAGAGGAGTCTCAATCATGTCTGCATTATTCTCGAACCATAGGATGACACACTTAAGGGTTTCCAAACACCATTTGGAGCATATATATTTCAGACGAAAGAATTGTAAAGCGCTGGAATCATTTCGATGGAAACCGGAATTGTTTCAGGTAAAATTACAGAAACTGGTTCTGCATGTGATATTGAAATGTTGCAAGGGGTTTTATGTGAATTTTGTTAATTAAAGTAATTAACAAAATTCTGAATAATATAAATAAAGAGTTTTATTAAATGAGAGTTGCATTAAATTTGGTGGAAATTTAATGCATGTGAGTGGAACTTTGAGTGGAGGCTAAATTGATGTGAGTGGAGCTTCCACCACATGAATGAGGGAGAGGCGAGGGCACCCCCCATGGGCGCCGGCCATGGGAGAGGAGGATCCCCCCTCTCCTTCCTCACAAAGCACACCTCCTCATGAACAATCTCTCTCCCCTCTAGATATATTCCCCATGGTCTCAGATTAGCGAGATACATGTTCCCGGTGGTTTTTTGTCTGGAAGGAGTTGTTGCTTCCGCCGATTCGCTGGAGCGAGGAGGTGGAGGTTGTTCGGTGGCCTAAACGTGTGTGCGAGGACGGATGCGCTGCTGATTTGCAACGCTAGGACTTCCACACGATCTTGAGATCGGCAAGCGTTTGACTACATTATCCACGAGTTCCAACTCGTTAACAAAGCTTTGTTGTCTTCGAGGGTAAGTTCTCCACGGATGTATATCCACCCATTGCTTGTATCTAGTTGATAGATCTTGGCATATAGTTCCCATCGTAGGAATTTTTTTGTTTTCTATGTTGCAAACCCAACTGTGGTATCAGAGCCTGATCTATGCGTAGATGATTTGCACGGATAGTACACATATGTTTATATGTGGGCGATGATGATCATGTTATTGCTTCTTTCATGTATTTTGGATATTGGTGGCATAGTGGGATGAAGCGGCCTGGACCAACTTTACATGTCATCGCACATGAGACCGGTTCCACGACTGACATGCAACTAGTTTTGCATAAGTGGCTAGCGGGTGTCTATCTCTCCTACTATAGTCAATATCTGATTTACAACGAGTTGCTAATAACTTAGTTATCATCGTTGTGGTTCCATGTTCGTAGGTAAGACTGGTTCTATCTCTGAAAGCCATAAGCCACGTAAAACTTGCAATGGATAAATTAGAGGCGTCTAGTTTAGATTGTTGTTGGGCTAGTGTCATGATATGGTAATGTTGTAAGTTGATGTATGGTAGATACCCTTACAACACACTTAACGTGTAAGTTCCATAGACCTTGGCCTTACACACAAAGGAATGATAGAGATCATACCACGATGCATATGATGGTGATCAAATGCATGGACCATATCATCCCACATTACACATATGATGTTCGCATCTTATATTGCTAGTTTGGCGCTTTTAGTAGCATTATAAGATAATCTCTCATTTAGATATCAAGATAAAAATTTGTTCTTTCTTAAGTATGCAATGTTTATGTTTCGCCGCTTCAAGACATCACGTGATGATCGGGTGTACTTGAATCCACGATCATATTTCAGGTGTAAGACAGTTTTACACATGCGAGTACTAAGGTTCTTACTTGGTGAGCCTAGCATGTACAGACATGGCCTCGGAACATGGACCAAAAGGTTTAGCATGAGTCATATAATTGATATGATGCCCATATTGATGCTAGCCTTTGAAACTACACCGAAACGTGATGATCAGACTTGGTGTAGTGGATTTGGTTCATGTAATCACCAAAAAGACACGAGGGATGTTGTTTTTGAGTGGGAGTTGATTTGTAATTTGGATCAGTTGAACTTGATCTATCATAAACTTGGTCTACACTTTACAAATCCTATTGTAGATGGCACCACCTGCTTTTAATTTCAATGTGTTCATGGAGAAAGAGAAACTTGCAACAAATGGTAGCAACTTTACCGACTAGGCTATGAACTTGAGGATTCTCCTCAATGCTGCACACAAGTTGTATGTGCTAGAAGCGCCGCTAGGCCCCCCACCAGCTCTTGATGCCCCTGACGAGGAAAAGAACATTTATCTGACTCGTCAGGAGGACCACAAATTAGTTCATTGCGGCATACTGTATGGGCTAGAGCCAGAACTTCGAAAGCGTTTCGAAAACGGCAATGCCTTTGATACCATGGGCGAATTGAAAATGATTTTTGATACCCATGTTGCTGTAGAGAGTTATAATGCTTCTGAAAAGTTCTTTAGCTGCATGATGGAAGAAAACAACTCCGTTAGCGAGCACGTACTCAAAATGTCTGGGTACGCTGATAGGCTTGTGTCCTTGGGAATAACGATTCCCATTGACTTAGGCATACATCATGTTCTCCAATCTCTCCCACCTAGCTACAAAAGCTTCATGATGAACTACAATATGCAGGGCATGAACAAGTCTCTCCCCGAGCTTCTATCAATGCTTAAGACTGCAGAGGTGGAGATCAAGAAAGAACATCAAGTGTTGATGATCAATAAGACCACCGGTTTCAAGAAAGACAGGAAGGGTAAGCAAAAGGGAAAGAAGGGAGGCATATCTGTTGCCGCACCTGAAAAGAAATCCCGAGCTGGCCCTAAGTCTGATACCGAGTGCTACTATTGCAAGGGGATCGCCATTGAAGTGCAATCGCCCAAGTACTTGGCAGACAAGAAGGCCGGCAAGGCAAACAAAGGTATATATGATATACATGTTATTGATGTGTACTTGACTAGTACTCGCAGTAGCACCTGGGTATTTGATACTAGATCGGTTGCTAATATATGTAACTCGAATCAGGGGCTGCAGAATAAGCGACCACTAGCAAGGGGTGATGTCAAGATGCGTGTCAGCAATGGATCAAGAGTCGATGTGATCGTCGTCGGAATGCTGCCTCTCCACCTACCATCGAGATTAGTTATAAACTTAAATAATTGTTATTTGGTGTCTGCACTGAGCATGAACATTATATCCAGATCTTGTTTAATGCGATGTGGTTATTCGTTTAAATCCAAAAACAATGGTTGTTTAATTTATATGAATGATATCTTTTATGGTCATGCACCTATGATGAATGGTTTATTTCTATTAGATCTCGATAATAGTGTTTACACATATTCATAATGTTGATGCTAAAAGAATTAAACTTGATGACGATATATCTGCATATATATGTGGCACTACCGTTTAGGTCATATTGGTGCTAAACGCATGAAGAAACTCCATTCTGATGGACTTTTGGAATCACTTGACTTTGAATCATTTGATACATGTGAGCCATGCCTTATGGGCAAGATGACTAGAACGCCATTTTCCGGTTCAATGGAACGAGCGACAGATTTATTAGAAATCATACATACTGATGTATGCGGTCCAATGAGTGTGTCGGCACGTGGTGGTTATCGTTATTTTGTTACTTTCACGGATGATTTGAGTATATACGGGTATATCTATTTGATAAAACATAAATCTGAAACCTTTGAAAAGTTCAAGGAATTTCAGAATGAAGTGGAAAATCATCGTAATAAAAAGATCAAATTTCTATGTTCTGGCCGTGGAGGTGAGTATCTAAGTTATGAGTTTAGCACACATATGAAAGAATGTGGAATAGTTTCACAACTCACACCTGCCGGAACACCACAACATAATGGTGTGTCGGAACATCGTAATCATACTTTATTAGATATGGTTCGATCTATGATGTCTCTGACTGACTTGCCACTGTCATTTTGGGGCTATGCACTGGAAACTGCTGCATTCACTCTAAATCGGGCACCATCTAAATCCGTTGAAAAGACACCGTATAAATTATGGTTTGGAAACAAACCTAAGCTATCATTTCTTATAGTTTGGGGTTGCGATGTTTATGTGAAGAAACTTCAACCGGATTAACTCGAACCCAATGCGGAAAAATGCGCCTTCATAGGATACCCTAAGGAAACTATTGGGTATTCCTTCTATCACAGATCCGAAGGCAAGGTTTTCGTTGCCAAGAACGGATCCTTTCTAGAGAAAGAGTTTCTCGTGAAAGGCGTGTCTAGTCGGAAGGTAGAACTCGAAGAGTTCATTGAACCTTCTCTTCATGCAACAGCGAGTAGCGTAGCGCCGGAAATTGTTCCGGAGTTCACCGAATGAAGAGGGAACTAATGATAATGATCATGAAACTCCGAAAGAGGACATTGTCGAACCTCGCAGGTCGAGCAGGACACGTGCAGCTCCTGAACTATACGGCAATTATGTTATGAATTTCATGGTCAATGAAATAAATGACCCGGCGACGTATGAAGAAGCGATGATGAGCCCGAATTCCAACAAATGGCTAGAAGCCATGAAATCCGAGATGGAATCCATGTACGAAAACCAGGTTTGGACCTTGGTGGACTTACCTCATGACCGAAAGGCCGTTGAGAATAAATGGATTTTCAAAAAGAAAATTGATGTTGATGGTAATGTAACCGTCTATAAAGCTCGAATTGTCGCAAAGGGGTTTCGATAAATTCAAGGGGTTGACTACGATGAGACATTCTCTCCCGTAGAGATGATAAAGTCACTTGGGATTATGTTAGCAATTGCTACTTATTTCGATTATGAGATATGGCAGATGGATGTCAAAACTGCATTCCTCAATGGAAACATTGAAAAAGAATTTTATATGATACAACCAAAGGGTTTTGTTAATCCTAAGGATGCTAACAAGGTGTGCAAGATTTAGCGATCCATCTATGGACTGAAGCAAGCATCACGGAGTTGGAATCTCCGCTTTGATGAGGTGATCAAAGAGTTTGGATTTATCCAAACTTATAGAGAGGCTTGTATTTACAAGAAAGTGAGTGGGAGCAATGTGGCATTTCTAATATTATATGTGGATAACATATTATTGATTGGAAATGTTATAGATCTTTTAAACAGTGTTAAAAGTTATCTAAACAACAAATTTTCGATGAAGGACCTAGGTGAAGCATCATACATATTAGGCATAAATATTTATAGAGATAGATCAAGGCGCCTGATAGGGCTATCACAAAGTACATACTGCTGGCGCGTGGTTGACGTGGGAGCTTCTTCTTCTTCAGTCCCCGGCAACGGCGCTAGAAAAAGAGCTTGATGGCCCAAAATATATTGAACTTGTTGGGGAACCCCAAGAGGAAGGTATGATGAGCACAGCAGCAAGTTTTCCCTCAGTATGAAACCAAGGTTTAATCGAACCAGTAGGAGCAAGGAAACACCCCAAAAGTGTTGCTAGCTGAAACTTTGGCAGCGCGCACTACCGGTGCCAGCAGCAACGTGGAAACCTGCACAACACAACCACATAACTTTGTCCCCAACTTGCGATGAGGTTGTCAATCTCACCGGTTTTGCTGAAAACAAAGGATTAAATGTATCGAATGGAAGGAAGTAATAGTTTGCAGAAAGTAAACTCAAAGCAGTAAACAGTTTGTAGATTGAATGTAAAAGAAAGGACCGGGGTCCATAGTTCACTAGAGGTGGCTCTCCTTAAGATAGATAACATGATGGGTGAACAAATTACAGCGGAGCAATTGACAAACATCAAGAAAGCATACAAGCATATACTAATCATCTTGACTCCTTTGAGATTCGATTGGGCATTACAACATTATACATAGACTGTCAACCAACTGCATCTATGACTAATAATCCACCTTCAGGTTATCATCCGAACCCCCTCCAGTATTAAGTTGCAAGCAACAGATTATTGCTTTACGAATTGCGTGTAAAGTAAACAATACAATTGTTCTATGAACAAAGGATTGTTGTTTTCTCCCTAGTAGCAACAACACATCTAGTACCTTAGAGATTTTTGTCACTTCCCCAAATTACGAGAGGCGTGAACCCACTATCGAGCATAAATACTAACTCTTGGAATTGCTAGCATCTACTTGGCCAAGATAGCTACTAACAACGGAAAGCATGCAAGGTCACAAATAACAAAGACATGATAGAATAAATAATCAATCTGAAATAGCATCTCAATATCCATCGGATCCCCGCAAACACAACATGCAGAATTACAAATAGATGATCTTGATCATGAACGGAGCTCACAAGATCTAGACATGATAGCACAAAGGAGGAGAACCAGCCATCTAGCTACTACATGGACCCGTAGTCCAGAGATGAACTACTCACGCATCACACCGGAGGCTTGCATGATGATGAAGAAGGCCTCCAGGGTGAATTCCCCTCTCCGGCAGGGTGCCGGAAAGAGCTTCAGATCCCTCCCGATCTAGAGATGAAGATGACGATGGCTACAGACTCTTTCATGGATTTTTGATCGGGTACTTAGGGTTTCCGTATCAGAGGCAATATATAGGCGGAAGGAGAGGCCGAGGGGGTGCCTGGGCTGGCCACACCACTGGCCTTGCTGCCAAAGCCATGTGACCAGGTGGTGTGGCCGCCCTCTGGCCCTTCTCCGTCTCGTATTCTACCTCCAATTGTCCCCCGGTAAAATAATAACTTTGGCTTTTGTCCCGTCCAATTCCAAGAATATTCATTTCCTGACTTTCCTGGAACCAAAAACAGCAGAAAACAGGCAGCTGGCACTGTGGCTCTTGTTAATAGGTTAGTCCAAGAAATCATATGAAAAGTACTCCAAAGTGTGGACAAAACACAGGAAAGTAGATAAAACCAAGCATGGAAAATCAAAAATTATAGATACATTTACAATGTATCAACATCCCCAAGCTTAACTCCTGCTCGTCCTCGAGTAGGTAAGTGATAAAAAAGAATAATTTTTGAGGTGACATGCACCATCATAAACTTGATCAAAGTATTTTTAAAATATTCAAAGCTGGGATCATAGTACTTCAATCATAACATAAAATACAAAGTTCTAGCAATAAGACAAATAAACTATGTTGCAACATGAAAAGGCACAAACAAAATATTCATGAATAATAATGCTATGCACGACGTTTATTTGTTTCACATAAAGAAAACATAGCATAGTAGCATTCAGCTTGTCCCTCATAGAATAGCAAATATAAATGCATAGGACACCTTCAAAGTTCATAAGAGTGACCAGATACAAATAGTTTAAAACAAGCAATATCAAGGTATGCATCAGTCAACTAGTCTTGGGACAATGCACATAGAACTAAGAATGGCCACTATGCTCTCAAAGTAGGTGCATAAAGATAGAAGGTGAAGACTCAATATAATGGTGGAAGAAAGGCCTTCATAGAAGGAAGCAGAGATTCAAGTCTCATAAAGAGCTTCCAAAAATTATGGTACTTAATAGCTTTCAGCTCTCATTGCCCCTATCATAAGCATCTTGAAGTGATTAAGGTTAAAGTGAACAAACTATGGTGTACATGCTTGACGAAGTATAAGTTAGGAATCTCATGTCCCTTGAATACGAGGGACGCTCCTCATGCTACTCAAGTTTAGTCACCGGTAAGTTCTTGTCATTGTAAGTACATGTGTATCATAGAAAACCGCCAACGGGGTACCCCTTGCCCGATGATACGGAAGAATCCCCATATGAAAATGCCAAGGCAAGCAGACAACGAGCATCTCAGCAATCTTCTTATTTACCATGGGAATATGGTGCTTTTTTCTCTCTTTCCTCTTTTCATAATCTCTTTTTTTATTTTTCTCTTTTTTCTCAATATAGGACTCTTTTTTTATAAGAAGAATGCTTCATAGACAGCTCATTATGGTTACGCTTCAGGTTTCCACCATGTCAGCATGGATTAGACCAGCGGCCCAGGCGTTTCTCTAACACATATACACAACTCCATGGACTTACAAGCTCCCCTTTCATTTTACACCGACGACATCCATAGACAAAAGAGCATGATATCAACTAGGTACAAAGTATCAGTGCAATGTTGAAAGCGTTCCCCATGACAACATGGTTCTACTAATCCCCAACAAATAAGTGCAAGCATATACAACATAGACGACACAATGGTTCAAGTTTATTAAGGGCAAGAAAAGTAAAGTGTGCCATCAAGTTCGTGAGAGCTTTAATCACTAGTTTTCTCATAACAAGTTTAATTTGGAAGGTAAACAAAAACATGAATATACTTGGAATAGCATATGTTAATAGGTAGGTATGGTGGACTCTTTGGAATAACTTGGTTTAGGGAGTTGGATGCATGAGTGGAACTCATACTTGGTTGCGGAGGCTAGTAAAAGACTAGGAGCAAAAAAATAAGAGAGCAATAATGGTCATAATCATGCAGAGCGACAAAACATCATTGATCAAAGCATAAAGTGATACTACAAGTTGAAAACTAAAGGATCATAAAGGCTTATGGTGACTTGAGATAGTCATAACATGGTGCGAGCATGTGCCAAGTCAACCCAAATAAAGCATCAAAGGAGAATACCACAATACTATGCTTTAATATGCTAAAACAACGCATGATTCATCCAAGGCACATTAAGCAATCTCAATTGTTTATAAAAAGTCATGCTACAACAAAGAATACTAAGCATAAAGCCAAAACAATATCAAGCATGGCATGACAAAGCATAGGCCACAGTAAAAAACAAGCTCTCTTTACCACTTAAGCACGAGCTTTCCTACTCTTTTCCAATCCAAACCAAACTATTTGAAAACCAATGCATGAAAGAGGGGGTCCAACTAATTTATTCAGAAAACTAAGCAAACTAAAGCAAACGAAAAACCAAAACAAAAAATAAGATGCTCCAAGAACAACACAACTGTGCATGAAACAATAAAAATGAAGCGTTTGGAAGAAACCTGGGATTTTTATTGATGAAGAGGGGGATTGCCTTGGGCATCCCCAAGCTTTGACGCTTGTAATTCTTAGATATTTCTTGGGGTGACACGCGTGGCATCCCTAAGCTTAAGCTTTAGTCCATCCTTCATCTCATTACTCATTCCTTCCATACACCTAAAAATATTCCTTCATATAAAAACTTCACACATTCTTTATTAGCAACATTAGTGCACTCAAGATAATAAGTCTTTAGGTTAAGTTACAACACCAATAAAACTTCCATTAAAACACTAGCTACTGTATCACTTCCCTCAAAAATCTCAATTCCCCAAAAGAACTCAAAAAGGAACCAACATGAAGCAAATGCAAATAATGGCACAAATCTGTCAAAATAGACCAGCAGGTAAAGACGAATTTTTTCTAAGACCTTGTGTTGCTCAAATCAAAAAGTGTTGAACTAACAAAAGTTAGATAACAACCTGGAGTAGAAGCAAAAAAATTCACGCCTCAAAAGGACGTACAAAGATTTTACACGAATTTTTACGGTGAAGCACAGAAATCTGTTTCGGACAGCAACTTTCCCAATCATTACTTCTCTCTCATTAGAGGTTACTCTTGGCACAAAAAGCAAATAAAAAAGGATAAAGAGCGGTTATTACTGAAGTAATAACTTCCAAGACTATCTTAAACTTTTGGATTATCTCCCAATAAGTACTTTTCTTTAACACCTTTAAGTTAGGCATAAGAAGCAAGAAAAAGAATCAAGTGTTCTCGAATGAAGAAGCATTAAAACCAAATTTCTTGCCCTTACCTCTCTTACTTTTATTATTAACCTTGGGGAAAATATGATTGTTTGGTGGAGAAGCAAGATACATGGTCCCCTTTTCCACATCTATTATTGCTCCAAGGAGTTCTAATAGGGACCTTCCAACCGTAATTTGTCCTTTTCCTACACATTCAATAACAAGATAATCAGTAGAAATCATTTTCCCAAGGATCTTTATAAACACTGCTTCAGCTATTCCAATAGGTAATATTGTAGCATTATTAGCAAGAGATATTTCTTTTCCTCCTTCAGTAAGCCCCCAAAGATTCAGAGATTCATAAATATCTTTGGGCATAAGGCAAAATTCAGACATGATATCACAGCGAGCTTGAAAAGTTTCATTATTTATATCAATCTTTACTGTGGGGAGCCACTTTGATTGTTCAGAATTTATTGGGACATAATTATGATGCTCTCTAAGCGTGTTATAGCAATCTTTTAAACTAGTAGTGCGGGTCTCAAGAGTGTTCAATCTAGCAAATATGTTTGTGAAAGAAATATCAGTTTTGCTAGGAAAGTTGTAAGTAAAGACCAATTTCTTTATAGCATTAACAGCATCATCCTTATTGCATTGGAGGATATCTCCTCCCACAATAGCATCTAAAGCACATCTATAGCAAAGAGCAATTCCAAGGTAAAAACTGCTAAGGAACAAGCTTTGAGTCATTTTAGGCTCAGTTTTTTCATGTAGATCAGAGATTCTAGACCAAGCTTCCCTGAAGCTCTCCTCAATTCCTTGTTTAAAAGTGAAAATCATTTCCTCAGGTGACATAGTGATTGGAGCAAGGCTAGAGATAATGGCAACTTAAGATAGAAACTAATTTTTTTGTGTTTTCAATGAAGAAAGCAAACTAGTAAGACTAATTTTTTTGTGTTTTTGATAAAGAAACAAGCAAACAAAACAAAATTAAACTAAGCAAAACAAAAATAACAAAGTAAAGAGATTGGTTATGAGGGACTCCCCTTGTGAAGATGTCCTTGACTCCCCGGCAATGGCGCCAGAAAAAGACTTGCTGGCACCACAAACAAACGTCTTGCATAGCATTATTATTCATGAATATTTTGTTTGTGCCTTTTCATGTTGCAACATAGTTTCTTTGTCTTATTGCTAGAACTTTGTCTTTTATGTTATGATTGAAGTACTATGATCCCAGCTTTGAATATTTTAAAAATACTTTGATCAAGTTTATGATGGTGCATGTCACCTCAAAAATTATTCTTTTTTATCACTTACCTACTCAAGGACGAGCAGGAGTTAAGCTTGGGGATGTTGATACATTGCTAACGTATCCATAATTTTTGAGGTTCCATGCTTGGTTTTATCTACTTTCTTATGTTTTGTCCACACTTTGGAGTCCTTTCTACACACTTTCTTGGACTAACCTATTAACACGAGACACAGTGCCAGCTGCCTGTTTTCTGCTGTTTTTGGTTCCAGGAAAGTCAGAAAATGAATATTCTCGGAATTGAACGGGACAAAAGCCAAAGTTATTATTTTACTGGGGGACACCCGGAGCCATAATACGAGACGGAGAGGGGCCAGGGGGCCGCCACACCACCTGACTGTGTGGCCCAGCCTGGCCCGCGCCAGGGGGTGGTCTGGCCGCCCTAGGCACCCCCTCGGCCTCTCCTTTCGCCTATAAGATGCCTCCGATACAGAAACCCTAAGGAACCCGATAAAAATTCCACGAAAGAGTTTGTAGCCGCCGTCATCTCCATCCCTAGATCGAGAGGGACCTGAAGCTCTTCCCGGCACCCTGCCGGAGGGGAGAATTCACCCTGGAGGCCTTCTTCATCATCATGCAAGCCTCCGGTGTGATGCGTGAGTAGTTCATCTTTGGACTACGGGTCCATGTAGTAGCTAGATGGCTGGTTCTCCTCCTTTGTGCTATCATGTTTAGATCTTGTCCGTTCATGATCAAGATCATCTATTTGTAATTCCTACATGTTGTGTTTGCGGGGATCCGATGGATATTGAGATGCTATTTTAGATTGATTATTGATTCTATCATGTCTTTGTTATTTGTGATCTTGCATGCTTTCCGTTGTTAGTAGCTATCTTGGCCAAGTAGATGCTAGCAACTCCAAGGGTTAGTATTTATGCTCGATAGTGGGTTCATGCCTCTAGTAATCTAGGGAAGTGACATAAATCTCTAAGGTACTGGATGTGTTGTTGCTACTAGGGAGAAAACAACAATCCTTTGTTCATAGAACAATCGTATTGTTTACTTTACATGCAATGCGTAATGCAATTATCCGTTGCTTGCAACTTAATACTCGAGGGGGTTCGGATGATAACCTGAAGGTGGATTATTAGTCATAGGTGCAGTTGGATTACGGTCTATGTATAATGTTGTAATGCCCAATCAAGTCTCAAAGGAGTCAAATGAGTAGTATATGCATGATTGCTTTGTCGATGTTTGTCAATTGCCCCGCTGTAATTTGTTCACCCACCATGTCATTTATCTTAAGGAGAGCCACCACTAGTGAACTATGGACCCCGGTCCTTTCTTTTACTATCAATCTACAATCAACTGTTTACTGTTTTCTGTTTACTTTCTGCAAACTATTACTTTCTTGCACTCGATATGTTTAATCCTTTGTTTTCAGCAAAACCGGTGAGATTGGCCACCTCATTGTAAGTTGGGGGCAAAGTTCTGTGGTTGTGTTGTGCAGGTCTCCATGTTGCTGCTGGCACCGGTAGTGCGCCCTGCCAAAGTTCAGCTAGCAACACCTTTGAGGTGTTTCCTTGCTCCTACTGGATTGGTAACCTTGGTTTCATAACTGAGGGAAAACTTGTTGTTGTGCTCATCATACCTTCCTCTTGGGGTTCCCCAACGAGCTCGATATATTTTGGGCCATCAAGCTATTTTTCTGGCGCCGTTGCCGGGGAGTCAAGGACATCTTCACAAGGGGAGTCCCTCATAACCAATATCTTTACTTTGTTGTTTTTGTTTTGCTTAGTTTACTTTTGTTTTGTTTGCTTGTTTCTTTATAAAAAACACACAAAAAATAGTTGTTCTACTTTGCTTTATTTATTAAAAACACAAAAAAATGACTACTCTGGAAAATACTAAGTTGTGTGACTTCACTAGCACCAACAATAATGATTTCATGAGCACACCTATTGCTCCACCTGTTCCTGAAGTTACTTTCTTTTAAATAAAACCTGCTTTACTCAATCTTGTTATGAGAGATCAATTTTCTGGTATTGGTAATAAAGATGCTGCTCATCTAAATAACTTTGTTGAACTTTGTGAGATGCAAAAGCATAGGGATATAGATGGAGATATCATTAAGCTTAAATTGTTTCCTTTCTCTTTGAGAGGAAAAGCTAAAGAATGGTTGAATTCCTTAACTAGGAATAATATTGATTCTTGGACTAAATGCAAAGATGTTTTCATTGGAAAATACAATCCTCCTGCTAAGATTATATCTATGAGAAGTGAAATAATGAAGTTTAAACAATCTGATAATGAACATGTTGCTCAAGCTTGGGAAAGAATGAAATCTTTGGTAAAGAATTCTCCCACTCATGGACTGACTGCTTGGATGATTATCCAAACTTTTTATGCAGGATTGAACTATTTTTCAGTAAATCTATTGGATTCTGCTACTGGAGGTACCTTTATGACCATTACTTTGGGTGCTGCAACAAAGCTTCTGGATAATATGATGGTTAACTATTCTGAATGGCATACTGAGAGAGCTCCACAAGGTAAGAAGGTAAACTCTGTTGAAGAAACCTCCTCCTTGAGTGATAAGATTGATGTTATTATGTCTATGCTTGTTAATGGGAAAGCCC
Organism: Avena insularis; assembly: GCA_023614405.1. Taxonomy (NCBI): domain Eukaryota; kingdom Viridiplantae; phylum Streptophyta; class Magnoliopsida; order Poales; family Poaceae; genus Avena; species Avena insularis. The sequence continues at coordinate 418,341,504 of CM042693.1, read as the reverse complement.
ATATTGATCCAAATAATGTTCCCTTATCCTCTTTGGTTGCTCAAGAAGAGCAAGTTGATGTGAACTTTATAAGAAATAGCAATTTTAGCAATAATGCCTACAGGAATAATTTTGGTAACAACAATTATAGGCCATATCCTCCCAACAATGGTAATGCTTATGGAAATTCCTACAACAATAATAGGAGTGCTCCCTCTGAACTTGAAGTTATGCTTAAAGACTTTATTAGTAAACAAACTGCTTTCAATAAAACTATTGAGGAAAAACTCTCTAATGCTGAAAGAAATATATCATTATTGTCTGAAGCACAATCCTCTTTGATTAATAAAATGGCTGCTAAACCTGAAACTAATGAGAATCCCTTTGCAGCTACTAATTCCATACAAGTTAGAATTGATGAAAATGTTAGACTATTAGCTCAATTACATGCTAAGTGGGAAAGAGAAGATGAAATTGCTAGAAACATTAGTGTTTATACTATCACGACCACTAGTGTTGAGGCTAGTAATAGCTCTACTACTTTAGATGATAATTATGATTTTGATCTTGATGGTTGCAATATCTCTGAAGTTATTAAGTTCCTACAAAATCTTGCTAAAAGTCCTAATGCTAGTGCTATGAATATGGCCTTTACAAAACACATTACTGATGCTCTCATAAAAATTAAAGAAGAAAAGATGAAACATAAAGCTTCTATTCCTATGAAACAAGAAGATGGTTGGGAACCCATCATTAATATGAAAGTGAATGATTTTGATTTCAAAGCTTTATGTGATCTTGATAGTAGTGTTTCTATTATGCCTAGAAGGATTTATGATATGCTTGATTTGCCACCATTGGAAGATTGTTATTTTGAATGTCCCACTTGATGATAATGCTAAAAAGAAACTCATGGGGAGTATTAATGATGTTCTTATTATGGTTAACAATGCCTATGTCCCCGTTGATTTCTATGTTTTGGATGTTGAATGCAATGCTTCTTGTCCTATTACTTTGGGAAGACCTTTTCTAAGAACTGTTGGTGCCATTATTGATATGAAAGAAGGCACCATTAAATATCAAATTCCACTCAAGAAAGGTATACACTTCCCTAAGAAGAGAGAGAAGATTTCTTTTGCCTCTCCTATGAAAACAAAATTTTCTCTTAATGCTTCTTCATTTGAGAACACTTGATTCTTTTTCTTGCTTCTTATGCCTAACTTAAAGGCGTTAAAGAAAAGTACTTATTGGGAGATAACCCAAAAGTTTTAGATGAGTCTTGGAAGTTATTACTTCTTTAATAACCGCTCCTTACCCTTTTTATTTGCTTTTTGTGCCAAGAATAATCTCTAATGAGAGAGAAGTAATGATTGGGAAAGTTGCTGTCCCAAAACAGATTTATGTGCTTCACCGTAAAAATTCGTGTAAAATCTCTGTACGTCCTTTTGAGGGGTGAATTTTTGTGCTTCTGCCCTAGGTTGTTATTTAACTTTCGTTAGTTCAACACTTTTTTTATTTGAGCAACAGAAGGTCTTCGAAAAAATTCGTCTTGACCTGCTGGTCTGTTTTGACAGATTTCTGCCATTATTTGCGTTTGCTTCTTGTTGGTTCCTTTTTGAGTTCTTTTGGGGAATTGAGCTTTTTGAGGGAAGTGCTACAGTAGCTTGTGTTTTAATGGAAGTTTTATTGGTGTTGGAACTGAACCTAAAGACTTATTATCTTGAGTGCACTAATGTTGCTAATAAAGATTGTGTGAAGTTTTGTATGAAGAAAAAATTTTAGGTGTATGGAAGGAATGAGTAATGAGATGAAGGATGGATTAAATCTCAAGCTTGGGGATGCCACGCATGTCACCCCAAGAAATATCCAAGAAGTACAAGCGTCAAAGCTTGGGGATACCCAAGGCATCCCCTTCTTCGTCAATAAAAATTTCAGGTTTCTTCCAAACACTTCATTTTTATTGTTTCATGCACAGTTGTGTTGTTCTTGGAGCGTCTTCTTTTTCGTTTTCGTTTTGGTTTTTCGTTTGCTTGATTTGCTTAGTTTGCTGAATAAATTGGTTGGACCCCCTCTTTCATGCATTGGTTTTCAAATAGTTTGGTTTGGGTTGGAAAAGAGTAGGAAAGTTCATGCTTAAGTGGTAAAGAGAGCTTGTTTTTACTGTGGCCTATGCTTTGTCATGCCATGCTTGATATTGTTTTGGCTTTATGCTTAGTATTCTTTCCGGTAGCATGACTTGTTATAAACAATTGAGATTGCTTAATGTGCCTTGAAAGAATCATGCCTTGTTTTAGCATATTGAAGCATAGTATTGTGGTATTCTCCTTTGATGATTTATTTGGGTTGACTTGGCACATGCTCACACCATGTTATGACTATCCCAATTCACCATAGCCTTTATGATCCTTTAGTTTTCAACTTGTAGTATCACTGTATGCTTTGATTAATGATGTTTTGTCGCTCTGCATGATTATGGCCATTATTGCTCTCTTAGTTGGTCGCTCCCAGTCTTTTGCTAGCATCCATAACCAAGTATGAGTTTCACTCATGCATCCAATTCCTAAAACCAAGTTATTCCAAAGAGTCCACCATACCTACCTATTAGCTTATGCTATTCCAAGTATATTCCTGTTTTTGTCTACCTTCCGAATTAAACTTGTTATGAGAAAACTAGTGATTAAAGCTCTCACGAACTTGATGGAACACTTTACTTTTTTGCATTTAATAAACCTTAACCATTGCTTCCATCTTTGTTGCATATATGCTTGAGCTTTATAAGTTGAAGTTAGCAGAACCATGTATCATGGGGAACGTTTTCAACATTGCACTTGTACTTTGTACCCCGTTGATATCATGTTCTTTTGCTTATTGATCCCAGCAGTGTGAAATAAAAGGGGAACTTGTAAGATCATGGAGTTTGTATTTGTGTTAGAAACGCACAGGGCTAGCCTAAGCCATGCCTAATCATGGTGGAAACTTGCAGCATAACCATAATGAGCACTCTATGAAGCATCCTCAATAAAAACCTATGCAAATAGCAAATAAAAAGATCACTGAGATGCTCATTGTGTGCTTGCCTTGTCATTTTGATTATGGGATAGCTCCTGTATCATGTGCAAGGGGTACCCCGTTGGTGGTTCTCTATGATACATATGTACTTACAATGACAAGAGCTTACTTGTGACTAAAGTTGAGTAGCATGAGATTCGGTCTTCGTAAGTAAGGGGCATGCGATTTCAGCTTATAACTTGTCAAGCATATCCTCTTAGTTGTGTCACTTTAACCTTAATCACCTTCAAGATGCTTATGATAGGGGCAATGAGAGATGAAAGCTAATAAATACCATAATTTTTGGAAGCTCTTTATGAAACTTTAATCGCTACTTCCTTCTATGAAGGCCCTTCTTTTACTTTTATGTTGAGTCTCCACCTTCTATCTTTATGCACCTACTTTGAGAGCATAGTGGCCATTCTTAGTTCTATGTGCATTGTCCCAAGACTTGTTGATTGATGCATAGCTTTGATATTGCTTGTTTTAAACTATTTGTATCTAGTCACTCTTATGAACTTTGAAGGTGTCCTATGCATTTATGTTTGCTACTCTATGGAGGACAAGCTGAATGCCACTATGCTATGTTTCATTTATGTGAAACAAATAAAAACGTCTTGCAAAGCATTGCTATTCATGAATCTTTTGTTTGTGCCTTTTCATGTTGCAACATAGTTGCTAGAACTTTGTCTTTCATGTTATGATTGAAGTACTATGATCCCAGCTATCAATGTTTTACAAATACTTTGATCAAGTTTATGATGGTGCATGTCACCTCAAAAATTATTCTTTCTTTTTATCACTTAGCTACTCGAGGATGAGCATGAGTTAAGCTTGGGGATGTTGATATGTTGCTAACGTATCCATAATTTTTGATGTTCCATGCTTGGTTTTATCTACTTTCTTATGTTTTGTCCACACTTTGGAGTACTTTCTATACACTTTCTTGGACTAACCTATTAACAAGAGCCACAGTGCCAGCTGCCTGTTTTCTGCTGTTTTTGGTTCAGGAAAGTCAGAAAATGAATATTCTCAAAATTGGATGGGACAAAAGCCAAAGTCAGTTTTTCACCGAGGGACACCCAGAGCCAGAATACGAGACAGAGAGGGGCCAGGGGCCGCCACACCACCTGGCCGCGCGGCCCAACCTGGCCCGTGCCAGGCGGTGGTCTGGTCGCCTTAGGAACCCCCTCAGCCTCTCCTTTCGCCTATAAGATGCCTCCGATACAGAAACCCTAAGGAACCCGATCAAAATTCCACGAAAGACTCTATAGCCGCCGTCATCTCCATCCCTAGATCGAGAGGGATCTGAAGCTCTTCTCGGCACCACTTGGGAGGAGAATTCACCACAGGCCCTCTTCATCATCATGCAAGCCTCCGGTGTGATGCGTGAGTAGTTCATCTCTGGACTATGGGTCCATGTAGTAGCTAGATGGCTGGTTCTCCTCCTTTGTGCTATCATGTTTAGATCTTGTGAGCTCCGTTCATGATCAAGATCATCTATTTGTAATTCCTACATGTTGTGTTTGCGGGGATCCGATGGATATTGAGATGTTATTTCTGATTGATTATTGATTCTATCATGTCTTTGTTATTTGTGATCTTGCATGCTTTCCGTTGTTAGTAGCTCTCTTGGCCAAGTAGATGCTAGCAACTCCAAGAGTTAGTATTTATGCTCGATAGTGGGTTCATGCCTCTAGTAATCTAGGGAAGTGACATAAATCTCTAAGGTACTAGATGTGCTATTGCTACTAGGGAGAAAACAACAATCCTTTGTTCATAGAACAATCGTATTGTTTACTTTACACGCAATGCGTAATGCAATTATCCGTTGCTTGCAACTTAATACTAGAGGGGGTTCGGATGATAACCTGAAGGTGGATTATTAGTCATAGATGCAGTTGGATTACGGTCTATGTATAATGTTGTAATGCCCAATCAAGTCTCAAAGGAGTCAAGATGAGTAGTATATGCATGATTGCTTTGTCGATGTTTATCAATTGCCCCGCTGTAATTTGTTCACCCAACATGTTATTTATCTTAAGGAGAGCCACCACTAGTGAACTATGGACCCCAGTCCTTTCTTTTACTATCAATCTACAATCAATTGTTTACTGTTTTCTGTTTACTTTCTGCAAACTATTACTTTCTTCCACTCGATATGTTTAATCTTTGTTTTCAGCAAAACCGGTGAGATTGACAACCTCACTGTAAGTTGGGGGAAAGTTTTGTGGTTGTGTTGTGCAGGTCTCCACGTTTCTGCTGGCACCGGTAGTGTGCCCTGCCAAGTTCAGCTAGCAACACCTTTGAGGTGTTTCCTTGCTCCTACTGGATTGATAACCTTGGTTTCATAACTAAGGGAAAACTTGCTGTTGTGCTCATCATACCTTCCTCTTGGGGTTCCCTAACGAGCTCGATATATTTTGGGCCATCATGCCCCTATTCTTTTATCGGTTGGGTCGCCTACACCAAAGCAAAAACATGTGTTGAAATTTGAACTTGGTTGGTTGCATCGTGATGGCTTCCACGACATGGTGAAGGACATTTGGGATAAACAATTGGTCAAACGCACATACAACGATGGAATAATAAAATGTGTGCTTTGCACAAATTCCTATGTGGCTAGGCGAGACATACTGCTGGTTATTAACGACTTGGAGGCTTTAGCAGTGGTCAGGCATTTATCTACACATGAAATTGAGCTTAAGAGTCAACCAAATGCAGAAATTGCGCAACTCATGTGAGAGGAGGAACTCAAATGGTATCAACGATCTAAATCGAAATTCATTCTAGAAGGAGATGTGGATACATGATACTTCCATGGTGTGTCCAATGGAAAAAAACAAGAAAAAACGTATTCACTCTCTAGTGCCGGATGAGGATATGATTGAGGGACAGGAACATCTTAAGTCTTATATTACAAATTATTATATAAGTTTGTTTGGGCCTCCTGCTGAGAATCCCTTCCCGATGGATGACGCACAAACTGAGGATATTCCCCAAGTTTCTCATGGGGAAAATAATTTTCTAATTGATCCCTATATCGAGGAGGAGGTTAAGAAAGATGTTTTTCAAATAGAACATAATAAAGCACCAGGTCCAAATGGGTTCCTAGTGGAACTTTAGCAAACTTTCTGGGACGTCATCAAAATGGATCTTATTTGGGGTTCTTCATGCTGGTCAACTTGACTTATTTCGATTTAATTTTAACAATACTATTTTAGTACCTAAGGTTAATGATACATAATGAATACAACAATATCGTCCTATTTATACGTTGCAAACGTATCTATAATTTTTGATGTTCCATGCTTGTTTTATATCTACTTTCTTATGTTTTATCCACACTTTGGAGTATTTTTCCACATTTCTGGAACTAACCTATTAGCAAGATGCCACAGTGCCAGTTGCCTATTTTCTGCTGTTTTTGGTTTCATAAAAGCTAGTAAGGAAATATTCTCGGAATTGGACCGGATAAAAGCCCAAGTCAATATTTCACCAGAAGGAACACGGAGTCCGGAGGGGAGACGAAGAGGGGAGCCAGGTCGGCCACACCTGGTGGTGGTGCGGCCAGCCCTAGCCGTGCCACCAGGTGGTGTGGGCCCCTTGGCGCTCCACCGACCTTGCCCCTTCGCCTATATATTGCCTCTAGGACGAAAACCCTAAGTACCCGATCAAAATTCCATGAAAGAGACTGTAGATGCCGTCATATCCATCCCTAGATCGGGAGGGATCTGAAGCTCTTCCCGACACCCTTCCGAAGGGGAGATATCACCCTGGAGGCCTTCTTCATCACCATGCCTGCTTCTGGTGTGATGTGTGAGTAGTTCATCCCTGGACTACGGATCCATGTAGTAGCTAGATGGTTGGTTCTTCTCCTTTGTGCTACCATGTTTAGATCTTGTGAGCCCCGTTCATGATCAAGATCATCTATTTTTAATCCTACATGTTGTGTTTGTGGGGATCCGATGGATATTGAGATGCTATTTCAGATTGATTATTGATTCTATCATGTCTATGTTATTTGTGATCTTGCATTCTTTCCATTGTTAGTAGCTATCTTGGCCGAGTAGATGCTAGCAACTCCAAGAGGGAGTATTTATGCTCGATAGTGGGTTCATGCCTCTATGAATCTGGGGAAGTGACAGAAATCTCTAAGGTACTGGATGTGCTGTTGCTACTAGGGAGAAAACAACAATCCTTTGTTCATAGAACAATCGTATTATTTACTTTACATGCAATGCGTAATGCAATTATCCGTTGCTCGCAACTTAATACTGGAGGGGGTTCGGATGATAACCTAAAGGTGGATTATTAGTCATAGATGCAGTTGGATTACGGTCTATGTATAATGTTGTAATGCCCAATCAAGTCTCAAAGGAGTCAGGATGAGTAGTATATGCATGATTGCTTTCTTGATGTTTGTCAATTGTCCCGTTGTAATTTGTTTACCCAACATGTCATTTATCTTAAGGAGAGCCACCACTAGTGAACTATGGACCCCGGTCCTTTCTTTTACTATCAATCTACAATCAACCGTTTACTGTTTTCTATTTACTTTCTGGAAACTATTACTTTCTTCCAGTCGATACGTTTAATCCTTTGTTTTCAGCGAAACTGGTGAGATTCACAACCTCACTATAAGTTGGGGGCAAAGTTCTGTGGTTCTGTTGTGCAAGATTCCAAGTTGGAAACAACACCTTGGAGGTGTTTCCTTGCTTTTACTGGTTCGATAACCTTGGTTTCATAACTAAGGGAAACTTGTTGCTGTGCTGATCATACCTTCCTCTTGGGGTTCCCCAACGAGCTCGAATATATTTTGAGCCATCAAGCTATTTTTTGGTGCCATTGCCGGGGAGTCAGGGACATCTTCACATGGGGAGTCCCTCATAACCAATCTCTTTACTTTGTTTTAATAGTTTTTCCTAGTTTATTTCTGCTTTGTTTGCTTGTTTCTTTATCAAAAAACACAAAAAAAAAGTTGTACTAGTCTGCTTCTTTATCAAAAACACACAAAAAAATAGTTCTTTCTATAGTTGTTACCTCGTTCTTAGCTCACCATGTTGGTCCCTAAGTTCACCCTGAAAGACCTTTCAATAGGTATTGGATCTATAATCGGGAGAGATAATATTGAAGAATTCTTTAATCATGTTAGCAAGCATGAGGATATGGCGAATAGATCCCTAGCAAAACTTGCTCCAAATTATGAAATTGCTGCAGCTTCTTTAGTTCACATGTTTGAAGCTAGGTTTGTTAACCTTAACCCCATAATGCAAGTAATGTTTCTTAAACTTAAAGATATTGAGGACCCTGAAAAGAGAGATTTTATTCTGGAGACCCTGCTTAAAGAATTCTATGATGTTGTTAAGGAAGCTAGAAAAGTCTTTGATCTTTTTAATATGCTAGGCTCATGTGTAGATGTTATTGGTACACAAGAAAAGGTGGATAAAACCAAACCTAAAAATGGAGAGGAAATTAAAATACCAATGCCTTTTAAACTTGTAGGAATGCATGAAGCCTTAGAAGAGAATTTTTATTGGATTGTTCCTGAAAACCCGTTTGATGAAAATAGTGAACCCAAGAGCATTGAGAGAGGATCCTCTAGAATTTATTTGGATGAGATACCTGGCCTTGCTGAAGATATTTCTGGTATTGATCTTAATGCTTCTTCATTTGAGAATACTTGATTCCTTTCTTGCTTCTTATGCCTAGCTCAAAGGCGTTAAAGAAAAGCACTTATTGGGAGATAACCCAAATTTTGTTAGGAATCTTTTGTTGAGTCTTGGAAGTTATTGCTTCAGTAATAACCTCTCCTTATCATTTTTGTGTGGTTTTTGTGCCAAGAGTAACCTCTAATGAGAGAGAAGTAAGACTTGGGAAAGTTGCTGTCCTGAAACAGATTTTTGTGCTTCGCTGTAAAAATTCGTGAAAAAACTCCGTATGTCGGTTTGAGCTGTAGTTTGTTGTGCTTCTTCCCCAGGTTGCTATCCAACTTTCGTTAGTTCAAAACTTTCCGATTTGAGAAACATAAGGTCTTCGAAAAAAATCGGTTTTTACCTGCTGGTCTGTTTTGACAGATTTCTGCCATTATTTGCATTTGCCTCTTAATCTCTTTCTCTTTGAGTTCTCTTTGATTATTTAAACTTTTAAAAGGAAGTTCTATAGTAGCTTTTGTTTTAATGGAAGTTTTACTTGTGTTGAAACTGAATCTAAAGACTTATTATCTTGATTGCACTAATGTTGCTAATGGAGATTGTGTGAAATTTTGTATGAAGGAAATTTTTAAGTGTAGGGAAGAGTAATGTGATAAGATGAACAATGGACAAAATCTCAAGCTTGGGGATGCCACCCATTTCACACCAAGAAATATTCAATAAGTACAAGCGTCAAATCTTGGGGATGCCCAAGGCATCCCCTTCTTCATCAATAAAAAATTCAGGTTTCTTCCAAACACTTCATTTTTATTATTTCATGCACAATTGTGTTGTTCTTGGAGCGTCTTCGTTTTTGTTTTTAGTTTTCGTTTGCTTAGTTTGCTTGAATAAATTGGTTGGACCCCCACATTCATATATGATAGTTTCAAATAAGTTGATTTGGATTGGAAAAGAGTAGGAAAGTTCATGCTTAAGTGGTATAAAAGGAGCTTGTTTTTTATTATGACTTAGAATTTATCATGTCATGCTTGATATTGTTTTAGCTTTATGCTTAGTGATTATTTCTGTAGCATGAATTGTTATAAATAATTGAGAATTGCTTAATGTGCCTTAAAAGAATCATGCGTTGTTTTAGCATATAAAAGCATAATATTGTGGTATTCTCATTTAATGCTTTATTTGGGTTGACTTGGCGCATGCTCACACCATGTTAAGACTACACCAAGTCACCATAGCCTCTATGATCATTTAGTTTTCGACTTGTAATATCACTTCATGCTTTAATCAATAATGTTTTGTTGCTTTGCATGATTATGGCCATTATTGCTAGCTTAGTTGGTCGCTCCCAGTCTTTTGCTAGCCTCCATACCAAGTATGAGTTCCACTCATGCATCCAACTTTAAATAAAACCAAGTTATTCCAAAGAGTCCACCATACCTACCTATTAGCATTTGCTATTCCAAATATATTCTTGTTTTTATCTACCTTCCGAATTAAACTTGTTATGTGAAAATTAGTGATTAAAGCTCTCACAAACTTGATGGCACACTTTACTTTTCTTGCACTTGATAAACTTGAACCATTGTGCCCATCTATGTTGCGTATGTTCTTGCATTTTATAAGTTGTGAATTAGCAGAACCATGTTACCATGGGGAACGCTTTCAACGTTGCACTTTATTTGGTTGATATCATGTTCTTTTGCTTATGTATCCCGACGGTGTGAAATAAAAGGAGAGCTTGTAAGCTCATGGAGTTTGTATATGTGTTAGAGAAACGCCTGGGCCGCTAGCCTAAGCCATGCCTAATCATGGTTGAAACTTGCAGCATAACCATAATGAGCAATCCGTGAAGCATCCTCAATAAAAACCTATGCAGATAGCAAATAAAAAGATCGATGAGATGCTCATTGTCTGCTTGCCTTGTCATTTTGATATGGGAAAGCTTCCGTATCATCGGGCAAGGGGTACCCCGTTGGCGGTTCTCTATGATACACATGTACTTACAATGACAAGAACTTACTCGCGACTAAAGTTGAGTACCATGAGGTTCGATCTTCATAAGTAAGGGGCATGATATTTCAACTTATAACTTGTCAAGGATATCCTCATATTTGTTCACTTTAAACTTAATCACCTAAAGATGCTTATGATAGGGGCAATGGGAGCTAAAAGCTAATAAGTACCATAATTTTTGGAAGCTCTTTATGAGACTTGAATCCCTGCTTCCTTCTATGACGGGCCTTTCTTTTACTTTTATGTTGAGTCTCCATCTTCTATCTTTATGTACCTATTGAGAGAGCATAGTGGCCATTCTTAGTTTAGTGTGCATTGTCCCAAGACTTGTTGATTGATTCATAACTTTGATGTTGCTTGTTCTTAAATTATTTGTATCTAGTCACCCTTATGAACTTTGAAGGTGTCCTATGCATTTATGTTTTGCTACACTATGAGGGACAAGTTGAATACCATTCTTATTATGTTTTATATATGTGAAACAAACAAACGTCTTTCAAAGCATTGTTATGCATGAATCTTTTGTTTGTACCTTTTCATGTTATAACATAGTTGCTATGTCTTATTGTTAGAACTATATCTTTCATGCTATGTTAAAGTACTATGATCCCAGCTATCAATGTTTTACAAATACCTTGATAAAGATTATGATGGTGCCCGTCACCTCAAAAATTCTTCTTTTTTATCACTTACCTACTTAAGGACGAGCAGGAGTTCCATGATTGTTTTATAAGATGCAATAGTGCCAGTTGCCTGTTTTCTGTTGTTTTTGGTTTCAGAAAAGCTAGTAAGGAAATATTCTCTGAATTGGACCGGACAAAAGCCCAAGTCAATATTTCACCAGAAGGAACACGGAGTCCGGAGGGTAGACGAAGAGGGGAGCCAGGCCGGCCACACCTGGTGGTGGCGCGGCCAGCCCTAGCCGCGCCACCAGGTGGTGTGGGCCCCCTGGCGCTCCACCGACCTTGCCCCTTCACCTATATATTGCCTCCAGGACGAAAACCCTAAGTACCCGATCAAAATTCTAGGAAAGAGTCTATAGCCGCCATCATCTCCATCCCTAGATCGGGAGGGATCTGAAGCTCTTTCCGGCACCCTGCCGGAGGGGAGAGATCACCCTGGAGGCCTTCTTCATCACCATGCCTGCCTCCGGTGTGATGCGTGAGTAGTTCATCCCTGGACTACAGGTCCATGTAGTAGCTATATGGTTGGTTCTTCTCCTTTGTGCTACCATGTTTAGATCTTCTGAGCTCCGTTCATGATCAAGATCATCTATTTGTAATCCTACATGTTGTGTTTGCGGGGATCTGGTAGATATTGAGATGCTATTTCAGATTGATTATTGATTCTATCATGTCTATGTTATTTGTGATCTCGCATGCTTTCCGTTGTTAGTAGCTATCTTGGCCGAGTAGATGCTAGCAACTCCAACAGGGAGTATTTATGCTCGATAGTGGGTTCATGCCTCTAGGAATCTGGGGAAGTGACAGAAATCTCTAAGGTACTAGATGTGCTGTTGCTACTCCCTCGGTTCACAATTACCTCGTGTTCTGGGTTTAGTCAAAGTCAAACTTTACAAAGTTTGACCGAGAATATAAGAAAAAATATGGACATCTATTATTTTTGGTGCATATAATATAAAAATATAGATTATAAAATTTTTAATACAATATATTATATTTTTTTGTTGATATTTTTTTCTAAATATATGGTCAAAGTTTGCAAATTTTGACTTTGACTAAACCTAGGAAGCGAGGTAATTGTGAATGGAGGGAGTACTAGGGAGAAAACAACAATCCTTTGTTCATAGAACAATCGTATTGTTTACTTTACACACTTTGCTTAATGCAATTATCTGTTGCTCGCAACTTAATACTGGAGGGGGTTCGGATGATAACCTGAAGGTGGATTATTAGTCATAGATGCAGTTGGATTACGGTCTATGTATAATGTTGTAATGCCCAATCAAATCTCATAGGAGTCAAGATGATTAGTATATGCATGTATGCTTTCTCGGTGTCTATCAATTGCCCCACTGTAATTTTTTCACCCAACATGTCATCTATCTTAAGGAGAATCACCTCTAGTGAACTATGGACCCCGGTCTATTCTTTTACCATCAATCTACAATCTACTATTTACTGTTTTCTGTTTACTTTCTGCAAGCAATTACTATCTTCCACACAATACGTTTAATCCTTTGTTTTCAGCAAAACCAGTGAGATTGACAACCTCACTATAAGTTGGGGGCAAAGTTCTGTAGTTGTGTTGTGCAGGATTCCAAGTTGGATACAACACCTTGGAGGTGCTTCCTTGCTCCTACTGGTTCAATAACCTTGGTTTTATAAGTGAGGGAAACATGTTGTTGTGCTCATCATACCTTCCTCTTGGGGTTCCCCAAAAAGCTCGAATATATTTTGAGCCATCACCTATCTCCCTTCTTAACGTTAGTTTTAAAATATTCACAAAAGTTGCCATGATTAGACTGAATTCAGTAGTTGGCCATTTGTTCGTCCTTCTCAAACGACATTCATGCAAGGAAGAAACATCTTGAATGGTGTAGTAATTCTGCATGCAACGGTTCATGAAGTCCACTCAAAAAAGATGAATGGAGTATTGTTCAAAATAGATTTTGAGATGCCTTATGATATAGTTAATTAGTCTTTCCTTCAGCAGACACTCTGTATGAAAGGTTTTTCAGAAGAGTGGCATGCTCTAATACATTCTTTTGTGTCTGAAGGTAGTGTTTGTTGGGTTCGCAGCATAGAAAATAGAAAATTTCCTATGATATGAATGACTAAGCACCAAGATCTATCTACCTAGATACAATCAATGAGTGGATATACATCCATGTTACCCTCGAAGACCGAAAAAGTTTTATTAACGAAATCTGATTTTGTGGATGATATAGTTGTACACTTACCAATCTCAAGATTATGTTGAAGTCCAGCGCTGTAAATTAGCAGTGCATCCGTGATCGCACACATGTTTAGCACCCTGACAACCTCCGATTCGTCGCTCTAGCAAAGCAGCGGAAGCAGCGGATCCTTTCAGATAAACCACCGAGAACATGTATTTCGTTAATCCAAATCCATGGAGAATTTACTAGAGGGGGAAGAGAACCTTCACGATGAGGTGGTGCAAATGGATAGGAGGAGGAGACCTCCTTTTATAGGGGAGGGGGCATCCCAAAGGGGCATGGACACCGGCCATGGTGATGCCCCCACCTCTCTCTCCATAATGGTGAGTGGAGCTTCCACTAAGCCCACTCCCTCTAACACAAACTCCACTCACTTTGCATTAATTACCCACTAATTTAAATGCATTTTTCTCTTTAAATAAAACACTTTTATTTATTTTATCCAGAATTTTATTAATTACTTTAATTAGCAAACATCTGCATAAAACCCCTTTCATAATTTCGATATTATATCTGAAACCATTTTCACAAATTTGACCCGAAACGATTATGGTGTCCATCAAAATAATCCCAACGCTTTTAAATCCTTTCTCTTGTATTATATCTGCTCCATTTGGTGTCGTTATACCTTAAGTGTGTCACCCTACGGTTCGCAAATAATGTAGACATGATCGAGACCCCTCTCCGGTCAATAATCAGTAGCAGGACCTAGAGATCTGTACTGACTTCCACACATTCAACAATTACTCTAGTGATCGTGAGAACCTTTGACATCGTAACTAAATCCCTTTGTCTCGCAATATATTACATGTCCGAGATTCTATCATTGGCATCCCCATACCTAGTTTGATCTCGTTACCGACAAGTACTCTTCTCTTGTTTCCCATGATATAATATTCTTAGTGATCTTATAACTTGCTTGCAAGCTATGTCAATGTGATACACCAAGAGGCCCTGAGTATATCTCTCCGTCATTGGGATGGACAAATCCCACTCTTTATCCATGAGCCTCAACATAACACTTTCAGAGTACCCAAACCCACATTTATAATCACCTTGTTACGGTGTGATGTTTGATGTTATCAAAGTACTCTTCTAGTGTTAGAAATTAACATGATCTCATGGTCTAAGCATTAGGGTTACTTCGCATGATGTTATAGCAATGTAAACATAAGGACTTTGATCGTATTACTATACGTTGGTTGAATGTTCATCACATCATTCCACCAATGTTGTGACCTCGTTATTAACAACATCCAATGTCATGATTAGGAAACCTTGATCATCTTGTTAATCAACGAGCTAGTTTCAATGAGAGGCATAACTAGGAACTCTTCTTTGTTTATTAAACACACATGTAATAACGTTTCCTATTAATACAATTATAGCATGAGAAATAAAAATTTATCACAAACATGGAATAAGACAATAACCACTTTATTATTGCCTCTCGAATATATTCCCTTGAATGTTGCCATTAATGTCAACAATGATATTGCTAATTACTTCCAGACAAAGAAAGGGTTGCGACAAGGAGATCCACTATTGCCTATACTATTTAATATAGTGGAGGATATGTTGGCAATCTTGATCGAAAGAGCAAAGGTTGATGGCCAAATTGAAGGATTAGTGCCTCATCTTGTTAATGCAGGGCTTTCTATTCTTCAATATGCTAATGATACAATCTTATTTATGAAACACGATTTGGAGAATGCAAATAATCTAAAATAAATTTTCATCAGAGCGATTTGTATTGTTTTGGCGAGGTACAAAACAAGGATCGTCTATATGCTGATTTATTTGGCTATGGACAAGGGCATTTTCCGATGAAATATCTGGGAATCCCGATTCACTATCGGCGTCTCACGATTCCTGAATGGAAACTTATGGAGGAAAGATTACAAAAGAGGCTTAGTAGTTGGAAAGGTAAATTATTATCTTTAGGAGGAAGACCGATACTCATAAATTCAGTACTCACCAATATGGTACTGTATATGATATTGTTCTTCTAGTTACGAAAGGGGTCTTACATAGATTGGACTACTTCTGATCAAGATTATTTTGGCAAGGAGATAGTGTAAAAAAATATCGACTAGCCAAATGGAATGTCATTAGTCGAGGAAAAGAACATGGTGGGATTGGTATACATGATTTACAAGTTAAGAATACGGCGCTTCTGGGTAGATGGCTTTTTAAGCTACTCACAAAAGATGGTGTTTCGTAAACCATTCTGTGGAGAAAGTATGTGGCTCAAAAGAGGTGTCACAAATGTTATGGAAACCTGGTGACTCTCATTTTTGGGTTGGTCTTATGGCATCTAAAAACTTTTTTTTTGATTTGGTGCTTTTAATATCAAGGATGGATCTCAAATACGCTTTTGGGAGGATAATTGGTCTGGCCACGCCACCTTGCGAGAGAAATATCCAGCTTTGTATGCTATTGTTAGACATAAGGGATACAATTTCCACAGTGATAGAATTGAATCCGCCGGATGTGTCTTTCAGAAAAGATCTCATTGGACCTCGATTAGAATCTTGGAATAATCCTAGGTTCAGCTATTGGATGGCTATGATGAGTTCAAATGGAAGTTACTCGAGAATGGTAAATTCACAGTTGACTCCATGTATAGAGATTTCATACAACCGGATATTCTAGTCGATGGCGATAATAAGAAATTTGGAAGATGAAGATACCTCTGAAAACGAGAATATTCGCATGGTATATTCTTCGTGGTGTCATTCTTACTAAATATAATCTTGTTAAAAGGAATTGGCTAGGAAGTAAATAGTGTGTTTTCGTCATCAAGATGAGACGATTAAGCACTTATTCTTCCAATGTAAATTCGCTAAGTCTATATGGTCAACAAGGGAAAAAATAACGCGCTATTTAATTTATCCTGGCTTTTCTCTAGATGGTACGAAAGTTATAGCATGCTAATAATACGCTATTTTATAAAATAGCGTTATATAAAAATTAAAAAATATAACAGGTATATCATGAATATTAAGGATTTCAGCATCTAATGAATTGCCTAGAGTAATACTTGTACATGCATAATCAATTCCAGCGCTATTCAAGTTGGAGGAGAACCGGCAGGGCTGAATCTAGGTACAGCTTCGGATGCTGCAGCGGGAGGCGGCAGCTTGACGCGATCACTTAAATTTAACAATCAAAATTTTCATCGTATGTTTGCTTACTCGACACATTCATCATATGCTCTCTTACTCCACACCCGCCAACAAAAAAATAATGTCCTATACTTGAAAATAGTGCCAACACTATGATGTTTTAGCGTGATATTGCAAGCTATTTAAAGAAATAGCTTCATAGCGAGCAAAATCTTGAAAAAATAGCGTGGACTCTCCAAATACGTTATAGCATGCTAAATAGCGTGAAATAGCGCGCTATTTTTTTCCATGATGGTCAATCATCCAAGTAGTGGCTGGTTTATCTCCCCCATGGTTGATTGCAATGTTTTTGGTAACTGGTTACATGGGACAAATGATAAGTACAAGATTCCGTTTATGGTGATGGCACTGGCTATTATTTGGTCGCTATGGATATATAGAAATGACAAGATTTTTAATAATAAATTGTATTCTAACTTGCAGGTTATCTATCGGAGTACGTCTATTATCCATTTACACGATTGGGAATACGGCGAGGATTTTTTTTCCCAGCTTGGATGGCAGCATGACCTCCTAGGCATCAGGATAAACACATCTTGTTGTAATGATTGCCTAGTTTTTTCTAGTTCTTGTTCAGTGTTTTGTCGGTTGTGTGTATATTGGTTATGCAGTAATAAAGTGTCCATTTTCAAAAAAAAATGTTTGATGTCCTCAAGTTTTTGAAGCGAAACGTTTATCTTCTCTCCATCACAAATAAGTGTACTTCTACCTAGTGTTATTAATAAAATATTTTCAAATTTGATTAACTTTATAGAAAAGAGTAGCAATATATATGATGTCAAATTGGTACATTATAAGACTATATTTTTAAGAATGATTTAGCAATACTAATTTTTTTTCATAAATGCTTCTAATTTCTCAAAAACTAGGTTATCTTTCTAAAGGTTTGACTTAGGACGAAATCTTGTCCTCTCTATGCAATTCCATACAGAAAGTTGCAGATCGTGGTCCAACAGTACATAAACTTGCTAGTCCGAGACGTTTTTGGCCATCTAGTCCGACTGGTGCCACGGTGGACATATCTTGGTTTGACGATTTTGCAAAAAAAAATACCCCTTGTAATTAGGGATCACATGAATATGTTGTCGTTTTTTGTGTCTGCAAAAAATTTACAGAAAGGTGCCCTTTTGTAGCAATTATGTTTATACCTATTTGCGGGTACAAAAAACATAATTGTTCATCCTCTCCTACTACAACGGCGCATGCGGGCCCAGGTGGTTATAATCATATTTGTCTAGCCATATTCGTGTACTACCTCTGTTCGGGATTATAGGTCCGGAGAACTTTTTTATATTGTTTGATATTATAAGGGCTATCTCATTTATTAGTCTCTCCCATCCAATGCATGTTCTTCTTTTTCTCTCATTTCTCTCATGCATGTAAAACTATTGGTGCATGCATGATTAATGAGAGAGAGTTATGGAGTGTCTTGGCGCATACATAGGTACGAGTGAAGATCTCCCTGAATGTCTTCACCTTCTTCCTCTTCCTTTGCTTCAAGCTGGACTTCTTGCTCATGGATGGTCTTCTCGAGGTCGGCCACCTTCTTGTGAAGACGAGCGATGGTGCGATCCTTCTTCTCGCGTTGACGATGAAGTGATTGGCGATCCTTGACGAGCATGGCGATAGTCTCGTCCTTCTTGGCGGCGATGGCAAGGTTGTGGTTTTCGTAGGCTCGAGCATTGTCCAATTCCTTCTGCCTATCATACAGCAGGAAGTCAAGATTTTCCACTGGCGCTTCATCTCCGGGTGACTTGGCATCTCCAATGGCATTCCCATAGAATCACGCCTTGCGAAGTGCGCAAAGTGAGTTCCCTGGATCAAGTTGATGTTTTGCCCACATAGACGGGCAAGAGCTTCATGCATAGCCCTGGCTAATCCATCTAGCCAGTTGTTCTCTCGCACGGTGAATTGAATCTTCTCAGAAAGAGGTGCTTCCATCTTGCCTCTGAGATCTGCAACTATCAGCCATTGTAGATCTCCTCCTGGGTGATCCTTGAGTTGAGCCTCGAAGAATTCCGGATGCGGGCGCTCAAGGTACTCAGACAGTGCATCTAGATCCCTCTCGGAGATCAGTTGGCCTCCGTTGCCCAACTGGTAGAACTTGCAATACTGAACTTCCATCTATAAGAATTTCGGATGAGTAAGTTAGTGAGGTGATCAAGTGTGTCAAATTTTATGTAGTAATGTAAGAATTTTTGGAGGAACATGAAATTTTTCTGAAAGAATCTCAAGGATAAGAGGGAGAATAGTTTTTCATAAATACACACTTATTTTGTTTTGTAAACTAAGTTTTTGTTCGGACGTCCATTCTAACTAGGGTCTCCTATGGTCAAGATGGCTCTGATACCAACTTGTCAACACCCGGATTTTTAATCCCAGATGCCTGTTATGCCATACATCGCAATCCCAGGATTACCATTTTTGCGAGACATAACAGATTGGATATCACAGTACATCATCCATTACAAACCATAATAAGGTCTTACACAAATAGGGGATCTCATGATGCAGTCTTAATACAAACAAGCAGCGGAATAATAAGCGTAGCAGTGGGCTCCATCTTCAGGGTCACAGGCAATGCTGTCGATGGGAGATGATCCTAGTTGTCGTAGTCATCCTGCTGTCCATCCTCCTGATAGTCCTCCTCATAGTCTGGCCACGGGAATAGCCAGGGACAAAGCCATGAGTACTCTTTAAGTACTCGCAAACTATCACTAACAAGTAAGATAGTTCTAGTAGGAATCCTAAGCTCTAAGTTTCCATATTTATCTAAACTGAGTTCAGAAGTACAGAAAACTAAGTAAATGTTCTAAATCACTTTAAGTTGGGAACCTAGTTTTCATATTCACAACCCTGTTGTGGTTAAGTCAAAATCATAGTTCACTTCACAAGTCATTTTGAAAACATCTGACGACGGAACAGTATGGCCACTCCAACTGTCCATGACCACGGACACGGCTATTCGAATAGTTTGACACTCTGCAGAGGTGGTACACTTTCACCACAAAATTTGATACATCCATCAGGGATAACCCTGAATCATCATACTTAGTATGCGGATAATCAATCATAACCTTTCAATTACACACTCTAGTATAGGCACCTCTCCTATGAGCTTGGCCTCCCAGCCATGGCCATCTGCCATCCTGGGCACTGCATAGGTGGACATCATCAAGAGGTAGCCTCGGCTCAAACCTCTTCCGCGAGGGAACCCATACTAATGCATATAAACTTCCGGCTAAGCCTTACCCAATTTAGGTATTGTGGTTGTACGGTAAAATTGGAATGGTATCGCATCCGAACCCAACCATCAGTTTTTATAAAGGGCTAAGGCTCATGCCTCAACATTTTCATCATCAAATCCATTTGTGTTTCTCAACACATGTCAAAACATTTTAATAGAATGACTCATCATTCCAAGGTTTTCATAAGCATTTTCACCAAGTATTCCCATCTAAAGTGATCAAGTTTTATCCTTAGCACTAGCCACTAAGTTAAGAGTGTTCACTAATGAGGGATGCTAATCTCAATCTCATGCCATAGAATGACATCTAGTATAGGCCTAGTTTTATACTCTTTATGCTATCTATACTATGTTCCAAATCCTCACAAAGCATTAACTAAAAGTAAGAACTTTGGTAAAGTAAAATAGTAAAGCTTGCAAGTAAAACTTGGGATGGGTATAAATCAAAGTGTATAACCAAAGCATGCCTAATGCATCTTGCTTGGGTTATCTTGCAATTAGTGATGGCTTGCCTTGATTGGTGCAGTGATTGAAGTTTTCCTCCTCTTCTTCTGGGTAGAACTCCTCCTCCTCGTATCCTTGGTCAGTACTATCGTCTATAAATAAATACGGAGTACACTATCACCAAAAAATATTTAACTATTCTATTTAGCACACTAAGGCTCACACTTGATTATCTAGCATCATCACAATCATCACGTGAAATAAAGAACTAGTTTTATTTATTTTATTTGAGAAAAGTAATTTCTACTCATTGAAATTAATTAAGATTTAATATTCTCCAAATAAATTATGGGATCATGTGGACACATGTCATCACCACATATTCTAATACATGGGAATGTGATTTAAAAGGGTTGGTCACATTTTATAAGGTTTTAAGATTATTATTTAATAGATTTAAAGTGACTAGAAATGCCTTAATAGCATTCTTCTGGTAATAGTACAATGCCACTGCATGCAATCCTAGATATTTTTACATATTCAGATAGACATTATCAAATATGATTTTTGAGAGTCGGAATCAACTCAAAAGCTATTATGGTTGATTTTTGAAAAATGTTTGAAGTTGCAAAAGTCCCTGTCTTATTATTTTTTCAATAGAATATCTCTAACTCCAATTGATTTAAATCCAACGGGCTTGGATAGATATTTCAATTACCTTTCTAGCAAAATTTGAATCATGCAATTTGGTTAAGTGAAACTCTCTGAATTGTTTTTGAATAGGTGGACAGAATAGGATTTCAACTAAAAAGGAAAATCATTATTTGAATTTCCAGGCCTGGGCGGGAAAGCTAAACGGGCCGGCCCAGCTGCACTATGCGGTGCAGCGGTCTGCTGACAGATGGGGGCCACCAGTCAGCGACTCAGTTTAACCGAAATGGTATCTAAGCATCTAGGCCGTGCGATCCTATTCTAATCCAACGGCCAAGCATCATCGTCGACGACGAATAGCTCCGGCGAGGAATATGACCTAGCACGACGGTGGGGGTCTCGCGGGGCTCACCTGGGCTCCATCTAGGGTCAGCGACAGGGGCAAATGACGTGGTAGATGATGGCGAGGCGAGGCGCGGTTACGGCAGGGCTCGGGGTGGTCGAAATCGACGGTGCCCTTCTCCTCCAGCAGCGGCGGACTCCGGTGCAATTTCGGCATGGTGGTGCTCGCCTTGCTCCGAGGAGAAGTGGCGGAGTGGTTGTGAGGAGTGGGGAGTGCAGTGGGGTGTATAATGGAGGCGGGGGTGGCCTCCTTTTATAGCGCGGCGAGGGGACCAAGTGGTGCGGCGGTGAGTTCGACGGTGGCGTCGCTACAGGCAGCTATCGGCATGGCGGGGTAGGTGGACGGTGCGGTGTCTTGATGGCCCATAATATATCGAGCTTGTTGGGGAACCCCAAGAGGAAGGTATGATGAGCACAGTAGCAAGTTTTCCCTCAGTTATGAAACCAAGATTATCGAACCAGTAGGAGCAAGGAAACACCTCCAAGGTGTTGTTGCCAACTTGGAATCCTGCACAACACAACCACAGAACTTTGCCCCCAACTTACAGTGAGGTTGTCAATCTCACCGGTTTTGCTGAAAACAAAGGATTAAACGTATTGTGTGGAAGAAAGTAATAGCTTGCAGAAAGTAAACAGAAAGCAGTAAACAGTTGTAGATTGATGATAAAAGAAAGGATCGGGGTCCATAGTTCACTTGTGGTGGTTCTCCTTAAGATAGATGACATGTTGGGTGAACAAATTACAGCGGGGCAATTGACAAACATCGAGAAAGCATACAAGCATATACTAATCATCTTGACTCCTTTGAGATTTGATTGGGCATTACAACATTATACATAGACCGTAATCCAACTACATCTATGACTAATAATCCACCATCAGGTTATCATCCGAACCCCCTCCAGTATTAAGTTGCAAGCAACAGATAATTGCATTACGCATTGCGTGTAAAGTAAACAATATGATTGTTCTATGAACAAAGGATTGTTGTTTTCTCCCTAGTAGCAACAACACATCTAGTACCTTAGAGATTTCGGTCACTTCCCCGGATTACTAGAGGCATGAACCCACTATCGAGCATAAATACTAACTCTTGGAGTTGCTAGCATCTACTTGGCCAAGATAGCTACTAACAACGGAAAGCATGCAAGATCACAAATAACAAAGACATGATAGAATCAATAATCAATCTGAAATAGCATCTCAATATCCATCAGATCCCCGCAAACACAACATGTAGGATTACAAATAGATGATCTTGATCATTAACGGAGCTCACAAGATCTAAACATGGTAGCAAAAAGGAGAAGAACCAACCATCTAGCTACTACATGGACCCGTAGTCCAAGGATGAACTACTCACGCATCACACCGGAGGCTTGCATGGTGATGAAGAAGGCCTCCAGGGTGAATTCTCCCCTCCGGCAGGGTGTCGGGAAGAGCTTCAGATCCCTCCCGATCTAGGGATGGAGATGACGGTGGTTGCAGACTCTTTCATGGAATTTTGATTGGGTCCTTAGGGTTTCTGTATCATAGGCATCTTATAGGTGAAAGGGGAGGCCGAGGGTGCGGCCAGTGGGCGTACACACCTGGCGTGGGCCAGCCTGACCAGGTGGTGGCGACCCTCCCCTCTCCGTCTCGTATTCTGGCTCCGTGTCCTCCTCGGTGAAAAACTGACTTTGGCTTGTGTCCCGTCCAATTCCGAGAATATTCATTTTCTGACTTTCCTAGAACCAAAAACAGCAGAAAATAGGCAACTGGCACTGTGTCATCTTGTTAATAGGTTAGTCCAAGAAAGTGTATAAAAAGTACTCCAAAGTGTGGACAAAACATAAGAAAGTGGATAAAAACCAAGCATGGAACATCAAAAATTATGGATACGTCTGCAACATATCAACATCCCCAAGAAAGTGATAAAAAGAAAGAATAATTTTTGAGGTGACATGCACCATCATAAACTTGATCAAAGTATTTGTAAATCATTGATAGCTGGGATCATTGTACTTCAACATAGTATGAAAGATAAAGTTCTAACAATAAGACATAGCAACTATGTTGTAACATGAAAAGGCACAAACAAAAGATTCATGAATAACAATGCTTTGCAAGACATTTGTTTATTTCACATAAAGAAAACATAGCATAATGGCATTCAGCTTGTCCCTCATAATGTAGCAAACATAGATGCATAGGACACCTTCAAAGTTCATAAGAGTGACTAGATACAAATAGTTTAAGAACAAGCAATATCAAAGTTATGCATCAATCAACAAGTCTTGGGACAATGCACATAGAACAAAGAATGGCCACTATGCTCTCTCAATAGGTGCATAAAGATAGAAGGTGGAGACTCAACATAAAAGTAAAAGAAAGGCCTTCATAGAAGGAAGCAGGGATTCAAGTTTCATGAAGAGCTTCCAAAAATTATGGTACTTATTAGCTTTCAGCTCTCATTGCCCCTATCATAAGAATCTTGAAGTGATTAAGGTTAAAGTGAACAAACTATGGAGTACATGCTTGACAAAGTATAAGTTGGAAATCTCATGTCCCTTGAATACGAGGGCCGCTCCTCATGCTACTCAAGTTTAGTTACCGGTAAGTTTTTGTCATAGTAAGTACATGTGTATCATAGAGAACTGCCAACGGGTGCCCCTTGTGTGTTGATACGGAAGAATCCCCATATCAAAATGACAAGGCAAGCAGACAACGAGCATCTCAGGAATCTTCTTATTTACCAAGGGAAAATGGTGCTTTTTTCTCTCTTTCCTCTTTTCTCATATCTCTTTTTTTCTCTTTTTCTCAATATCTGACTCTTTTTTTATAAGAAGAATGCTTCATAGACAGCTCATTATGGTTACGCTGCAGGTTTCCACCATGATTAGGCATGGATTAGACCGGCGGCCCAGGCATTTCTCTAACACACATACATAACTCCATGGACTTACAAGCTCCCCTTTCATTTCACACCGACGACATCCATAGACAAAAGAGCATGATATCAACTAGGTACAAAGTACAAGTGCAATGTTGAAAGCATTCCCCATGACAGCATGGTTCTGCTAATCCCCAACATATAAGTGCAAGCATATACAACATAGATGACACAATGGTTCAAGTTTATTAAGGGCAAGAAAAGTAAAGTGTGCCATCAAGTTTGTGAGAGCTTTAATCACTAGTTTTCTCATAACAAGTTTAATTCGGAAGGTAGATAAAAACATGAATATACTTGGAATAGCAAATGCTAATAGGTAGGTATGGTGGACTCTTTGGAATAACTTGGTTTTATTTGGAGTTTGATGCATGAGTGAAACTCATACTTGGTTTTGGAGGCTAGCAAAAGACTGGGAGCGACCGACTAGGAGAGCAATAATGGCCATAATCATGCAGAGCGTCAAAACATCATTAATCAAAGCATAAAGTGATACTACAAGTCGAAAACTAAAGGATCATAAAGGCTATGGTGACTTGGGATAGTCATAACATGGAATGAGCATGCGCCAAGTCAACCCAAATAAAGCATCAAAGGAGAATACCACAATACTATGCTTTAATATGCTAAAACAACGCATGATTCTTCCAAGGCACATTAAGCAATCTCAATCGTTTATAACATGTCATGCTACAGCAAAGATCACTAAGCATAAAGCCAACACAATATCAAGCATGGCATGACAAAGCATGGGCCACAGTCAAAAACAAGCTCTCTTTACCACTTAAGCATGAACTTTCCTACTCTTTTCCAATCCAAACCAAACTATTTGAAAACCAATGTATGAAAGAGGGGGTCCAACCAATTTATTAAAGCAAACTAAGAAAACCAAGCAAACTAAAACCAAAAACAAAAACAAAGACGCTCCAAGAACAACACAACTGTGCATGAAACAATAAAAATGAAGTGTTTGGAAGAAACCTGGGATTTTTATTGATGAAGAAGGGGATGCCTTGGGCATCCCCAAGCTTTGACGCTTGTACTTCTTGGATAATTCTTGGGGTGACATGGTGTGGCATACCCAAGCTTGAGCTTTAGTCCATCCTTTATCTCATTACATCATTCTCTCCATACACCTGAAAATTTTCCTTCATACAAAACTTCACACAATCTTTATTAGCAACATTAGTGCACTCGAGATAATAAGTCTTTAGGTTAAGTTTCAACACTAACAAAACTTTCATTAAAATACAAGCTACTGAAGCACTTCCCTCAAAAAGCTCAATTCCCCAAAGAGAACTCAAAAAGGAACCAACAAGAAGCAAATGCAAATAATGGCAGAAATCTGTCAAAACACACCAGCAGGTAAAAACCAATTTTTTCGAAGACCTTTTGTTGCTCAAATTGATAAGTGTTGAACTGACGAAAGTTAGATAACAACCTGGGAAAGAAGCACAAAAATGCACGCCTCAAAACAACATACAGAGATTTTACACGAATTTTTACGGTGAAGCACAAAAATCTGTTTCGGGACAGCAACTTTCCCAATCATTACTTCTCTCTCATTCGAGGTTACTCTTGGCACAAAAAGCAAATAAAAAGGATAAGGAGAGGTTATGACTGAAGCGATAACTTCCAAGACTCATCTAAAACTTTTGGGTTATCTCCCAATAAGTACTTTTCTTTAACGCCTTTAAGTTAGGCATAAGAAGCAAGAAAAAGAATCAAGTGTTCTCAAATGAAGAAGCATTAAGAGCAAATTTTGTTTTCATAGGAGAGGCAAAAGAAATATTCTCTCTCTTCTTAAGGAAGTGTTCTATACCTTTCTTGAGTGGGAGTTGATTTTTAATGGTGCCTTCTTTCATATCAATAATGGCACCAACAGTTCTAAGAAAAGGTCTTCCCAAAGTAATAGGAGAAGAAGCATTGCATTCAACATCCAAAACATAGAAATCAACGGGGACATAGGCATTGTTAACCATAATAAGTACATCATTAATACTCCCCATGAGTTTCTTATTAGCATTATCATCAAGTGGGACAAACAATCTTCCAATGGTGGCAAATCAAGCTTATCATAAATCCTTCTAGGTATAATAGAAACACTACTATCAAGATCACATAAAGCTTTGAAATCAAAATCATTCACTCTCATATTAATGATGGGTTCCCAACCATCTTCTTGTTTCATAGGAATAGAAGCTTTATGTTTCATCTTTTCTTCTTTAATTTTTATGAGAGCATTAGTAATGTGTTTTGTAAAGGCCATATTCATAGCACTAGCATTAGGACTTTTAGCAAGATTTTGTAGGAACTTAATAACTTCAGAGATATTGCAACCATCAATATCAAAATCATGTTATCATCTAAAGTAGTAGAGCTATTACTAGCAATTTCATCTTCTCTTTCCCACTTATCATGCAATTCATCTAACAATCTAACATTTTCATCAATTCTAACTTGTATGGCATTAGTAGCAGCAACGGGATTATCAATAGTTTCAGGTTTAGAAGCCATTTTATTAATCAAAGAGGATTGTGCTTCAGACAAAGATGATATATTTCTTTCAGCATTAGAAAGTTTCAATTGCAAACTAGGAATTTCCCTATTTAAACTCTCAAGTTGATGACTAATATTCTTCAAAATGGTAGATTGTTCCTCCATAGTTTTAGTAAATAATTTATTTTGTTCATATTGCATTTGCATGAAGTTTTTAGTGGCTCTTTCAACTTCTAAAATTCTTCCTTCACTAGGTATTCCAGGTTTGCCATTATAAACATAAGTATTATTAGGAGGGTAAGGCCTATAATTGTTATTACCATAAGCATTGTTGCCAAAATTATTATTTCTTATAAAGTTCACATCAACTTGCTCTTCTTGAGCAACCAAAGAGTCTAAGGGAACATGATTTGGATCAATATGAGCCTTCCCATTAACAAGCATAGACATAATAACATCAATTTTATCACTCAAGGAGGAGGTTTCTTCAACAGAATTTACCTTCTTACCTTGTGGAGCTCTTTCAGTGTGCCATTCAGAATAGTTAACCATCATATTATCCAGAAGCTTTGTTGCAGCACCCAAAGTAATGGTCATAAAGGTACCTCTAGCAGCAGAATCCAATAGATTTCTTGAAGAATAGTTCAACCCTGCATAAAAGGTTTGGATAATCATCCAAGCAGTCAGTCCATGAGTGGGACAATTCTTTACCAAAGATTTCATGCTTTCCCAAACTTGAGCAACATGTTGATTATCAGATTGTTTAACCTTCATTATTTCACTTCTCATAGATATAATCTTAGCAGGAGGATAGTATTTTCCAATGAAAGCATCTTTGCATTTAGTCCAAGAATCAATACTATTTCTAGTTAGGGATTGCAACCATTCTTTAGATTTTCCTCTAAAATAGAAAGGAAACAATTTAAGCTTAATAATATCTCCATCTATATCCCTATGCTTTTGCATCTCACAAAGTTCAACAAAGTTATTTAGATGAGCAGCAGCATCTTCATTACCAATACCAGAAAATTGTTCTCTCATCACAAGATTGAGTAAAGCAGGTTTAATTTCAAAGAAAATAGCTTCAGGAATAGGTGGAGCAATAGGTGTGCACATGAAGTCATTTTTGTTGGTGCTAGTGAAGTCACACAACTTAGTGTTTTCAAGAGTAGTCATTTTTTGTGTTTTTAATAAAGAAAGTGGCGAGGGTTTAACTCATCAATGCCCATTGTTATGGACTTAGGTTCAGGAATTGAGGAGCGCTGGAGATCTCGGTACGGCTAGCAAACAAGCACACAGGAACGCAAGGTTTACCCAGGTTCAGGCCTTGTAGAGGACCCTACTCCTGCTTGTCTGCTCTTGATTGATGATGATCCGAAGGATTACAATGTCGTCTTTTGCTTGTTTCAGTCGAATATGCTTTCAGCGCTCCCTATGGGAGTAACCCGAAGTCCACAATCGAATCGTAGATTCGAGTGAAGGGTTTTCATGATGCTTGGATATCTTCACAAATTTGTCCGGGTGCGCGACCAGCGCTCCCTATGGGAGTAGTCCCCGAGTCCTTAGTCAAATCGTCGATTCGAGTGAGGATTCAGAGTGTGTCACTCGAGGATCTTCCATATGCGCGTCCAGCGCTCTAGTTTGGAGTAGCCCCCGAGTGTCTGGCGAAGTCGTAGACTCGGGCAGAGACTCGAGTCTTGTATCTTGTAGACATAGTTGACAATCACGCGAGGAGGAACTACTGACCCGGAAGTGCATCGAGTTAGCGTCTCACGCATAAGGAGCCAAAAATCGATAATGTAGTTAGTATTGATGTAGCAGAGTCATGCGACAATGCAAATAGAGTCGATGCAGTCGCTTCTGTTGGGTGCGTCGCTAGCACCGCGTCTTTGTAGCATCAAGCGATGCAACCATCCGAGGAGGAACTCGACTCGGGTCTTGAGTGTAGGGCGTAGTCAATTGTTTTGTCGACTCCTGTTGGAGGACCCGATAGAATATCTCGATGCAGTCGACATCCTTGTAAGATGCATAAAGCATTAAGAATTGTGAAGTACTTGTATCTTGTAAAGAATATTTGTATGTTGGCTTGTAAAGTAAAATTCTGGTGCCAATCGAGTCGACACTTTTGCACGGTATGCTAGGCCTTTTCGTTAGCCTGATTACCCTTAGTCTCAGTACCTTGTCGAGGCACTCGGAGTTCAAGGATTCGACGATCAGGCAGAATCAGCTACTCGGGCTGTTGCGTATGAGGTGCTCGAGTGCATGGAGTCGATGACACATTAGGTTACTCGAAGAGGGCGCAGCCCCCGAGTGTTTCGAGTGCGATTTAAAGTAAGAAAGAAATCATTTGTGAGTACAGAACTTAGCTTTGATGGTTGTCAACGAGGTGAACGCGTCGCGTGAGCCGATGCGATCGATGGATCGCGGGAGCCGATGCGACTGGCGGGTCGCAGGAGTCGAAGATTGTAACGGCTCATGGTCGCGGGAGTCGAGAGAGCCCCCGAGTCACCCGATATGAAGACCGCAACCGGTCGTTGAAGTTGAAGACCGCAGCGGGTCGCTGGAGCCAAATATTGTAGCAAATCGCTGGAGTCGAAGACTACAGTTGACATGGCAGTGGGTCATGCGGCGGATCGGAGTCGCGTGGTGATGACGAGTTGCCGCATCCGAAGACCATAACAGGCCATAGCAGTCAAAGACCGCATAGGGTCACCTCATCCGAAGACCGCAGAAGGTTGTTGGAGTCGAAGGACGCGGCGAGTCGCGGTAGAGGCGGGAGCCCCCGAGTCGCTGGAACTAAAGATCACAACGGGTTGCCGGAGTCGAAGACTACAATGGATTACTAGAGCCATGGGAGCCCCCGGGTGTAGCGTCGAGGTGGTTGATAGAGTCGAGACAGCGTTCGTGAGACGACGCGGCAGACCGGAGTCAATGCGGCTGCGGGTTGCCGAAGCCGATGGCGGTAGCGTGTTGTCGCAATCGAAGATGGTAGCATATCACTAGAGTCGAAGACCATAGTGGATCGTTGGAGATCATAGCGTGTGGCCGCAGGCCAAGACCGCATTGGATCGCCGCAATCGAAGATTGTAGCGGGTCGCGGGAGTCATAGCCCGTGGCGGGTTGCTGGAGTCGAAGACCGCATCGGGTTGCTGATGCCGAGGGAGCCCCTGAGTCAACGGAGCCGAAGACCGCAGCGGGGCGCCGGAATCGAGGGAGCCTCTGGGTCGTCGGAGTCGAAGCAACCCTCGAGTTGCCCGAGCTGAAGACCACCGCGGGTCACCGGATGTAGAATCAATTCGGCCATACGGATCGATGCGGGATTCGTCGGATTTTTTCATGGAGGGAATCGACACAGTGGATTCTTGGCTGAGAGCACAGTCAGATGTACTGCTTCATGTCCGATTGCCTCAGGCATCGACAACCCCGGTTATCGAGGTGATTCCTAGCAGCGATGACAAGCCGGCCACAGAAAAATCTCACAGCAGGCCGTCAAGGTGAGGACGTATAGAAAGCTAGCTAATTTTGAGTAACTTTTGATCCAAGCATCAGGTGAAGCCGGTTGGCAGTTTGCACATCTGTACACGCTAGAATTACTGTGCACACGCACAGTACTGCACACGCAGGTACGAGCATGTTGATCAATCTTTTTTTTCTCTGAAGCTTTGTTGTGCATGCATATACGACAATTCCAGGGCTCTCCGGCCTAGACTGATACACACGTACGGAACCAGATTGTCCATCTCGTACTGTTCCACGAGGCCATGCAAACCGATTGTGTCTCAACTTTGTCACACGGATTAGTACCAACGCGAAGACGCCATGGATATTTTATCAATCAAGCTATCATCGCATGCGACGAACAAATTGCAGTAGATCCTCGCGTGTCTAGCTAGTGAGTCGCTGAATCTGCCGGCTTGCTCATGATGAATCTTTCCGGCCGCTGCTGAATATCTTGAAATTCTCGGTCCTGTAAATCGGATCAGTTAGATGACGTTGAACCCTCGAGCACGTAGCGTAGATTTCTTCTGATCTTGTGCGAGATTGAAGTAGATATTGATGTTGATCAAGTAGATTGGATCCAACGAATCGTAGATCGCTGATGATGGGGCCGTCGAGATCGCAACATCAGCGCTCTCAGTTTCCACAGATGGCGCCAATTGACGAGGGTTTAACTCATCAATGTCCATTGTTATGGACTTAGGTTCAGGAATTGAGGAGCGCTGGAGATCTCGGTACGGCTAGCAAACAAGCACACAGGGACGCAAGGTTTACCCAGGTTCAGGCCTCGTAGAGGACCCTACTCCTGTTTTTCTGCTCTTGATTGATGATGATCCGAAGGATTACAATGTCACCGATGGCAGTGTATGCACATATTAGATCTGGCGTATGGGAGATCGTAAATCTGTCTATTGTCTATTGCGGTGTCTAGATCTATTGTCTATTGGAAGAGTCGCGATTGAGAGAGATCGCCTTCTCGTTGGACCCTCCTACCCTTTATATATGGGGAGGCTAGGTCTCAGGTACCAATACGAGTTGGTTACAAGTTAGATTAGAACTCTAGTCTTGAGCTTTCCTTGTCTTGCGCGCTTGAGAGTCCGTGTCCATATGGGCTTCATATCAGTCGAACCGTCATGGGCGTCATGGACCTGTGAAGGTCGTCGAGTGCGCCTTCCGTCAGGCCGCACCAGGTAGGCTGTAGTTGAGTGCCTATTGGGCATACCCATGTCAGTAGCCCCCGAGTGTCCATGTGAATCGTAGATTCGGATGGAGACTCAGAAGTCTTGAGTCTTGCATTAGGATGTCGGAGTCGACAATTATGTCGAGTGCGAAGCACTTCACCCGGAAGTTCATCGGGCCAGTCGAATTTGTAGTAGTTCATAGGGATGATGGTAAACATGCCTGGTGCGCTCGACGGATCGGGACCAGTTAATTGCTCTAGGGCAAAAACAACGCCACCTACTCAAAATCGAGTCCGGGAAAAGTGCTGGTGTAATTCGACTCAGGCCGCGGAGGTCTTATAGAGTCGAATCCCAGTGTATAAGTGTGAGCACTTGACGCGTCCGTCAAGGCTTATTCATCGTACCTGTAGGTACAGATTATTTCTAGTAGAGCGCAGCAGATGCGTTGCCAGGCCTTATTCAGGTCTTATCTTCATGCTGTAAGCGTGGCATCCGAATTTTTTGTCATCGCGGAGATGATTCGGGTGGCCCAGGAGACGTAATCTCTTTGTAGGGAAAATATGAGGCGGAGTCGCCATAGCATTCGAGTGTGGATGTTATCGACACATAGTATGATGTACAAGGAAAAATAATCATAGGGTGCGCGACTAGCGCTTCCTATGGGAGTAGCCCCGAGTGCCTATTCGAGTCGTAGACTCGAGTGGGGACTATAAGTATATTGCGACTGTTGTCGTCTTTTGCTTGTTTCAGTCGAATATGCTTTCAGCGCTCCCTATGGGAGTAACCCGAAGTCCACAATCGAATCGTAGATTCGAGTGAAGGGTTTTCATGATGCTTGGATATCTTCACAAATTTGTTCGGGTGCGCGACCAGTGCTCCCTATGGGAGTAGTCCCCGAGTCCTTAGTCGAATCGTCGATTCGAGTGAGGATTCAGAGTGTGTCACTCGAGGATCTTCTATATGCGCGTCCAGCGCTCCAGTTTGGAGTAGCCCCCGAGTGTCTAGCGGAGTCGTAGACTCGGGCAGAGACTCAAGTCTTGTATCTTGTAGACATAGTTGACAATCACGCGAGGAGAAACTACTGACCCAGAAGTGCATCGAGTTAGTGTCTCACGCATAAGGAGCCAAAAATCGATAATGTAGTTGGTGTTGATGTAGCGGAGTCATGCGACAATGCAAATAGAGTCGATGTCGTCGCTTCTGTTGGGTGCGTCGCTAGCACCGCGTCTTTGTAGCATCAAGCGATGCAACCATCCGAGGAGGAACTCGACTCGGGTCTTGAGTGTAGGGCGTAGTCAATTGTTTTGTCGACTCCTGTTGGAGGACCCGATAGAATATCTCGATGCAGTCGACATCCTTGTAAGATGCATAAAGCATTAAGAATTGTGAAGTACTTGTATCTTGTAAAGAATATTTGTATGTTGGCTTGTAAAGTAAAATTCTGGTGCCAATCGAGTCGACACTTTTGCACGGTATGCTAGGCCTTTTCGTTAGCCTGATTACCCTTAGTCTCAGTACCTTGCCGAGGCACTCGGAGTTCAAGGATTCGACGATCAGGCAAAATCAGCTACTCGGGTTGTTGCGTATGAGGTGCTCGAGTGCGTGGAGTCGATGACACGTTAGGTTACTCAAAGAGGGCGCAGCCCCCGAGTGTTTCGAGTGCGATTTAAAGTAAGAAAGAAATCATTTGTGAGTACAGAACTTAGCTTTGATGGTTGTCAACGAGGTGAATGCGTCGCGTGAGCCGATGCGATCGATGGATCGCGGGAGCCAATGCGACCGGCGGGTCGCAGGATTCGGAGATTGTAACGGCTAACAGTCGCGGGAGTCGAGAGAGCCCCCGAGTCACCCGATATGAAGACCGCAACCGGGCGTCACGGACCTGTGTAGGTCATCGAGTGCGCCTTCCGTCAGGCTGCACCAGGTAGGCTGTAGTTGAGTGCCTATTGGGCATACCCATGTCAGAAAGCAAACTAGTACAACTAATTTTTGTGTGTTTTTGATAAAGAAACAAGCAAACAAAGCAGAAATAAACTAAGCAAAACAAAAACAACAAAGTAAAGAGACTGGTTATGAGGGACTCCCCTTATGAAGATGTCCTTGACTCCCCGGCAATGGCGCCAGAAAAATAGCTTGATGGCCCAAAATATATCGAGCTTGTTGGGGAACCCCAAGAGGAAGGTATGATGAGCACATCAGCAAGTTTTCCCTCAGTTATGAAACTAAGGTTATCGAACCAGTAGGAGCAAGGAAACACCTCCAAGGTGTTGTTGCCAACTTGGAATCCTGCACAACATAACCACAGAACTTTGCCCCCAACTTACAGTGAGGTTTTCAATCTCACCAGTTTTGCTGAAAACAAAGGATTAAACGTATTGTGTGGAAGAAAGTAATAGCTTGCAGAAAGTAAACAAAAAACAGTAAACAGTTGTAGATTGATGATAAAAGAAAGGACCGAGGTCCATAGTTCACTTGTGGTGGTTCTCCTTAAGATAGATGACAATTTGCGTGAACAAATTACAGCGGGGCAATTGACAAACATCAAGAAAGCATACAAGCATATACTAATCATCTTGACTCCTTTGAGATTTGATTGGGCATTACAACATTATACATAGACCGTAATCCAACTGCATCTATGACTAATAATCCACCTTCAGGTTATCATCCGAACCCCCTCCAGTATTAAGTTACAAGCAACAGATAATTGCATTACGCATTGCGTGTAAAGTAAACGATATGATTGTTCTATGAACAAAGGATTGTTGTTTTTTCCCTAGTAGCAATAGCCCATCTAGTAGCTTAGAGATTTCTGTCGCTTCCCCAGATTACTAGAGGCATCAACCCACTATCGAGCATAAATACTAACTCTTGGAGTTGCTAGCATCTACTTGGCCAAGATAGCTACTAACAATGGAAAGCATGCAAGATCACAAATAATAAAGACATGATAGAATCAACAATCAATCTGAAATAGCATCTCAATATCCATCGGATCCCCGCAAACACAACATGTAGGATTACAAATAGATGATCTTGATCATGAACGGAGCTCACAAGATCTAAACATGGTAGCACAAAGGAGAAGAACCAACCATCTAGCTACTACATTGACCCGTACTCCAAGGATGAACTACTCACGCATCACACCGGAGGCTTGCATGGTGATGAAGAAGGCCTCCAGGATGAATTCTCCCCTCCAGCAGGGTGCCGGGAAGAGCTTCAGATCCCTCCCGA
This sequence comes from Avena insularis, assembly GCA_023614405.1. Taxonomy (NCBI): domain Eukaryota; kingdom Viridiplantae; phylum Streptophyta; class Magnoliopsida; order Poales; family Poaceae; genus Avena; species Avena insularis. The sequence goes on along the minus strand of CM042693.1, from coordinate 418,306,614 downwards.
TCTAGGGATGGAGATGACGGCGGCTACAGACTCTTTCGTGGAATTTTGATCGGGTCCTTAGGGTTTTTGTATCGGAGGCATCTTATAGGCGAAAGGGTAGGCCGATGGGGTGTCCTAGGCAGCCACACCACCCCCTGGCGCGGGCCAGGCCTGGCCGCGTGGCCAGGTGGTGTGGCGGCCCTCTGGCCCCTCTCCGTCTCATATTCTGGCTTCGTGTCCCCCTCGGTGAAAAACTGACTTTGGCTTTTGTCCCGTCCAATTCCGAGAATATTCATTTTCTGACTTTCCTGGAACCAAAAACAGCAGAAAAAAGGCAACTGGCACTATGGCATCTTGTTAATATGTTAGTCCAAGAAAGTGTATAAAAAGTACAAAGTGTGGACAAAACATAAGAAAATGTATAAAAACCAAGCATGGAACATCAAAAATTATGGATACGTTTGCAACGTATCATGTCTCCTGGCGGTTCTCCCTGACTTAAAGGCAAGGTGTGGGGCGGCGTGGTGCGGTCGGAGCGGCAGTGCGACAGCTTGACGTCGTCTGGCCAAGTGAACGGGGTGTCTGCTGGGTTGGCGTGATCATGGCGAGGCTGCGCGTGCATGGTGAGGGCAAGGCGCGAGCTGGGCGAGCTGGTCGGTCACGGCGCACTGGCGCGCTCTAGACATGGCGCAGAGAGGTGGTGCGCGGCGTAGCTAGGGTGGTCCACGGCTCGGCTGGGGCTGGGGCCTGGACAGGGGGTGGCGGTAGAGTGCGGCGCACCTCCTAGATGGGCGTGGGGCGGTCTGTTGCGAGCTGGCCGTGGTCAGCCGGCGACGACCAAATTCGGGCGGCGCTCCACTGTGCTCCACGGCGAAGGGGGTGATACGTCCATAACGTATCTATAATTTTTGATGGTTTTATGCTAATAATATGCTTTTGATACTCTTTTTTATATAAAGTTTATGGATTATTTGGACTAACCTACTAATATTTGCAAAAGTGCACAATGTTCTTGTTTTACACTTTAATGTGTAGGAATTACCAAGAATACAAGTGGAAACCTTGTTGGAGTCAAATTGGGATTTTCTAGAAATCTGTCTCAGAACTCTTTTTGAAGATGGTCACGTTACGGATAGAAGACGGCGTCAAACAGAAAACTCTTCAACTACAATGTTCTGGACATAAAATTTAGCTGATTCCGAGTCCGGATGGGCCCGATAGGCCCGATTTACTGCACCCAAGATGGGGTGACGGAAATCCGAGAAGCTATATAAAGGGAAGAAACCTAATTCGTGGGAGACACCTCCACCCACGAATTTGCATCCACCAAAGCCACGTTTTTGTCTCTCCCATAGATCCCATCTCCATGAGAGAGGGCTCCCAATAAGCCATGAAGGAAGGGGTCTAAGGGGCGGTGCTCCCCTATGATACCGGCAGCGGGGAAGAAGTCCTCCGTGCCGCCGCTGGCGCCGCCGCTGCCTCTTCACCATCTTCACCGCCATCTCCATCGATCTCCACCACCATCTCCATCGATGTTGCTGATTCCCATGATGAGGAGGGAGTAGTTCTCTCTCGAGGCTAAGGGTTCTACCGATATCTATGTGTTCATCTCTCTCTCTCTATGCATGATCATATTGTGATCATGAGCTTTGTAATCAAGTAGATCTACCTTGCTACTCAAGTGCTTTAATAGATCTTTGGCTCTCAACATGTGTGTGAAAGTGACAGCGTGCACACCATGGTGGCACTTAGGCTAGAGATTATAAATACTTGTTATGAGTTATATTTGGAGTTGGATGTTTCTATAAAATTGTGGTGTTTATTGGAATAACCTAGTGCTCAAGGTGACAGTGTGGGGTTATCTAGATGGGGAAAGCAAACTTTGAGGTGTGCTGTTATAGCCCTACCATGGATTAGAGTGTCCAACCGGAGAGTAGTTCAGAGTAGTATCATGAAGAGAAGATATTTATAAGAGAGTGTTCACTAGCGAAAGTATGATCTCTAGGCCTTGTTTCCAAACATTGAAACACCATTTTCAACTAGATCTGTTACATGTTTTCTTGCTTCCATCTTTATTTCAGTTTGCCTTTAGCCTCTTCCACGCCATTAAGCTATTTTCTGGCACCGTTACCACTTATAATTATCCGTACCACTTGTATTTCACTATCTCTTTGCTGAACTAGTGCACCTATACACCTGACAAGTGTATTGGGTGTGTTGGGGACACAAGAGACTTCTTGTATCTTGATTGCAGGGTTGCTTGAGAGGGATACCTTTGACCACTTCCTCCATGAGTTCGATAAACCTTGGGTGATCCACTTAAGGGAAACTTGCTGCTGTTCTACAAACGTCTACACTTGGAGGCCCAACAACTGTTTACAAGAATAGAAGTGCGTAGACATCAAGCTATTTTCTAGCGCCGTTGCCGGGGAGCAATAGCGTGTGGGTGAATATTCTTGTGTGCACTTGTTTTCTTTACCTCTAAGTAGGTTTTACTTTCAGTTTTAAGTTGTTCTCTATCTTAGTATGGATAGGGAATGCGAATTAAAAAAAATAGTTGTACTTGTTACCTAAAAACGTTTTCAAAAAGAAAAGTGATTGGAAAGATGAGTAATGGTCAAGTGGGGGTCGACCTTGAACACTTGTGTTCATGCCTATGAAACTAAAACAAATCCTCCCATGGAAGCTTTTCAGTTAAAAACCGCAGGAAAGAATGGGAAAGTTTTTGTGTTGAAGTTTTTTCACAGAGAATAAGGAACACCAAACAGAGAAATTGAAGAATGGCCAAAAGTTTCTTCAACAATCCCTCGGTTTGCAAACCTTTAAACTTTGTTTTTTGAGCAGCATAGAAACTTGAATAAATTTGGAGCGTTTGTATCTTTTTATTTATTTGTCTTAGCATCAAACACCAGTTACATTTGTTTCTTTCAGTCTTGGAAGTTGTTATCTCTGTAGCAACCGCTCCTTATCCTTTTTATTTGTTTTTTGTGCCAAGAGTAACCTCTAATGAGAGAGAAGTAATGCTTGGGAAAGTTACTGTCCCGAAACAGATTTTTGTGCTTCGCTGTAAAAATTCATGTAAAATCTCTGTACGTCATTTGAGCTGTGATGTTTTGTGCTTCTGATCCAGGTTGTTATCTAACTTTCGTTAGTTTAACATTTTTCGATTTGAGCAATAGAAGGTCTTCGAAAAAATTGGTTTTTACCTGCTGGTCTGTTTTGACAGATTTCTGCCATTATTTGCATTTGCTTCTTGTTGATTCCTTTTTGGGTTCTTTTTGGGGAATTGAGATTTTTAAGGGAATTGATACAGAAGCTTGTGTTTTAATGGAAGTTTTATTGGTGTTGAAACTGAAACCAAAGACTTATTATCTTGAGTGCACTAATGTTGCTAATAAAGATTGTGTGAAGTTTTGTATAAAGGAAAAAATTCAGGTGTATGGAGAGAATGATGTAATGAGATGAAGAATAGACTAAAGCTCAAGCCTGGGGATGCCACCACGTGTCACCCCAAGAAATATCCAAGAAGTACAAGCGTCAACGCTTGGGGATGCCCAATGCATCCCCTTCATCAATAAAAATCTCAAGTTTCTTCCAAACACTTTATTTTTATTGTTTCATGCACAGTTGTGTTGTTCTTGAAGCATCTTTGTTTTAGTTTTCGTTTGTTTGGTTTTCTTAGTTTGCTTGAATAAGTTGGTTGGATCCCGGCACACTTCTTTTGGAGAGAGACACACTCCATTTTCATTGCCTAGAACACTCTAGTTTTCATTCTTATTGTTTTGTGAGTGTTCTCTTTTGCTAACACTGTGTTTAGCCTTAGTTTTCTTGTGCTTTCAGCTTAGAACTTTTTAGTTCTTCTTTGTGGATTTGTGAGACAAGCTCACTGATCTTTATTTATTATTATCTTTGTGAGTTCTTTCAAATAAGTCAATTGGTTTGGATTGCAAAAGAGTAGGAAAAGTTCATGCTTAAGTGGTAAAAAGGAGCTTGTTTTTGGACTGTGGCCTATGCTTTGTCATGTCATGCTTGATATTATTTTGGCTTTATGCTTAGTGATTTTTTCTGTAGCATGACATGTTATAAACGATTGAGATTGCTTAATGTGCCTTGAAAGAATCATGTGCTGTTTTAGCATATTAAAGCATGGTATTGTGGTATTCTCGTTTAATGCTTTATTTGGATTGACTTGGCGCATGCTCACACCATGTTAAGACTATACCAAGTCACCATAGCCTTTATGATCCTTTAGTTTTCGACTTGTAATATCACTTTATACTTTAATTAATGATGTTTTGTCGTTTTGCATGATTATGGCCATTACTGCTCTCTTAGTTGGTCGCTCCTAGTCTTTTGCTAGCCTCCATACCAAGTATGAGTTCCACTCATGCATCCAACTCCAAATAAAACCAAGTTATTCCAAAGTGTCCACCATACCTACCTATTAGCATTTGCTATTCCAAGTATATTCATGTTTTTATCTACCTTCCGAATTAAACTTGTTATGTGAACATTAGTGATTAAAGCTCTCACGAACTTGATGGCACACTTTACTTTTCTTGCACCTAATAAACTTGAACCATTGTGTCGTCTATGTTGTATATGCGTGCACTTATATGTTGGGGATTATCAGAACCATGCTATCATGAGGAACGCTTTCAATATTGCACTTGTACTTTGTACCTAGCTGATATCATGCTCTTTTGTCTATGGATGTCGTTGGTGTGAAACGAAAGGGGAGCTTGTAAGTCCATGGAGTTATGTATGTGTGTTAGAGAAACGCCTGGGCCACCGGTCTAATCCATGCCTAATCATGGTGGAAACCTGCAGCGTAACCATAATGAGCTTTCTATGAAACATTCTTCTTATAAAAAGAGATAGAGATTGAGAAAAAGAGAAAAAGGAAAAAAAGAGATATGAGAAAAGAGGAAAGAGAGAAAAAAAACACCATTTTCCCATGGTATATAAGAAGATTGCTGAGATGCTCGTTGTCTGCTTGCCTTGTCATTTTGATATGGGGATTCTTCTATATCATCGGGCAAGGGGTACCCTCTTGGCGGTTCTCTATGATACACATGTACTTACTATGACAAGAAATTACCTGTAAATAAACTTGAGTAGCATGAGGAGTGTCCCTCGCATTCAAGGGACATGAGATTTCCAACTTATACTTTGTTAATCATATACTCCATAGTTTGTTCACTTTAACCTTAATCACTTCAAGATGCTTATGATAGGGGCAATGAGAGCTGAAAGCTAATAAATACCATAATTTTTGGAAGCTCTTTATGAGACTTGAATCCCTGCTTCCTTCTATGAAGGGCCTTTCTTTTACTTTTATGTTGAGTCTCCATTTTCTATCTTTATGCACCTATTAAGAGAGCATATTGGTCATTCTTAGTTTAATGTGCATTGTACCAAAACTTGTTGATTGATTCATAACTTTGATATTGCTTGTTCTTAAACCATTTGTATCTAGTCACCCTTATGAACTTTGAAGGTGTCCTATGCATTTATGTTTTGCTACACTATGAGGGACAAGCTGAATACCACTCTTATTATGTTTTCTATATGTGAAACAAACAAATGTCTTTTAATGCATTGTTATTCATGATCTTTTGTTTGTACCTTTTCATGTTACCTTTTCATGTTACAATATAGTTGCTATGTCTTATTGTTAGAACTCTATCTTTCATGTTCATGTTTAGAGTACCTTAATCCCAGCTAACAATGCTTTTACAATAATGATGATCAAGATTGTGTTGGTTGCGTGTCACCTCAAAAATTATATTGTTTTTATCGTTTACCTACTCGAGGACGAGCAGGAACTAAGCTTGGGGATGTTGATACGTCCATAACGTATCTATAATTTTTGATGATTTTATGCTAATAATATACTTTTGATACTCTTTTTTATATAAAGTTTATGATTTATTTGGACTAACCTACTAATATTTGCAAAAGTGCACAATGTTCTTGATTTACACTTTAATGTGTAGGAATTACCAAGAATACAAGTGGAAACCTTGTTGGAGTCAAATTGGGATTTTCCAGAAATCTGTCTCAGAACTCTTTTTGAAGATGGTCACGTTTCGTGTCGAAGACGGCGTCAAACAGAAAACTCTTCAACTACAAAGTTGTTGGAAATTTTGCGACAAATGTTCTGGACAAAAATGGTACGTATGGGCCCGATAGGCACGATTTACTGCAGCCCAAGATGGGGTGATGGAAATCTGAGAAGCTATATAAAGGGAAGAAACCTAATTCGTGGGAGACACCTCCACCCAGGAATTTGCAGCCACCAAAGCCACATTTTTGCCTCTCCCATAGATCCCATCTCCATGAGAGAGGGCTCCCAATAAGCCATGAAGGAAGGGGTCTAAGGGGCGGTGCTCCCCTGTGATACTGGCAGCAGGGAAGAAGTCCTCCGCGTCGCCGCTGGCGCCGCCGCTGCCTCTTCACCATCTTCACCACCATCTCCATCGATCTCCACCACCATCTCCATCGTTGTTGCTGATTCCCATGATGAGGAGGGAGTAGTTCTCTCTCGAGGCTAAGGGTTCTACCGATAGGTATGTGTTCATCTCTCTCTATGCATGATCATATTGTGACCATGAGCTTTGTAATCAAGTAGATCTACCTTGCTACTCAAGTGCTTTAATAGATCTTTGGCTCTCCCCATGTGTGTGAAAGTGACAGCGTGCACACCATGGTAGCACTTAGGCTAGAGATTATAAATACTTGTTATGAGTTATATATTTGGAGTTAGATGTTTCTATGAAATTGTGGTGTTTGTTGGAACCATCTAGTGCTCAAGGTGACAGTGTGGGGTTATCTAGATGGGGAAAGCGAACTTTGAGGTGTGATGTTATAGCCCTACCATGGATTAGAGTGTCCAACCGGAGAGTAGTTCAGAGTAGTATCATGAAGAGAAGATATTTATATGAGAGTGTTCACTAGCGAAAGTATGATCCCTAGGCCTTGTTTCTAAACATTGAAACACCGTTTGCAACTAGATATGTTACATGTTTGCTTGCTTCCATCTTTATTTCAGTTTTCCTTTAGCCTCTTCCACGCCATCAAGCTATTTTCTGGCACCGTTACCACTTATAATTATCCGTACCACTTGTATTTCACTATCTCTTTGCCGAACTAGTGCACCTATACACCTGACAAGTGTATTAGGTGTGTTGGGGACACAAGAGACTTCTTGTATCTTGATTGCAGGGTTGCTTGAGAGGGATACCTTTGACCACTTCCTCCCTGAGTTCGATAAACCTTGGGTGATCCACTTAAGGGAAACTTGCGGTTGTTCTACAAACCTCTGCACTTGGAGGCCGAACAACTGTCTACAAGAATAGAAGTGCGTAGACATCAGGGGGGCTTGTCTGGATGCTGGTTAGACTTAGGGGAGACAGGGGAGTCAATAGGGGACCGAATGGTTGACTATTACTGTGCACAACAGTGAAGTTAGGCTAGGGGTTTAATTAGTGTAGACAAGGTGTTTGTGTTAATGGCCGCATGAGTTTTACTTTTGAATTTTTGATTCAAAATTTTTGAGTGATCTTAGATTAAGATTGAGAGTGTTTGTTTGCTAGGAGAGGTCAAGAGGAATTGATTTGAGTGGTTTTTGAAAAAGTGTGATCCTAACATATGAACTAGATTCAATTTTCAACTATCCATTAAATTTATTTGCAAGATGTTTTTGTAAGTTTGTAAAGTGGACCTTGATACGCTTTTACTTGGTCTAGGAAGGGGTGAAAAGAAATAGAAATGTTTCTGTTAGAAATCTTCTTCTAGGAACACGTAAAGTGGCCCAGTGGTTAACTTTTGTCAAAAATGTCCATTTGCTTTATTTATTCACATTTGATTTCTTTCTCTTTGGATTTTGTTTGTAAATGGTCTAGATGATGTGGCATTCACCTTTAAACCATTTCACAACATTTAGAACAATCAAGCATGGCATATACACTCAATTTTATACTAATGCAAACACACATGCATTCCTAATCATTTTATTAATAAAAGTTTTTGTTAACCCTAAATTTGGATGATTAGAACTTGATAATCTTGATTAGAAGTTTGGGGGTGTTACAGAGAGAGGGAATATAAAACAAACAGGGTGCGAGAGGACAAAGGATGTCGCCTAGAGGGGGTGAATAGTCTTTTAAAATAATTACGGTTTTGGCTCTAATAAATATGAAATAAAACTAATGTTTAATTTATCAAAGCACAAAACCTAGAACCACTAGGTTAAACTAAGTGCACCAACAACCTACACTAAGCAAGACAAGGAACAAGGTGATAGCAAGATATAATATGTCAAGCATGATGGCTATCACAATGTAAATTGCATAAGAAAAGGGCTCGGTTGAGAAATGAATGATGGACACAGAGACGATGATTTTTATCCTAAAGTTCACTTATAAATAAGCTACGTATTCGTTGCAGAGGTGCAGTGGCACAATGCTCTCTGAACGCCACAAATGGCTCACCTTAAGGTGTGGTGGCTCGATGCTCACCCAACACCACACAAGGCATCACCCCAAGGTGCAAAGGCACGCAACTCACCGATTCCACACAGGCTCACCCTATTCTCCCGTGAGCTCACCACAAAGGCTTACTCGGGATCCACTATGGGACACTTGAGGACGGTCACTGAACCCGTACAAGCTTGGGGAAAACTCCACAACTCAATTGGAGGGCTCCCAAGAATCACCACAAAGGCCTCGACCTTGAGGAATCTCCATAACTCAATTGGAGGCCCCCAAGGGTATCACACCACTACCACACAACTGTCTAGGGTTCCAAGAACCCAAGAGTAACAATCCCAAGAGCTTGAAGTCGTCAAATCTCCGTGGAAAACTCAAACATTTGCACCAAATGCAAGAGGCAAGTCATTTACTCTCAAATTCTACCAAAGCTACAGAAGCTATTGGGGTAATAAGAGAGGAAGAACACAAGAGGAGAACACAAAAACTCTCCAAGATCTAGATCCCAAGGATTCCTTCACAAAAGGGATTTGGTTTGGTAGGGTTGTAGATCTAGATCTCCTCTCACAAATCCCTCAAAAAGGTGCAAGAATCTTAGTAAGGGGAAGGGAGAGGAAAAGCTCTTCAAGGTCAACAATGGAGGAGAGAGAGAAATGGACCAAAATAGCTAGTACCAACGAAGGGGAAGAGGAGCCATTTTAAAGGGATCCCAGATCTAACCGCTTGGGTCAAAATGCGCCTGGCTAGTAGTATGGGTGAGCCAATCAAAATTCTGGTTAGCCCCGTCTCCAATGGCTCGAAAGCAGTTGAAACGACCCGGTTATAGAGGCCGAAAGTTCCGCCCGACCCGGGACAAAACTTCCGGCAGGTACTACCGGTCTACTACCGACCAAGTACCGATAAATAAAACATGATCAAGCAGGGAGATGACTGCAGGGTGACACGGGCTGAGCAGAAGTGGGCCGGAATTTCCACCGGTACTACCGAGGGCAAAATATGCCCGAGCGCTACTTCCGATCAACTACCGGCCCAAATACCGGTAAATATGCAACAAAAATAGAACGGGTGTTGTGAGCATTCCCGTGCTCACTGGAACTAGCCCAGTACTTCAACAGGTACTACCGACACCAAATTTTTCCTAGCGGGACTTCCGGTGAGGCAGCGGCACTTCCGATCAGGGAAAACCCCAAAACCAAAATAGCCATAACTTTTGCATCCGAATTCCAAAATGGTGAAACCAATTTTGTTGGAAAGATAAGGATGCGCAGAATCCAACCAATTTTGTTGGAAATATTGGATACCACCTAGGGAGAAAATATCATGTATACATGAGAGGTATCTCCCAAGGTGTGGAGCCGGAAAACCCGCAAGATCAAAAACACAAAAGATATTCAAGAGAAATCTGTTTTTGATGAACTAGAGCTTGTTATGAAGATAACCACAAGGTTCGGGTCCTCTCAGGGAGAAGATCTAAACAACAACCAAAAAGATGATGTTATGCATGCAAAGGTTTAAGCTCTCTTGAAGAGATCGAACGAGCTACTCACTCGAGAGCCCCTCTTGATAGAACGGTTGTCTATCCTAAACCCCGTCTCCCAACAATTACAAGAGACCGGTAAAATAGAAAACCTATCAAGATTATACCTTTACCTTAAGCATTCCACTTGAGCTTGATGTATATGATCTTGTCTTCTTTAAGATGGAACACGTTTCTTGATTGCTCTTGCTCGCGCTTTGCTTAATGGAGACTTGTGAATTGATCCCCCATATCCATGGAGAAACCTCTTCCTTGAACTTGTCTTCATCACACCATGATCGCCGAGGATGACAAGCTTCAAACATGTGATCTTTTAGAGATGGCGCATTATGAGCTTGCACTTTATTTTTTTCTAACTCTGTTAGGATGATGTCTTTAAGATAATCATAAGGAACTACATCTTCTTCTTCAAGACACGCTTGATCTTCTTCTTTTTCATCTTCTTCATCTATATGATTCCAATAGGCACAAAGGCCTTGGACATTGCTTCTTCTTTATTTCTTCATTTTTCAAACTTGAAACCAACACATGGCCCAAGCGATGCCACTTGACAAATCCAACAAGTGAAACTAAATTAAAACATTAGTCCATAGAGATTGTCATTAATTACTAAAACCACACACGGGGACACGGATGCACTTTCAGGGTGAGAGTTGTCTCTTTGTGCGAATATGGCTCAAAATATGTGGTAAAGTGTTCAGTCTAGATGTTGTTATTCAGACATTGTTGACTTGTGACCATTTTTTTATAGATCCATCACAGGCTAGCCATGTGACTTTTTTACGCATACCTCCTCTTTTTGGCATGCAATGTAGTACTCCCTCTGTTCCAAAATATAAGATATTTTAGCTTCCGTGAAGCGAATGTGTCTAGATATTTTTAAGATATTTTAGCTTTTGTGAAGCGAATGTATTTAGATTCTACACACTAAAGATGTCTACATACATTCGCTTCACGAAAGCTAAAACATCTTATATTATGTAACGGCGGGAGTACACACCAGCATGACATCATTAGATTTTTTTTATTAATTATTTTCCAAATTACACACTATTCAATTGTGAAATTATATTACTCCCTCTAACCCAAATTTGTTGACTTCGATTTGTCTAGATTCGATTGTATCTAGACATTATTTAGATTAGATACATCAGTATCTCGACAAATTTGAGTCAACTAGTTTGGGTCAAAGGGAGTACCTTGGTTCTTCGGATACTATATGTATTCTAGGCCAATATAAAGAATATAAAGATACGTAAATATTTCTTTTGGTGTCTCTTAGTTATTGTAAACACTACAATGCTACAATGCTCATTTCATTGCAATGCATAAAATTGACCAATGGAAGCATGGCACCATCGTTTTTTTTGGTATGTTAGAAATGCAACATCGTTTTGCAACATGTTTTCACTGAATCAATAAAAACTTCCATTGGTCAATTTTATGATAGGTGCATGCAACAAATGTAGTCATGTTCTGAAGACACACTAATGTTGAAAAAAAAGGTGTATGCAACAAATAACCATTCGTTTGCAACAAAACATCCATAAAGTGTCACCATTTGCAACATAATATGTTATATCCAACGTTTGTGCACAACTCATCCAACATTACAGAAACACATCTGTAGCATTTGAAAGATCTCTTTATGTCATACGCTTAGAAATCATTGCAAAACAATTTTACTCATGTTACAAGACAAAAACAATAGATAGAACAATGGATGCTTGTTGCATTTTGAAACATCCTTTGCAACATAGAAAATCCCCCTAAAGCACTGACATCTCGACCTCACCGGCTCTCATGACCTCCATCCTCAACTCAGAGGCACCGACCTCACCGGCAGTGGAACCTACTCGTCAAGGTTAGCGTGGAGCGTAGGGTAGTAGTGTTGTGGAGGGTAGGGTAGTAGTGTTGTTGGTCCAGCAACAGCAAGCCCGCACCAGGCCGGCGTGCCGAAATAGGCTGCCTCTGGTTGGCATGACAAGAGTAGACACGAGAGCAACGTTGCTCAAGCCAAACGACCCTGCTGATGGAGCTGATCCATCAGCAGGATGATACAAGTCTCTATACGGCTCAGACTTCCATCAGTCAGATGACGGTTCAAATGCTAAGTGCGGGAAAGAGAGATCTTCCATGATTTATTTATTTTTATAATTGAATAAAAAGATTTAAGGAATATATTGACCCTTTACCCTAATATTATTGTAGGAATATAATACAAATATTACCTACAACAGTCTGGCACACTTACATCCTCACAAAATGAATAATGATTGTTATAGTTGTAACAATAGAATAGTTAAAATACACACATTAGGATCAGCTATCAGCATGCTCAAGAAGAGATGGAATGTATTTTACAGAGGCTATGTAAATCCATCTGATTAAGGGGGAATTAGCCAACTTATACTTCTAATAAGTATCTTTAACAAAGAGGTATAGTTTAGTTGTATAAGTGTGATTCGTTTTACTCACCACGAGAGTGATACTACATAACCCAGCACAGGACTTAATCAGGTTCCAATGACTACTTTAGCCTAGGAAATTTAAATTTGAAGGGAAAGTAACAGGCACATCGCGCATACTTAGCACACAAGAGGCACAACTAAACAAGACACTTAGTACCACGTAAATTTGAGACAAATTTTGGTCTTGCTCCGAATATAGAGATAAAATTTCAAACCCAATGCAACAAAACATATCAGATCCATACTCAAATGATATAGCAACACTAGTTCACACGGTACAATCCAAGTAAAAGTCTTTAAATTCTAGCTTCACGGAATTCCTGATGGCAAAATCCAGACCTAGTTGGTGGCAGCTCTCTTCCTGGGGGCAGCCTCGGTCCCTGAAGAGATTAAACAAAACAGAACTTTGATCAGAAATTGTCTGGAATTCACAAATTCAATTGATAAGCTTTGATGTGAATGTCATGTACCTTCTCTGAAGTTGCTCTTGAACCTGCGAGCCACATGGCGCATGTACCTCATCCTTCCAGTTCCTGTGGTTTTGCGCCTGATGGCCTTCACACTCCAGTTGTCTGAATAATGGATCATCATGTCAACACTAATCTTAATAAAAATGATACAAGATAGCATAAACAAAAAAAGCAAACATCTAATTAAGTCAAAACATGGACCAGTAATCCCAACCAAACATCAGAGTAAGGTGCCATACAAATAGATAACAAGCACATTAACTTCAACATACATAATTAAGCACACAAACAAATACTATGAAATCAACATTTTTCTTTCTAGGAGTGCATGAGCTCCATTAATTAGTGGCAAGATGGAAGAGCAAGTACATGATCAAGTTACAATAAGAAGTATAGACCATATACATAATAAAAGATAAAAGATGGAGAAAATCATCAGATATAGAACTATGAATCACGGAAGTGTAACTTCTATCATATTGTCGCAGTTTTTCCATCATCACTTGAAACAAATGGAATCAGCTACATGTACAGTTTCAATGAAAATGAGGAAGTGAAATAAAATTGTATTTTAACAGATACGGTAAATGAAACATAAAGCATGGAGAAATCATCAGACTTAAAACTACGAATCAGAGGAGTTCGACTCCTGTCATATTGTTGCAGTTTATCCATCATCACATGTTCCACAAACAGAATCAGGCAATCCAAAAAGACATAGGAACACAACAAAAATAGTAATAATTAGAGTAAAACTACATCTTGTTGGGCAATATATAAATCTCAACTCTCAACTGCCCTCACAATAAAACCCAAATAAAATAAAACATCTTCAGTACATGGAACATCAAATACACGACCACAAAATGTGTGGAGGAATCATCAGAGACTTAAATACTATAAGAATCAGAGGAGCATAGCTCCATCATATTGTTGCAGTTTATTCCTCCTCACTTGACCCTCAGATTGAATCATGAATGAATAAATGATGTATTCAATCTAGATATGTGTACATAAAAAAATTTGAAAGATGTATTCAATATAGATACGGTAATACAAAATAGATAATAAGATTAAAAAGATCTCTATAATTTCAAGCTCAGCTAATGTTCTGATAAATCAAAATGGTCACGCATGAATGAAAGATGTACCCAATCTAGATATGTGTATATAAAAATACATAAGAATTGTGTAATTTCAATCTCAGCTAACATAATGACATATCAGAAGGGCATTGTTAAGAAAATGAGCAAACCAGACAAATCATGTAAACCATGATTTAAAAAATAGATAACTCAAAAACCTGAGCAGACACCACCTACACAGTTCACACACTAGCACCTAAAGAATATAGCCGCTTGTTTATGAACTGGAACAGGGATGTAGCAACTGAGGATTGAAACCAAAAAAAATGCTCAGAATATGAAATATCTTCTCATCAATGCCAAGGCATCTCCGAAGTCTGACATGCGTTGTAGAATTCATGGTTCATCATAGCATTTCTACAATTGTGGGCACAAAATCGACAAATGGCATCACTGGACAGTGAAAATTTGAAAAAGCACGGATCAATGTGGTATTCATCATTCCTCTTGAGAGATCAAGCTATAACTACAACGAACTAACAAGGACAGGATGGGCAGACAAAAGAGAAACTCAGATGAACTGTTAACACATCACTCCGAACCACCACCACGAGACACATGGTAATACACATGACACCGTACTAGTAGTACCAATCAGTCTGCACTAGTAGTCTAGTAGTACTACTCGTAACATACGCATGACAACCCGCATCGACAAGAACGTAGCAGTAAACGGCAATACGCGGCTCAAACGGGATCATCAGTGATAAACCTGGAGATCTGTAACGCGGGAGAGACAGGAGTAGTGTGCCGGAGGGAGGAGCTTACACTTGCGGATGCGCGCGGCGGGGTAGCCGCAGGAGGAGCAGGTACTCTTCTGCAGGTGGAAGCTGCGGCGTCCGCAGCGGATGCACAGCGTGTGCGTCTTGTTCCGGCGCTTGCCGAAGCTGCCCGTACCCTTCGTCTGCGCGCCAGCAACACAGAACAACAGTGGTCAGTATCACGGATCTAGGCGAGGAGGAGGATGCGGGGATTCCGACGAGAGACGCTCACCATTTTGCCTTCGCTCTCGTCGCCTACGCCGCCGCCAAGGAAGTGGAGAGGAAGACCGGAACCCTAGCGGTGCGAAGAGGAGCTTTATAGAGCGGAGCGGGACTGCCCAAGGTTACGCAGGCACGGCCCGTTGGACTAATGCTAACCCTGGGCCTGCAACGTATTTTAATGGGCCCACTTTGCTAGACGATTACTGCCCATAAGGCGCAATCTGTGAAGCTCAGACAGATCGAAAAATAAAGGTCGAGCTGTGGAAAACGAAAGGTCGAGCAGAATCTTATTTTTTTTCAAAATAGGGGAAAGATGGTGTACACGGTCTTTTTTTAAACTCGCAAAATGCCCGCGCTTTGCCGCGGAAGAGCATGGTTGTTGACTTTCTATGTTCTTTTCTACAAATTAACAAGTTATCTTTTTTTTTTTAGAAGTCTAACCTCTTGGGTTTTGGGCGACATGGGCGACCGCGAAGGCGATCGCGTTCCGCCGCCGCCAGAACCTTATGAGAGTCCATCGGAAGCCCGACGGAGGGTAAGAAAGGAGTCTGCGCGATACGCGCGATCGGGAAAAGGTTCGTTGAGAGAAGGAATCCAGGAGGCATACGAGTCTAGGAGGGATACGGAGAAGATCCCTTTAAAAACATCGTAAGGAGCACTTCAGAACAAAAAAGCGATCGGAATCTATCGGGCAAGGCGTCTTCGTCTCTTACGGGAAAGCCAGATCGATCTGGGTTCCGGGCGAACGTGGCGGCGGAAGGAAGTATGGGAGATCGGAACGAGGGGATCCAAGGAGGGAGGCGCGCGGAGGACATACAACCTGCACACGGGAGGCAGACGAACCTGCGCGCAAAGGCAATTGGATGCGAACCCAGTCTGATTGATGGCGCCGCCGGCCGGTGGGGGCGATCATGGGGATCCCGGTGAGGGATCTACCCGCTTAAAAGCGAGCAGGCGACATGGTGACACTTGCATCATGGCGTCCTAGGGAGGAAAGAGGTGCAGATGATGCTGTGTAGCATTCCAATTGTCTAACAATTGTAATGCTACTTGGTCTAGTAATAATGGCTACGTCAAATATATAATGTTTGCATCATCATTATATCATGCTCATGTCATCATGCCACCTTGCATTTGAGCATCATATAAAACCCCTTCTTGTTTGGTTCTTATCTCATGTGCATTATTAATTGTATTTGCCTCTTGATATTGTATTTGGTTCTTGATATATTGTTTAATGCCCAAGTTGAGTTGGGGGCATATCTTTTATTAACTCCCCCACCTTTTTCTTTCACCACCTTATAATTCCACCATCCAACTAAATATGAGCTTTGCACTTTATTTGGTTTTACCTCTAGCTCATGTGGGTTAGGATGGACCCACTTCTTTTCCCCATGCTCTCATCTTAGCATCATGATGTTTTCACATTAGTGATATATGAGAGCCACATGGCCACCTTTGCATGCCTTGTGAGTGGGACCCTAATTCTAGCTCCCATATGTGTTGTTTTTGGGGTTATCATCATGTTGGGATATTTTGTGGGCTTATTAAATATCTAGTGGCATATACACACTAGCAAGTCCCATTGTATTTCAGATATGGTCATCTCCATCTATTCCACATGGGGCATCCTTTTTAATTCTTTTTGCTTGGCCTTTATTTCCAATTTTTGGGAATGCAAAATAATAATGCCATGAAATAATATCGTTTCACAAGAATCATCATGGCATTAAATATTTTGCATGGGCCATCTAAGCACCACCTTTGCTTGTCATTTGGATTTTATTTGTTCTTGGAGTGGATCATCTCTACCTCTATCTTTTCTTTTGGCTTGATCTTATTTGATCATGCTTAAACCACCCTACCACATTCCTCTCTTTCTCTTTTACCACCTTTCTTGCTTGTTCACGTGTGGAGAATGCAAGCTCCTTAAGCCCTAATCCATCACCCCTCTCTCTAATCATCTATCCTAGATCCTCCCCGTCACCTACCCATCTAACCTTACCCCTTCATCACCATAACCCCATACCCTACCCTAGCTAAAACCCTAGTCCCTCTCACACCTAACCTCCCTTGGTCTCTCCTTGCCGAGTCCCTCTTAGTGGCCCCACCATGCCACCTAGCCAAACCCTAGGCGGCCACCTAGCTACACCCCAACCCTAGTACCAACCCTAAACTTTGAGCCTACCCTCTCCTCTCTTGCTCTCTCTCTCTCTCTAGGGGCCCTCCAACCCGAGCCCGCCTCGGCCTCACCCTCTGAAACCACCTGGTAGCCATCCCCCTGCTGCCCTACCCCAGGAGCACGTGAGGGTGGAGGAAGGAAGGTGGCCGAGCCACCTTTATCCAACCACTCCCAGCACCGTCCATCCTCCCTCCTTTACCACCCCCACAACCTCTCGCTCGTCCAGATCCACCCAGGCCTGCCCTCTTCTCTCTCTTCTCCACCGTCTCCATCTACCCCTCGCCGCCAAACCTTGGCCTCCCGATCTCCCTACCAGCCGGTGGCGTGGCGCTCGGTGTCGGGGAAGCTCACGGACGTCCATTGCCAAATCTGTCTGTGGCCACAGAGGAGGAGCACCAGAGCCGAAGAACACCGACGCACCCGCCGCGAAACCCTAGATCGCCGTCCGTCTGCGTCGTCGCTAATCGTCTGCCCGCCGACCCGATCCAACGCCTCCGACACACTCGCGGTGAGCCCACCTCCCTCCTGGACACCCTCGCTTTCACCGTCGTGTCCTGGCCGCGACATGCGCTCCGTCGAGCACCTCGCCGGCGCGCGTCGTGTCGTCTGCTCGTCCCCTTGTGTGCCGATAGCCTATCTAGGCCCCGCCGCTCTCAGACACTAGCCCGCCGCTGGTTCGCCACCCTAGCGGCGCCAGGTCCTCGTCGATCCACTCGCCTGCTGCGCATCACAACATGCTGCCGAGAGAAGATCAACGATCTGACCGCAGTGGATTTTACTTAACCCCTGCTCTTTTAGTGGCTTTAACCGCGGTCCGCCTGCCCACTAGTCGGTAGCCGCCAAATTTTTGCGAAGAACTACCTAGCCTTTTCCGCTCAACCCGGCTCCAGGCCCACTGTCGATCCTGGCCTCGTCCATGCCGCGTGGGCCTGTGATCGGGTCCCATCTCTGCCTCTGCGGTGGCGATGAAAGAGAAAAGTTTTATTTTCGCGCTACTGTCGCCTTTCCGCCCCATCCGTCTGTGTCTCACAGCTAAGAACGTCCCGAGTAACAAAAGTATTGTCCGTTTTCTGTTTTAAATTCAAATCTTTTCAAATTATTATCAAATTCAAATTAAATTCTGTTTTAAAATAACTTTTCAAATATTAATCCAAATAATACTTATAATATATGTTTTCAAATCAGAAAAATGTGAGGATTACAAATATGCAATTCAAAATATATCTTGGACATTTAAAATTTCCAAGTTTATTAAAAATTACAATAAATGCCCTTTTGCCTTATTTATTTAATAACTTTTGATTTATAAATCCAAATTTAACAAATGATATGTCTAAAATGATTAGCTCGACGAGACCTTTCTGTTTATGCATTCCATGGTTTGATTTGAAGCATGCGTCATATAAATATAATATGGACAGCAACTAATATGAGAATAAAATGGGGCCAAAACTTAATAAAATGTTTATCTCTTGTATTCCACACCGCACCCATGCCATGCTACTTTAATGCCATGCAAATTGTGCATCATTTATCATGGCATTATTGTTTGCTTGTCGCATTTATTCATATGCTTATGTACTTTATTTATGTTGGCCCTTGTTTGTTTGGTTCTTCTTCGAATAGACGCTGAGCAGGGGATATATCAAGAGCACCAGGAGCACTACCCAGATCCATCCTTTGCTTCAACTGAGCTGTCAGGCAAGCACTACCACATGCTTGCATACATATAGTACCTATTGCCTCTATCTTACTCTTGCATCATTGAGTCGCATTAAATTGAATCCCAAGTATTGCATAGCCTTTACTTTTAAACCACACGAAGCTTGTTCCTCCATCCCATGAGCCATTACTACAGAGTTGTTTGAGCCATGCGAGTCGTAGAAACGACATGTGTAGGGTATGTGAGTGTCGATGGATAACGAGGTACCTAAACAACTTAACCGCGTAGTAATGGGCTAACTAATGAAAGTGGCATCGGTGAGCCATATTCGCTATTTGGTTTTCAGCTCACTTGTGTCCGTGGGACCCAGTACTTGATTCCTGTTCCTTGAATATTCGCTATCCACATCCGGAGGCTTATGAACCCCCCGAGCGAGCTTGATTCATTCTTATTTCTTGGGGCCACAAACTAGTTTGAGGATTTATTTACTATCCTGTACTTATGCCATGCTTTCTTTGCTTTAATTTAAGATTGTGCGAGGTAATGCACCTTGTCTTTATTTAGGTGTCCGTTTTATTATGTCGACAAGCCCAGTCACGCTTCGGGTTCCCAGTCGTTCCGGGCTCCACAAACCTTGAGGCCATCTCGGTCACTAACCGTTCGGGTAGCTCAATGGGGTGCCCCAAATATTTCTCAATCCTGTGATCGCTTTGTCGTGGCCTCGTTGGGTTTTGATTTGGTTTTTCGAGGCATATCGAGTGTGTGTTGCTATTTGTGCACCCTAGGTAAAACTTTCAAAGCCGTTTCGCGGTTATGGGCGACTTGGAGCAGTTTCTCGATCATAGACAAGCATAACTAAAGTACCGCTTTTAATTTGACTAGACTAGGTACCGACTAGTTAATAGTGCAACACTCACGGAATGGATAATAAAAGCGCCAGCGGATGGGGGTTGTTCGTCCGCTTCCTCGTGATGGCGAGGAGGAGGATGGATCTGTGGATATTACCGTTATAACCCTTATAACTATTGTTATTAATTCACGGACATCCGTCTATCTCTAGTTAGGCGGATGGTTAGCGAGTATCTATAGAATTGCTAGGGTTTATCTTTTGCTGCAATTGCGTCATCCCAGGTTGTGTTCCCTTTAGAGGCATAAAGACTTGCTGAGTACCCCTAGGGTCTCAGACGATAAATTATTGGTTCGGATGGGCGGTACACTTTCCAAGATGGATACTGGGTGGAAGAGGCAGACGATGTGGGCAACGATCATTCGGTGTAGAGATTCCGGAACGGGATCCGTGAGATCGTGGGCGGGATCTCTTATTTATGGGGCATCTTATCCCGATTTGCTTCTTATCCGCACTTCGGATTTTGTCTTCCGCTTGATACTCTGTTGATTGATGTATGAGGAGATATCCTAAACTATTATATCTATCTAGGATATTTGGATCTTGCCGTATGGCGTTGCTATATTTCCTTTCTTTTTAGATGGAATGGCTCTGATGTACTATTGTATGGTGGCTTGCATACATACTCATTTGTGTATGTAGTTGATCCTTCGCCTCTTGATTACGCCGCCCGTTCTTGTCCGATGTTTGGAAATGGTTGGGACGGTAGAAAGGTCTACACAGTGGCATTTGGGCCCCACCGTACTATTTCAACCATTTCTGATCATCCAGGCTTGTACTAGGAGCGTAATTCACCGAGGTAGTTACATGCTGAGATGGGGAACTGGGAGGATGGTGATAGTCAGGATGAAGAGATGGGTTTCCGGCGAGGACCAGAGACCAAGATAGATGGCACGGTAGACATGGAGGATGATGTTTTTCTCGAGTTTGATGAGGAAGACGAGACGGTGGTGGAACCTAGTGATCCAAATACATGGCAGCTACTAGCGAGGTACATGGCAAATTTTAAACCAAACACAGATTCTATGTTTACACACTTCATCGAGAAGGTTTGGCACCTGCGAACTGTGATTAGTTATTCAGAAAGGGGCAAGAATTACTACATGATCACCTTGTTCTCGAAGGGAGATTATGATTTTGTCATGAGAGGAGGGCCATGGATTTTCAATAGGAATGCTTTGTTGGTCAAAGCTCTCGACAACACAACCCGCCCTTCTGAGATGATCTTGGACTTAGTGCCGGTATGGGTGCGCATATATGATGTTCCATGGGGAAAACAGAAGTCTGACGTGTTTGGCATGCGGTGCGGCAACGGACTGGGTAGGGCTTTGGAGGTGGACGTGCCTACGGCCGAGGAACACATGCACGAGTTTCTGCGGGTTAGAGTCAATCTCCCCTACAATAAGCGTCTACAGAATCAGATTACTACAGGTGTGAAAGGGAAACCAGGGGAAGTGACGACCTACAAGCTGAAGTACGAACGCATTCCCCGATACTGTGTACACTGCGGGTTCATGGGCCACCGCAGGGAGGAGTGCGAGGAGCGTCGGCAAGGCACGCCGTCGCTAGAGTATGATGCCAATGAACTAAGGTGCAGCCCTTACAAGAAGTATGAGTATAGGACACACTTTGTTCCTCCTCGTGGGCAAGCTTCAGCGAAAAAGGGACTCAGTTTTGCTAGCTTTGGTACTGCGGAATCACACCACTCCACCAAGACTCGGCTTCCTAATCAGGGAAGGGAACAGAATCGGCTCCATGAGACTCGAGTTGAGCAAGGGGACTCGCGGGAGGAATCAGAGGAGGAGCAGATGCCACCCTTGATGGATGCTACGCCACCTCATGTATATGCCCCTGTTCCAGTGGGAGCATACGATGATTTTGATGAGGATATGGATCAAGGCCATGACCCGGCGGAGCAGGAACTGTCCAACCAAGTCGGGGCCTTACATATGGAAAATAGTAGCTATCCTATTGATCAAGAGCGCCAGGTGGGGGAAAACCAGCCAATAATACAATTCCCGGATGAGGAGATCGGTCAGACCACGGACGCTCAGGAGGTAGCGAGAAGGATGGAGGAGCCGCCAACACCCGCAGGTATGCAGATGGAAATCGTCCAGGGGAAAGACGTTGGGAATGGAAGCAAACTGAAGAATATGGAGAAGGTGTCTCCACGATCCTCAGAGATGATTCCTGCGCTACATGGGCTGAGTTCTTTGGCGGTGTCCTATGGAGATTCAGATGAAGTGATGGAGGTGGTGGATCAGATTCCAAGGAAACGGACGGCTACGGAAGCAAATGCAAAAGTACCGCTCTTTGGCCAGACTTGTCTGTTGTTCCGTATGAGAAACCCTTGAAGGAGGCGAGCCAAGCGGGCCGGAGGATCAAGACAGCCATGGTGGTGAGAAGAAGGGGACTATGAAGACCGGATACAAAGGGCGCGAAAAGGAAGCGGGACCAGCCGGGCGAGGCTAGAATGGCATTTAAACCAAATGTGTGGTTTCGTCAGGGACAATGAATTGCCTAGGATGGAATTGCCGAGGCGCGGGTGGAACTTCGACAATTCAGGAGCTTGTGGTAATCTCCAAGTCTTTACGTCCTAGGTTAATCTTTCTTTGTGAGACTAGACAAAATAAAATTAAAGTGCGTCGTCTTAGGTGTCGTTTAGGTCTACGTGGTTTTGCTGGAGTTAGTAGTGAAGGTCTTAGTGGGGGCTTAGCCCTGTTTTGGCATGAGTCTATGTACGTAGAAGTTAAGGAGATGAATAAAAAATTTATTGATGCTTATATTCGGTTGTCACCAGATGAGCCGATGTGGCGGATTACCTGTATTTATGACGAACCACGGGTGAAAAATAGACATCTAGTGTGGTCTGAACTCCAAAATTTAAAAAACGTCTCTAATCTACCTTGGCTAGTCATGGGGGATTTTAATGTGGCCCTGTGGCAATTTGAACACCACTCGAGAGTTCCTAGGCCTGAAAACCAAATGATGGCTTTTAGGGACACTCTTTAGAACTGTGGCCTACATGATCTTGGGTTTAATGGTCTACCTTACACGTTTGATAATAAAAGACAAGGCAGCAACAACGTGAAAGTACGCTTGGATCGTGCCGTGGCCGATCAGACCTGGCGGGATATCTACAGCGATGCTGAGGTAAACCATATTGTTACTACTCGATCTGATCATCTAATGATTTTGGTTAAGCTGCAGAAGGAACAACGTATGCCACAGCGTCGAGCGCCTCGCCAGTACGAAATCTTATGGGAGCGTGCTGGAGAGCTACCAGAAGTGATTGACAACATGTGGAAGGAGGAGGAGGAGCAGGCAGCGTGACCTGCATGGAATGATTGTTAAATTAGATAAGATGATGACAAAGTTACAAACCGTGGAGAAAAAGAAGTTTGGGAATATTTTACGTGAGCTGGACAAGCACAAGAAAAAGCTGAAACAGCTTCTGATCAACAATATTAGTGAAGTCAATAAAGAGGAGATACGATTGACGTCTGATCAAATTGATGAACTGCTGTAACGAGAAGAAATGCTCTGGCTTCAGCGATCTCGGATTGCATGGCTCAAAGAAGGAGACAGAAATACAAAAAAAATTCACCAAAAAGCCGTCTGGAGAGCTAGGAAAAATAAGGTTACAAAACTCAAAGACGCTAATGGCTCCTGGCAAACGGCGCCAACTGATATGGAACGTATGTCAACATCCTATTTAAGGAGCTTTTTACCAGGGACCCAAGACTCAACGCGGATGCGGTGATTCCGCTGTTAACTAGAAAGGTTACTGATGAGATGAATGAGATGCTTTTGCGAGACTTTACTGATGAGGAGATATCAAATGCTTTGTTCCAAATTGGACCGCTTAAGGCCCCGGAACCTGATGGGTTTCCGGCACGTTTTTATCAACGGAACTGGGACATTGTAAAAGGAGAAATCATTGCAGCGGTCAAACTATTTTTTCATACAGGACATATGCCGGAGGGTGTAAACGAAGCCATAATCGTCTTAATTCCTAAAGTGGAACATCCAAAGGAGTTAAAAGAGTTCAGGCCCATCAGCCTATGTACGGTACTCTACAAAATTGTTGCAAAAAGCCTTGTTAATCGCTTACGACCTATTCTTGGAGAATTAATATCACCAAATCAGAGTGCCTTTGTGCCTGGACGGTTAATCACGGATAATTCCCTGATTACTTTTGAATGTTTGCATTACATTGAACATCATAAGAAGCCTCCTGATAATTTTTGTGCCTATAAATTAGACTTGTCTAAGGCTTATGATAGGGTGGACTGGGTTTTCTTAAGGAGATCGATGGAGAGGCTGGGTTTTGCTCACCGATGGATTGAGTGGATCATGGAGTGTGTGTCCACGGTGAGGTATAAGGTTAAATTTAATGGAGCCCTGCTGGAATCGTTCTCGCCTTCACGTGGTCTACGTCAAGGTGATCCCCTGTCACCCTTCCTCTTTTTATTTATTGCTGACGGACTCTCTGCTCTGCTGAGTAAAGAAGTACAGGATAATCAGATAACGCCAGTTAAAATATGTAGACATGCGCCGGGGATTTCTCACTTACTTTTTGCAGACGACAGTCTCCTCTTCTTCAAAACCGATCCAATACAAGCAAATAAAGTGTTGCAAGTTCTGGACAAATACAGTAAAAGCACATGTCAGCTTATTAACCCGGCAAAATGCTCAATTTATTTTGGACCTTCTTGTGATGGCGAACAGAAAAAAGCCGTCATGGACACGCTACAGATTGCGGAGGAGAGTTTTGAAACCAAATACCTTGGCCTCCCTATACCATATGGACGTATGACAAAAGTTAAATTCCAAAGCCTACAAGAAAAATTAGCCAAGAGATTCATGCAGGTGGGAGAAAATCAAATGGCCCAAGGGGGTAGAGAGGTGATGATTAAAGCGATCGGACAAGCCCTGGCTACATACGTCATGGGTGTATATAAATTACCTTTGGGCCTTTGTGATGATTTAGAAAAGATTATCAGGGACTTCTGGTGGGGCACAGAAAAAGGCAAACGGAAAACTCATTGGGTTGCCTGGGATATGTTGCTGCGGCAAAAGAAGCAAGGTGGTATGGGTTTCAAATACATGAGAATTTTTAATCAAGCTTTATTAGCAAGGCAAGCCTGGCGTTTAATCAAATTCCTAGATTCCTTATGCGCCCAACTCTTAAGGTCTAAGTATTACCCAAATAGAAATTTGTTGGACACAGTGTTTACTGGTAACGGATCTTCGACTTGGCACGCTATTGAACATGGACTGAAACTAGTTAAGCAAGGTGCCATTTGGAGAATCGGAAATGGCTCAAAGGTCCGGATATGGAGGGATTCTTGGATACCGAGAAACCACCAGCTATCGCCGATCTCTCCAAAGAAAAGATGCAGACTTAAGTGGGTATCAGAATTACTAAACTACGATGGTACTTGGAACATGCAACTACTACAACGGTGGTTTTTACCCATCGATATTGAGAGAATCATCCAGATAAAACCATCGCCCACAAATGAGGATGACTTCATAGCTTGGAATCCAGACAACAAAGGACTGTTCTCGGTCAGGAGCGCCTATCGGCTAGGGATGGAAGCAAAGATACGTGAGGAGGACAAGGGAACAACCAGTGATAAACCGTATGGAGAAAACAAAGAATGGAAGCTAATTTGGCACAGCCTGGCACCACCTAAAGTCAAAACATTTGCTTGAAAATTAGCTACAAATGGCCTAGCCACAAGGGTGAACATGGCACGGAGGAAGATGATCAATGTAGGAACCTGTCCGATCTGTGGCCGGGAGGATGAAGATACGTACCACGCCCTGGTTACTTGCCCCCATGCAAAAGATTTATGGCAAGGGATGCGAGAAGTCTGGGAATTACCAAAGGCAAGTGAGATCCGTAAGGAAGGATCGGACTGGCTGTTACCTCTACTTGATAAGCTGAATGTGAACCAACGCCTCAGAGTGCTCATGATTTTATGGAGAGCCTGGCATGTACACAATGAACTCACTCACGACAAACCAGCCCCACCAGTCCAGGTATCTAGTCGTTTCCTCTGTAGTTATGTGGATACACTGATTTCTCTCAGGAAATTACCGCAGGAGGATGTTATAAAAGGGAAGCAAGTGGCGGGAATGCAGCAGGAGAAGGAGCCAATTCGGAAGGTGCCGACGCCGGAAAAATGGCTGCGGCCAAAGGTGGGGAGGATGAAACTGAATGTCGACGGAAGCTATGTGCACGGAGATGGAACTGCTGGCACATGAATGATCCTCAGGAATAGCGAAGGAGAAGTGTGCTTCACTGCGTGTAGATCAGTACACACGTGCGCATCCGCCTTGGAAGCTGAGCTGCTCGCCTGCCAGGAGGGACTCAAGCTGGCTCAAACTTGGTCCACGGTGCCGATCGACGTGGAAATGGATTGCTCAGTTGCCATTACAATGATCACATCAAAGGAAAAGGACTGCTCTATCCTGACGCACCTCATCTCAAGCATTAAAGAAAGTCTAGGAGAAAGAAACAATACTATCCACAAGATTGACAGAGGCCAAAATGTGGCGAGTCACAAGTTAGCTCACTTTGGTAGGTCTAGAAACAAAACGCAATTCTGGATAAAGGGTATCTACAGGAGATTCATGAGGTTGTAATGGCTGATTATAAAACTCTTATAAATTAATGAAGTTCTTTACCGCAAAAAAAAACAAGTTATCTTTTTCTCTAACTGATGAAGCATGCTGAACTCTGCTTGCAAACAGTGACGAAATGAGTGCATGAATCTATAGCAATTAATTTCATAAGCTTTAGACAATATGCACTCTCCGTAACTGTCCTGTTCTATCTAGCAAGTAGGTCCACAACACGTGAAGGGATTATTCGCAGAAAAAATACGCGAAAGGGATAAGGACTCTGCTCTGTCGTTGTTTCGGTCCGAGTTTTTCCCCAAAATCCACCACCGATGAAGAGCGGCGCATGTGGAAAGGCGGGCCAGCGGGTATGCGCCAGAAACTCGCCTCACCTTGGAGGAGGGATTGGGGAGTTATCCCGTCCACCGGGCAGCTAGGGCCTGGGGGAGCTAGATACGACACTGCTCGTTCGAGTGATGGATCCCGAGTCCCCCCCCCGTCTGAGCTCGTCTCCTCTGCCTCCTATCGCGCGGACTCCTCCTCTCCCCGCCCCCCATGCTCGCACATGTCTGCCGCTCTGCAAGCTCGGCCGACATCGGCGCTTTCCGCAGCTCCATCCCCGCGAATCCCCCGTCCGAGCTCGTCTCATCTGCCTCATATCGTGCGGACTCCTCCTCTCCCCGCCCCCCATGCTCGCACACGTCTGCCGCTCTGCAAGCTCGGCCGACGCCGGCGCTCTCCGCAACTCCATCCCCGCGAATCCCCCCGCCTCGCCACTTGCCAGTTTCCTCTCTATCCGCTCTGTCCCCCCCTTCGGCCCTCCGCCCTCGTCTAAGACCGTCGCTCACCTCTCGCTTTTCCTTGACCGCTGATCTGTCCATGTCGTCTAGCATAGCAACGGTGGACGTCGAGGCCCTCTCTCCCGATGGTAGCACTGCTTATCTAATTCTCAGGTGGCTTGCTGATTCCAGGTGCATTGTGATCGCATATAAACTGGTGTCATTTGATATAAAGAAGCGATGTGAGACTATTTGCTCATCTGTACAGAATCGAATTGAGGTGCGGCCACCTTGCTGTGACGTATTCACGTGTCCCAAACCAGTCAATAGACGAAAAGCCTAGGATGAGACAGGACAGAGGTCCAGTTAGTCTGAACGAATCGTTAATTCACTTATTATTATCCGATGCCTGGCGTCAACTTCCAGCTCATGAGGCCAACGTATCAGGCACGCTCGCAACCCGCGTGTGGCCGGCTGTTTGTTTTTCATCTTCTCACTTATCGGTGGCAGAGGGGTTAATTCCTATGTTGACAGAAGGGTAAACCGGTCTAAAAAAGTGTTGGACCAGGAGAAACAATCTATCATTTATTATTAGAATATAGATTATTCACAGCACCTTACAAAAAGAGAATTACAAAGATAACATCGAAGCCAACAAAACTAGTGACACCTCCCTACTCCCACAACTCATGAAGCGGATACAGAGCGTGTGCGTCTTGTTCCGGCGCTGCTACAAAGCTGCCGCCTGCGCATTCTGTCAACATAGAACAACAGTCGATTATCGGATCTAGGTGAGGAGGAGGATGTGGGGATTCCGACGAGATCCGCTCACCATTTTTCCTTCGCTCTTGTCACCTACGCTGTCGTCGAGGAAGTGGAGAGAAAGACCGAAACCCTAGCGGTGCGAGGAGCAGCTTTATAGAGTGGAATGGGACTGCCCAAGGTTACGCAAGCATGGCCCGTTGGACTAATGCTAATTGGGCATGCTGCGTATTTTGATGGGCCTACTCTGCTAGATGATTACGACCCGTAAGGCGCAATCTGTGAAGCTCAGACATGTCGAAAAATAAAGGTCGAGCCGAATCTGTATTCTTGGAAAACAAAGGTCGAGCAGAATCTCGTTTTTTTTCAAAATAGGGGAAAGATCATGCACTCGGTCTTTTTATTAAATTATTCACAACACCTTACAAAAAAAGAATTACAAAGATAATATCAAAGCCAACAAAACTAGTGACACCTTCCTACTCCCACAACACCGATGATGGGGTGTTCTTGAACAGGGTTAACACCCAGACATCACGTCAACGCGCATCATCTAAAAACCAAATTCCTCCAAGTTGTCCAACGGCATTGACGAGCTTGATGACATGCTGGAGCCTCCAGCGTGGGTTGCCCGGCGGGTGCTCCTAGATACAGACGTGATGCACATTCATGTTGGTGTGCACTGTCACGAGCACGGTGCGGGTTGGTGCTGGGGTTGACGACAGGGTCGACTGTGGGGTCGATGACGGGCCCTATGGCGGCGGTGCGGTGGAACTCGCGCTCGCTGCGGGTGAGTCCGGCCATTTCGATGAAGGAGAGGAAGTCGTGCCTCAACCCCTACCTAGCATGCCAAATGTCGGAGATCTGTCCCTGTAATTGAACCAGGGTATCTCCAAAGTAGGATGAATCAAACACAGGGGCTGAACACGCAAACGCCAAACCCACGGTGACCTCGGCGAGGACCAAACATTGAGCACGACAGAGGGACACAGAGAGTTTTTTACCCAGGTTCAGGCCCCTGTGCGGTGTAAAAACCTACTCCTTCATGTCTAGATTTCTTATACTGCTTGGTGAGGTTTTCAGTACAAGGGATGGCGATCAGATCTAGGGTTCCTAGCTGGAAGATGAGGCTAGGATTTCCAAGGTATAAGAAGATTGGGCCCCCTTTCTAGGTGTCGCACTGCCCCTCTTATAGATGCTATGGTCCTCTTTCCCAGTACCTTGGCGGGAAGGGTGGCCACATAGAGACAAACGAGTGGACAGGTGTGCACTAAAGCTATTTTTGACCATGGATCCAGTCCATGGTAGGGCACCATTGATCACGTCGATGTTGTTAGAGGATGTTGGACACCTATTGCTTGTGGAGTGGCACGGTGCCATCCACTTTCTCCATACACCAAATAGGGAGTGGTCCCGCCTTGGTGTTAGAGGATGTTAGCCACCTATTGCTTGCGGGAGGGTAAGATGCCTTCCTTACACAAAGGAGGCACGCCTGGACAGTCGTGCCAGCTACGATGGCCTTCGTCTTGGTCCTATGAGCGGGTGTTGCGTGGCATCCAGGACTTTGGCGTTGGAAATGCCAGTGGGCTTTACACTAATCCCTCGCGAGGGAGCCTCAACGAGGGTGTCTTCTCGTGGAGGGATTCAGGAGATGGTCCTTCGCGAGGGGGCCTTGCGAAGGGGGCACCTCTTGAGGCTCAGCGAGACTCGATTCTCGCGAAGCATTGTGATTCCTAAGGGATCCCTTTTGGGGCATTGTAGTTGCCTTGTTGCTAGCCTGCTAAGGCCTAGTAGCAGATGTGCCATGGTACCCTGGTTTCCACTGTTCCGACAAGCTCATATGGTACTAGAAGAATGATATATCAAGAGAGAAATAGATCAAGCTACTTTCACAAACCCATAGTCCAGAGGTGGACTACTCCATCTTCATCATGGTGATCAAGCTGGAGATGTTAGAGAAGGTAGAGATGAAGATGAACGACTGCGAAGGCTCGAGGAGGGAACGGGTTTGGTGGCATGGCCCAGGGTAAGGCCCGCGCCACTTGGTCTCATTTGGGCCTTGGGCCTCCCCTCTCGTGGTTCTTGTGCTCCCGATGCTTCTCTTCGCGAAAAAATACTCCTCGAAAAATCTCGGGCCATTTGACTTCGTTTGGGTCCCTGAAAGATAAAATACGTGAAGCATGGTTTTCCTGTCCTACAGAGTTATAAACCATATAAAGGGGATCATTGGTGAATCCCCATAAATCAATGTAAAACTTTAATATAACATTATATAAGTTGCATATATGTAGAAATATATATTAATAAACTACAAAGTTCATGTATGTAATTACATGCATCAGGAAGATGGAAGAAAAAAGGGAGAAATTGTTGTGAAGTTTTCTTTATAGGCCCCGCCCTAAGGAAATCAGTCGTCCTCTCCCTACTCCTCAATAATTGACGTGTCTTCTCGAGGCTCACCAGTGCATGGCCAATCCAACCACCCACCAGGCGCAAGACCGAAGCACCCCCTTGATACTTGAATTTTGTATCATCATAATAGTCACATATAGATCTAGTTTATATTTTTATTTGCATCAACTCACCATTGTTTATGTATTTTTAGATGATTTAGGCACTTCCCTACAAAGTCACTTGTTTTGGTATTTAATTTTGGGAGGTAGAAAATCTTCTTTTTCGTATTTTGTTGTTTTAGGGACCTTTTGGACACCAATTAATTTAAGAAAAAATATCACAAAAAAATTTCATCATGAGGAGCACCTGTGGCACTAGAACCACACGAGTGGAGCCAAGAGGGCCAAATGAGCCTAGGTGGCGCGGCCACCTTAATATGATGCGCCAGTTATGCTCATTGGGGCCTCGAGCGTCATCTAGGCTACCCCTTTTTATCACGCCTCCATCTCGATAGAAACCTACGCCATATTTTTTCCAAGATTTACATAGGCAGTCACACAGGTGAAAGTCTTCTCCTACTCCAGGAGAACGCAGACCCTGCTGCTCTGAGGCCTCCAGAGAGGGGGAACTCGATGCCATCATCGTCACCACTCCTCCTTGACGTAGGGGAGACTCTCCATCACCATATTCATCATCTCCAACATCAGTACCATCTCAAGATAGACATCATTCCCCTCATAATTTGTGGTAGATTAAACCCTGGATATTGTTTTACTGATGTGAGCATGATTATGCTTGGAAACTTGTCATTATTTTCTGGTGAAGTTATATTTTCAGATTGTGTTGTATTTCATATGCCACTGGTCCATATCATGTTTCACCACTGTGAGTAGTTCCCCATGTTCCTGAGGGCATAGATGAATTGG
This sequence comes from Avena insularis, assembly GCA_023614405.1. Taxonomy (NCBI): domain Eukaryota; kingdom Viridiplantae; phylum Streptophyta; class Magnoliopsida; order Poales; family Poaceae; genus Avena; species Avena insularis. The sequence goes on along the minus strand of CM042693.1, from coordinate 418,275,291 downwards.
CCATGATTTCTATATAGTATGCAATGAGTACTTGGTCAAATTTTATCTTGTATGTGGTTGTATGATGGTAATATGCGAATATCGACTGTGTATTACTTCACCTATATGGGCTCATGGGGTTGCACTTTAATGTAATGAAGAGAGTAGGTGGGAACGGAATGACAGAAATCATTTCATGAGACTTTGAGTTGCATTAGGGGGTTCTTGATCAGGGAACTTAGAACATAAAGTAGTGGTTGGACTTTTATGTCTTAACGAATCCTTTGTACATGTAAATGACCTTAGGACCAATCATTAGAGGTGTATTTGCACATTTATATGACTATACCTATTTTAGGCTTTGTCCAACGAGAATTAAACTTGACAAAATGTTTACCATGCTGCTGTAGAAATTTTTATGTTAAGTAAATCCATGTCTCTCTCAGGAATGTTTGTTACATATAAGAGCACATACTTGAGATTGTCCTCTTGCTGTATAGAGGACCGGGCTTTCTCTAAAAATATCATTTACTTACTTGCAGTTTACTTTACAACAATTTACTTTCCTGCAAACTATAATCTCGAAAACACAAAACCCTTGCATCTTTTATTGTTTTACTTAATGAACTTGCTGACCAATATCTTCAGCTTCTCATGGGTTTGGCTACCTTTTATATATTGAAAGGTACTATAATAGATCTCCTGTATTTGGGAGACACTAAGATAATTTTCTAGCATCGTTATCGGTGAACGTCGCGCTATTGGTAAGTTGGTTTGGTAAGAAAACTCGAAAACTATTTTTACTGTTTACTATTTTACTTATTGTTGCCATTATGACTTGCGAAGTTATGACAGCTTCTCTGTTAAGCTATGTCCACTCTACTAAGAAAACTATGTATAAACCCCATAGCGAGGGGTAACCTCGACAATGTCCATAGTTATAGACTTGAGTTTGATGAAAACGAGAGTGTTGGTGATTTTGTCGGACTATAAGACAAACAAGGAAATCGAATCCTGTCTGATCTTTATTGAAAAGAGTTGATTACAAAGTCGTCGATTCGCTAGATGAAATCTAACTCACAGCGTATATGAACGATTACCGAGCAGAGCATACAATACGTGCAGGAAGTTCAATGCACTACCGTTTCCTGTCGAGACAGGCACATCATAGCAGCGTGACAACATTTCCAAACGGGCGAGCTATAGCCGAGATAGGCACGCTCACACTTTTTTGTTTATGGTTAGAATGACTAATCCCATAGTTATGCACACAACATTTAGAAACGTTGAACACAAGGAGCGATATAAATAAGCAAAAGTATATAACAAAGGAACATGTTCGCATTCGAAAACAGATAAGACAGGTACAATATGTCGTTCCATGCAATATCTCATAGCCAACGGACGTCTATTGCAAAAACTTACACAGGGGGAACATTGCGTAGCCATTCTCGAACCATGCAAAAATACATTCGCGATGGTAAAAAGGTCGCATCCAGGAAGCCGCACTACTGCGCCACCAATGTCTTCTAGACATATAGAACAATCAAAGAGCTCCTTAAAAACTCCATGTTGACAATGAAGATTCGCTCCACTTTTAAGCTGAAGCTGAACTCACAAGATCCCCAATACACCAGCCCTCGCACCAACACTTCATCGGCGATAGACTTCGCGATACCTTCGAAGAGTATAGTATCAAACTCCTCATCGATGAGATTAAGAGTCCTCTAGCTTCTTCTGCTTAAGCCAAGAACTGACCAGACGACGACATGCATGTTCCCTGCAAATGGTTATACTGATAGGTATGGTGAACATGCTTTGGAGCCCTACACCGTACCCTCGATAGCGGTACACATCGATGACGCTTACTTGATTCCTCTCTAGCTCGAATAGTGTGCTCACGTTGATAGCAATGCGCCGACAAATATGTCCATGCTAAAGTCCTTTGTCCCTCCGCGGGAGGACGAAGAAGGAGGTGACTATCGCCGAGATATTCCGTCGTACGATGGTGTTTCCATCGGCCATGAACACGCGCTCAGTCGAACGCACAATGGTAGTGCACGACATCGCCAATAGGAGCTCGATAGCAAAAGCAAGCATGGTAGCATGAAGGATGATAGGAAACGGGAGAGCGAGAGCTGGTTGCGGTATTAGAAAAAGGGTACACCTAAGTGGCAAAGGCGAGTGTACTTATAACAGATAGAAGAAACTCGCAGCGGCGAGCGAACCTATACTATATACTGAAACAACAAGGCCATGTCGTCGGTCAACATCTTATTATGTTCTTACGTTTAGCGACCTGACACGCGCACACGCAAGCTAGGAAGCCAAGCGTTGAATAACTAGACGCGTAAAATAGCAGCCTAGTCATCTGATGCAGGCATGCATGACGGGTGAATCGGAATAGGTAAACATGCTAGATACGATTCTATGTGTCGCACGACACAAGTAATGATAGTCGCATGAGAGAGCGTGTCGACCGAAGCGTGTGAGAATCGGAATAGCTAGACGCGAAAAAGTATCAAGCTAGGCACTCGTTGCAAATACACGCCATATGTGAGAAGTGAGAATTCATGCATCGGGACGCTCCACTCAAAATTTGTGATGCACGCGTGACAAACCAACTCAATCCGTCATACACCTATCTGTAATCATCGTAGCGTCTTAACACCTATGAAGCTCTTGGAAGCCAGGACCGAAGACGTGAAAGATGCATCCATTAAACTATCGAACGTCGGATTTGTTTTATGATAGTTTCCTATATTCGAAACAACAAATCCTAGCTTTACGTTATACCCTCTTCAAGTGGGGTTGTCCCTTTTTTTTGTCTCTACACTCTTCGTCTGATTATTTACATCCCACAGTTTTCAGGTGGCATTTTACGTGTTTTGATCAGTAAGCGAGCATGTTTATTTATGACGATATACGATCTTAGCATTATTCATAATGATATTTGCATCAAGCAGTTAGCCGTTTAACGCTCTCAATACCATACATGACTATATCTGCATTCCACGTGTAAGCGTGCAACTTTTTCGATCGTCGTTGTTATAACCGCAAGAAGGATATTCACAGTCAATGAGTAAATGCTCAACATATTCACATTCAATGGGTTAAGTGTTCAACGATTAGGATGCTCGTTGTGGTAGATGAAAGAAAACGTAAGAAGCAAACTGGCCAAAAAAAGCAAACGACGGTAAGAAACAAAAAAAAAGCATAGGGAACCAAATAACGCGAAAGAAACAAAGAAAAAAGAGAATAGAGCAGAACACCAGTCAATTTGCCAATGACTCTCTTAATGCCGCCGCCGCTATCCGGACGGTGGCGAATTAGCAAGAGAGCGTGCGGAAAACCGAACGGTGTTTCTGCTCATGGTGGCATTGTTTAGAAGAGGGAAAGGACGAAACTACTGTAGAAAGACACTCAACACGTTTCGGGTAAGCCTCGTGGCAACAACAGCGCCTGCTCCAAATGTGTTCACCGTAGAGATGCATGCATCCGAGCACAAAGACGAACCAAAGCACGACGAAGATGAGGAGAAAAGAACTTAGCTAACGCATTGCGTACATAAGAAATGGGGAAAAGTGATTTATACTACTCGACTATGGACGGGCACCACCGCACGAACTCGATGATGGATAATAATTCTAAGAACCGAGCTAGCGCTAGCGAGAACCCGTGCACGGGTACAGTCTAGGTTGTAAGTCATGCTCTCATCCTTTGGATCACAAGAGTTTACTTAGCAACGATGCCTCCCAAATAGGACTCGCCACAGGATGTGGTCGTGAGAACCCGCAAAATCTATGGTTGATGATCCACAAGTATAGGGGGTGTATCGCAGTAATTTTGATAAGTAAGAGTGTCGAACCCAACGAGGAGCAGAAGGTGTTGGCGAGTGGCTTGGAGCAGGAATTCTCTATAAATACTTAGCAAACGGATTTTTAGGGTTTTTTGATAATGCAGATAAATAAAGTGCGAGTAAATAAAAGACAATAATAATAAATGCAGCAAGTGGCCCAATCCTTTCTTTAGCAAAAGACAAGTCGTTTGTATTACTTAAGATGATCAAACGTTCTTGAAGACACAGGGGAATATCGTCAAGTGCTTTCGCTTCATATAGTTAATTAATCTTCTTTAGTTTGATAAGTGTTGTGTGGGTGAACCTGTGCTAATGTACCGACCTTCCTAGGACTAATAAATACTTGTGATTATACCCCTTGCAAGCATCCACAAGTACAAGAAAGTAATTAAGATAGAAACCTAACCACAACTTTAAACTCTAAGATCCTGACATCCCTTGTGCAAAGGTTTCCTAACAGAGGTTTAGGTTTCTGTCACTCTGGCAACCCCTACGATTAGTAGCCAAATACACAATGCATTCTCCTAGGCCCATAAAGGTGAAGTGTCATGTAGTCAACGTTCACATGACACCACTAGAAGAATAACACCACAACTTAAATAACAAACTATTGAATCTTTCTCAACACAATTCCACTACTAACAACATGACTTCTCCCATATCCTCAAGAACTAAACGAGCTAATCACAAGACATCATATGGATCAAGATCAGAGATGATATAATGATAAGTAACAATCTGAACATAACAATAATCAAATGGTTCCACTCAATTGCATCAACTACAACAAGTAATCAACACCGGGAAAGTTTCTCCTAAGAACTATGCAAGATTCAACCCAATTGTTACAGCGGTATGAAGTGGATGATGGTGCTGGTGGATATGATGATGGTGGTGATGATGATGATGATCCCGATGAAGTCTAGCTTGATGGTGGTGTTGATGGCGACGATCTCCCCTCTCTGGGAAGGAATTCCCCCGGCAGAATTCTGTCTGCCGGAGAGATCTTTCTCTCTCTGTAGTTTTCCGCCCCGTAGAGGCGGCGGAATCTTTCTATGGTAGCTCCCCAGATATTAGGGTTTCGAGGGGATAATATACGCCAAAGGGGAGAGCTAGGAGTGGGCCAGGGTGGCCACACCACCTGGTGGCGCGGCTAGGGGTGGCCCGCGCCAGGGGGTGGTGTGGGCCCCCTGTGGCCCATCTCCACTCCCCCTTCTGGCAACCTTCGTCTTCTGGAAAAATAGAATTTTCCATGTATTTTCCCGGATTTTCTGATCTTCGTGATTTTCGCCTCCAAACAGCACTTTTTCCATCAGAATCCTGACTGCAGCGGTCCATGCTCCAAAAGTCATCAACCATGCAAAAACAGATGAAATAACATAAGTATCATCTCTTAATATGAAATATATCAATGAATAACAGTAAATTATGATATAGAATAGTGATGCAAAATGGACGTATCAACTCCCCCAAGCTTAGACTTCGCTTGTCCCCAAGCGAAAACTGAGCTCAGTAAACATGACCTCAGGTTTATGGAGTGAAGAGTTGATAAAAGAATACGGGCAAGAAGCATCACATTCATCAATACACAAATCATAATAGAAGACAACTCACCATTATATAACTTAACTTGCAATAGCTAAAGGAAACACAAATAAAGATACACAGAGTAAATAACAATTGGTAATGGCAAACTTAGCTCTTGGTCGAAGAATAGTTGACAATTTGCAGGAGTTCACACATAACGGGTTTTCAATGATAGCTTTCAAAGTATTATTCACTAAGATAAGAGCAATATGCAAAACAAGGAACATAAGAAACATGATTGCATAAATCATCATATGAATGAATCAAACACAACAACTCAAAATACTTCCTGAGATAGAAGGGAATAGGTTTACTGACTCAACTAAACAGTAAAAGATAGGCCCTTCGTAGAGGGAAGCAGGGATTTCAAGTTTCATAAAGAGCTTCCAAAAATTATGGTACTTATTAGGTTTCAGCTCTCATTGCCCCTATCATAGGCATCTTTAGGTGATTAAGGTTAAAGTGATCAAATGTGAGGATATGCTTGACAAGTTGTAAGTTGAAAATCTCATGTCCCTTGAATACGAGGGTTGCTCCTCATGCCACTCAAGTTTAGTTACCGGTAAGTTCTTGTCATAGTAAGTATATGTGTATCATAGAGAACTGCCAACGGGGTACCCCTTGCCCGATGATATGGAAGAATCCCCATATCAAAATGACAAGGCAAGCAGACAACGAGCATCTCAGCAATTTTCTTATTTACCATGGGAAAATGGTGCTTTTTTCTCTCTTTCCTCTTTTCTCATCTCTTTTTTTGTTTTTTCTCAATCTCTATCTCTTTTTTATAAGAAGAATGCTTCATAGATTGCTCATTATGGTTACGCTACAGGTTTCCACCATGATTAGGCATGGATTAGACCAGCGGCCCAGGCGTTTCTCTAACACACATACATAACTCCATGGACTTACAAGCTCCCCTTTCATTTACCGACGACATCCATAAACAAAATAGCATGATATCAACTAAATAAAGTGCAATGTTGAAAGTGTTCCCCATGACAGCATGGTTCTGCTAATTCACAACTTACAAAGCGCAAGCATATATGCAACATAGATGGGCACAATGGTTCAAGTTTATTAAGTGCAAGAAATTAAAGTGTGCCATCAAGTTCGTGAGAGCTTTAATCACTAATTTTAACATAACAAGTTTAATTCGGAAGGTAGATAAAAACATGAATTTACTTGGAATAGCAATAATGCTAATAGGTAGGTATGGTGGACAAAAATGGCATAGGTTTTGGTTTAAGGATTGGATGCACGAGAAGCATTCCCTCTCAGTAAAGTTTTTTGGCTAGCAAGCATAAGAGTTGAAGGAAACAAACAAACAATACAGGTGATAAAAACAAACATGCAATCTTCCTTGGAAGCACAAAAGATCTTAACTAGAGAATACTAAGCTTATGAGCAACTCAAGAAATATGATGATGAAGTTATATTTCTTTAGAGTACTTTTATCTTTTTCATTCAATCATAAAAATAGTGTTGCTACTGACCGAGCCAAGTTTGCCAAAACCAACTAAATTTACTTATTGATCCCAAAGTGATACCCATACTAACAACAAGATCAATCATATAACAGAAATTGAAAACTAAAATAAAATATGCAAAAGAGTAAATAAAATAACTTCTCATTAGTAAAGAGCTGATTCTAGGGAAAGCTAGGATTTCACTTTTCTCTCAGCCATCGAGTTGGAGAATATTTCATAATGGCAACTCACACCAAGGGATACATAGATATCTAACTAGAGGGGGGACACTTCCATAATGCAAACCATCCTACATGATAACTTCTCTATTCATGATATGACTCTACTAAAAAGGTAAAAAGATAGAAGATAGTGATATGATACCGTGACACTCCCCCAAGCTTGGAACAAACCAAGGGGATGCCAAAACCCGATGATGAATTACTCCTTCGGTGGTGGTGGTATTCTCTCGATCGAAGTGAGATGATCTTCTAGGATCTTGCGGAGCCTGTTATTCTCTTCTTGCAGTATGACCACCTTTCTCCTCAGGACTCGATACTTATCGCAAAACTCATTAGTGGCCCGTAGAGCTTCCACCGCTGTAGGGAAGGAATTGAGGTTTAGAATTGGAGGTATCAGCCCTTGTCCTTTCATGCCTGCCGACATTCCCTTCACTTCCTCCTTGATGCTCTGATCCATATCTTCGTGCCTAGTTGTGATCCTTTCTTCTTCCACCCATCCTACAAAAATCTTCTGCTCCAAGTCGCGATGGAGCTTGCACCGGCGCTGCAGCTCATAGTCCTCCAAAAACGAACCATGAAACAACATCTGAATAGTGAAAACATGACGATAACATGATATACGAACCTCGAGGGGTCTGGGGGATTATATATTACGAATTTTTACAACATAAGGAAGGTACTGGGAGAAAACGGGTCGGAGACGGAGTCCGAGGTGGCCACACCACCTGGTGGTGTGGCCAGGGGGCCCGCACCACGGGGTGGTGTGAGCCACCCTGGCTCCGTTTCCATCCCTCTTTCTCTTTGTTGCTTTCCTTGTTGGATAAAAACTGCGAAAATATAACTGGACAGATTTTTCACGGACCTTTTCTTACCAGAACTGTTACCTATTTGAAAACGGACTCTGCAGGTCTCTGAACTTGGTGTTTAATAAATTCTTCCGGAGTCACCGCTTGAATAACATCAATATCTTCATCTTCTTAAACATATCGTTTGAGTCATGAAACCTTTCACTTCCTTATTACACCATTTTCTCCACCTAACCTAGAAATTTCTTTCACACAATTCTCATTAGCAACATTAGTATAAGCGAGGTAATAAACCTTTTAAGTTAAATTTCAACTGAAATCCATCAAAACATAAGCTACTAAAACAACTCCTTCCAAAATCCCAAAAGGAATTCAAAAAGGAAATCGATTTAAGAGGCAAATGCAAGAGTGGCAAAAATCTGTCAAAACAGACCAGCAGGTAAAGATCAATTTTTTCGAAAATCTTATGTTGCTCAAATAAAAAATTGCAAAACTAACTAAAGTTAAATAACAACCTGGGTCATAAGCACAAAAAATTACAGCTCAATCCGACATTCAGAGATTTTTAACGAATTTTTACAACGAAGCACAAAAATCTGTTTCGGGATAGCAACTTTCCCAAATATTGCTTCTCTCTCATTAGAGGTTGATATTGACACAAAAACCCAACAAAAATGATAAGAAGCGGTTATTACCGAAGTAATAACTTCCAAGACTCAAATAAACAAAAACAAACTGAAAGCAAAAATATTGGGTTGTCTCCCAAAAAGCTCTTTCTTTATAGCCATTAAGATGGGCATAATAATTTCAATGATGCTCACATAAGAATATGAGTTGAAGTAAAAGAGAGCATCGAGAAGCAAAAATACACATGTTTAAGTCTAACCCACTTCCTATGCAAGGGAATTTTGTAAGAAAATAAATTGTTGAAACCAGAGGCTACTAGCATAGGAAGGCAAAATAGGTGCAACATAAAAACTTTCAGCATAAAACGAGGAAACTTGATATTATTGAGATGCATTAAAACACTTCCCCCTCTCTCATAATAACTTTCAGTATCATGCATAAATTTAATGATATAACTGTCACAATAACCATTGTAGCAATGATCACTTATCCTAATAGAAAACATAGGGACACTAGCTCTCATAACACTACTTTGTGAAACAATATTAGGGATATTTTTACAAAGGATAGTGTGTTCCTCTTCTACATATTTAGTGACAAAGTCTTTCACATTTGCTATCATAGGTTCAACAACTACTTGTTCATCAGATTCAACAGCTTTATGTGTACTTTCATTAACCATACTAGCTATCATAGAATGTTCCTTTATCTTAATTAGGAAAGGTATCTTCTCAATGTAAGGTTCAGGTAAAACACGATTAGCAGTATAAACTTCAGTATTTCTTGCAGGAACACTATTAAGAATGTCTTTATAAGGTGCATGATACTTATTCCATTTCTTTTTAGTAATTTTAATATAGGAAACAAAAGCCTTAAAATAAGTTGCAATAGCTTGAGAGTCTAGACCATAAGCATTTTTAATATTTTGAAAGTCATCAGTTCCCGTAAAAGATTCAATGCATTCATAATCATAATTTATACCTGACTTTCTTCCTTTGTCATTCTCCCATGCTTCAACATTGTCTTGAATACGGTCTAAAAGATCCTATTTAGCTCCTTCTTACATGCGTGTAAATGATCCAGCACAAGAAGCATCCAATAGATCTTTATCATGAAGAGAAAGCCTTGCATAAAAGTTATTGATAATAATATTGTTGAGGAGCTCATGAATAGGACATTTGAGCATTAGTAACTTCAATCTCCCCCAAGCTTGAGCTGTACTCTCTCCATCAAGAGGCCAAAAGTTGTATATTTGATTCCGATCTTTATGAATCTCACTAGGAGGATAAAATTTAGAATAAAAGAGAGGTACTACTTCCTCCCATTCAAGAGCTTGACCATTTTTCAGCAGCTTATACCATCCCTCGGCTCTTCCTTTCAGTGATAATGAGAATAACTTCTTCTTAACTTGATCTGTTGTAATACCTGCACACTTGAACAACCCACATAATTCGTGTATAAAGAGCAAATGATCACTGGGATGGACAGTTCCATCTCCAAAATAGTAGTTATCCATAACACGATCAACAATTCTTGTAGGTATTTTAAAAGTATCATTTTCAACAGGTGTAGGTTCATCTACTACCTTAGCAGTGGTAGTAACATTACGAAATAAGAAACTAAGTGAATTATCCAAATTGAAATAACGTAACTAATAGAAGTAAACAATACTCATAGTAGAAGTTTCCTTTACCAGTTCCACTCTCCAATAGCGCTTCACTCCCCGGCAACAGCGCCAGAAAATAGTCTTGATGACCCACAAGTATAGGGGGTGTATCGTAGTATTTTCGATAAGTAAGAGTGTCGAACCCAACGAGGAGCAGAAGGTGTTGGCGAGTGGCTTGGAGCAGGAATTCTCTGTATATATTTAGCAAACGGATTTTTAGGGTTTTTTGATAATGCAGATAAATAAAGTGCGAGTAAATAAAATACAATAATAATAAATGCAGCAAGTGTCCCAATCCTTTTTTAGCAAAGGACAAGCTGGTTGTATTACTTAAGATGACCAAACGTTCATGAAGACACAGGGGAATATCATCAAGTGCTTTCGCTTCATATAGTTGATTAATCTTCTTTAGTTTGATAAGTGTTGTGTGGGTGAACCTGTGCTAATGTACCGACCTTCCTAGGACTAATACATACTTGGGATTATATCCCTTGCAAGCATCTGCAAGTACAAGAAAGTAATTAAGATAGAAACCTAACCACAACTTTAAACTCTAAGATCCTGACATCCCTTGTGCAAAGGTTTCCTAACGGGGGTTCAGGTTTCTATCACTCCGGCAACCCCTACGATTAGTAGCCAAATACACAATGCATTCCCCTAGGCCCATAAAGGTGAAGTGTCATGTAGTCGACATTCACATTACACCACTAGGAGAATAACATCACAACTTAAATAACAAACTATTGAATATTTCTCAACACAATTCCACTACTAACAATATGACTTCTCCCATGTCCTCAAGAACTAAACGACCTACTCACAAGACATCATATGGATCAAGATCAGAGATGATATAATGATAAGTAACAATCTAAACATAAAAATAATTCAACGGCTCCACTGAATAGCATCAACTACAACAAGTAATCAACACCGAGAAAGTTTCCCCTAAGAACTATGCAGGATTCAACCCAATTGTTGAAGGAGATATGCCCTAGAGGAAAATAATAGATAGATTTTTATTGTCATATCTCAGTTAGTTCGTAATAGTTTCATACTGTGCTATAACTGTATTAATACGAAACATTAATACACGTGTGGTATGTAAACAAACCAAGTCTCTAGTTACCTCTAGCAAACTAGTTCATTAGTCATGATGATGATCTAGGGTTTCGAGATCATGGGCATTGATGCCAATTGACAATGAGGTCACATCATTAGTTGAATGATGTGATATACAAATAACCCAACCAGTTATATCTTAATGAGATCTAGTTACAAAGTTCACCATTAATGATAAAACTAAGGAAACCTCGCAACCTGTCCTTAGACTGTGAGATAATGCAAATCACCGTTCTGGAGGGAGCTTAGATGGTTATCAAGTATCACTCCATGACTGGGTGATCGAAAAGGTGCTACTTAGGTTTCCCAAAGGAGCACGTAGAGGAGTACATATCAAGACCAGGATTTGCCCATCCATGTAACGGACAGATACATTAGTGGCCATCTCGGTGATGTTGCATTAACAAAGCTTGCAAGCGTGTGACTGGGTCACAGAATGCAACGGCACGGAAATGAGAAAACAAGTTCATCGGTAACGAGATCGAACGAAGGTATGGGGATACCATAGATCAAATATCGGGTGAACTAGGTATCAAGTGGCAAAGGGAATGGGAAACGACTGTTCACGGTTCAAACGACATTATCATCGTGGAATGCACAGGGGTCATTATGGGCATCCCAGTCCCGCTATTGATCATTGATGGAGATCATGTCTGTGTCATTCCCGAGCCGTGGGGAAATACACTTAAGGGTATGATGAGCTAGAGATCCTCTGTAAGTTGGAACCACCATATAAAAAGAGAAAAGGAAACCAGAAAAGTTCCGTGAGAGAACCTGAATCGTTCCGGGAAAGATCCGAAGTCGTTCGGAGGAAATCGAAAGGGAACCGAAAGGTGTTTCGGGTCAAATCGGGTTTTGTAATATGTATTTACATATTAATTAATGTAATTAATACTAAATATAATATTAAAATATAATTTGAAGGGGCATTCCACTAATGGGCCAAACTTCCTAGGGAAAAAGGGCCCATGAGGGAAACCCGAAGGAGGGAAGGGCCAAAGGGCCAAGGCCTAGGCGCCTCAAGGGGGCCCACCCGGCCAACCTAGGGCTATGCGCAGGGTGGGGCCCACCCCTGGCCGGCTGGCCTATGAGGCCCATGCGCCTCCTCCCTCTCTCCCTTGTTTAGTCCCACATGGGAAACCCAAAGGGGAGGGCACACCCCCTTCCCCTATATAAAGGGGTGCCCATGGGTGGGAATGGACACACCAATATTTGTATAAGTCCTTTGGTTGACTTTCTCCTTCCCTCTCTCTCGTCTCCATGTGTTGGCACGGTTCCAAGTAAGGATTGTCCGAGCAAGAGACACCACACCTGCAACACGCCGTTGCGCTGCAGGGATTCCAAGCCGGAGATCTACTTCCATACTCCCGGCAGGGATCAAGGAGCCAGAGGTCATCATCGTACACCGTATGTGTACGAAACCACGATGGGCCTCACTCTAGGCACCTTGGATGTCGTGAGCCGGAGCTGCTGCACGATGAAGAAGGAGCAAGGGGTGACCTGCGAGGAGCTTCGTGACCTTGAAGTCGGCTATGGGTTCGACTACTTCAACCACGTTCCCCTCAGAACGTTAACCGCGTACGGTCTACAAGGGTATGTATTCTATATGCTCTGGCCATTACTGCATTACTACATAGATAGATCTTGGGCGTATTAGGCGGTTCCAACATAGGAATTTTTTTGTTTTCTGCTGCGGAACCCTTTAGTGGTATCATAGCCGATCTATGCGTAGGAGTGTTGGACGGCCAGTACGCACAAGTTTTGTGCGGGCATTGATCCCTTAGTTGTTACCCTCTAACGTGTACTTGTTTATATCGCGGTATTGTTTGATGAAGCGGCTCGGACCAACCTTACGCGTATTCGTACGCTAGACTGGTTCCACGCTCAACATACGACTTATACCGTATAAGTGGCTAGAGGGTGTCTGTCTCTCATTCAATAGTTGATATAGCATTTACAATGGAGGGTCCCGATAGGCGTGTAGTAGAGACAACTGTTGGATCCATGTTGTGGTTGGAAAGTTCGTAGTTTACAAACAGTTCTATTGCGAAAGCCCTAACAACCACGTAAAACTTGCAATAGATAAAGTAGAGGCGTCTAACTTTATTTTGCAGGAGGGCATGTGTTATGATATGGTATTGGTCATTACGAAGGTAAAGTAGTTTACTTTTATGTTACTAAGTTAAGTAGTAATAGCCATCGTTCCGATGGACGACCGGGTGGTGGCTTCGTGGACTTGGCGTCAAACTAGGGGCAAGATGGAGATCATGCCGGAGCACTCGATGGAGATCAAGGCGCAATAAGGACCATATCATATCACAATACACATGTGATGTTGATACCTGTTTTACATCTTATTGTGTGCTAGTATTAGATACTCAACGGTAGCAAATAAGATAATCCCTATATAATTCCAATGATAGTGTTACCCCTGTGTGTGCACCACCAAGAAAGTTTGCCGTTATGAAGCCGGCCGTGACGGTCGGGGGCTAGACATATCTACATTTGCATACAGTGGGTGTAAGCCATGTTGCACAACAAATACACACAAGTTAGATTTGGCGAGCCTAGCATGTGTAGACATGGCCTCAGAACACAAGAGACCGAAAGGTCGAGCATGCGTCACATGGTTGATGTGATTGACATTGGGGAATGTCTACCTTTGATGCTACACTGATGGTCATGACGATCGGGGGAAGTGCAGAGGATTGGGATCATGTGATCACTAAAATCGTCCAGGGGATGACAATTTTAGTGGGAGCTCAATTAGGATTGAACTCATATTATGAACTTAGTCTAGATGTCTGTTTGCAAATATCTTAGTAGATCTTGGCCTATCCCATTGAGGTCCTTTACGACCATGGGCAATTTATTGCTTGATATGGAACTTAGCAAAAGGGTCCAACTTCATAGATTAATACCCACGCCTGAGGGATATCCTCGTAAAAAGGTGATCTTCTCTTCTTGATACAATGACCATTAGGAGATAATCCGATGACTCCGCAATATTTGTGTGTTCTCCGTAATCATCCAATAAACCATTCTCCATTTGATGGAGAATTGGATTACAATCTTGTATTCTACAAGATGAGGCACATAAAGTATGAGCCATTGGATGAGTTTTCTTCCATGATGGATGAAAAAAGGGAATATTTGGAGAAACACTTAGCAACCTTGCATTAGAGTTATGAACTCTCAGAAGGGCTTGATTGCAATGGAGGTCATGAATTAAAAAAAGGGTATATGTTAGATATACAAAGTTATAAATGTAATTCTTGCAAAACTCATTGCAGTTTATATAAGTATTGGATACTTGTCCCGTTTTGTGAAAACAGGATGGTCTGCTTGAGAATTGTTGGAATTGAGGCAATGTGGCAAGATTACGGCAAGCAAAACAGTTTATGGCCGACATCACCCCTTTCCTCAAAGATTATCATTTGGATTAGTGGATTTGAATATAATTTTGTAATCCTTGTTTGTGTGTCTTGCTTTTAGCAAGACGATTGTTCAGATGAATAAGTTACAAGCCAGTTGTACTGTTCTTATGAATAATACTGTTATGGTCACATTATGATTATAAATGAGTTATTCTCATCACTATGTTAATGATAACAGTTAAAATCATTTATAAAAGATTAGAATGCTAAAAGATATCCAAAGTCAATAATGACATGACAGTATAGTTTAAGTCATTTTGGTTATTGCATGTTCTTCATGAAGATCGGGGTCCTAGATTCTTAATCTAGAGACTTTGCAAAACCATGCCTCGTTGGGCAGAATGACTAAAACTCCGCATTCTGGTAAAACGGTGATATGCGAAGAAATGTTGAACTTCATACATAACGATGTATCATATTTTCAACAAGATAGTGGAAATCATTATTCATACTTAATGTTGAATCTTATACATAGTGATGTATTGTATTTTCAACAAATAGTGGAAATCATTATTTCATACTTCATTGTGGATTTAAGTGAATATGAATATTTACTTAATGAAACATGAGTTTGAAACTGTTTTGAATTGTTCAAAAGATTTCAAAGTGAAGGAGGATATTGAATTAACAAGAATACAAAAGTCTCTTCGATTTGATCGACATGACTAAAGTATTTATGTTAATTTGGGCATAAAAGGACATGTGAAAGAGGTTTCACAAATTATGATAATAGGGCAATTTCAAAGTGTATTGTCTAAATATCATAATCATTATGTATTAGATACATATGGTATAACATTATCTCTTATCGGGGTTATAGTTATCATTTAGAGTTAGAGATCGAAATGAGCAAACACTCGGTTGAAATACAAAGGAACATCTAAAAAGGATTCGTGGAAACAACACCATAAGAGTTATGGCATGTTCGAGTTTCTAGAGGTTTCGACAATTCGAAATCGTGGCGAATAAACAAGTCTTTGTAGCGTATTCTTAGGCAACTATGAATACATGTTCCACAAGGGGCAAACCTGTTGTTGTGCAAAGTTGATATGTCTTGATGAAGATAAAGGTGGAAGAAAGTAAAAGTTCAAAACAAGGCATTTGACCTTACCTCCTAATTGTTGAGTGGCACAACATAATTTGTTTCGTGAAACTGAACTCTACAAATAGAGGAGAAACAAATGATAATGATCATAAAGTTTCAGTGAATACTTTTACTAAAGAAAGTAGGATTCAACAATATATACTCTGCAAGTTCGTGGAAATATATTGTTGATTCACTTGTCATGTTTATGAACAAGAGATGCCTACGAATTACAAAGAAGCGTGATGGACCTAAGTGCGAGAAATGACCAGGAGTCATAAAATCCTATATTAAGTTAAATTTATTATTGTGAAGTAATATGTTACTTGATCTTATTAAGTAAAGAAGTTTACTTGATATTTCTGAATGACTTCAAAGTCATAAGATGGAAATGAAACTTAATGGAGACGTAAAAGCTCAATTTGTCACAAAGTATGGACAAATTCAAGGAGTTGACTACAAATGTAGTGATGCTTGAGTCTATTGGATTTACACTAGCAATATATGGATATTGAAGTCTCGTAGCTGGAATTCTCAATTTGATGATGATCAAAGAATTTTGGAATGTCCAAGATTATCGAGAGGACCTGCATTTGAATGGGAGCTAAGTAGCTTTGCCAAATCTTAATTGTAAGAGACATATTTTGAGTGGGAGCTAAGTAGCTTGGCTGAATCATAATATGTATCAGACATGTTTTGAGTGGGAGCTAAGTGAAATCCCTGGATCTTAAATATGGATGCCATATTTGAGTGGGAGCATGAAATCATTATGGGATATGTGGACGACATATGTGAATGATGTGATTGGTGTTAATAACATTTAAGTAGATAAATAAGGATGGAGTTGAAGTTATTAAACAATGAGATCTATCAAGATAGATTGGTAAGTTTAATAAAAATCAAATGTCGAATGCTTCTTGGACTTGATTCTGAAGATGTTCAGAATGTCCTAAGCAAGATTCTGAAAAAAAAGTTCAGAATGGAACAAGGTAAGAAAGAAGTTCTTACTATATGAAGCATTGTCTTAGTATTACAACGATGGTTAAAAAGGAAGAAAGAGATGTGTTGCATCTCCTATGCCTCAGTTATAGGTTCTTCCATACAACCATATTGTATACTCAATGTAATGTGACCCGAAGTTCTAGTTGAAAGGACAAGCTCTTAACTGTAAGAACATGTCTTTAAGTGATTCTTGAGTTAATCACTGAACCAGAAATAAGTTTGTACTTAAATGGCAAGAAGCAAAGTAAGTGGCATAGTTGCATTTCATGCACTAGAATCTACATAGATATAGAAGTATAAAGGCTCCATTTGATGTGATGTATATTGTTATGGAGGGGCTAGTTCGCTTTTAACATAGAATGATGTGTCCCAGGGCACAGTGCCCATGAGAAAGCCCTCGAGGTTGATCTAAAGTCACTATAGGCTCCTGGAAACCGGCCTTGTTCTGCTGCCATAACTGCCGTATATACACAAAGGATTACAAAGTGTGTTTCAAAGTTTAGATCACAACAGTGAAAACGGCCGTCATTATAAACACTAGAAACAAAGTCTCACTTTGTTGCCAAACGAATACTTCGACCCATATGAGATAATGGTATGAATGTCAAAGTTAGGAAAACATTAACGATTTGCAAAGACATAATGATCTGATAAAACAGAACATGGACAGGACGTTTTCCATAATCAATAAATGCATATGTGATATGGTTTATGATGAGTAAAATGCAAGCTAGAGTATTTGTACTCTAGTGCAAGTGGGAGACTGGAGGAGATATGCCCTAGAGGCAAATGATAAATAGGTTTTTATTGTCATATCTCAATTTGTTCATAATAGTTTTATACTGTGCTATAACTGTATTAATACAAAACATTAATATACGTGTGGTATGTAAACAAACCAAGTATCTAGTTACCTCTAGCAAACTAGTTCATTGGTCATGAGGATGATCTAGGGTTTCGAGATCATGGGCATTTATGCCAATTGACAATGAGGTCACATCATTAGTTGAATGATGTGATAGACAAACAACCCAACTAGTTGTATCTTAATGAGATCTAGTTACAAAGTTCACCATTAATGATAAAACTAAGGAAACCTCGCAACCTGTCCTTAGAATGTGAGATAATGCAAATCACCATTCTGGAGGGAGCTTAGATGGTTATCAAGTATCACTCCATGATTTGGTGATCGAAAAGGTGCTACTCAGGTTTCCCAAAGGAGCGCGTAGAGGAGTACACATCAGGACCAGGATTTGCCCATCCATGTAACGGACAAATACATTAGTGGCCATCTCGGTGACGTTGCATTAATGAAGCTTGCAAGCGTGTGACTGGGTCATAGAATGCAACCACACGGAAATGAGAAAACAAGTTTATCAGTAACGAGATCGAACGAAGGTATGGGGATACCATAGATCAAATCTCGGGTGAACTAGGTATCAAGTGGCAAAGGGAATGGGAAACGACTATTTACGGTTCAAACGACATTATCATCATGGAATGCACATGGGTCATTATGGGCATCCCGGTCCTGCTATTGATCATTGATGGAGATCATGTATGTGCCATTCCCGAGCCGTGCGGAATACACTTAAGGGTACGATGAGCTAGAGATCCTCTGTAAGTTAGAATCACCATATGAAAGAGAGAAGGAAACCGGAAAAGTTCCATGAGAGAACCGGAAGCGTTCCAGGAAAGATCCGAAGTTGTTCGGAGGAAATCGAAAGGGAACCGAAAGGTGTTTCGGGTCAAATCAGGTTTTGTAATATGTATTTACATATTAATTAATGTAATTAATATTAAATATAATATTAACATCTAGTTTGAAGGGGCATTCCA
Organism: Avena insularis; assembly: GCA_023614405.1. Lineage (NCBI taxonomy): Eukaryota > Viridiplantae > Streptophyta > Magnoliopsida > Poales > Poaceae > Avena > Avena insularis. Next base: position 418,256,575 of record CM042693.1, on the reverse strand, counting down.
CTAATGGGCCAAACTTCCTAGGGAAAAAGGGCCCATGAGGGAATACCGAAGGAGGGAATGGCCAAGGGCCAAGGCCTAGGCGCCTCAAGGGGGCCCACCCGGCCAGCCTAGGGCTGTGCGTAGGGTGGGGCCCACCCCTGGATGGCTGGCCCATGAGGCCCATGCGCCTCGCCCCTCTCTCCCTTGTTTAGTCCCACATGGGAAACCCAAAGGGGAGGGCACACCCCCCTTCCCCTATATAAAGGGGTGCCCATGGGTGGGAATAGACACACCAATATTTGGAGAAGTCCTTTGGTTGACTTTATCCTTCCCTCTCTCTCTCCTCTCCATGCATTGGCACGGTCCCAAGTAAGGACTGTCCGAGCAAGACTCCGCACCTGCAGCACGCTGTTGCGCTGCAGGGATTCCAAGCCGGAGATCTACTTCTGCACTCCCAGCAGGGATTAAGGAGCCGGAGGTCGTCATCATACACCGTATGTGTACGAAACCATGAGGGGCCTCACTTGAGGCACCTTGGATGTCGTGAGCCGGAGCTGCTGCACGATGAAGAAGGAGCAAGGGGTGACCTGCGAGGAGCTTCGCGACCTTGAGGTCGGCTACGGGTTCGACTACTTCAACCATGTTCCCCTCAGATAGTTAACCATGTACGGTCTACAAGGGTATGTATTCTATACACTTCGACCGTTACTATATTACTACATAGATAGATCTTGGGCGTATTAGGCGGTTCCAACATAGGATTTTTTTTGTTTTCTACTGCGGAACCCTTCAATTGTTACAGCGGTATGAAGTGGTGATGATGGTGCTGGTGGAGATGATGATGGTGATGATGATCCCGATGAAGTCCAGCTTGATGGTGGTGTTGATGGCGATGATCTCCCCTCTCCAGGAAGGAATTCCCCTGGCAGAATTCTGTCTGTCGGAGAGATCTTTCTCTCTCTGTAGTTTTCCGCCCCGTAGAGGCGGAATCTTCCGTGGTCGCCCCTGTATTAGGGTTTCGAGGGATAATATACGCCAAAGGGAGAGCAGGAGGCCAGGTGGTGGCCACACCACTGGTGGCGCGCAGGGTGGCCAGGCCAGCGTGGTGTGGGCCCCCTGTGGTCCATCTCCACTCCCCCTTCTAGCAACCTTCGTCTTCTGGAAAAATAGATTTTTCCATGTATTTTTCTGGATTTTCTGATCTTCGCGAATTTCGCCTCCAAACAACACCTTTTCCATCAGAATCCTGACTGCAATGGTCCATGCTCCAAAAGTCATCAACCATGCAAAAACAGATGAAATAACATAAGTATCATCTCTTAATATGAAATATATCAATGAATAACAGTAAATTATGATATAGAATAGTGATGCAAAATGGACGTATCAATGGTCTATGTTGTGAGCTCGGCTACCCGCGAGCGAGAACATGCATCGCCTATGATCTAACCTGACACACGATATTCGGTCGGCACAAGCCCATGTCGCCACGTCGGCTTCTTGGGGGGGGGGGGGCGCCACCTGGCGAGTGCGGAGACGTGTCATACCGGGAATGCCTCTCACTTCGTAGTTTCCTGCCCGCGCATACTAACAGTTGGCCCATGTCCCGTGCGAGGCCCACTGTCCAGCGATACGTGGTACAGCGGCACGCGATGCACCCACTATGGCACAAAATCTCCCCCTGGCCCGCAGTGGGGCCTGCCTCATGAGATAGCAGGGCTCTGTTGCGACGTTGTTGCGTGTCCTCCTCGGCGTCCATCCCACGGCCAAAATGAATCGGGACGACGTGGATAGAAGTTTGAGTCGAAACAATCTAGCGCTATTATTTACTCCTGATATATTGTATATAAACTGAAGTGTCTTGAACTGTTTCTGCCTACATATTTCACATAATACAATATCATAGACATTATAATATAGAGATAGATGCTTCACTCTTTATACAAAATTATTAGGTTTAAGCATGTTGGTCAAGTGGTTTTTTGTGGTTGCCATTCACCACGGGCCAAACGAGGACTAAGACTGCCAACCTATCTTGCCCACTAAAATGATCCCTTGCGCAAAATAAAAACCATGTTTTTGTGACAGACGAATGGAATACCGACCCCATGTCACAACACACACCACAACGCATACAACCACACATGGCAAGTGATGACTGCAAGTAAACAGATCAATTATAGCTAGTTTCAAAATAAGAGTATCGAACCCATATAAAGATATTTGGTTAAGGTCTTTATGCCCCTCGTCACTGTCTACCAAAGGATACTTGTAAGCTGCCTTTGATTTCAAGTAAAGAGTATTTGAAAGATTTTTGGTTGAATAGAGAAAAGTAATTAAAATGAGTAAAATAAAACAAGTAACAAAAGTGTTTGGAATGGTGGTTGAACTCAATAAGGCTAAAGCGTTCTCGGGAATGTAGGATACACCACTAGCATGTTTTTTGAACTTAATTAGGATACCCCATTTCTTATGTCATGACATGTGTGGAGAGAGCTCCATAATAATATGTTCACTACAAGGCTCGTATGCAGTCACTTTATTAAACCAATAATGATGTCATCTCTCTTTACTCCTCCTTCGACCGTGCAGGTTGCTAACCGGTGCTTCTAGTCACAGTAGCTCTGAGCATACTTCCAAACACGACCAAAGGATTTCACCCTTTTCCTTAGACACGTAGGCAAATGATATGTGGCCGACTACACATACCATCTAAAGAGAGAGATCAAACACACATCATAGATCAATAGTTCATGGACACAAGTAATAAATCATCTTTATTTCATTTCATAATAGTTCTAGGGTTTCTCCATATTCCCAAGAACGAACGAAACTACTCACACATGGAAGCAATCAACAACATCATCATAATCACATGGATAGATAAAAGTACGGGGATGAGTCTAATGCAAATCATAATTGAATCTAGAATTACAACAAGATCTAATGAATGAAAGATGGGGGTAGTGGTGGTGGTGATTCAGCGGTCGATGATGAAGGGGATGATGCGATGTCCTCTAATGATTTGTGAAGCAGCAAGGATTTTCCCTTCTCCATGTTCCTCCTCTAGATCTCCTTCTAGTGTGGTTTTTTGTGGCTGGAAGTTTCTATGAATGTCGGATCCATCATCCGTCTTCGCGAGGTGAAAGTATTTGATGAGGTGGTCATGCTGCCACATGGTACGAGCGAACGGTACAGGCGTGCTCCGCCCTTACCAGTGGTCTTAAGACCCCTGTGTCCTCCAATGCGTGTGCAAATCTCCCAGGTGCAAAGGTAAATCAATTAGATGACTTTTATCACATAAAAATATCATATTACAATATAATATGATAGTTCCAATTTATATGTTCATAAATGACTTAGTAATTGTGGATTATGTTGAAACAAGGATAAAAGATGTGTGCAAACGCAGTAAAATATCAAAAACACTACTCTATTTATGCAAAAACAAAAGGTAAATATGTTTCAATTTTGGACTCATCAACTTTCCCAAGCTATACTCTTGCTTGTCCCCAAGCAAGATGGTGGCTTATGGACAAGATCATCATGTTCATGAGGCACGAGTCGTTACAATAAATGAGGCAAAATTGAAACAGGAGTACAATATCAGATGTAAAGTTGCATCAGGAGTTTTATCACACCTTTACACGTCACATGACTTAGAGGCTTCCATGCCTTTTTTTATCAATGAATTTATAAGAAGCTTTTAGTGATTAAAGATATTATATAATCACAAGGTTAAATTGGTTGAGCACTTGATTTGAGTAATGAAGATTCATGATCATTCTTTTTCTCTTTTCAAGCTTATACTTTTCTTTTGCCTTGAAATTCTCTTGATAACTCATCTTTTATGTCTCTTCTCTTTTTTATATAGCAGAGCTACTTGATCATGCTCACTACTTTTTATGGCTCTTATAAACTCAAACTTGTGACTATAATATGTTACCAAGATTTTTCTTCTCATAATTTAAACAATACTTTTATTGGTGTGGAAGACCCTAAAATCATAACAGTTGTATAAGTATCATAATACTCAACCTAATTCAACCATCTAATATAATAGTCATGAATCAAAAGATTACTTCAAATATCATAAAGTCTTGAAACTCAACTGATATAATCCTTTCGTTGAATATAAGGGAGCTTGAAGATGATACGACTAATGCAAATCCTTGAATTAAAAAATAACATGCGTGTGGTAAAGTAAACATGCTAAAATTGTAAGATAGATTACAAGGTGTTATATATCTCCCCTAAGATTGGGATCAAGATGGTGGGATCAAATAATCCCTTGCGATTATTCGATACCGTGTCGTTCTTCAAGGTGAAGGAGTTCTATTGGAGAAAGCAGCACGAAGTTTCTTGTTTGTGTCCTCCAGGGCAGATATGCGATGAAGACTCTTCTGTAGATCCAAACGCAAGCGAAACATCCCTTCAGCAACCCTGCTTAGCACATCATGGAGTTCCTTCTTGCTTTCAAGATCTAAGAGGTGTTTGCACACAATCTCCCGATGGAGGAGTTCTTCCTTCTGATCCTTATCTATCTTCTAAAGGTGTTATTCAATTTCTAGAACATACGGGATGATGGGCGCGTCCAAAAGATTGAACTCCCAATCTTCTTATGGCTTCACGCTCATGCGTGTGTTCACGATAATATTCTTTGTTGTAGAAGTGTGTGTTGTAGTCTCCTGATAAGTTCCTGCATCAGGACGATTAGCTTTCTTACGCTTGGGTGAAGAGTAGTTGGCGGTGATGAACTTGAGTGACTCCATGCACCCCTTTCATGGGGTTTCTGTGCTTCTTCTTCATCCTTAGGCGTCACCATAGTCAGATAATCTGATTGCTTCCACCCTCTCTTTGTTTGCTACATGAAGGTCTCGAATCCCTCCTCCTCCTCCTCATAATCACAGTCATAAGCATACCTCTTACTCTTAGGGCTTAGATCTTGAGCTTCACGGTCATCTGCTTCAATGGAGGAAGTCTGGAAGCTATCCCACGAAGGAGCTATGAGACCGGCCTAGATGTTTGCCTTTGCTTGGAACTGGGTAGTGCATCAAGGAGATTGGATCTGTTGATATAAGAGGGAGGAAGACCTCTGGGGAGGCTTATTAAGGTTCAGAAATAGGTGAACACTTGTAATGGAAGAAAAATTGTCGCCCAAGAAAAGAATCCCGACAAATAAGGAAAGAAATAAGAGAAAAAAGAAGAAAACGAAACTGTAACAACCACTGTGTGCTTGTACCAGGTATTTTTTCCAAAACTCGACTTTTCAACGTCGGTAAGAAATCAACCGACCAAGTGGTACGGGCGGGATCCGCCCGTACGGTCTGGCTGTACCGGTGATTACCAACTTCGTTTATTAACACAGACCAAACAAACGAGAGAACACAGGGTAGGTAACGACCTGCCGTACGGTCTGGTGCGCCCGAACTGTGCGGTCGTACCGGAACTCTTAAAAGCGGGCCAGGAGTACTGACCATTTAATGAGAAGTGGTACGGGTGGGTCCGGTCATACCGTCCGCCCATACCAGACTCGTAAAACTGGCAGTAACTTCGGAGTAATGATGAGTGCATATTTGCATCATGTTTTATATTATTATTTTGCACTGTAGTTGTAGGATCTTGGTATTTTACGACATTTGCGTGAACATTTTATGTCTATTTTCACTACGATCAGGACAAATGATGGATACAATGGACACAATTTCTGGAGCAGTTGTATTAGGGAGAAAAGGAGTAAAAAACAACGTAAATCGCTTATTTGGGAAATATCAATAACACCAAAAGAAAACCGGAAGCGATCGAGGCATCCAGAAGGTTTAACGACCAACTATACAACGTGAATTAATTTTCCGTCCATATAGTTCCTGCCACCATCGCCTCCTCAAATAGTTTCACCCCATGCAATTGGATCAGAGAGACGACATACAGAACAACCAGAAATCGCGGAAACCTCACTTCCAGAAGGCATATGGAGGGGTAACTCATCCACTAGGGATTCATCTTCGCCCTGCGTAGATCCGGGAGGCTAAGGAATCGATCTTCATCATCAACCTCTGCATCACCACCACCTCCATCCATCCCATCTATGTCTTGTCTAGATCTTGTTGTAATTTCCATACTCATTGTGCATTTATACAAGTACTATTCATCTATGATAGATTCCATTGTTATTGCCATGATGTTGATTGCCTCCATGTCTGAGTAGATCATTAGTTCTTGGGGAGATGGAGAAACCCTAGTATGAGATTGAAATAATATAAAGTTTATTATGATATTCATCGTTGTGACCATGTGTTAGATTGTCTTCATCTTGATGTTGGGAGAAGTTGACCTCTCAATATTTGCCTCTTGTGGGACTTGATGGAGGGAACTACTTGTTGGTAGACGGAGGTGTGTTAGCACTTACAGTGACTATAAAGCCGTTGGAACCCCTTACGTATCAACTTGGGAAACGAGGAAACTCACATAACACTATCCATGCCATGGGATACGTCCTGCGCGATTAAGTCCCTTAATAGCGCAGTAATTCGATTGATGTCGATTGCCGACTATTGTGGTTATGAGGATGATGTGAACAGTTGTTGCTGCCTATTTGTCCAAATACGGAGTTCCTCCCACACATACATAGTTGAGAATATTCATGATAATAATCTTTACCTTAGCCTTTATAATGCTAGAGGTGTATCCGCTACTCCCTCAGAACGCCTTTTTCCCATTGCAGTTTCAAATCTCTTTTACATACGCGATACTTACTTTTTGTGTTCAGTTGTTTTACTTTACTTATTGTTCTCTTATACCCAAAACCCCAAAACACCTTTTTACACAATACTCGCATTTTATCTTGTTACTTAGAACTTTATTTAGAATTTCTATTGTAGTATTCAATTCAAGAGTTATTAGACTTCAGACTCCTACTCCCTATGGGATTGATATCTTTATTTCGAAACTAGCTACAAACGATCTGTACACTTGCAGTCATCAAGTAACACCAGGAAACCAAAAATACAAATATAAAAGGCAAACAATCATCTAGAACAAAGATGAATCAAGATTTCAAATATCTTGTTCATCTAGAGGAAATGAGTTTACTTGGGTACCTTCATCTCCTTTTAATTCTTGAATCAACATTTTCTTTTTTCCCTTTGGAAAAGGTTGGTTGCAAGAAATTGCTAAAACCATTGCAAAGAGAAATTGGAAATTTTCTTTTAGGAGTTGTAGTCCCTGAGGGTATGCAGATGCATAACACTTCTCCAGGTGGTTCGATTTCCTCAAGTGTCCATGGATGCTTCCTCCATTTCTTCCTTTCTTTGGACAATCTGCAAATCAAATCCTTGCAAAAGTAAAACCCAAGGGATCATCCTTGGATTAGTGTCAGTCCTTTCAAGATTTTTTTCAAGGCAATACGATCAGTATGCACTCTTACCTTAGAGTCAATAATATAAGATTTAAACTTATCGCAGGAGAAAACACAGTGAAAAATTCCTTTTCTGCCATGGGGTAATTATTTTGGGCGCCACTTAAGGTGTGACTAGCATGATGAACGATATTGAGTTCATCACCATCATACTAGCAAAGAATTTCTCCAACAGCTTCATGGCTAGCCTCACAGAATAGATCAAAAGGTTTATTCCAATTAGGCGGTTTTATAACAGGAGATTCAAGATGGGCTTGCTTTAATATGTTGAAAGCAGTAAGATAGTTTTCATCAAAATTAAAAGCAACATCCTTTTGTAGAAGGTTGGTTAATGGTCTGGCAGTTTTTGAGAAGTTCTTAATGAACCTTCTCTAAAATCCAGCATGTCCTAAGAAACTCCTAATACCTTATACATCCCGAGGAGGGGGAAGCCTTTCTATTGCTTCAATCTTTGCTTTATCAACTTCTATACCCTTACCTGAAATTTTGTGACCAAGCAATATACCTTATTGAATCATAAAGTGACATTTCCCCAATTCAAGACTAGGTTAGTATCTTCACATCTGTGCAAAACTTTATGAAGGTTATGGAGACAATGATTAAATGAAGTTCCATAAACAGAAAAATCTTCCATGAATACTTCCATAATACTTTCAACATAATCAGCAAATATAGCAGTCATACACCTTTAGAAGGTGGCAGGGGCATTGCAAAGACCAAAAGGCATATGTCAATAAGCATATAAGCCGAAAGGGCAAGTAAAGGTTGCTTTTAGTTGGTCATCAGGGTGAACGACAATTTGGAAAAAATGGAATAACCGTCTAGGTAACAAAAATGAGAATGCATAGCAAGCCTCTCTAAAGTTTTATCTATAAACAGTAAAGGATAATGATCATTTCTAGTTTCCTTATTAAGTTTTCTATAACCGATACACATCCTGTGACCAATAACGGTTCTAGTAGGTACCATCTCATTGTGTATGTTTTGAACAACAGTAAATCCACCTTTCTTAGGAACACAATGAATATGACTCACCCAATCACTTTCCTCCACATGAAATTGTTGGAAATATGCCCTAGAGACAAATAGTTATAAGGTATATTATCATATTTCATATAGTTTATGATTAAGTTTTATATCATGCTATAACTATATTGAGTGGAAACATCAATACACGTGTGATATACAAACAACCAGGGGTTCCCAGTGAAACTCTAGTCACTGGTTCATTGGTCAACAGATGATCATGTTTCCTGATCATGTGGCATTTATGCCAGTTGGAAATGGAGTCATCTCATTCCGAGAATGAGATGATGAACCAATACCCAACCTAAACATCATGACCCGATCATGTCATGAAGTTCAAGTTATGTTGATTAGAAATGGATCCTCGTAGACTATTCCTTAGACCGTGAGGCTATATCAATCACTGTCTCCCGAGAGTGCTTTGATAGCATCAAGCGCCATTTGGTAATACAGTGGTTATAAAGGTGTGTTCAGGTACTCGGAGGAAACCATTGTGGCAATATATGTCAAGAGCGGGATTTGTCCGTCCATGTGACGGGAAGATACTCGAAGGGCCCACTCGGAGAGGTTATATCCAATAGCCGCGCAGCGTGTGATTTGATCACATGGATATCACTTGTCGAAACGAGTCAAGTAGCATTGTTCAGTAACGAGATTGAACACGACATGGTGATGTCATTGATCAGATATCGGGCAATGCAAGTATCGAGAGACAAAGGGAATAAGACACGACTGTCCCGGTTCAAACGACGAAAGATCTTCGTGGAACGCACAGGGGTCACATGGCCATCTAGGTCCCTCTGTTGATCATTGGTGCGGGAGTCTCCCGACCATGTCTAGAGTGTTCCTGAACTGTGGGGTATCATGCTTAAGGGTTTGATGATGCTTAGAGAGTGTTTGTAGGATCGGTGGAATCACCGAAGAATAGTAGAGAGAAAACCGGAAGGGTTTCGGTAAGTCCGGAGGATGTCCGGAGTAGAGGTGGAAGGTGTTCCATAGCCATGGAGGTTGAATAATATGTGAATGAATGTTAAATATTTATTTAATCATTTATTCATAATTATTTAATAGAGTGAAAAATCAATTAAATGGTCAAAGGCTTAATGGGCCAATTCTCGGAGGGGAGAGGGCCCTTTAGGGAAAGGAGAGAGGGAGAAGGGGCCAAGGGGGTGGACGACGCCCAAGTGGGCCAGCCCTGTGGGGACCATGGGGTGGCTGCGGTGCCACCTCCCTCCCTCCTTTAGTCCCACCCCGGGACTTTGAGGGAGGTAGTACCTCCCCTCCCCCTATATATAGTGGGGGTATTTGGGCAAATAAAATACACCAATAATCAATAAAGGTCTTCTCACTTTTGGGAGGTCCTCTAATTGATATTTTCTCCCTCCCCCTCTCTCTCTCATGACCGTGGTCCCAAGTCTGGACTGCGTGAACGAGAAACATCTTCACCGCGGAGCACCGTCACGCTGCGGGATTTGGATCCGGGAGCTCTACTTCCGTAACTACTGCTGGACCGGGGAAGTGGGAGTCATTGTCAGGCACCGGACGTGTGTAACTCCCTGCGAGGTGTCGCACTTGAGGCACTCAAGTCGTTGGAGCCAAGGAGCGCAAGGACTTCATCACGACCTTGAGGTCGGCTTCGGCTCGTCTACATCAACCACGCTCGGCTTCGGCTCGTCTACATCAACCATGCTCTCCTGAGCATTGACAATGCTTTTCGGTCTTCAAGGGTAAGTTCAAGAAAGCCCCTCCCACATCAGACATTAATAGATAGGCCCTGGCAGCTTCAGGGGTTCAGGGGCGTAGGATAAAATTTATTGTTTTCATACGCGGAACCCCAACAGTGGTATCAGAACTAGATCTATGCGTAGTAATGCTAGTACGGGTAGAACACACGAGATGTAGCGTGTGGGCGTTGATCTTTTAGTTGTTACCCTCCCACATGTACTTGTGTATACTGATGGCTCGGTGTTGATGTAGAGCTCGTTGGGAACCCCAAGAGGAAGGTATGATGAGCACAAGACAAGTTTCCTCGCTATGAAACCAAGGTTTAATTGAACCAGTAGGAGCAAGGAAACACCCCAAAGGTGTTGCTAGCTGAGCCTTGGCAGGGCGCACTACCGGTGCTAGTAGCAACGTGGAGACCTGCACAACACAACCATAGAACTTTGTCCCCAACTTGCGATGAGGTTGTCAATCTCACCGTGTTTTGCTGAAAACGAAGGATTAAACGTATCGAATGGAAATAAGTAATAGTTTGCAGAAAGTAAACACAAAGCAGTAAATAGTTTATAGATTGTATGTAAAGAAAAGGACCGGGATCCATAGTTCACTAGAGGTGGCTGTCCTTAAGATAGATAACATGCTGGGTGAACAAATTACAGCGGGGCAATTGACAAACATCGAGAAAGCAATACATGCATATACTAATCATCTTGACTCCTTTGAGACTTGATTAGGCATTACAACATTATACATAGACCGCCATCCAACTGCATCTATGACTAATAATCCACCTTCAGGTTATCATCCAAACACCCTCCAGTATTAAGTTGCAAGCAACAGATTATTGCTTTACGAACTACGTGTAAAGTAAACAATACGATTGTTCTATGAACAAAGGATTGTTGTTTTATCCCTAGTAGCAACATCACATCTAGTACCTTAGAGATTTCTGTCACTTCCCCAGATTACCAGAGGCATGAACCCACTATCGAGCATAAATACTAACTCTTGGAGTTGCTAGCATCTACTTGGCCAAGATAGCTACTAACAACGGAAATCATGCAAGATCACAAATAACAAAGACATGATAGAATCAATAATCAATCTGAAATAGCATCTCAATATCCATCGGATCCCCGCAAACACAACATGCAGAATTACAAATAGACGATCTTGATCATGAACGGATCTCACAAGATCTAAACATGAAAGCATAACGGAGGAGAACCAGCCATCTAGCTACTACATGGGTCCGTAGTCCAAGGATGAACTACTCACGCATCACACCAGAGGCTTGCATGGTGATGAAGAAGGCCTCCAGGGTGAATTCCCCTCTCCGGCAGGGTGTCGGGAAGAGCTTCAGATCCCTCCTGGTCTAGGGATGGAGATGACGGCGGCTACCGACTCTTTCGTGGATTTTTGATCGGGTACTTAGGGTTTTCATCCCGAGGGTAATATATAGGCGGAAGGAGAGGCCGAGGGGGTGCTGGGGTTGGCCAGACCACCCCCTGGCATGGGCCAGGCCTGGCCGCGCGGCTAGGTGGTGTGGCCGGCCCCCAGCCCTTCTCCGTCTCATATTCGGGCATCTGATGACTTTCGGAAAAATAGGCACTTTGGCTTTTGTCCCGTCCAATTCCGAGAATATTCATTTTCTGACTTTCCTGGAACCAAAAATAGCAGAAAACAGGCAGCTGGCACTGTGGCTCTTGTTAATAGGTTAGTCCAAGAAATCATATGAAAAGTACTCCAAAGTGTGGACAAAACACAAGAAAGTGGATAAAACCAAGCATGGGACATCAAAAATTATAGATACATTTGCAATGTATCAACATCCCCAAGCTTAACTCCTGCTCGTGCTCGAGTAGGTAAGTGATAAAAAGAAAGAATAATTTTTGAGGTGGCATGCACCATCAAAGACTTGATCAAAGTATTTGTAAAACATTCAAAGCTGGGACCATAGTACTTCAATCATAACATGAAAGACAAAGTTCTAGCAATAGGACAAAGAAACTATGATGCAACATGAAAATGCACAAACAAAAGATTCATGAATAACAATGCTTTGCAAGACGTTTGTTTGTTTCACATAAAGAAAACATAGCATAATAGTATTCAGCTTGACCCTCATAGAGTAGCAAATATAAATGCGTGGGACACCTTCAAAGTTCATAAGAGTGACTACATACAAATATTTTAAAATAAGCAATATCAAGGTATGCATCAATCAACTAGTCTTGGGACAATGCACATAGAACTAAGAATGGCCACTATGCTCTCAAAGTAAGTGCATAAAGATAGAAGGTGGAGACTCAATATATAATGGTGGAAGAAAGGCCTTCATAAAAGGAAGTAGGGATTCAAGTCTCATAAAGAGCTTCCAAAAATTATGGTACTTAATAGCTTTCAACTCTCATTGCCCCTATCATAAGCATCTTGAAGTGATTAAGGTTAAAGTGAACAAACTATGGTGTACATGCTTGACGAAGTATAAGTTAGGAATCTCACTTGTATACGAGGGCGCTCCTTATGCTACTCAAGTTTAGTCACTGGTAAGTTCTTGTCATTGTAAGTACATGTGTATCATAGAGAACTGCCAACGGGGTACCCCTTGCCCGATGATACGGAAGAATCCCCGTATCAAAATGACAAGGCAAGCAGACAACGAGCATCTCAACAATCTTCTTATTTACCATGGGAATATGGTGCTTTTTCTCTCTTTCCTCTTTTCATAATATCTCTTTTTTTCTTTTTTTTCTTTTTCTCAATATAGGACTCTTTTTTATAAGAAGAATGCTTCATAGACAGCTCATTATGGTTACACTGCAGGTTTCCACCATGTCAACATGGATTAGACCAGCAGCCCAGGCGTTTCTCTAACACATATACATAACTCCATGGACTTACAAGCTCCCCTTTCATTTCACACCGACGACATCCATATACAAAAGAGCATGATATCAACTAGGTACAAGTACCGAGTGCAATGTTGAAAGTGTTCCCCATGAAAGCATGGTTCTTCTAATCCCCAACAAATAAGTGCAAGCATATACAACATAGACGACACAATGGTTCAAGCTTATTAAGGGCAAGGAAAGTAAAGTGTGCCATCAAGTTTGTGAGAGCTTTAATCACTAGTTTTCTCATAACAAGTTTAATTTGGAAGGTAAACAAAAGCATGAATATACTTGGAATAGCATAAGGTAGTAGGTAGGTATGGTGGACTCTTTGGAAAAACTTGGTTTAGGGAGTTGGATGCATGAGTGGAAATCATACTTTGTTGTGGAGGCTAGCAAAAGACTAGGAGCGACAAACTAAGAGAGCAATAATGGCCATAATCATGCAAAGCGACAAAACATCATTGATCAAAGCATAAAGTGATACTACAAGTTGAAAACTAAAGGATCATAAAGGCTATGGTGACTTGAGATAGTCATAACATGGTGTGAGCATGCGCCAAGTCAACCCAAATAAAGCATCAAAGGAGAATACCACTATATTATGCTTTAATATGCTAAAACAACGCATGATTCATCCAAGGCACATTAAGCAATCTCAATTGTTTATAACAAGTCATGCTACAGCAAAGAATACTAAGCATAAAGCCAAAACAATATCAAGCATGGCATGACAAAGCATAGGCCAGAGTAAAAAAACGAGCTCTTTTTACCACATAAGCATGAACTTTCCTATTGTTTTCCAATCCAAACTAATCTTTTTTGAAAACTATTGCATGAATGAGGGGGTCCAACCAATTTATTCAAGAAAACTAAGCAAACGAAAACTAAAAACAAAAACGAAGACGCTCCAAGAACAACATAACTTGTGCATAAAACAATAAAAATGAAGTGTTTGGAAGAAACCTGAGATTTTTATTGATGAAGAAGGGGATGCCTTGGGCATCCCCAAGATTTGATGCTTATACTTCTTGGATATTTCTTGGGGTGACATGGGTGGTATCCCCAAGCTTGAGCTTTAGTCCATCCTTCATCTCATTACTCATTCCTTCCATACACCTGAAATTTTTCCTTCTTACAAAACTTCACACAATCTTTATTAACAACTTTAGTGCACTCAAGATAATAGGTCTTAAGGTTCAGTTCTAACACCAAATAAACTTCCATTAGAACACTAGCTACTGTAGCGCTTCCCTCAAAAAGCTCAATTCCCCAAAAGAACTCAAAAAGGAACCAACAAGAAGCAAATGCAGAAAATGGCAGAAATCTGTCAAAACAGACCAGCAGGTAAATACGAATTTTTTCGAAGACCTTCTGTTGCTCAAATCAAAAAGTGTTGAACTAACGAAAGTTAGATAACAACTTGGGGAAGAGGCAAAAAAATTCACGCCTCCAAAAGACGTTCAGATATTTTACACGATTTTTTAAGGTGAAGCACAGAAATCTGTTTCGGGACAGCAACTTTCCCAATCATTACTTCTCTCTCATTAGAGGTTACTCTTGGCACAAAAAGCAAATAAAAAGGATAAGGAGCGGTTATTACCTTAAGTAATAACTTCCAAGACTCATCGAAAACTTTTGGGTTATCTCCTAATAAGTACTTTTCTTTAACGCCTTTAAGTTAGGCATAAGAAGCAAAGAAAGAATCAAGTGTTCTCAAATGAAGAAGCATTAAGACCAAATTTTATTTTCATAGGAGAAGCAAAAGAAAATCTTCTCTCTCTTCTTAGGGAAGTGTTCTATATCTTTCTTGAGTGGGAGTTGATATTTAATGGTGCCTTCTTTCATATCAATAATGGCACCAACAGTTCTAAGAAAAGGTCTTCCCAAAGTAATAGGACAAGAAGCATTGCATTCAACATCCAAAACATAGAAATCAACGGGGACATAGGCATTGTTAACCATAATAAGAACATCATTAAGACTCCCCATGAGTTTATTTTTAGCATTATCATCAAGTGGGACATTCAAATAACAATCTTCAAGTGGAGGCAAATCAAGCATATCATAAATCCTTCTAGGCATAATAGAAACACTACTATCAAGATCACACAAAGCTTTGAAATCAAAGTCATTCACTTTCATATTAATGATGGGTTCCCAACCATCTTCTTGTTTAATAGGAATATAAGCTTTATGTTTCATCTTTTCTTTTTTAATCTTTATGAGAGCATCAGTAATGTGTTTTGTAAAGGCCATGTTCATAGCACTAGCATTAGGACTTTTAGCAAGATTTTGTAGGAACTTAATAACTTCGAGATATTGCAATCATCAAGATCAAAATCAAAATTATCATCTAAAGTAGTAGAACTATTACTAGCCTCAACATTAGTGGTGGTGATAGTAGAAACACTAATGTTTCTAGCAATTTCATCTTCTCTTTCCCACTTAGCATGTAATTCAGCTAATAGTCTAACATTTTCATCAATTCTTATTTGTATGGCATTAGTAGCTGCAAAGGGATTATCATTAGTTTCAGGTTTAGCAGCCATTTTATTAATCAATGAAGATTGAGCTTCAGATAGAGATGATATATTCCTTTCAGCATTAGAGAGTTTCAATTGTAAACTAGGAATTTCCCTATTTAGACTCTCAAGTTGATGGCTAATGTTCTTCAATATGGTAGATTGTTCCTCCATGGTTTTAGTAAATAGTTTATTTTCCTCACATTGCATTTGCATGAAGTTTTTAGTGGCTCTTTCAACTTCTAAAATTCTTCCTTCACTAGGTAATCTAGTTTTACCATTATAACCATAAGTATTATTAGGAGGGTAGGGCCTATAATTGTTATTACCACAAGTATTGTTGCCAAAATTATTATTTCTTATGAAGTTCACATCAACTTGATCTTCTTGAGCAACCAAAGAGGCTAAAGGAACATTATTTGGATCAATATGGGCTTTCCCATTAACAAGCATAGACATAATAATATCAATTTTATCACTCAAGGAGGAGGTTTCCTCAACAGAATTTACCTTCCTACCTTGTGGAGCTCTCTGAGTATGCCATTCAGAATAATTAACCATCATATTGTCCAGAAGTTTTGTTGCAGCACCCAAAGTAATGGTCATAAAGGTACCTCCAGCAGCAGAATCCAATAGGTTCCTTGAAGAATAGTTCAATCCTGCATAAAAAGTTTGGATGATCATCCAAGCAGTCAGTCCATGAGTGGGACAATTCTTAACCAAAGATTTCATTCTTTCCCAAGCTTGAGCAACATGTTCATTATCAGATTGTTTAAACTTCATTATTTCACTTCTCATAGATATAATCTTAGCAGGAGGATAGTATTTTCCAATGAAAGCATCTTTGCATTTAGTCCAAGAATCAATACTATTCCTAGTTAAGGAATTCAACCATTCTTTAGCTTTTCCTCTGAAAGAGAAAGGAAACAATTTCAGCTTAGTAATATCACCATCTACATCCCTATGCTTTTGCATCTCATAAAGTTTAACAAAGTTATTTAGATGGGCAGCAGCATCTTCATTACCAATACCAGAAAATTGTTCTCTCATAACAAGATTGAGTAAAGCAGGTTTTATCTCAAAGAAAGTATCTTTGGGCACAGGTGGAGCAATAGGTGTGCTCATAAAATCATTGTTGTTGGTGCTAGTGAAGTCACACAACTTAGTGTTTTCAAGTGTAGTCATTTTTTTGTGTTTTTGACAAATAAAGCAAACTAGTAAAACTAATTTTTTTGTGTTTTTGATAACAAAACAAGCAAACAAAGCAAAACAAAAATTACAAAGTAAAGAGATTAGTTATGAGGGACTCCCCTTGTGAAGATGTCCTTCACTCCCAGGCAACGGCGCCAGAAAAATGCTTGATGGATCGGTGTTGATGTGGAGCTCGTTGGGAACCCCAAGAGGAAGGTATGATGAGCACATCAGCAAGGTATGATGAGCTCGTTGGCGAACGAGAAACATCTTCACCGCGGAGCACCGTCACGCTGCGGGATTCGGATCCGGGAGCTCTACTTCCGTAACTACTGCTGGATCGGGGAAGCGGGAGTCATTGTCAAGCACCGGACGTGTGTAACTCCCCGCGAGGTGTCGCACTTGAGGCACTCAAGTCGTTGGAGCCAAGGAGCACAAGGACTTCATCACGAACTTGAGGTCGGCTTCGGCTCGTCTACATCAACCACGCTCGGCTTCGGCTCGTCTACATCAACCATGCTCTCCTGAGCATTGACAATGCTTTTCGGTCTTCAAGGGTAAGTTTGCAAAAGCCCCTCCTGTTACTGTATTACTAATAGATAGGCCCTGGAAGCTTCAGGGGTTCAGGGGCATAGGATAAAATTTATTATTTTCATACGCGGAACCCCAACAGTGGTATCAGAACTAGATCTATGCGTAGTAATGCTAGTACGGGTAGAACACACGAGATGTAGCGTGTGGGCGTTGATCTTTTAGTTGTTACCCTCCCACATGTACTTGTGTATACTGATGGCTCGGTGTTGATGTAGAGCTCGTTGGGAACCCCAAGAGGAAGGTATGGTGAGCACATCAGCAAGTTTCCCTCAGTTATGAAACCAAGGTTTAATCGAACCAGTAGGAGCAAGGAAACACCCCAAAGGTGTTGCTAGCTGAGCCTTGGCAGGGCGCACTACCGGTGCTAGTAGCAACATGGAGACCTGCACAACACAACCATAGAACTTTGTCCCCAACTTGCGATGAGGTTGTCAATCTCACCGTGTTTTGCTGAAAAGAAAGGATTAAACGTATCGAATGGAAAGAAGTAATAGTTTGCAGAAAGTAAACACAGAGCAGTAAACAGTTTATAGATTGTATGTAAGAAAAGGACCAGGATCCATAGTTCACTAGAGGTGGCTCTCCTTAAGATAGATAACATGTCGGGTGAACAAATTACAGCGGGGCAATTGACAAACATCGAGAAAGCAATACATGCATATACTAATCATCTTGACTCCTTTGAGACTTGATTGGGCATTACAAGATTATACATAGACCGCCATCCAACTGCATCTATGACTAATAATCCACCTTCAGGTTATCATCCGAACCCCCTCCAGTATTAAGTTGCAAGAAACATATTATTGCTTTACGAACTGTGTGTAAAGTAAACAAAACGATTGTTCTATGAACAAAGGATTGTTGTTTTCTCCCTAGTAGCAACAACACATCTAGTACCTTAGAGATTTCTGTCACTTCCCCAGATTACTAGAGGCATGAACCCACTATCGAGCATAAATACTAACTCTTAGAGTTGCTAGCATCTACTTGGCCAAGATAGCTACTAACAACGGAAAGCATGCAAGATCACAAATAAAAAAGACATGATAGAATCAATAATCAATCTAAAATAGCATCTCAATATCCATCGGATCCCCGCAAACACACATGCAGAATTACAAATAGATGATCTTGATCATGAATGGAGCTCACAAGATCTAAACATGAAAGCACAAAGGAGGAGAATCAACCATCTAGCTACTACATGGATCCGTAGTCCAAGGATGAACTACTCACGCATCACACCGTAGGCTTGCATGGTGATGAAGAAGGTCTCCCGGGTGAATTCCCCTCTCTGGCAGGGTGCCGAGAAGAGCTTTAGACCCCTCCCGATCTAGGGATGGAGATGACGGCGGCTACAAACTCTTTCGTGGATTTTTGATTGGGTACTTAAGGTTTTCGTCCCGAGGGCAATATATAGGCGGAAGGAGAGGCCAAGGGGTCTGGCAGACCACCCCAGCTTGGCCAAGCACGGCCAGGTGGTGTGCTGACCGCAGCCCTTCTCCGTCTTGTATTCTGGCATCTGATGACTTCCGGAAAAATAGGCACTTTGGCTTTTGTCCCGTCCAATTCCGAGAATATTCATTTTCTGACTTTCCTGGAACCAAAAACAGCAGAAAACAGGCAGCTGGCCCTGTGGCTCTTGTTAATAGGTTAGTTAAAGAAATCATATGAAAAGTACTCCAAAGTGTGGACAAAACACAAGAAAGTGGATAAAACCAAGCATGGAACATCAAAAATTATAGATACATTTGCAATGTATCAGGGGCGTAGGATAAAATTTATTGTTTTCATACGGGGAACCCCAACAGAAATATGATTCCTGCATCTAATAAATGTATTACTTCCTCCCTTACCTCTTCTTTCATGTGAGGTTTAAGTCACCTCTGAAAATCTGCAACCGGCTGAGCTCCTTCTTCCATAAATATTCTATGAGTGGCTATCGAGGGACTAATCCCTTTCAAGTCGCTCATCAAATACCCAAGAGCATTCCGATGCATCCGGAGAACCATCATCAAGTATTCCTCCTCTTTTCTCTGTGAATTCGTATTGCTTGGATTTTGGTGCACTATTGAGAAAGCTCACTTTTAGTGATATTTCTCAATTATGGAGCAAATGGAAAATAGTGTAAAACACGATGAGGATTCAAAACCCCGCATCAGAGTGTTGAGAAGCACAACGGACAACGTTCCTGAACAATTCTCTTCACAAGAGGAAAGAATCAATGATAATGATCATTGTGTTTTCCCCACTAGTGTTTTCACTACATGAAGTATGATTCAAAATGTAATCCATATCTAGCATGGAGACATTTGTGAATCTTTGGTCATGATTCTTGGAATATGACATACCTACGAAGTACTAAGGAAATAATGGTAAATTAAAATTGTGAGAAATCCTAAAAGCAAAAATTCACTTGAGATTAGAAAGCAATTAGTTGCTGAATCTCACAAGTAAAAGGGTTACTTGAATTTTCCCAAATGACTGCAAAGCCATAGTGGAAAAGGGGGTGAATGACAAAAGCACAATTTGTCAAACATTGGACAAATTCAAATGAATTTGATTCAAGTGTGTTGAATGTCTAGAGGATTTAAAACTAGTAACAGTACTAGTATCTCATAGTAAATCTCCAACTTTGATATTTGATCAAAGGATTTTGAAGTTGTTCAAAATAGTGAGTGGATATGCAATTTGCATAAAATTGAGTGGGAGCCATGAAAGTCTTCCTGATTCAAATATGTAGGAACATATTTTGAGTGGGAGCTTATGGAATAATTCTTATTTGTGTTAAGAATAAAAGCGAAAATACTTATAAATAATGATTTATAAGATGTAGAAGTTGATAATAGGTGTATTATGATATTATGTAGTATTCCTTAAGGGATTCTGAAAAGGGTTTCGGAATAGAAGTTAATTAAGGAACTAGTCCTTAATAACTCAAGTTAGGAATAGTATTAAGTTTAACATCAATGGTTGAAAGAAAGAAAAGGATGATCATCATCCACTATGTTGAGACATAGGTTCTATCTTAGAAAACCATGATGATAACTTAACATAATATATGATCCAAGAAGGAACGTTTGAAAGTGATTAAGTTCGAATCACAGAACGTTGAGCTAAGTTTGTCCGTAGTGTCAAATAGAGAACTGCACACATGTTTTCCAAATCCATAAAGGATGACATATCTTAAAACATAAAGGGTTATGTTATAAGGGAATATGTTGGAAACTCCTGTAAATACCGATTAAAGTCAAGTAGGAAGTGAGGTGAACAAAAACATCAAAAGTTGCACAGAGTGCACCAGTGTTTCGATAAATACATTTATAATAATAGATAATGGTACCATATAAAGTGTTGTATAATGTTATGGTGGGGCTAGTTCGCTTTTAACGTAGAATGATGTGTCCCAGGGCATAGTGCCCATGAGAAAGCCCTCGAGGTTGATCTAAAGTCACCGTAGGCTCCTGGAATCAGGCCTCGCTCACGCCATAGCGATTTATGCATACACATAGATGTTATCATGTGATGATAAAGTATTAATGTCAATCAAGGTGACATTAGTAAGTTGCAAAGGATTTGGGACTGTAAAGTACAGACCCAAGACTCAACCTCTTCCATGAGCAAGCGTGTTCAGGGTACCGGATATATGGTGCCAATGATTGAGAACAAATGCAGCTAGGGTATTTATACTCTAGTGCAAGTGGGAGACTGTTGGAAATATGCCCTAGAGACAAATAGTTATAAGGTCTATTATCATATTTCATATAGTTTATGATTATGTTTTATATCATGCTATAACTATATTGAGTGGAAACATCAATACATGTGTGATATACAAATAACCAGGGGTTCCCAGTGAAACTCTAGTCACTGGTTCATTGGTCAACATATGATCATGTTTCCTGATCATGTGGCATTTATGCCAGTTGGAAATGGAGTCATCTCATTCCGAGAATGAGATGATGAACCAATACCCAACCTAAACATCGTGACCCGATCATGTCACGAAGTTCAAGTTATGATGATTAGAAATGGATCCTCGTAGACTATTCCTTAGATATCAATCACTGTCTCCCGAGAGTGCTTTGATAGCATCAAGCGCCACTTGGTAATACAGTGGTTATAAAGGTGTGTTCAGGTACTCGGAGGAAACCGTTGAGGCAATATATGTCAAGAGCGGGATTTGTCCGTCCATGTAACGGGAAGATACTCGAAGGGCCCACTCGGAGAGGTTATATCCAATAGCTGCACAACATGTGATTTGATCACAGGGATATCACTTGTCAGAACGAGTCAAGTAGCATTGTTCAGTAACGAGATTGAACACGACATGGTGATGTCATTGATCAGATCTCGGGCAATGCAAGTATCGAGAGACAAAGGGAATAAGACACGATTGTCCCGGTTCAAACGACGAAAGATCTTCGTGGAATGCACAGGGGTCACATGGCCATCTAGGTCCCTCTGTTGATCATTGGTGTGGGAGTGTCCCGACCATGTCTAGAGTGTTCCTGAACCGTGGGGTATCACGCTTAAGGGCTTGCTAATGCTTAGAGAGTGTTCGTAGGATCGGTGGAATCACCGAAGAATAGTAGAGAGAAAACCGGAAGGCTTTCGGTAAGTCTGGAGGATGTCCGGAGTGGAGGTGGAAGGTGTTCCATAGCCATGGC
The DNA here is from genome assembly GCA_023614405.1 of Avena insularis. NCBI lineage: Eukaryota > Viridiplantae > Streptophyta > Magnoliopsida > Poales > Poaceae > Avena > Avena insularis. The sequence goes on along the minus strand of CM042693.1, from coordinate 418,234,554 downwards.
GCGGGGACCATGGGGGTGGTCGGCGCCCTAGTGGGCTAGCCCCCCCGCGCGGGGACCATGGGGGTGGCCGATGGTGCCACCCCTCCCCCTCCTCTCCTTTAGTCCCACCCCGGGACTTTGAGGGAGGTAGTACCTCCCCTCCCCCTATATATAGTGGGGGTATTTGGCCAAATAAAATACACCAATAATCAATAAAGGTCTTCTCACTTTTGGGAGGACCTCTAATTGATATTTTATCCCTCCCCCTCTCTCTCTCTCTCGTGACCGTGGTCCCAAGTCTGGACTATGCGAACGAGAGACATCTTCACCGTGGAGCGCCGTCACCCTGTGGGATTCAGATCCGGGAGCTCTACTTACGCAACTGCTTCTGGATCGGGGAATCGGGAGTCATCGTCAGGCACCAGACGTGTGTATTCGGATCCGGGAGCTCTACTTCCGCAACTGTTGCTGGATCGGGGAAGCGGGAGTCATCGTCAGGCACCGGACGTGCGTAACTCCCCACGAGGTGTCGCACTTGAGGCACTCAAGTCGTTGGAGCCAAGGAGCGCAAGGACTTCATCACAACCTTGAGGTCGGCTTCGGCTCGTCTACATTAACCACGCTCTCCTAAGCGTTGACAACGCTTTTCGGTCTTCAAGGGTAAGTTCGCAAAAGCCCTCCTCCATCTTGTATTACTAATAGATAGGTCCTGGTAGCTTCAGGGGTTCATGTTCGTAGGATATAATTTATTGTTTTCATACGGGGAACCCCAACATAAATATGATTACTGCATCTAATAAACGTATTACTTCATACCTTTCCTCTTCTTTCATGTGAGGTTTAAGTGACCTCTGAAAATCTGCAACCGGCTGAGCTCCTTCTTCCATAAATATTCTATGAGTGGCTATCGAGGGACTAATCCCTTTCAAGTCGCTCATCAAATACCCAAGAGCATTCCGATGCATCCGGAGAACCATCATCAAGTATTCCTCCTCTTTTTCTGCAAGGTTAGAACTTACAATAACGGGGAAATTATTAGTTTCATCAAGAAACCTATATTTTAACTTCTTGGGTAAGGTTTTAAGAGTAGGAGGTGGAGGTGCCTCATCCCCTTTCCTTATAGGTTCTTCATAATTTTGATTCATCGCGGGATCCACCTCAGGTGTGGAGTTAAGATAATTATCCATTTCCATCTTTTCTATGTCTTGGGGAATATTATTATTAATGACTAAACTCCTTGCTAAATCATCACCAGGAGTTTCAATAACTACTAATGCAATACTAATGATATTACCTTCCAAAATCCTCGATAGCCGGCTTATGGTGGAATTTAGAAAAATGAAAGTCTATTTTCTCTTCACCAAACTTGAGAGATACAATTTCTTTCTTGTAGTCAATACTTGCTCCTGTGGTGTTCAAGAAAGTTCTTCCAAAAATAATTGGACAATAAACATTAGTAGGCATATCAACAAGTACAAAGTCAATGGGGTACTTGTATGGTCCAATATGGATCGAGACATCTCTAATTATTCCTATAGGTCATCAGTGACAAAGGTATATATTTGATATATAGTTTTATAAATGTTATAATCTTGCAAACACATTTGCAGTGTTAAGTATATCTGATACTTGTTCTATTTTGCTGAAAATAGGTCATTTTGTATGAGAGGTGCTTGCTGGAGAGGAGGTGACGTTGCGTGTTGATGGCGAGCATGATGATGATGGCCGACGACACTCTCCCTCGACATTTATCACTTAGTTTATGTTTTAGGATGATTATTGTAATCAAGAGATTGTGAACTTCTTTAGTGTGTCTCACATTTTGTGAGACGGTTATTCATATGAGTTTGTAACAAACAGTTGTTCCACTTTTATGAATGATTTCTATTCGTGTTCATATCTTGTTTGATTATGTGTGAATTATCCTTGTTTGTTTGAAACTAATTGATAATGCATGAACATTTGTAAAATATTAAAATGCCTTAAAATACCCAACTTAAAGGCTCGTATTACGATAACCTATTTCTTATGTCATGACATGTGTGGAGAGAGCTCCATAATAAGATGTTCACTACAAGGCTCGTAGGCAGTCACTTTGTTGAGCCAGGAATGAGGTCATCTCTAAATAACCATCACAATGTTTGAGAGCAGTCACCCATACAGACCACCACAATTAAGGGACTCCCCGTGGATATCGTAATTAGTTTAGTGAATCTCTTTACTCCTCCTTCGACCGTGCAGGTTGCTAGCCGGTGCTTCTAGTCACGATAGCTCCAGACACACTTCTAAACACGTCCAAAGGATTTTATCCTTTTCCTTAGACCCGAAGGCAAATGATATGTGGCCGACTACACATACCATCTAAAGAGAGAGAGACCAAACACATACCATAAATCAGTAGATCATGGAGACACGTAATAGATCATCTTTATTTTATTTCATAATAGTTGTAGGGTTTCTCCATCTCCCCAAGAACGAAGGAAACTACTCACACATGGAAGCAATCAACAACATCATCATAATCAAATGGATGGATACAAGTACAGGGATAAATCTAGTCCAAACCACAATTGAATCTGGAATTACAACAAGATCTAATGAATGAAAGATGGGGAAATCTGGAATTACAACAAGATCTAATGAATGGAAGATGGGGATAGTAGTGGTGATGGTGATGCAGCGGTCGATGATGAAGAGGATGATGCGATGTCTTCCAATGATTCGTGAAGCAGCAAGGATTTGGCCTTCTCCTCCTCCAGATCTCTTTCTTGTGTGGTTTTTTGTGGCTGGAAGTTTCTATGAATGTCAGATCCGTCATCCGTCTTCGCGAGGTGAAAGTATTTGACGAGGCGGTCACACTGCCACATGGTACGATCGGATGGTACGGGCGGGCTCTGCCCATACCAGTGGTTGTTAAGACCCTTGTGTCCTCCAATGTGTGTGCAAATCTCTCAGGTGCGAAGGTAAATCAATTAAATGACTTTTATCACTTAAAAATATCATATTACAACATAATATGATAGTTCCAGTTGATATGTTCATAAGAGATTTTTAGTAATTCAGGATCCTGTTGAAATAAGGACAAAAGATACGTGCAAACATAGTAAAATATCAAAAACCGCACTCTACTTATAAAAAACAAAAGGTAAAAATGCTTCAATTTTAGACTCATCAGTAGGCGACGCGGCGAATTGCGCGAACCCGTATAGTCTGTTTTTAATAGTGCTATTTTGGCTATTGTCTCCTCTTCTGCTTCTGAGTCCGGACATAGGCGACTTGCGCTACAAGTGGACGCGGCCGCATGGCCCGCCCCACATAAAACACTAAGTGGACACCCACGAGCAGGAGGAAAGATTAAGTGGTACTTTGCGGGTTGGCTGCATACCCACGCATCCCACATAACTGGTTCCTCCTTCAGCTCGCTTTCCTCGTATCAATTTTGCTTCGGTGCAAAACTGACCCACTGTGCTGCTCCATGCCCATGTATACGCCTACACAGTATGTACAAGTTAGCCTACTCGGTCATCGGAGAAGGCCACCACGCCGCTGCCATCATGGTCGGCGTGTGCGATGCTCATGCCCATGCAATGCACACTCTCGGTGATCGTATTGCCGGCGGCGAGTGCCGGAGATAGAGCACTCTCCATTGCGGCCATGCCGGTGCCCTCCGATTCCATTCCCGTCATCTCATGGTTGTCAAGCAGAAGCTTACCAGACAAGTCAAGCTCGAGAGCACCCGCACGTACACAGCTTCACGGGGTTTCTCATGCTTCACGTCAGTGTCTACCTCCATGAGCATCATAATCGCCGCACCAGCGAGGTCAGGCTCGAACTGCTCGGTGGCCATGCACTGTTGGAAGAGGACCCAACCGAAGCACATGTCATGGATCATCCTGCTGATGCCGAGCGTCGCCCACTATCGAGCATAAATACTAACTCTTAGAGTTGCTAGCATCTACTTGGCCAAGATAGCTACTAACAACGGAAAGCATGCAAGATCACAAATAAAAAAGACATGATAGAATCAATAATCAATCTAAAATAGCATCTCAATATCCATCGGATCCCCGCAAACACACATGCAGAATTACAAATAGATGATCTTGATCATGAATGGAGCTCACAAGATCTAAACATGAAAGCACAAAGGAGGAGAATCAACCATCTAGCTACTACATGGATCCGTAGTCCAAGGATGAACTACTCACGCATCACACCGTAGGCTTGCATGGTGATGAAGAAGGTCTCCCGGGTGAATTCCCCTCTCTGGCAGGGTGCCGAGAAGAGCTTTAGACCCCTCCCGATCTAGGGATGGAGATGACGGCGGCTACAAACTCTTTCGTGGATTTTTGATTGGGTACTTAAGGTTTTCGTCCCGAGGGCAATATATAGGCGGAAGGAGAGGCCAAGGGGGTGCTGGGGTCGGCCAGACCACCCCCTGGCGCGGGCCAGGCTTGGCCGCACGGCCAGGTGGTGTGGCCGGCCCCCAGCCCTTCTCCGTCTTGTATTCTGGCATCTGATGACTTCCGGAAAAATAGGCACTTTGGCTTTTGTCCCGTCCAATTCCGAGAATATTCATTTTCTGACTTTCCTGGAACCAAAACAGCGTAAAGCAGTACTGGCCCTGTGGCTCTTGTTAATAGGTTAGTTAAAGAAATCATATGAAAAGTACTCCAAAGTGTGGACAAAACACAAGAAAGTGGATAAAACCAAGCATGGAACATCAAAAATTATAGATACATTTGCAATGTATCAGGGGCGTAGGATAAAATTTATTGTTTTCATACGGGGAACCCCAACAGAAATATGATTCCTGCATCTAATAAATGTATTACTTCCTCCCTTACCTCTTCTTTCATGTGAGGTTTAAGTCACCTCTGAAAATCTGCAACCGGCTGAGCTCCTTCTTCCATAAATATTCTATGAGTGGCTATCGAGGGACTAATCCCTTTCAAGTCGCTCATCAAATACCCAAGAGCATTCCGATGCATCCGGAGAACCATCATCAAGTATTCCTCCTCTTTTTCTACAGGAATTCGTATTGCTTGGATTTTGGTGCACTATTGAGAAAGCTCACTTTTAGTGATATTTCTCAATTATGGAGCAAATGGAAAATAGTGTAAAACACGATGAGGATTCAAAACCCCGCATCAGAGTGTTGAGAAGCACAACGGACAACGTTCCTGAACAATTCTCTTCACAAGAGGAAAGAATCAATGATAATGATCATTGTGTTTTCCCCACTAGTGTTTTCACTACATGAAGTATGATTCAAAATGTAATCCATATCTAGCATGGAGACATTTGTGAATCTTTGGTCATGATTCTTGGAATATGACATACCTACGAAGTACTAAGGAAATAATGGTAAATTAAAATTGTGAGAAATCCTAAAAGCAAAAATTCACTTGAGATTAGAAAGCAATTAGTTGCTGAATCTCACAAGTAAAAGGGGTTACTTGAATTTTCCCAAATGACTGCAAAGCCATAGTGGAAAAGGGGGTGAATGACAAAAGCACAATTTGTCAAACATTGGACAAATTCAAATGAATTTGATTCAAGTGTGTTGAATGTCTAGAGGATTTAAAACTAGTAACAGTACTAGTATCTCATAGTAAATCTCCAACTTTGATATTTGATCAAAGGATTTTGAAGTTGTTCAAAATAGTGAGTGGATATGCAATTTGCATAAAATTGAGTGGGAGCCATGAAAGTCTTCCTGATTCAAATATGTAGGAACATATTTTGAGTGGGAGCTTATGGGAATAATTCTTAATTGTGTTAAGAATAAAAGCGAAAATACTTATAAATAATGATTTATAAGATGTAGAAGTTGATAATAGGTGTATTATGATATTATGTAGTATTCCTTAAGGGATTCTGAAAAGGGTTTCGGAATAGAAGTTAATTAAGGAACTAGTCCTTAATAACTCAAGTTAAGAATAGTATTAAGTTTAACATCAATGGTTGAAAGAAAGAAAAGGATGATCATCATCCACTATGTTGAGACATAGGTTCTATCTTAGAAAACCATGATGATAACTTAACATAATATATGATCCAAGAAGGAACGTTTGAAAGTGATTAAGTTCGAATCACAGAACGTTGAGCTAAGTTTGTCCGTAGTGTCAAATAGAGAACTGCACACATGTTTTCCAAATCCATAAAGGATGACATATCTTAAAACATAAAGGGTTATGTTATAAGGGAATATGTTGGAAACTCCTGTAAATACCGATTAAAGTCAAGTAGGAAGTGAGGTGAACAAAAACATCAAAAGTTGCACAGAGTGCACCAGTGTTTCGATAAATACATTTATAATAATAGATAATGGTACCATATAAAGTGTTGTATAATGTTATGGTGGGGCTAGTTCGCTTTTAACGTAGAATGATGTGTCCTGGCATAGTGCCCATGAGAAAGCCCTCGAGGTTGATCTAAAGTCACCGTAGGCTCGGAATCAGCCTCGCTCACGCCATAGCGACGATGCATACACATAGATGTTATCATGTGATGATAAAGTATTAATGTCAATCAAGGTGACATTAGTAAGTTGTAAAGGATTTGGGACGTAAAGCATGCACTCCAAGACTCAACCTCTTCCATGAGCAAGCGTGTTCAGGTACCGGATATATGGTGCCAATGATTGAGAACAAATGCGCTAGGGTATTTATACTCTAGTGCAAGTGGGAACATTGGAAATATGCCCTAGAGACAAATAGTTATAAGGTCTATTATCATATTTCATATAGTTTATGATTATGTTTTATATCATGCTATAACTATATTGAGTGGAAACATCAATACACGTGTGATATACAAATAACCAGGGGTTCCCAGTGAAACTCTAGTCACTGGTTCATTGGTCAACATATGATCATGTTTCCTGATCATGTGGCATTTATGCCAGTTGGAAATGGAGTCATCTCATTCCGAGAATGAGATGATGAACCAATACCCAACCTAAACATCGTGACCCGATCATGTCACGAAGTTCAAGTTATGATGATTAGAAATGGATCCTCGTAGACTATTCCTTAGATATCAATCACTGTCTCCCGAGAGTGCTTTGATAGCATCAAGCGCCACTTGGTAATACAGTGGTTATAAAGGTGTGTTCAGGTACTTGAGGAAACCGTTGAGGCAATATATGTCAAGAGCGGGATTTGTCCGTCCATGTAACGGGAAGATACTCGAAGGGCCCACTCGGAGAGGTTATATCCAATAGCTGCACAACATGTGATTTGATCACAGGGATATCACTTGTCAGAACGAGTCAAGTAGCATTGTTCAGTAACGAGATTGAACACGACATGGTGATGTCATTGATCAGATCTCGGGCAATGCAAGTATCGAGACAAAGGAATAAGACACGATTGTCCCGGTTCAAACGACGAAAGATCTTCGTGGAATGCACAGGGGTCACATGGCCATCTAGGTCCCTCTGTTGATCATTGGTGTGGGAGTGTCCCGACCATGTCTAGAGTGTTCCTGAACCGTGGGGTATCACGCTTAAGGGCTTGCTAATGCTTAGAGAGTGTTCGTAGGATCGGTGGAATCACCGAAGAATAGTAGAGAGAAAACCGGAAGGCTTTTGAAGTCTGGAGGATGTCCGGTGGAGGTGGAAGGTGTTCCATAGCCATGGCGCGGGACCATGGGGGTGGTCGGCGCCCTAGTGGGCTAGCCCCCCCGCGCGGGGACCATGGGGGTGGCCGATGGTGCCACCCCTCCCCCTCCTCTCCTTTAGTCCCACCCCGGGACTTTGAGGGAGGTAGTACCTCCCCTCCCCCTATATATAGTGGGGGTATTTGGCCAAATAAAATACATCAATAATCAATAAAGGTCTTCTCACTTTTGGGAGGACCTCTAATTGATATTTTCTCCCTCCCCCTCTCTCTCTCTCTCGTGACCGTGGTCCCAAGTCTGGACTATGCGAACGAGAGACATCTTCACCGTGGAGCGCCGTCACCCTGTGGGATTCAGATCCGGGAGCTCTACTTACAATCGCTTCGATCGGGAATCAGAGTCATCGCCAGCACCGACGGTGTATTCGGATCCGGGAGCTCTACTTCCGCAACTGCTGCTGGATCGGGGAAGCGGGAGTCATCGTCAGGCACCGGACGTGCGTAACTCCCCACGAGGTGTCGCACTTGAGGCACTCAAGTCGTTGGAGCCAAGGAGCGCAAGGATTTCATCACAACCTTGAGGTCGGCTTCGGCTCGTCTACATTAACCACGCTCTCCTAAGCGTTGACAACGCTTTTCGGTCTTCAAGGGTAAGTTCGCGAAAAGCCCCTCCCGTTACTGTATTACTAATAGATAGGTCCTGGTAGCTTCAGGGGTTCAGGGGCGTAGGATAAAATTTATTGTTTTCATACGGGGAACCCCAACAGAAATATGATTCCTGCATCTAATAAACGTATTACTTCCTCCCTTACCTCTTCTTTCATGTGAGGTTTAAGTGACCTCTGAAAATCTACAACCGGCTGAGCTCCTTCTTCCATAAATATTCTATGAGTGGCTATCGAGGGACTAATCCCTTTCAAGTCGCTCATCAAATACCCAAGAGCATTCCGATGCATCCGGAGAACCATCATCAAGTATTCCTCCTCTTTTTCTGCAAGGTTAGAACTTACAATAACGGGGAAATTATTAGTTTCATCAAGAAACCTATATTTTAACTTCTTGGGTAAGGTTTTAAGAGTAGGAGGTGGAGGTGCCTCATCCCCTTTCCTTATAGGTTCTTCATAATTTTGATTCATCGCGGGATCCACCTCAGGTGTGGAGTTAAGATAATTATCCATTTCCATCTTTTCTATGTCTTGGGGAATATTATTATTAATGACTAAACTCCTTGCTAAATCATCACCAGGAGTTTCAATAACTACTAATGCAATACTAATGATATTACCTTCCAAAATCCTCGATAGCCGGCTTATGGTGGAATTTAGAAAAATGAAAGTCTATTTTCTCTTCACCAAACTTGAGAGATACAATTTCTTTCTTGTAGTCAATACTTGCTCCTGTGGTGTTCAAGAAAGTTCTTCCAAAAATAATTGGACAATAAACATTAGTAGGCATATCAACAAGTACAAAGTCAATGGGGTACTTGTACGGTCCAATATGGATCGAGACATCTCTAATTATTCCTATAGGTCATCAGTGACAAAGGTATATATTTGATATATAGTTTTATAAATGTTATAATCTTGCAAACACATTTGCAGTGTTAAGTATATCTGATACTTGTTCTGTTTTGCTGAAAATAGGTCATTTTGTATGAGAGGTGCTTGCTGGAGAGGAGGTGACGTTGCGTGTTGATGGCGAGCATGATGATGATGGCCGACGACACTCTCCCTCGACATTTATCACTTAGTTTATGTTTTAGGATGATTATTGTAATCAAGAGATTGTGAACTTCTTTAGTGTGTCTCACATTTTGTGAGACGGTTATTCATATGAGTTTGTAACAAACAGTTGTTCCACTTTTATGAATGATTTCTATTCGTGTTCATATCTTGTTTGATTATGTGTGAATTATCCTTGTTTGTTTGAAACTAATTGATAATGCATGAACATTTGTAAAATATTAAAATGCCTTAAAATACCCAACTTAAAGGCTCATATTACGATAACCTATTTCTTATGTCATGACATGTGTGGAGAGAGCTCCATAATAAGATGTTCACTACAAGGCTCGTAGGCAGTCACTTTGTTGAGCCAGGAATGAGGTCATCTCTAAATAACCATCACGATGTTTGAGAGCAGTCACCCATACAGACCACCACAATTAAGGGACTCCCCGTGGATATCGTAATTAGTTTAGTGAATCTCTCTTTACTCCTCCTTCGACCGTGCAGGTTGCTAGCCGGTGCTTCTAGTCACGATAGCTCCAGACACACTTCTAAACACGTCCAAAGGATTTTATCCTTTTCCTTAGACCCGAAGGAAAATGATATGTGGCCGACTACACATACCATCTAAAGAGAGAGAGACCAAACACATACCATAAATCAGTAGATCATGGAGACACGTAATAGATCATCTTTATTTTATTTCATAATAGTTGTAGGGTTTCTCCATCTCCCCAAGAACGAAGGAAACTACTCACACATGGAAGCAATCAACAACATCATCATAATCAAATGGATGGATACAAGTACAGGGATAAATCTAGTCCAAACCACAATTGAATCTGGAATTACAACAAGATCTAATGAATGAAAGATGGGGAAATCTGGAATTACAACAAGATCTAATGAATGGAAGATGGGGATAGTAGTGGTGATGGTGATGCAGCGGTCGATGATGAAGAGGATGATGCGATGTCTTCCAATGATTCGTGAAGCAGCAAGGATTTGGCCTTCTCCTCCTCCAGATCTCTTTCTTGTGTGGTTTTTTGTGGCTGGAAGTTTCTATGAATGTCAGATCCGTCATCCGTCTTCGCGAGGTGAAAGTATTTGACGAGGCGGTCACACTGCCACATGGTACGATCGGATGGTACGGGCGGGCTCTGCCCATACCAGTGGTTGTTAAGACCCTTGTGTCCTCCAATGTGTGTGCAAATCTCTCAGGTGCGAAGGTAAATCAATTAAATGACTTTTATCACTTAAAAATATCATATTACAACATAATATGATAGTTCCAGTTGATATGTTCATAAGAGATTTTTAGTAATTCAGGATCCTGTTGAAATAAGGACAAAAGATACGTGCAAACATAGTAAAATATAAAAAACCGCACTCTACTTATAAAAAACAAAAGGTAAAAATGCTTCAATTTTAGACTCATCAGTAGGCGACGCGGCGAATTGCGCGAACCCGTATAGTCTGTTTTTAATAGTGCTATTTTGGCTATTGTCTCCTCTTCTGCTTCTGAGTCCGGACATAGGCGACTTGCGCTACAAGTGGACGCGGCCGCATGGCCCGCCCCACATAAAACACTAAGTGGACACCCACGAGCAGGAGGAAAGATTAAGTGGTACTTTGCGGGTTGGCTGCATACCCACGCATCCCACATAACCGGTTCCTCCTTCAGCTCGCTTTCCTCGTATCAATTTTGCTTCGGTGCAAAACTGACCCACTGTGCTGCTCCATGCCCATGTATACGCCTACACAGTATGTACAAGTTAGCCTACTCGGTCATCGGAGAAGGCCACCACGCCGCTGCCATCATGGTCGGCGTGTGCGATGCTCATGCCCATGCAATGCACACTCTCGGTGATGGTATTGCCGGCGGCGAGTGCCGGAGATAGAGCACTCTCCATTGCGGCCATGCCGGTGCCCTCCGATTCCATTCCCGTCATCTCATGGTGGTCAAGCAGAAGCTTACCAGACAAGTCAAGCTCGAGAGCACCCGCACGTACACAGCTTCACGGGGTTTCTCATGCTTCACGTCAGTGTCTACCTCCATGAGCATCATAATCGCCGCACCAGCAAGGTCAGGCTCGAACTGCTCGGTGGCCATGCACTGTTGGAAGAGGACCCAACCGAAGCACATGTCATGGATCATCCTGCTGATGCCGAGCGTCGCCCATGTACCCTTGGTGAGCTTCAGCAGCTCGTCCACCTCGTCGAGCACGATGGTTTTGTTCATGAGATTTCGCCCTAGGCGAGATGGTCATGACTGGCTGGTTCATCATCGCTCGCACCATGCATGCCATTGCGCATGGCGGTGGACGGCCACAGCGCGTGCTTGACCCGTTTGTTGACGACACTCATCTCGGTGCCCTGGGCCCGCGCCGATCCTCGGCAACTCATTCCCTCCGCCGCTGTCCCACGCTGCAGGGTGGCTGCCAAGAGCACCGCCATTTCCAATGCCTTTGTCCCCACACATAGCTCTAGTTGAGATGTGGGATTATGTGGGAGAAGCGTGCGCCGCATAATGAGCGTTGCTCCTTGGCGGGCTTCCGTGTGTGTCCACTTAACATACTAGATGATGTCCCGCACGTTGTTGTAGGATATTTGTGTAAGTAAGATTGAATGACTTCGTAGACTGTAATTTATAGATGTGACCTGTGCAATATATTACAACGGATTGTGTTAACCAACTAAATCCCCATTACTCAATAATTAAGATGCCCAAATAAAAGTGTGTCCTCACTATAAATAAGTATGGCAAGAAACACCATTGGAAGTCCATCGAGATTGTTCTCCTCGTGAAGCTCTTCTCCAGATCTCCATTTTCAGTATGCCAAGCCATGAAAGATCATGATGTAGAAAAACTTTTGAATATACCGAACAACCAAGGTTCCCTATGTATCAATCTATGTAACCACTAACTCCATACTTTTGTTCTACTCGTGAAAAAAAAATGAAAAGGGACAGCAAGAGAATGCTCGAACAAAATTTAGACTTGCATGCTCCATCATACATACACAATGCACATCTAATATAGGGGGCACCATACTTCAGTAGAATCAACCAAAGCTCATAAAAACAGAAGGAATGGGATTCCTGAGCATGTTTTATGTATGATTGATCTAGCATTCAGTAGAAGAACACTGAAGGTACAAAATAATGCATCTAGAAATTATGTTGATCGTGAGAAATTCCCTTAAACGTGTCTTAAACGTGTATATGAAAGAATGGAATCAATGAGAGAATATGCTGAACAATTATCTTCAGTCACGAAAATGTGGATCTAGTGAAAGAGGCGTATATAATATATTGTCATGCAAAAGTTTGTTCTGATATTTACTCACCATATATAAATAACTCATCAGGGCAAAGTAATTAGAAGGGTAGCTTCCATGAGATGGAAACCTGACAGATGTAGAATCAGCCTAGCGATCAGATGTAGAATTTTCCCTTCAATCTGCAGAATTAGTAGAGGGGATGAATTATCAACAAAATAAGAGTATATTTTCAAGAGACTTGATTTGTGAGAAGATCAAGACAAAGTGCATACGCAGAGGCCTAAATCACCCCCCTCACGCACACTCGGTTAGGGAGATACACTCGTGGCTTTGCACAAACAAATACTCCCTCCGTTCGGAAATATAAGACATTTTAGCTTTGTGAAACGAATGTATCTAGACACCTTTTAGTGTATAGGTTCACTCCAAACCTCTACGAACCTATACACTAAAAGACGTTTAGATACATTTAATTCACAAAGCTAAAACGGCTTATATTTCCGAACGGAGGGAGGAGGGAGTAGGTAAGAGGATATCTAAATATATAAAAATGACATACGTACTAGTGGCCAGCACTTGATGATCCTGCATTGGAATTGTTGCCACTACTGAACAAATCACCCTCGAGGTTCATAGCCGAATTGGTGGAGAACATGAGAATCATACCTGCAAAATACTGCATAAATCTGCATGTAACCATGTGAGTCAACCAGAAAAAAATGTACTCCCTCCTTCCCAAAATAAGTGACTTGGTTTTGTCTAAATTTATATGTCTATATACTAAAATATGTCTAGATACATCCGAATCTAGACAAAGCCACGTCACTTATTTTGGGACGGAGGGAGTAGTAATATTCTATGAGCAACCGAGAAACTTGATGGAACAAAAGGCCGTCATAAGCCGCAGTAAAACGTAGCCTATTTCAAGTAGCTTAGACCGGGAGAAATAGCCTACTAAAATCGAAATGATCCGCAGAAATCATACAAAATTGCTAAATTAGATCATCCTATGGAAATTGCAATCCTTAGTTTGACCGAACAGAAACGAACCAAGGAGTATGCAGATGGCCGGAGACCCGGAGGACAAATATACATCTGAACCTGTGAATTAGCAACCAGTGGAAAGAATAATATTGAGATAGAGGTAGTACCTGTGTGAGGACATAAGGTAGACAGAGAGAAGAGACCTGAGGGGAGGGCCACCTGCCTTGCTCCTACGCCACCACCATGGTTGCCTCTACCTCTTCCAGACAAACACATCTGTTGGCACCATTTGTGTAAATTCTGTATTATATGGATGATACCATTCGTGATAAAATCTATAATTTCGCACAGACACATCAGTAAGAGAAAAAGAGATCAGATCAACCGATAGAACTTTTGCACAACTTAATTGATTTTTAAGGATCTCATGTGTGCATAGATAATCGTGAATCTCAACACCAGTAAATCTGTTTTTGGATCTCACAATTGCATATATCTTCTGGCCGCAGCTTGTTGTGGACGATTCATCGGATGGCCAAATACACGAGGAGAGAAAGAGAGAGATGGTTGTGGATCCATGCTGCCGAGGAGAAGAAGACATGGCCCAGGTGCCATGGATGAGCAAATGAAAAAGCAAGAGCGCCGGTACCTACATGGACAGATCCGAGATTAATAAACACATCGTCAGGTTAATGAGCTCTCTCATATGCCATGAGACCAGGCCATGGTAGCAATTAAGGGTGCTTCGCAGAGCAGCATCGTGGTGTAGCGACAACCGTCTGAGTTGGAACCAAAGGAGGAAAGAGCTGTGAGAAAACAGAATGAACCGGGATTGGCACAAACATGGACCGTGAGAAATTGCACAACTACCATGGAGGGCACTCGTGGTGTTCCTCGCAGCGATCTGCCACGAGCAACGATCGAAAGATGAAGCAGGAGGGGGTGAGGGAATGGCGATGGGCGCTGCAACCAAACTGAGATTGGATCAGGAGGACATCATCGGCTTATGTAATTGCGAGGGGCGTTTCTGTCGAGGGAATCGGAAGGGGAAGCGATCGGGTTGGAAACAGGGAAATCGTCGCTACAGGAACTTGCAAACGTGCTTAGTCTGCATGGATGACGTGGACTGGTAAGGTGATGTGGTGGGACCGGTGAGGTGGCATAGCTGCATGTTTAGAGAAATATGTTAGTGAGGATCACCTATTTAGTTATTATAGATGGGGTTTGTTGTACGGACCGCCCGCAGTTAGTCCTACTTGGACGGCCCTTGTTCCTTTCTTTCCTCGTCCTCTCCCGACCCACCACCACGTGTCTCAGAGCTACGTCCCAATTCCGCTAATTTTTTAAAATAATACATTTTTTAATAAATTCCAAAAATAATACATAAAGTTTAAAATTTCAGATTCCAGCACGCCTACGGTACACGGTACACCGAGGGGCTAATCGGTGTATGGTACACCTATAGGTACTAATCGGTGTACGGTACACCGACATGCACAAATCACACACGCATGTCTGAGTAAGGAAATGCAACTAATCAGTGCACCATACACCGATAGGGTGTAACAGCCCGTGCTAGAATCCAAAATTCCAAATTTTATGTACTCCCTCCATCTTAAAACAGATGTCGGATGTTTGTCAAAATTTGAATGAATCTACATACTAAATAGTGTTTAGATTCGTCCAATTTTTGACAAATCTGCGATATCTATTTTGAGGCGGAGGGAGTATTATTTCTAAAATTTATTAAAAAAATTGTATATTATTTTTGAAAAAATAGCCCCCCGTTCCCCATCCCCAACCCTCACCCGCGTCCGCCATTCCTCCTAGAATCCCTGCTGTCCCCGCCCGGCCGCGGATCTTTGGCGCTTTGATTTAAGGTACGAGCTTCTTTTCATCCAGTGATTCAGTCGAACCCCTTATTTTTGGTCGCTATGAAGCGATCTCTGAAAAAAATGTGAAGCGATTTCTGAATCCCGCTGAACCCCACTGGCATCCGCTATCTCTCACCATCTAGACTAGATCCGCTCTGTGCGAATTCCTCATCTCACCATCGTGGTCTGTTCCTTCCGCTCTAGGCTGGAGAGATGAAGAACAGGCGAGAAGGCGTTCGCACAAGAAGCTCGTGTAAAAAACACAAGGCTGGCACAGGTGACGGAGGTTCGTCGCCGATTTCAGGTTCGCAGCTTCTTCCTTTTTCTGCATGTAGGATCGATTTATGCAGCTAGATAGCAGAATTGAGATTTGTAATGCTTTATTACTGTACTAGGAAGTTCGCACTTGGACAACCCTTTCGAAGAGGAATTCGGCAGCTCAAGTGATTCTGGCCAAGGCGTCTGGATGGAACTGAGTGAAGGAGTCGCGTCAGATTTAGCCAACACTGTTGTATCGCTTGCTTCATTCGATGAAGGTGATTTATAGGCATCACCCTTGCATATTTTCCATCTAATCGCCTGCAGTTCGTGATTGGAAATTTCGAAATATACCATCTTGTGCAGGAAACTCCATGTTCTTTGCATGTACGGGGATAATTATCAAAAATGATCCGGAGACTAAGACTACGAGCTTTCTGACTTCATTAAGTTTGGTTAGATCTATTGAAGATGACACCAAGATCTTTCACGATATGAAGGTTGCTCTCTATTGCTTGGTTTTTAACATCATGCATGGTAATTAATCATTCTGTTAACCGTGGTGTACATATACTTGTTGTCTTGCTTTATCATTACAGATTCAAGTGTGCCTTCCAGATAACACTGTTGAGCTTGGATGGTTGAATTTCTGGGATTTACAACACAATCTCGCTCTTATCAACATACCTCGCTTCCATACTCTTCAAGTAGCGTGTCTAGATAATCAGCAGCAATTTGAGTGTCATAGCAAAGTAGTTGCTGTAGGCCGTTGCTTCAACTCAGGGAAATTAATGGCCACAGGTGGGATGCTGTCTGACAATCCAAGTGGAGATTATCGCGAGGAGCTTGCGATTTCCACTTGTGAAATTACTATGGTGCGTCCACTGTTAATTTCTCTCTTTACCCTGTAGATTCTGTACCTAGCGAATATAAATAATTTTGTCATTATACAAGTGTCTTAATTTATCATTATATGCACTAAAGTATTTTCTGGGGCCACTAGAAGTTACTACCTGCTTCATTATGCAAACGTACTTAAGCATCGCTAAAAAAAATTGTGCTTGGTTGAGTGTAACTTTCTTCTTTTTTCTAGACTGGAGTTGGAGGGCCCCTCATTAATTTTGATGGGGACTTCATTGGGATGAACTTTCATGCTGAGAAAGAGACTCCATTCCTACCAAGGAATAAAATTCTTCAACTCCTGAAGCAGTTTAGCGAAACAATCCCGTCATGGTATGTCCTCTATACTCCTTCTGAGCCAAAGTTTCTCTGATTGGCTTATGTATGCGTCTCGTTCCACTCTTCTACCCTTGTTTACCCTATCCTACTTGATCTTATTATTTTTCTGTAAATAGAACACAACATGCTTAGAAAAATTAGTAATGATGAAAAGCTTAATCAAGATTGCAATTAGTATTAATTGTGCCTTTTTATGATGTCATACTGCAGCTAACAGCATGCGTTATATAAATCTCTCACACTGTTTTTTCTTTTGACAAAAACATTGTCTTAACAGTTCACACATTCTGAAAAACTGTGGATGCATTTTCAGAGAAATCTTATCGGAGAAGTTAGTTTGTGGGTGTCTTTACTTTTACTTTTGTGCACATCTTCATTACCCTGATGAGTTTATCCCATTCTGCTGCAGGTCTACATGTGGTATAATGACGAGATCTCCCATACCTCGTAAGTCACAAGGTGAGAAAAACACTCTCTCTCTTTAGGATTGCTAAAGTGTGCACTATCAAACAACTCATCACCACCAATGTTTTTTAATGACCATTTGTAGAATCCCCATACACATTTTGTTATGTACTTTTATGCTTGTATCTATTATCATGCTAACATCTGTGGCATGCTACTTAGTTATTTCATACTGCTTTCCATGTTCCAAATTTTCCTCATGTCTCTTTAATTTTTTCCATTATAGGCAGCTCGAGGGGAGGACAAAAAAATAAGGGCCAGAAACCTTCCATATGTACTCTCTGTGATCCAGACTGTCAACCAGGTTGGGTCACTTTTGATGTTAGGTATTAATCAGTGGTCACACACAGTCCTTAATTGATTCACCCTGTGGCACCAGGACTTGAGCATAAAATATTAAACTGCAAGCACTTTCATGCTCAATGGCCGGATTCTTCTGATCTTGGTTAGTCGTTGCTTTCAGTTTTCCTGATTATTATTAGCACATGGTGTCATCAATCACTTTACTATGTTGCAATGATCAGGTTATGCTGAAAAATTTGATCTGCAGTCCAGACGTTATCCCTTTCCACTTTGGGAGGATTGTGAGTTTATTTCTGTCTTTTTTATTTTGACTCTATACTGTTGAACATTTCACTGCCCTCTCTAGCACCTCTTAACTACTGAATCTTTATTGCTGTGGCCAGTCGGCAGGCGTTTGGTTAATAGTTTTGAAGAGGAATTTAGTGAAAATATCTCGAGCAAATTCAAAAAGAAAGTTTCTTCAAAAATGTCTCAATGTGTTGTTGCAATGGCTTCGTTCATTGGTAATTATATTCACTAGTAGACCATTTAGTTTTGGTATATCCTTTTTTCAATTGTATCACTATATTATGTGAATCATTACTCTTGTAGGAAAAGAAAGGTGCTTTGCTTGCACGGGCATAGTCATAGAATCTAATGACACCACAAGAGTTCTGACCTCGGCAAGTTTGGTTATAACTTCTGACAATGAAAACAAGGTTGATGATAAATTGAAGGTTGTTACTCTGCTAATAATTGTGCAATTGCCGCTTTTACTTATTCAGTACAACGCTGGTTTAGTCTCACCATATCAATAATTGCAGATTGTAGTGTGCCTTCCAGATAATCGACATATCTCAGGGACGTTGCAACATTATAGTCCAAATTATAACATTGCCCTTATCGGTATCAGGGATTTCCACTGTACTCGGACAGCTCGAATGGATGATCAGGTGCAAATTAAACCTCATGGGGAGGTAGTAGCTATAGGGCGTGTCTACAATTCAGGTAAATTAATGGCCACAAGTGGGGTAGTGACTGACAAGCCAAGTAAGCTTAGTTGCAAAGAGCTTGCTATCTCTACATGCAAAATCACCAAGGTATGCTGTGTTTTTTTCTTATGATGGAAATAAACAGTTGCACCAGAATATGACTAATGAAATCCATCGCCACATCTGTGTGGCTTAGAAATAATTGTCTTTTCATGTTTGTTACTTTTGTGTTTGTGCTAGGCTGGGATTGGAGGTCCTCTCATTGATTTTGCTGGGAATTTTATTGGCATGAACTTCTGTGGCTCGGAAGAAACCCCATATATACCAAAGAATATAATTCTGGAACTGTTGAGGAATTTCGATGCAAAAGGGTATGCTTTATATATTTACGTTAAATTTTGTACAATGTGCAATTGTTTTTCATGTGCATAATATTCAAGATTAAGGGAATTTACTTGCCTCGATAATGCATTTGAAATTCACAAGATTATGTCATGTTGCAAAATGTTATGGTTCAACAATCATACTTGAGAAAACGGATTCTGTTGCTATGGAAGATCATAGCCCGAACAGGTATTGTCTATTTAGTATGCATTCAGTAACATGTTAAGTACACAAATTTGGATTTTCTTATTTGTCTTTAACTCTTAACAGGTGGCCCGTGCCTAAGCCATTTTGGTGCTATCCGACATGGCACAAGTCTGAGGAAGAGGAAGAAATCGATGTAGATGAACTTTTAGCCAAGGTATATGTCCTCTATTGATGACATAAATGTTGAACTTCGAGCGAAGTTTAGCAGCTAGCTAAGTTCATCTGTAGCAAGCCATCGCTGCCGTTGCAGGATTGACTTTAAACACCCAATTGCGAGCTGCTCTTCTTCATTTTAACATTGTGGACTATTGTATCTTTTATCGGCTGGTTTCAGCTAATTAACTAGGCACCAGCATTCTTCTTAGTTACTGAGACGGGGAAATCCTTTTTTTTTGCATGCGTTTAAAAAATCTAAAGGTAACAATACTTGCTCAATTTTATCATCCCGAGACATGATAAAGGCATAAAAAATTGTACTGATCATATGAAGTAGAGCTTTTCAGAATGCACAGATTGTTAAGGGAGCTCTATAATGATTAGTACACTATGTTATTGTTTATTGACAAAAAGAAAAACTGATCATATGAAGTTGATTTTTATAATGAAAAGGAAGAATGAAGATGACGTGTTGTGACATGGGCCACGACGTACAATGAAAATAGAAAAGCTGACCAATGTCGCACAAGATCTGTGGGAACTATTTTGTTGACAGATGTGTTCAACGGGAAAGAATGTCATACTTCCTGTAGATCATGTGATAGGTTGGACATGTATTGACCGGGGGTAGTCACCTGAACTTACCCCTGTGCTCTTCTAAAAGGACAAGGGGAACACAAGAATGTTCACAGTACATTAAAGGCTCCCTCATGTGATCCCTAATTGCATATAACTAAGAACATTTAAAAGTTAGGTTGTCTCCCAAGTCATATATGAGTGACCAAACTGCTATTGCACTTGGGGGTCTGGTGGAGCCACCACACCAACCCCAACATTGGGAATTGTGCATGAGAGGATTGACCTGTAGCACTAAAAGATGCATTCCCAGGATTTGGCACCAGCTTTGCTCCTCCGTTCTAAAATATAAAATGTTTTAGCCTTTCTTCGAACCATATGTATCTAGACTCTTCTTGTTTAGGTTCACTTATTTTGCTCTGAACCTACACACTAAGAGAAACTCTAACAACTGCTGCAAATGTGGCAGCAACGCAAATAACCGCCGGATCCGGCAGCTCAGGACAAAAAAAATGCCTCCAACAGCCGCCGCATCACGGTTTCGTGTTGCATTTTTTGCGGCATCACGGCCTCGTGTTGTAAATTTGCGGCAGTGCAGGCTCCACCACATCCCTTCTCCTCGCTCACGCGCGCAGCCAACTGATAGCTGAAATTTCATTCGCCCTCGCCGACGTTGCCACCTACGGATGCCGTCGTTGCCACCTACCACTTCTATTGCATCGCCACCCGCAAATCCACTGTTGTGAACTGCCGCGCCGTCGCCCAGCCACCAATTTGCCCTGCCCAGCGACCCCGCAGCAGCATGGCCTCGCCGTCGATCTGATTTTAGCCATGGATTCACTATCGATTTGGCCACTACGCTGCCCAAATCGACGCACCGAAACTTCCCCTTCACCGATGATCTGTTGAGCCACTGTGAAAACTATTACTGTACTGAAAATCTCCCGGTTCACAAGAGTCTGACCATTCATCCTTGGACAAGTTTGGTACACAATGTAAGATAAGACTTTCCCATTTTTTAGAGCATCGTCTAGCTTTTTTTCAGATTGTAGTTTATCAGAACTTGAACACCTCGGGCTGAAGTTGTATCAGGTAGAAAAAACAAGTACGTCAAATGCTCTATGACTTGCAAAAGTGTTTTACAGTGATGAAATATAATATCACATAAAAAGTTGGAAATTGAACAGTTCTAGACCGACAAAGTTTCTGGCTACAGAACTGTATGACTCTTCCCCATCACCACTGATGTAGAAGAGACGTGATAGAGCAGAGACATGGCGATGGCGGTCTTCTCTGTGCTTCTCATTGCTGCAGCCGCGTACCACCAGAGCATAACATCAAATTCAATATGTATTATGAGCAAATAAATTAGAGACTCCATAAGTAATCATACCTGAAGAGCTAGGGGAGCACGGAAGATCACAATGTCTAGGATTTCTGGTTTCTGGAACAAGTATTCCACCTACAAAACACATTATATCACAACAAAGATCAGAAACAAAGAAGCAAAAATAACAAAGTAATCATCAGACAATCCTGAGTCCATGTAACTATGAAGACAAAGAAAATTTCCAATCAACATGAACCTCGCAAGCTAATGCCATGGACATGTATTGTAGCAGGAGTACGCTAGATACCTAGAGGTACATCCTAACCACCTTCACATAGCAACCTCATCTTATTTCTCATCCTAATCATCTTGACACAGCCTAGAGGTACTCGATTCCATCAGACGCAAGAAATAATCTCAGAGCAGGGAAAAGTATGGACATAAAATGTCATCATCAATTAATGACATCAGAGCAGGGAAAAGGTATGGACATAAAATTTAGACATCAGACGGCAGACTAAAATTCAGACATCGGCCTCGCCAGACTCCCGATGCGAAATAAATCGGCGAGCGGGGGCGGAGCATTACTTACCTTCTCAGGCCAGCGAGATGGCATGGTCCAAGTGGAAGCTTTAATTTCCATTTATGCTCTGAAGTTAAGCTTACCTCCCTCTGCACAGCCCCATGAAGCTCCTTCTTTTCTGCGTAGGCGGAATCAGCAAGTTTGGATGGCGCACGGAGCTGCATGGCAGCAAGAATTGCAGAAGCACACGTCCTTTCTTGTCATCAAATCAAGCAAGCATATCACGAAGGCCTATGCTCCCAAATTATTGAGCACGTAGAGGTGGTTGCAGGGCCGTTCTTGCAGAACTTTCTCCTGGTCCTCGGGCAGAGACGGATCGTCGGGCACATTGGCTGAGCGCGCCAATGGCCAGCGAAAATATTCAAGAAAAGCAGTGTCCTGTTTTTCTTCAGCAGCAGTTGATCTAAGTAGAGCAAAGAAGAGGCGAATTGGTTGGTCGATTCGAGATGATTCAGATCCACCCGGATTCAGTGACAAACAACGTTGGGGAGGACGAAGGTCTGCTGCAGGAGGTCAAACGGCGACAGGCACCATGGTGCGCGCGGACGGATTCCCTACCTCGTCCACCCTTCCCCTTTCTCTCCAGCTTAAGATTGGGAGGTCGCCGTCGATTCCACGTCTCTGAGACCCGAACCCCTGCTCGCCGCTGGTCGATTCTGCGTCATGGAGACCGTAGCAGAGTGTCCCAGAGCCCACGTGGTGCATGCGACGTGCCGGCACCTCCCGCGGTGGTTGCATTTTGGGGAATTTTGAGGGTGGATGTGGATGCGGGGCTATGCAATCGGTCTGGGGCAGCACCGGGACACGGCGTCAAGCTTCTCCCGTGCACGACGTGGCTCGACGGGTCCGACGGAGGGATCTCGAGAAGGTAATGTAGGGCGGCGCGCAAGCGGCGCTGTGGATTGGAATCACGGCGATGCAGGACGGCGAGGATGAATTTGATTTTGGTGGTCCGGCTGCGCACTGAAGATCTCTAGATGTGGCCACAAACGGGCTATCATGTGGTTCCTGAGGGCGGAGGATCTCATGATGTGGCGCGGTGGCCTGGAGAGGAGGGCGCCGTCGGTAGTCTGAGGGGGAGATGAGAACGCAGGTTCGGGGAGGAGCGGACGGGGCGGCTGAAGCGGGCATTTACTCCTGCGGGAGCGATGGAGCCACGGAGGTATTCGTGACGAAAGGAGCGACGGAGTGGCAGAAAAAGGAACACTGATTTGCTTTTTAGATAGTAGAGATTGTTGAATCCATCAATTGTTTGTAGATGGTTTCACTCTCGTATTCAACTTCCGATGATGAGGAATATGATATGGATGAAGACGAGGCCATTGCAATGATTTTTATGATGCACAAGAATAAACGGTCGAAGCACGTCGGCTCGGTGTTCGGTCGGGAGTGATATATCCTGAGCGGATTGACGCGGACCAAAGGCTCATGTGCAACTACTTCGAGCGTCATTTTCATCGCCGATTTCGGATGTCCATAAATTTGTTTAGAGAAATTGTCGAGCGGGTGAAGAAGCAAGATCGTTTCTTCGAGCAAGAAGGAATGTAGCCAGGCAACTTGGACATAACACCTACCAAAAGGTCACTGCCGCGTTGAGGCAGATGACATATGGCATCTCGTCTGATCTTGTGGACGACCATTTTGCAATGAGTGAAAGCCAGAATATCAAGTGGGTCAAATACTTTGTTGTTGCAATGGTGCGAGCATATGGCGAGAAGTATTTGCGAGCCCCCAATGATTAAGACACCGCAAGGATCTTGGAGATGAACAAGGCCCATGGATTTCCAGGGATGTTAGGCTCAATCGATTGCATGCATTGGAGGTGGAAGAACTGTCCTGCAGTATGACATGGATAGTTTAGAGGGCACAAGAAGGATCCCACCATCATTTTGGATGCTTTGGCGGACTATGAGACTTGGATATGGCAAGCTTTCTTTGCCATGCCCGGTTCTTGCAACGGCATCGACGTTCTTCAACGGTCTCCACTTTTTACCAAGCTAGCCAATAGTGAGACTCCACCAGTGGAGTTTGTAGCCGACAACCACACACACAAGATGGGCTACTACCTCACGGATGGCATTGTAGCACCTAGTAAAACCACTACTAGAAAATCACTTGGTGTTTCTGTTTTGTGCATCATCATGACCGCATGCTCATGTCGTCATGCCACATTGCATTTGAGCATTTTCATGTCTGCATACATATGTTTGTCTAAAACTATTTTCTAAATATCCCCTTCTTATTTCAAACTATAAACCCCGGTCCTTCCGGATATTTTATTTTGTCTAAAAACTAATTATGAAAAGATTTTGAAATAATATAGTAATCTAATAAAAATAAAAGATTTTATCCGAGGAGGCAGTCCAGCCGGTCAGGCTAGAGGCCTAACCGACCAGACTACTACGACCCGGCCCAACCAAACCCTATTCCTAAAACACCCCAAACCCCTAACCCTAACCTACCCTAGACCCACACCTAACCCCCACCCCGTGCGCCGCTGCACTCACCTGTGCGCCCAACGAACCACACACATCACCACAGCAAAATCACCCGTCCCGCAGACATCTAGCACGTCGCACTTGACACGTTCGACCGTGCAGCGCCCCGCCTGGACCCCTACTCCCCCGGTTAAACCACCCCGCTCGCTTAGCGATCGACCCCACCCAGCGAACCCCATACCTCGCTCCCTCTCACGATTCCTCACCCCGTCGCAATCCCTATCATGCGCCCCTCTCTCGAACCAGCGCCGCTGCCCTGTGTCTCGATCTCGAGGGTGTGCTGCCGCCTCTCCGTCATGGATTCCTCGCCTCCGCCGCTTCTTCCTCGTTCCTCAAAGGCAATCGCCTGAAAGCACCTCGCTCCGCCGTCCGCGCCCCACTCCGACGTACCCTAGCGCCCCTCGCCTCGGGCTGTGTCCGAGCCCTGCTCTGACTCCCCCTCGTCACCACTCGAGCTCGCCAAGCTCTGCCGTCCGCGCGACGCCATCGTCCCCGCCCGCTTCCCTGGAGCTCGTTGCCTCCCTCTGCAGGCGCCGCCCTGCTCTGGCCCGCAGCCGCGTGCCCCAACGCGTCCTCGTCCTGCTTTCGCGTCGCCCTGGCCTTGCGCCTCCCCTACAGAAGCTCCTCCTCCGGCGGTCGTCCTCTGCGCCCACAACGCCGCCCTCCTGCCTGGCAGCAGCTCGTCCCGAGGTCCTCTGCTCGACCCAGCCATGTAGCTTGTCGAGCTGTACCCGTCCAACACGTCCTCCGACGGAAGCACTACCTCGCACATGTTGGACTCGTGCCGCTACAACCACGGCAAGACCAAGCCCCTCCGCCAAGTTGTCCTGAACCCTTAGGCTACGTGACCGAAGATGTGGCGCCCCGTGACAACCATCGACAAGATCTTCGCGACAAACATGACGTGACCCAAAGCCGCGCGACACCGTCTGGTATCGCCGATGGAACCTTGTGTGGCCACTTGAAGATTGTACCGGGACATCGACCACATGAAGTTCTTCCCCGCGGAACGTCATGATCTTCTTCATGTATCGCCAAGACCTCCTTCACGGATCCGAAGACTGATCCCGGCGAGACCGAACCCGAACCACATCGAACCAAGATCGTCGAAACCCTGATGTGTGACCCTTATCCACCCCTATTTTATAATATATATCTTGTTGCATATTAAACCTTGCATGCTCGCATACATATTGTGGTTGTTGGGAGTATTTAGACGGTTCACCTAAATTAAATATGGAGACCATATGCGGGCTATTCTAGCCTTATATTGACTCCATTTAAATTTGTGTAACGAACCAATGCCATGTGTTGCCTTGTTAAGTCAACATTTAAATTGTGGGGTACCTAAACAATATGAACCTCTTACTTAATTGTCGGGACCCCGGTTCTGCTTAATATTGCCTAATTGCATCGTATCTTTTCCATGTCATGCATCATACATGCATCATGCCGATCTTCTACCGTATTATTAAATAGTGCATCCGGTGTTTCTTTTAGTGTTTGCTTCTTTGCGGATTAGGCCGTTGAGTGGATGCGAGTATCGACAAGTTCTTCGGATAATATATCTTTGGCAGTGTTTCCCAGGCGAGCAATCTCCCCCTTTCTATCTATTTTGTGTTTATAGTCTTTACTTTCTCCTGTTGCTCTATTGCTATCCTTGTTGCGATGCTTTAGTTTCCGTGCACCATTTATATTCCCTGCAGCCTCTATATTGCCTTGGACACACCCTATTGCCTGTTGTTTGATAGACAGTCGGCCTTGCGAGTCGTAGTTGCTTGCTCAGGTGCTTTTTCGCGTCGTTGTCATTCCACAGTTGTTGGAAGGTTGGCACATGTTTAATGGTGGAGATGATCATGACTTTAATTACAACTTGATATTAAAATGCTATGTTGGGGGGATACCCCCGGATAGGGTCACGCCGGGGTATAGAGGCCGAGTTAGCTGAGGTACGGCAAGATCAAAGCGAATGCTGTCCGAGTCACCTCAAGGCAGGCCGAATCTCGGGGTAACCCGGACCAGGGGATGCCCACCTAACTGGGTCTCAACCGACTTAAGCCGTAAGTCGGATGGATGAATCAAGCTTGTATGCAGGAACAGGTGTGGCCGGATCAACTACGATCCGGGTCATGTTAAGCTTCTAGGAGAAGGAAGGTATCTCGCCGGTCAAAAGTAACTCCGGTACGCACGGCATGAGCGAAGCGGACAGAGGCTGGACCACTGAGGCGTGGCCGACAGAGGTGACGACGCCAATGTCGGCTGACGCAGGCGCCGCAGAGGCTAACGTAGCCTCTGCATGGGTGACGCGGGGAAAAGCGACCCGGTCGGCTTACTATTTGGGAGGAGGCATATTCCCTAGAATATGCCTCCACGTATGCCCTAAGTAGAGACCTAGCCACCCCTATATAAGGAGTTCTAGGGCCTCTATAGAAGGGGTTGGTCGCTATTAGGTTGAGCTTTACTGGATTGATCTCGATCGACTAGATTTTACTTGGTTCCTGAGGGCTAGCTAGCGGCGAGAGTAAGAGAGTTCCTTCTTCCTCCTCTCTCCAATACAGCTCAAGGAGCACTTGTAAACCTTGGAAGTGAATCAAATACAAGCCTTTTGTGTGAGGAATCACCTCACTATCCCTCCCTGGATTCCCCTAGTGCTATTAGTCCCCACCTTTAGCCTATCCATGGCATCTGCCGTGACACCACCATGATAGTTGACGCCCACCGTGGGGCTAGCGGCGCTAGCAGGGGTCAAGATCCGGACGGGAAACCTCATCGGCACCGGCGAACGCATTGTCTCCAAGCTCGTTCAGCGCTTTGGAGCGCTGGACTTTGTCAGCGACAACGCTGGCTGCTTCGGCACGTGCCCACTTCCGTGCAATGGCCTCTTCGTCAAGCTCGGCGCGCACAAGGTCTACGTTGCTGTGGACGTATCATGCGTTCATCCGCGGCACGTCGTCGAGGCAGGGGAGCCACCCCTTAGCGTGGTTCACGGGGCGCGTATCACTCGCTCCCCGGACCGTGCTGAGGTGATGATGACTGCGCCTGGTGCAGGCGCAAGCAAGGATCCGGCACCAGATTCGGAGGTAACGCCTAAGGCACCGAGGAAAGGTAGAGGTCCTCCACTAGAGAGGCCTGAGAATGTGCTGCGGGAAGCGATGGATAGCTTGGCAAACCCGGTAGCAGCAGTGGTAGATCCGGCTCAGGCACAGGCCAAGCTGGAGGAAACTAGGCAAAAAATTCTAGAGGGAGCAAAAAAGATAGCCGCGGCTCAGCAGTCGTTGAACATGACGCCGCGTGAGTACGCAAAGGCAAATAAAGTAGATGTTGTAAAAGTGAAGGGGGGAAATCTCATGAGTGAAATGAACAAAGAGGGTGATACTAGGATTGAGGAGTCAGAAAACTGTTTATCCGTGGGGCTGCCGAAGTATAGTACCCCGACAAAAAACCTCAGAGTAGCGGATGCAGCTGCATCCGAGTTAGAGGGTCTAACAGGTGAAGCCCGTCAGAGACAGCAAGATAGGGTCAATGAGTTGGTTCGGATCGCGAACAGGCAAAATGAGGA
Organism: Avena insularis; assembly: GCA_023614405.1. Taxonomy (NCBI): domain Eukaryota; kingdom Viridiplantae; phylum Streptophyta; class Magnoliopsida; order Poales; family Poaceae; genus Avena; species Avena insularis. The sequence goes on along the minus strand of CM042693.1, from coordinate 418,206,552 downwards.
AATGCTCAAGGCTAACCCCGCTGGAGCCGCATTGTCTCCTCATGGTGGTCCTAGGAGAGAAGAGGTAGTAACCTCGGCCAGAAGGAACAAACAGATCGTTTCGTACGACCCGACAAGGGCAGGGAAAGGAAAAGAAGTACAGAGAAATGATGACCGACGAAGTGTGAGCCGAGGTGAAGCTGGCCGAGGTAACCGCGACCAAGGCAATGCCGGTCAAGGAAACGCTGTAAATGGCAATGCCGGACAGCATAACTTGGCAGGACAACCGCAACACTAAAATATACCGAGGCAAGAACAAAGCACCGATCGAGGTATACAACAGAGAGGTGCTCCACGAGAGCAAGACCGGTATAACGATGGAGATTCGGAAATGGTGAACGCAGGATACCCAAGGCCGGACTATCATGTGATAGGGTCGAGATTGGGAAGCAGGGATTTGATGCCTGATGATGCCAGGTTAAAACTGGATCGACTATATAGGTCGGAATAGATTGAATGTCAAGGTCTACCGGGTCCTGCGTGTTTTGGGCCCCGGATCATGAAGGAGCCACCGGTACCTAACTTCCAGTTACCTAGAATCACAAAGACGTATGACGGCAGTACTAAGCCGGAGGATTGGTTGATAAACTATGCTACAGCTGTGAAAATTACTACAGGCAACTTGAGATGGGCTGTGAGATACGTACCCCAGATGTTGGAGGGGCCAGCAAGGGTATGGCTAAACAATTTACCACCCGGAAGTATCAACTGCTGGATCGATTTTGAGGAAATGTTTATCAGCAATTTCTCAAGTACGTATCAGAGACCAAATAGGCCACAGACCGTAGCTATGTGTAAGCAGAGACCGAACGAGACGGACCAGGAGTTTTTAACCCGGTGGTGTACCGTGAGAAACTCGTGTGAGGGTGTGATAGAGTCACAGGCCATAGCATGGTTTGCGCAGGGATGCAGACATGCAAGCGAGCTGTGGCAGAAGTTGCAAAGGAAAATGCCAACTACATTGGCAGAGATGATCCGGATTGCTGATTCGTATGCTTTGGGTGATCCGACTCAATCCAAGCTCGTGTCAAACAAGTCAAATGAGGAGTACTACCAGAGAGATGGAGCCGGATCATCCCGGAGGAACGATTATAGAGGTAAAAGAAGAGATGACAGACCGGATCACCGATACAGTTTGCAACAAGTTGCTGCTGTGAATCAAGATCAGCCTGGAGCAGGGGGCAATCAACGTCAGAAAACTGGAGGGGGACAATGGACACCAAGAAATGATGGCAAGAAAACTTGGACGCCAGAGCAGAAGAAACAGTGACAAGAAAAGAAGGACCGTCCGAGGTATACTTATGAGTCGATGTTGGATCAGCCATGTAAATTTCACACGCCAAATCCGAGTAACCCGGCGGGTCATACAACGAGGCAATGTGAGTGGATGCGTAAGATAGAACAAGGCGGTTCGGGGAATGCTCAGGCACCTCGGAACGGTCAACCTCAGCAGGAGTTACCCCGGCAGCAACTGCTCTCCGGAGCGAACACGCAACAACTAATGTTGCCTCCCCCTCCGCCGAGGTATGATAGCCATGAGAGAAGGGATGCAGTGCATCAAGTAGAAAACCAGCATCAGCCAGATCAGAGGTACCCCAGAAATGAGGGGAGGAATGAGTACAGGGAGCATCATCAGAGTTACTGTGTGTTTACCACTGAGGAAACAGATAGAAAGAGCTTGCAGCGCCGACATATGGAGGTCAATGCGGTAATGCCAGCAGTGACGAGGTATATGCCTTGGTTGGACCAGGAAATTACCTAGAGCATCAAAGATCATCCCAAGCTTATGCCAAGTCCTGGTTCATATGCGCTAGTACTGGATCCGACATTCATTGGGCCTAACATCAATGTAAGGTTCTCCAAGGTACTGATTGACAATGGCAGTAGCATTAACATCATGTATGCGGATACAATGCGCAAGTTGGGTATCTCGGAGAACATGCTCCAAGCTACGAGGACAACTTTCCATGGCATTGTGCCAGGTATTTCTTGTGAGCCAATAGGCAAAATCCGGGTTGACGTATTGTTCGGCACGAGAGATAACTGCCGAACTGAGAATTTGGAGTTTGAAGTGGTGAACTTGGAAAGTGCGTATCACGTGTTACTCGGAAGACCAGCACTGAACAAGTTCATGGCAAGCTGCCACATCAGTTATCTGAAGATGAAGTTGCCCGGGCCAAACGGGGTGATTACCATTGCTGGAGAATTCCGGCGTTCCATTGAGTGTGCCTCAACCGGGTCTAACCTAGCCGAGTCACTCGTGATTGCGCAAGAGAAAAGAAAAATCCAGGAGGTGGCGGCATTGGCTCAGTCCGCGCAGCAGTATATGCCAGCACTGAGTAACCCGCATGGAAGTGTCTCATTCCAAGCCACGAAAGATACCAAGAAGGTGCCTGTTGATGATATGTTCCCGGAGTGCACCGTAACAATTGGTGCCGGGTTAAATGATAAATAGGAAAGCGAGCTCGTCAACTTCCTCCGTGAGAATCGGGATATTTTTGTTTGGTCCACACAGGACTTGCAAGGTGTTCTGAGGGAGTTGGCCGAGCACTCTTTGAATGTGAGACCCAGAGCAAAGCCGGTGAAGCAACCTCTCCGCCGCTTCGCTGAAGATAGGAGGAAAGTCATTGGAGATGAGATAGCTCGATTGTTGGCTGCAGGATTTATCATGGAGGTTCTTTACCCGGATTGGCTATCTAATCCGGTGCTGGTGGAGAAGAAGAAGGATGATCTGAATGTGGCAGTGGTTTGGCGTATGTGTATCGATTACATGAACCTGAACAAGGCGTGTCCAAAAGATCCATTCCCACTGCCAAGAATAGATCAGGTCATAGACTCAACTGCTGGATGTGAACTGTTGTCATTCATTGATGCATATTCTGGTTTCCACCAGATACCACTGGATCCGGATGATCAAATAAAGACTGCATTTATCACCCCGTATGGGGCTTATTGCTATCGCACCATGCCGTTTGGTTTACGTAATGCAGGAGCAACGTACCAAAGATGTATGCAGAAATGTTTGCACGACCAAATTGGTCAAAATGTACAAGTGTATGTGGATGATGTGGTTATCAAGACCAAGGAAAGCAAAATGCTCCTTGACGATATCAGGCAGACGTTCGCGAACTTAAGAAGGTTCCGGATGAAGCTTAACCCGGAAAAATGTACCTTCGGTGTCCCGGCTAGAAAATTACTCGGATTTCTTGTCTCCAGCCGAGATATCGAAGTTAATCCAACTAAAATCCGGGCCATTGAGCGAATGGAACTGCCGAAGTGTCTTAACGATGTCCAGAAGTTCACTGGTTGCCTGGCATCGTTAAGTCGGTTTGTATGTCGGTTGGGAGAAAAGGCGTTGCCTCTCTATCAACTCATGAAAAAGTCGGATAAGTTCGTTTGGACGCCGCAGGCCAATGAAGCCTTTGCCCAATTAAAGAAGATGTTAGCCACCGCACCAGTGTTAGCCTCTCCACTATCAAAGGAGCCAATGTTGCTCTACATAGCCGCAACCAACCGAGTTGTAAGTGCAGTGATTGTGGTAGAGCGAGACGAAGAGGGTAAGTCGGTGCAAAGACCAGTGTATTATCTGAGCGATGTATTATCTGCCTCAAAGCAGAACTACCCACACTATCAAAAGGTGGCGTATGGTGTGTATATGTCGGCAAAGAAGTTGAAGCATTATTTTGAGGAGCACCCCATCAAAGTAATATGTTTAGCTCCCATATCCGAGATAATGAGTAACAAGGATGAAAGTGGTAGGATTGCGAAATGGGCAATTGAACTAGCTCCCTATGCACCATAATATGACAAAAGAGAAGCAATCAAGTCTCAGGCTGTGGCCGACTTTTTTGTGGACTAGGCCGAGGTACAATACGAACCACCGCTACCAGATCCGAACTACTAGAGCATGCACTTTGACGGGTCAAAAACAAAAACCAGGCTAGGTGCCGGAGTTGTGCTTACCTCCCTAAAGAATGACCAGTTGAAATATGTGCTATAGATCCATTTCACAGCATCGAACAATGTCGCTGAATATGAAGCACTTGTGCATGGGCTCAAAGTGGCAAAAGAAATTGGGATACGTCGGATCCAATGCTTTGGCGGCTCGGATTTGGTAGTTCAGCAAGTTTCGGGGCTGTGGGACGCTCTTGATCCAAACATGGCATTATACCGATTCCATGTGCAGAAAATATCTGGTTATTTTGAGGGATGCGAATTTCGCCATGTACCCCGGGTGGAGAATGAGGATGCCGACGTATTGTCGAAGCTCGGATCAACCCGACAAGCAATTCCACCGGGTGTAGCATTAGAGCACCTCAGAAAACCATCTATCAGATCGTCCCCAGAAACCGAATCAATCTACGTCCCGGAGGATACAGAATCCGGAGCTGTGCCCATGGACATTGACATGGGAGGTGGTACGCAAAACCCGGGGACTGCCTCAACAAACCCAGGGACTGCCTCAGCGAACCCGGGGACTGCCTCGCAGGACCCGGGGACTGCTCAGCGTGATCTGGTTGAAGTTATGCCGGTGGATCAGATGGAAATTTATGAGGATGTGTTCCTTATGCGAGTAATACCAACTTGGACACTGCCTATATTTCAATTCCTGAAAGATGGAACTTTACCCACTGAGGAGGTGCTATCCAGGCAAACTCAAAGGAGAGCAAAGGCATACATAATCATCAATTCTGAGCTATACAAAAGGAGTGTGACCAATGTCCTCCAGCGATGCGTTGACCCGGAAGAAGGGCTTGGCATCCTCCGAGATATACATCAAGGGGAGTGTGGGCATCATGCCTCGTCCCGAGCCTTGGTGGCAAAAGCTTTCCGGCATGGATTCTACTGGCCAAGTGCCTTAGAACAAGCAGAAGATCTGGTGAGAAAATGCAATGGGTGTCAGAGGTACGCTACCAAGACACATATGCCAATGTCGGAGCTCAAGACCATACCAATCACATGGCCATTTGCCATATGGTGTTTGGATATGGTTGGCCCGTTCAAACCAGCAAGGGGGAATATGACTCACATTTTGGTCATGGTGGAAAAATTTACAAAATGGATTGAAGTAAAGCCTATAAGAAATGTGATGGAGCTACGGCCGTGACATTTCTCAAAGACATCATCTTGAGATACGGTTATCCTCACAGTATCATAACTGATAATGGCACAAATTTTGCGGAAGGAGGATTTGCGCATTTCTGCCGAGATAAGAAGATCCGGCTGGACGTTGCCTCGATAGCCCACCCCGCATCGAACGGACAAGTGGAAAGATCCAACGGATTAGTATTATCCGGGATAAAACCCCGACTCATTGAGCCGCTGCAAAGATCAGCGGGGTGCTAGATAGAAGAACTACTAGCGGTACTGTGGAGTTTAAGAACAACTCCGAATCGATCAATAGGCTATACGCCATTTTTTCTGGTATATGAGGCAGAAGCTGTATTACCAGCCGACATAGAGCATGATTCGCCTAGGGTCACCCAATACACAGAAGCCGAAGTGCAAGAAGCCCGACAAAATGATGTTGATCTGCTGGAAGAAGCGAGAGAATTGGCATTGTCCAGATCCGCCATATATCAGCAAAATCTCCGACGCTATCATAGTCGGAAAGTAAGCCCCCAAGTTTTCCGGGAAGGCGATCTGGTGCTCCGGTTAGTACAACGTACTGCTGGCATGAATAAGTTATCCCCCCATGGGAAGGGCCATTCATTGTGAGCAAAGCACTGCACAATGATTCTTATTATCTTATCGATGCAAAGCCACAGGAAAAGAACAAGGTGGACAGGTCCGGTGAGGAATCTAAGCGTCCATGGAATGTAGCTCTACTTCGTCCTTTCTACACTTAGCAGAGAAGTGTATGTATCTGAGTCTTCTCATATGTCGGTATGTATGCCGACAATGAGCTTATCAATGAAATGTTGGCACCTCGAGCAGTAACTCGGGGACTACCTTAATAATATTTGTTGTCTTTTATTATTTGTGCGTCAGCTGGAGTAAGTTGTTCTAATTAACTTGGATTAGTAGTGTGTGAGCACCAAAAACCCAACTCTTCGACTTGCTACTGTCCAACAAGATTTGGCTTCATGGCAAGCGAGAGAACAAGTTTGGAATTTCCTAGCACATGAAAAACGACTAAGGAAAAGAACTTAATCGAGCCGACGTTTGTTTTTCGGACTAACCTTGTATTTACTTTCAAATTATTATGCTGAATTATTTTGAGCTAAGCCTAAAGTTTCCAAGTATTGTTAAGACAATTTTTGAAGCTCGGATTCGTAAGTCGTAAAACCGAATCAAGGTAGACACGAGCCGAGCCAGAAGATTGGATGAACGAGAAAATGAAACTTGGGGACTACGCCCAAGTTAATCCGGCATAAAAAACTTAGTAGCAAAATATCACATGTGTACTAGATACAATTCCACCCGGCATACCGGGGATCTGATAAACTTTAAAGTTTTTTCACTTAAGGAGCAGCAGGAGGAGGAAGTTTGGCATCATCTTCGCTGTCTTCAATGTCCGAGGCATCGCCCTCTTCATCCTCATCCGATCCATCTTCAATATTCTCAGCATTTTCGTCACCAGCGGCTTCCAGGAAGCTCGGTCCCTCAGTCCATTCATGAATGGGAGCATATTCGATGAGGCTATGGGCGTAAGCTTGGCGCCGAGCTACCCACTCTGGGTCACTGGTCCATTTGGATCCGGTGTGCATGCGCGGTAAGAGGTTGAGGTCGATCTTCTCGTACCACGTAAGTACGTAGTGGAGAACGGTCTCAGCTGCAGCGCGTCTAGCGGATTCCCTCCAAAGGTCGAGCTGGGTCTCGATTTCCATCAACTTTTCAACAAGAGCTGCAGTTCCCTCCGGAGTGTCTTCGGCAGGCCAAAACATGTTGAAGATTCGGACTGCAACATCAAGAATATCCTTGCCATAGTTCTTGATGATTTCCAAGCGAGATGACAGGCTGACCAACAGGTCCTCCATGTCATAGGGAATCTCTTCACCGTCAGGAGCAACGGGAGTACCCCTATCTCGGCGGAAATTAGCAACAGCGGCGCTCGCAATGGCAGTGCTCTCTGGAAATTTGCCTGAAAACGAGATAAGAGAATCAGGTAAAGAAAAGACATGTGAAGTAACCAGGAGAAATAAGCCAGATAAGGGAAAGGAACTTACGTAAAATATGGCTGTGGATCCGAGTCAACTCCCTAGTGCAGTCATCACGTCTTTTGTGAAGCTGCACAAGTTCAGTGTTCGCCGACTCAAGCTTGACGTCGGCCTCCTGGAGAAGTTCGCAGTCCTTGGCAATTTGGAGATTGAGGCGCTCACGCTCTTTAGTATAGTCCTGGCCAGCCTTTTCAAGCTCAGATTGATGTTGCGCTTTCAATTTCTTCATCTCTGCTTTGAGCTTGGCAATCTCATCATCCTTGGTTCGGAGGAGGGCAAGCTCATCATCTTTCTTTTTGAGCTCGACGTCTGCCGCTTGTTCGAGAAAATGCAGCATCATATCAGGCACGGGCACACTATCTTCCAGCGATACTGAAATAGTTTGTTAACCCGGCAAAACCGAGGTATGAATGTTTGTCGAGCCAAGGAGAAAAGGAGATAGAAAGCAGAGCAAGGTCGCACAAAAGTAACTTACCCTTGATCTGGTCAAGCTTCTTCCTCATTATGGTATTCTCAGCTTCCACCCTAGCTGCGAAAACCGAATGATGGGTTAGTTCAGCAGAAAAAGATGAAGGAAAACAGAAAAATGTGAAGAAGAGAACTTACCCCTTTTCTCGTGCTCAACGAGATGTGCATTATGCTTTGCGAGCAGCATTTTGTGAGTGTCCAGGAGACGCTGAAACTCAGCGCTCCGGCGGTTGGTGGTCACCTGAAAAGAGTACAAAAATATAGCTTAAGTCTTGTGCATATTCGAAGTGTACAAGATCCGGGCCAAGTGGAACTTAACCCGGCTCTAGGTGTGTGCATATTCGAAGTGTACAAGATCCGGGCCAAGTGGAACTTAACTCGGCTCTAGGTGTGTGCATATTCGAAGTGTACAAAATCCGGGCCAAGTGGAACTTAACCCTCCTCTCAACCAGGGCAAGGGTCGGGCTGGTGTGCAAAACAAGTTGTTGCGCATCAGCTGGTTCGGTAGGGGTGTCCTTTGGTGCTGGAGGCTTCTTGGAAAGCATGGATGCGAGAGTGCGCTGTCTAGCCTCGACGGTCGCTGCCCTGGTGGCGTCAGGGACCTTTTTGCCCTTGGGCTACTGAGAGGAGGAAGTGGTTGCAGCAGATTTACCCTTGGGAGCTGCCTGGGTACTTTCTCGCCGAGACTGAGATGACTCGGACGAGGCGGAGGGGCTTGGCGCTGCTGCTGTTGCTCTTGGTGCTGGAGTTGGTGCTGGTGCTGGTGCTGAACTTGGTGCTGGTGCTGTTTTCTTCTTTGGAGGAGGTGCTGAAGTAGACTCGGTAGTAGCTGGTTGCGGCGGAGCCGAAGTGGTGGATGCCGCTGCCTCGGCTGGGCCAGTCTCCCCCGCTCTAAGGTTGCCCCCCTCTTGACGAGGTGGGGTGGAACCCGGAGCGGCCGCTGAACCCTCCGGAATAGGGCTCAACGGGCATGAATCATCGCCACGAGGGGGAGAAGGGCTGAGTCGGAGCGGCAAAGCGATGCTGGATCCACTCTGGGGGACCTCCACCGTAGCCCTGTCGAATCAAATAGTGTCAGATGAGAAACTATAACAATTCAAGAGCAAGTAAATGGCAGAGGGAAAACAAGACTTATGCATCCGAGGTCAGCGACTCCTTGGGCTTCCGAGCCCTTCGTGCTGGGGCCTTGGTTGCAGGCTTGGAGGCAGTCTTATCCCCGGACTTCTTTCGCCTTTTGGCTGGCTGAGAAGGTCCGGAGGATGAAGTTGATGCGACTTCCCTTCTCTTCTTCGGCGCAACTGGAACAGGATCACCCACGGCAAGGGGAGGGTCCTCATGGATCTGCCCACCGGGGTTAGCTGATGCCAGAAAAGCATAAGAAAGGGGGACAGTGTCAAATGCTTCCATCACCTCAACATCCGAGTCATATTCATCGTCAGGCCAATCTCTAATGGAAGAGAGTTTACCGGTGGGTCGCTTGGTCGCGTCGGCCATTGGGAGGAACATCTCCTGATCCGGTTCTTCCTCGTCCGAGCTCTCCCGACCAGGCGCACATTTGAGGGTAGGGTCGGTGCCATCCTCGATAGTTTGCTGAAGGAATTGCTAAGGGAGAAAAAAGACGACAAAGTTAAAAATACAACAACAACCGATATAAGATTTAATTCGGAGAAAGTTTATGGCACGAAGCTTACCACCGGAGGAAGCCTATCCCGGCAATAGTGCTCAATTCCCCACGTACACTCAGAGGAGAAGTCCTTGTGGGTGGTGAAGAGGGCCTTGACCCGGCGATAGATTTCTGTGTTGCTCAGCTCTAAAGACGAGGTCCGGTTGGGGTCACGGCCCCAGCTCATGTGGCACACTTTGTGAGTGCGTTTCTAGAGAGGGGAGATCCGGTTGCGGACGAATGTGATCATGGCGTCCTCGTTGCGCAACCCGAGCTCCTTCAGCTCCACGAACCTTTTGTTGACCTGGTTGGCCAAGACTGTGGGCTTCTTGGGGATAACGTCCCACAACTCTGAGTTAGGAGGACCCGGAGCATAGGGGCGAAGCCGGATCAGGTCTTCGGTGCCGTCATTCCGAACGTAAAAGAAAGTCCGGGCCCATCCCTTGCAGGAGTCTATCCCGGTAACCCGGGGAAAGACGGATAACCTCCGGGGAGAAATGGATGCAGCGCCGAACTGCGTAAGCTGCTTGTCCTCCGGGTCAAGCTGGATGTTCGGAATTACGTTCCGACGAAGGCCAAAGAACCGGATCCATAGCTCCTTTGTGGGCCATAATTCGGCATAGCCTTCGATCGTGGAGGCGAAAGCAGAGAGAGATGTGATGGCATTGGCAGGAAGGTGGTGCGGCTGGAGTTCATAGGTGTTCAACCAATCATGGAAAAAATCGCTAACTGGTAAACCGAACCCCCGCTAGAAATGTGACAGGAACACCACATACTCACCCGGATTGGGTGAGGGGGCAAGTTCGGAGGAGGCGAGACGTGCGGTGACGCCTGCGGGGATGCGCCTGGTGCGGTAGAGCCAGTCCAGGTCATCCTGGCAGACCCAGGATCCAGCCCACGCACCACGGTCCGCCGTTGCAGCGTCTTCCTCCATCTCCTGCTCGGCGATGGCAAGATCCTCCTCAGTTATCTCGAGTTCGCTACCCTCACTGGCGCTAGCGGCGGTGGGGGGCAGCGGCCTAGACTGACAGCGACCCATGGCGGAGGAGGTGCGCAGCTGCGACGGCGACGCAGATGCGTGTGGAAGCAGTGCGGCGGCAGCGCTGCTGCTCAGACGCGGTGGCGGTGGCGCTGTTGCAGGAGAAGACGAGGAAGAAGAAAGGGCAGAGGGGCGCGGAAATGAGGAAAGGACCCAAGGGACGCACCCCTCCCCTATTTAACCGCTCCCTCAGCGAGGAAATGGGATCGCGTTTGCGGGCGGGCCACATCGTGTGGCCGTGTACAAACCAAATTGACCAATCAGCATCAAGCCACACGGAAGGCCACAGGGCGCAGCGGATCCCATGACGCGATGCATTGATGCAGTTAACGAGGAGACAGGCGTGACGTGACATGCGCACAGTAACTCCTGACAATAACTGCGGCGGTTACTATTGCTGGCCCTTAAAATGAGGCAACCTAATGATTAGCCTCCACATGGGGAAGCGTACGAGAGAAGGAAGCATGACCCGGAAGAGATTGTGGTAACCCGGCCAGCAAGTGAAAACTTGGAATATGCTAAGGGAAAGTAAACCCATGGAATCCGGGATGAGGAGGTAACTCGGAAATGAAACTCGATACACGGTGAAATTGAACCTGCTGTGGCCTTAGCGGCTAAGGCAACTAAGACTGCACCAGCTTCGGGGACTAATGTTGGGGGGATACCCCCGGATAGGGTCACGCCGGGGTATAGAGGCCAAGTTAGCCGAGGTACGGCAAGATCAAAGCGAATGTTGTCCGGGTCACCTCAAGGCAGGCCGAATCTCGGGGTAACCCGGACCAGGGGATGCCCACCTAACTAGGTCTCAACCGACTTAAGCCGTAAGTTAGATGGATGAATCAAGCTTGTATGCAGGAACAGGTGTGGCTGGATCAACTACGATCCAGGTCATGTCAAGCTTCTAGGAGAAGGAAGGTATCTCGCTGGTCAAAAGTAACTCCGGTACGCACGGCATGAGCGAAGCAGACAGAGGCTGGACCACCGAGGCGTGGCCGACAGAGGTGACGACGCCAATGTCGGCTGACGCAGGCGCCGCAGAGGCTAACGTAGCCTGTGCATGGGTGACGCAGGGAAAAGCGACCCGGTCGGCTTACTATTTTGGGAGGAGGCATATTCCCTGGAATATGCCTCCACATATGCCCTAAGTGGAGACCTAACCACCCCTATATAAGGAGGGCTAGGGCCTCTGTAGAAGGGGTTGGTCGCTATTAGGTTGATCTTTACTAGATTGATCTAGATCGACTAGATTTTACTTGGTTCCTGAGGACTAGCTAGCGGTGAGAGTAAGAGAGTTCCTTCTTCCTCCTCTCTCCAATACAGCTCAAGGAGCACTTGTAAACCTTGGAAGTGAATCAAATACAAGCCTTCTGTGTGAGGAATCACCTCACTATCCCTCCCTGGATTCTCCTAGTGCTATTAGTCCCCACCTTTAGCCTATCCATGGCATCTGCCGTGACACCACCACGACATGCTGGGAATAGATATAACTAATGCAGAGGCACTGGTGGGAGATAGCTAATATTTGGTTCTTCCACGCTCACTTGTATCCCGTAGGCCCCGAGTACTTGATACCTGTTCCTTGACTATTCGCACTATCCACATACGGGAGACTCTATGAATCCCCCTTTGCCTGAGCTTGATTCACACTTTATTTCTGGGGGCCACAAAGTAGTTAGGGGCTTTATTACTATCATGTACTTATGCCATGCTTTATTTCTTTATTTACGATTGTGCGTGGAGCATCTGTACTATTTTGGAACGTGGAATGTTTTTGCGGTATCGACAAGCCCAGTCACACTTTCAGATTCCCAGTCGTTTACAACCATTGTTACAAACCCTAGGTCCGTCTCGAAGCCGGCCAACTTCGTTGCAGGTAGCTTAGTGGGGTGGCCCCCTGAAATCATTTATGAATCCTATGAATGCTTTGTCATGAGGCCTTGTTGCGTTTTATTTGGTTCTTCCCGAGGTTGATCGTGTGTGTGTTGATATTTGTGCACCCCTGCAGGGTAAAACTCTCTGAAAGCCGTGTCCGCAGTTATGGACGACTTGGAGCACAGTATCTCGATCATAGACAACTATAACTAAAGTAGTGCTATAAATTTGACTATGGAATGACTAGTAATCAGCTACACTATAATGGAATGAGTAAATAAAAGTGCCAACAACTCCTAGATTTGGGATGTCTCCTGCTAATGGTATCTGACTAGTAAATATTGCAACTACAACAGAATGGTTAACTAAAACTGCCCACTGCTTATGATATCAGGATGACTCGTGCTATCTATATCTGACTAGTAAGTGCTGCAACTATAATGGAATGAATAAAACTACCAACTGCGTGAGTTCATCGGTTTGACTTCCTCGTTTGGTCTCGAGGGGGAAATACCAGGATGAGTATGATTGGTGTTATTATCAGGTTGATTCCACATAGGTCTTTCTTATCTCTCTCCAATAGCCGACAATTGTATCGAGTCTCTATAGGTTATGTAGTGCATGCTTCGCTGCCGCTTCAGTCCACCATACCTATGTAGGCGAGAGCCGTCGAATTCTAGACTCGTCGTGTACTGGCCTTAGTACTGACTGCTCCCTTTTCTCCTTTGCCCTTTGTCGGCACCCCTTTTGTTTGACAGGTATGAGTTCGACGTCGTTAGTAGGGTTACCCTTCTGGCTTGGCCTGGGCAGGGTTATGGACGCCATTGGTTATTCTTCAGGGCTCTTAGCCCGATTTGCATCTTGTCCGTACTCGAACGTTGTATCGTTTTCAAGGTGATTTGGATCTTTGTACTGTATATCTGTATTCTTGACTCATGGAGTCGTTGTTGTATATATATGTTCTGTGGGTTCCATCGTGGACTATTGTGTAATGGTATTACTTTGTTTTCCACCCGCATGCAAGTGCCTAGTGGACATCTTTGAATTGTTTCTATGCGGGTTTGGTGGGAATCGCTGAAACTTGCATAGGGCCGATTCGAGGGTGTTACAGGCATCTACCCAGGTGGGAAATATTTGTGAAGCCCCTCATTGCAACCCAAAGTAAGAAAGAACTTCATTTCCACAATGCTCAAGTGGCGGCTAGGAAATATGCAGAGAGAGCATTTGAGATTTTGCAAGCCTAATTTGCTATTGTTAGAGGTCCCACTCGATTTTGGGATCAAGAGATATTGTGGTACATCATGGCAGCTTGTGTGATCATGCATAACATGGTCATTCAAGATGAGCATGGTAGAGGTCTACAGTGTCTATGACTTGATGGGGCGACAAGTTCGGCCACATAGGAATGTAGACTGTAGTGCTTGTTTTCTAGAAGCTTACCATGACATTAGAGACTCAGATATGCATGAGGAGCTTCAAAAGGACCTCATTAAGGAGTGTGGACTTGGCATGGCCGCAAAAATTAGTTCTTAGTTCATTTCTATGTTTGTTGTTGTTGGTTGAGATGAACTTCATGTTGTTGTTGGATGATTTATGTGGTACATGATGAACTATTGGGTAAACTATTTGTGTTGGCATGCAATAATTAATTAAGTACTGTTGTGATTTTATATATTTTTACTATCATTTTATTGCAAGTTTATGTTCATATGTATCGAAAAAGTCTTGAAATGAGGTGGTGACGCTGCAGCCGTGTCACATTTTGTAGCAGCCACTCGAGCTGCTGGTGCTGCAATGGTAAAGCGGCCAACGTTTAATTGCCGCAAAATAGCGAAACTGTCGCCGCATCGCTCAAAACTGGTGCCGTATTTTGTAGCAGCTGTTAGAGTTTCTTTAAAGAAGTTTTAGAAAAAAAAAAGCTAAAACATCTTATATTTTAAAACGGAGGGAGTAATATGCAAAGTTATCTCTCGACCTGGAGCCTGTAGTAAAAGGCACTCAAAATATCAAATAATGGAACTAGGCTGTAAGAAGAACGGGTTTCCTTAAAAGGAAACCAATGGTACCGGTACATATTCCCTAAGTAACAAGTAGAATTTTGTAATGAGCAGAAAATAGTTCTTGAAATTTCAGACTCAATATACATAAATTGTACATGTGGGGTTGGCGCATAATCGTTGCTTCATCCGTTTGACATCTCAACACCAACTCCAGCTCCAATAACACCACATATGTGTTAAATTTCATATTACGAATAAATCTGAACGGTGTCTAGCCATAGTTTCTTGCATAGCTAATGTGTATTCGTGAGGATGAAATCCTACCTTTATTAGTTGGAGGGGATTGAAAATAATAATGTTATTTTAATGCAAGATGAACGTTTATTTTTTATGTTATCACTGAAAGTCTTGGTTTGAGAGAATAGCTCTCTTTGGAAGACAATTTACGTGGACTAATCGCAGAGAGCCACCCAACTTGATAGGGTTTTAGCAAGTGTTGATTGGGACTAAGAGTTTCCCTTAGTCAGTGTTCGGGCTCTCACTAAGGCATGGGCCGACCGCTCTCCCTTGCTTTCGACCCAGGTGAACAAGCTCATAACAAAGCTCAATTCTTATTTGAACTTTCTTGGCTGAGGCAACAAGGTTTTTATGATATGATCGCTAAAGAATGGGATCTTATTGTACTAGGCAACACCCCTATGGAGGTTTGGCAGAATAAGATCCACGTCCTTAGAAAAATTCTTAGGGATGGGCTGAAAATAAAAGTTGTATTTACAGAAAAGAAAAAGAGCGAGCCTAAATGTTATTAAAAAGCTTGATCTAAAAGAAAAAATTAACG
This sequence comes from Avena insularis, assembly GCA_023614405.1. NCBI lineage: Eukaryota > Viridiplantae > Streptophyta > Magnoliopsida > Poales > Poaceae > Avena > Avena insularis. Next base: position 418,191,473 of record CM042693.1, on the reverse strand, counting down.
CCTTTAGAATCATTAGAGAGGAAAGCTATGTGAGAGGCAAATGACCATGTTGCTAAGATTAGGCGTGACGAGGAGTCAAAATGGGCTCAATGTGGTAAGGTATACCTGGGCATTTTTCGGGACAGGCCGGGCTTGGGCTGGGCCTAACCAAGCCCGCCCGTGAAAATCCCAAGCCCGAGCCCGACCTGGCCCGGCTGTCGAGCCTGAAAATCAAGCCCAAGCCTGGCCCGTGCTGCACGTTTTTCGTCGGGCCCCGGGCCGGACCTTTCCCTATTTTGCGCATTCCTCAATCCCGAGACCGACCCGTGACACCTTCGAGCTGCAGAACTAGAGCCCAGGCCCGGCCTGATGGGCTTTTTTCGGGCCGGGCTGGGCTGCCCATGCCCAGATATATGCTAAGGTAACACACATGCAAGAAGGGGAAATAAAAGGAAATATTTTACCTAATCGCTTATGGTAAGCATATAAGAAAAATAATCTTTTAACGGGAGAAACATCACCGAGAACATGTACTTCGCTAATTCGAAGTCATGAGAACATTTGAAGGAGATATGCCCTAGAGGCAAATAATAAATAGGTTTTTATTGTCATATCTCAATTAGTTTATAATAGTTTCATATTGTGCTATAACTGTGCCAAGTAGAAACATTGGTACAGGTGTGGTATGAAACAACCAAGTCCCTAGTAGCCTCTATTCATACTAGTTCGTTGGTCATGAAGATGATCTGGGTTTCAAGATCATGGGCATTTATGCCGACTGACAACGGGATCATATCATTGGAGAATGATGTGATTGGACATTCCTCGAAGGATTACAACATGATCAAGTCATATAGTTCATTGTTGCAACAACTATACCTAGACTCCTTCTCCTTAGACCGTGAGCTCATATTACTCACTGTTTCCCGAGGCTGCTTTGACTACATCAACCGTCATCTGGTAATACGGTGGTCATAAAGGTGTATGTTGGGTATTCCAAAGGAACAGTTGATGACATGTGATTGCAAGACCGGGATTTGTTCACCCGCATAACAGGTAAAGATACATACGACCGGCTTGGTGAGATTACATCTATAAATGTTGCAACATGTGACTCGGTCACGGGGATGTAATATCACGGTAACAAGAAAACAGAACTTATTGTGAACGAGATTGAACAAGGTATGGGATACCAATGATCGGATCTCGGACAAATTGTATCGAGAAACAAAAGGAAGAGGATGCTACATTTAGCGGTTCAAACGACATTGTCATCAGGAATGCATAGGGGTCACATGGACATCCCTGGTCCCTCTGTTGATCATTGATACAGATCATGTCTAGAGCATTCCCGAGCCGTGAGAGGATACACTTAAGGGTACGATGAGAGTGATCATTCGTAAGATGGAATCACAGTAGAGAAAGAGAGAAAGCCGAATCGTTCCGCGAAGAGATCCGAAGTTGTTCGGAGAAAGAATAAAGGAAAAGCCCGGAAAAGTGTTTTCGGATAAATGAGAAATTTAAATATATATTTATTATATGTTAATTGTGAATTAATATATTATAAATAATATTTAGATTAAGATTTATAAAGGCAACTTTTATATTAGGCCAAATCCCCGGAGGGAAATAGCCTAGAATAAAAGGTGCAGAAAAATAAAAGGAAAAAGAAAACATTACGGGGGCAAGGCCAGATAGTTACCGCCGCATGGGGCGGACTGCGTCACAGCTGGCCGCCTGCTCAACTCAACCCACATACGGGCTCATGGGTGACCGGACTGGCGAGCGAGCTGGGTGAGCGGCCCATCAGTGGCTGCCGCTGCCGCCATTGTCATGGGCCAGACAAGTGGGAGCACCGCCCACCTGGCTCATGAGCCGCCATGGAAGGCTGGCAGGCGCGAGGTGGGCCGCGCCAAGGCCCACCCGACCTCCCCTTCTCCCCTGGCTGCTGCTGGCCCCTGTGGGCTGCTGGCTAGGTCCGGCGAGGTGGCCCATTTGGCCACCTATTGGCCCAGCCGGCTGCCCCTTTTATTTCCCCCTTTTTCCTTTAGTTTTAGTCCCACATGGCTAACCCTTTGAGAAAGGTACACCCCCTTAGCCTATATAAAGGGGTGCCCATGGGTAGGATGAGACACACCATGTAACATCCCAAAACTTCAATACAAGCTTATCAAGATCTAAATCATCAAAATTTGGGGTTAACAAAAACTTTTAAAAATTAAAAATGAAAGCATTCATGTGTATGTGCATTTAAAATAGGGATTGATTTGAATTGCCATGATTGTGTGATCCTTTGCTTCTAAAATGTTTCTTTGGTGATTTACACATTATCTACATCTTTCCCAAACTTTTCCTAAAGAAAATCAAATAAAAAACAATTAAAAAGGAGGAATGGTCATTTTGACCATTTTAATCCACTACACTACTTTGAGTGTTCCTAGCACTCATTTCTTAACAGAAACAATTCATGATCTTTGTACCCCTTGCTAGTACACATAATGAGGTACCAAGGCCCACCTTTTGATCTGCTAAAAACATTCTTTTACTTATTTTAAATGGCATTTGAAAATTGAATCCATTGCATATGCATAGATCACCTCTATTTCAAAAACCATCTTTTTGAGCTCCACTTTCAAAACCCTTGCAACCAAAGACTACCTAGCACCAGTGGAGAACACCCAAAAATTTTGAAACCAAAATTCAAAAGTTTTGCTCTTTTGGCCATTCTATCAAACACCTTGTGGACAGGATCAAAGTGGCATAACTATTACTGTTTTGGGTTGATCTTTTCTAGCAAATTGAAGTGCTTTGATCATCTTTGTCTCCCTCAAGCCCAACCAGACCCACACCAGCACATCCCCTACCTCCTAGCTGCACTGCATTGCCATGCCGAGCCACTCCTCGCCAGCCGACCGTGCACTCGCAGCTGCAGACCTCTCCAGCCTCTCTCGCCATGTCTAGCACGTCGCCAGTGGTCCACCTCCACCGTCCAACCAGACCCGGGCTAGAGACAGAGAGCAGAGTGGCCACGAACCGCCGCGCCCGGAGCTGGTCGACCATGCCGACGCCGCCCGCAGAGCACGCTTTGTCCCCGCGTGCACAGACCGCCCCTTGGCCGCAGCCCGCACCCACCACTCCGCCATGACCTAGGGAACACCCTAGACACCCCCGCTGGTAGCCCAACGCTCCCCAGCCACCGCTCGCCGTGGACACCGTCGCCTCTGCCGCTCAGAGCGCTAGCTCGCCCAGACCGCATACCACCGCCCCTACGTCCGCATTCACTTCCTAGAGCACCGCCAGGAGACCACCTGTCGATCGCCATCCTCCGCCATGCCGCTAGCCGTCCGTAGTCGTGTCGCCGGAGTCGCCTGCCCATACCCTTCGGTCTCACCGTCGGGCCTATATAAACCGGCCTCCCCCACACCATTTCTCCACACCCACTCACTTCCCACCTCTCACTGACCGTCCCACACCATTAGCCGGAGCAAGGGGAGCAGCAGCTCGCCGGAATTGGAGCCGAAGCCGCCGCCTCTGGAGGAGAAGGGCGCCACTGATTGCGACCACCCCCAGAGCTACCTCGACCGTCCCTGAGCTCGCCGTCGTCTCCCAGTTCGTTTGCCCGCCTCGCCATCATCGCTAGAGCCCTGGTACGTCCCCAGAAGACCCCCACCAAGCCGCTAGGGTTCAAGCTCGCCGGCAACCTGTTCGTCGTCGACGACGACCCTCAGCCATAGATCCCCTTTCTAATCCTACGACCCACAACGTGCGTACCGTTTCGCGTGTTAAGACCCACTGACAAGCGGGACCCCCTGTCAGCCTGAGCCATGAGCACCACCTGCCAGCCCAAGTTCTTTCCCGCGCTAGCCCAACCGTTCAAATTTGGATTTTTTTCTTTTTAAATTGAATCTAGTTTCTATCCACTAGTTTAAAATTCAATTCTGGGAGTTTTATAAATCCAAATTGCATGAAACCAATTTTGTCTGAAAGGTATTGAAATGATCTATCCAAGCCCGTTAAATTTAATTCAATTAGAGTTATAGATCTATCCTAATAAAAATAACAAAACAGAAGTATTTGCCACTTGCAACATTTTTATAAAATCAACTAAGATAGGTTTTGAGTTGATTCCAACTCTCAAAAATCACATTTCATCATATCTATATAAATATGTAATAAGATTAAGGTTTACATGCCGAGACTTTGGACTAGTACCAAATTAATGCTATATAGGCATTTCTAGTCACTTTAAATCATTAAATAATGAACTTAAACCAAAGTAATATTGATCCAACCCTTAAATATCATTCCCACATGTTAGAATATGTGGTGATGACATGTGTCAACATGATCCCATATTTTAAGTGGTGAATATTAAATCTTAGTTAATTTTTCATTGAGTAGAAATTACTTTTCTAATTTAAAAAGAATGAAACTAGTAATTTAACTTGTGATGCTTGTGATGATAATAAATCATCAAAGGTGTGTCTTAGAATGCTAATTAGACTAGTTAAGTATTGTTTGGTGATTGTGTGTTCCGTATGTATTTATAGACGATAGTACCGACCAAGTCTACGAGGAGGAGGAGTGCTATCAAGACGAAGACGAAGAAAACTTCAACCACTAAACCAACCAAGGCAAGCCACCATTAACAGTGCAAGCTAACACTTGCAAGTTAGTGCTTAGCAAGTTAGGATTAAACTAGATGGTTTAGCAGGATGCTTTAGGCATGCTTTGATCACACCCCTTTTTAACTAGTAGTTACCTCAAGTCTTTGTTTACAAGTTTTACCTCCCTTAGTTTACACCAAGTTCTTTATTTGTTTTGAAGGTAGCATAAAGAGTATAAAACTTGACCTATTTAGAATCCTTTAGATGTCATTCTATGACATGAGATTGAACCCATCACTTCCACCTTAGTGAACACTCTTAACTTAGTAGTTTAGAGTAGATAAAAAACTTGATTCACTTTAGATGGGAACACTTGGTGAAAATGAATTATGAAAACCTTGGAATGATGAGTCATTCTATTGAGATGTTTTGACATGTGTTGGGAAACACAAATGGTTGATGATGATGAAAATGTTGAGGCATGAGCCTTAACCCTTTTATAAAACTAATGGTTGGATTCGGATGCGATACCATTCCAAATTTACCGTACAACCACACTACCTGAATTGGGTAAGGCTTAGCTAGAAATTTATATGCATTAGTATTAGTTCCCTCACGGGAGAGGTCTGAGCTGAGGCTACCTCTCAATGTTGTCCACCTATGCAGTGCCCAAGATGACTGATGGTCATGGTTGGGAGGCCATGCTCATAGGAGAGGTGCTTATACTAGGGTGTGTAAAGGAAAGGTTCGATACATTGCAAATGTATCTATAATTTTTGATGTTCCATGCTTGGTTTTATCCACTTTCTTGTGTTTTGTCCACACTTTGGAGTACTTTTCATATGATTTCTTGGACTAACCTATTAACAAGAGCCACAGTGCCAGCTGCCTGTTTTCTGCTGTTTTTGGTTCCAGGAAAGTCAGAAAATGAATATTCTCGGAATTGGACAGGACAAAAGCCAAAGTGCCTATTTTTCCGGAAGTCATCAGATGCCAGAATACGAGACGGAGAGGGTCCAGGGGGCCACCACACCACCTGGCCACGCGGCCCAGCCTGGCCCGTGCCAGGGGGTGGTGTTGCCGCCCCTGGCACCCCCTCGGCCTCCTCTTCCACCTATATATTACCCTCGGGACGAAAATCCACGAAAGAGTTTGTAGACGCCGTCATCTCCATCCCTAGACCGGGAGGGATTTGAAGCTCTTCTCGGCACCCTGCCGGAGAGGGGAATTCACCCTGGAGGCCTTCTTCATCACCATGCAAGCCTCCGGTGTGATGCGTGAGTAGTTCATCCTTGGACTACGGATCCATGTAGTAGCTAGATGGCTGGTTCTCCCCCTTTGTGCTTTCATGTTTAGATCTTGTGAGATCCGTTCATGATCAAGATCGTCTATTTGTAATTCTGCATGTTGTGTTTGCGGGGATCCGATGGATATTGAGATGCTATTTCAGATTGATTATTGATTCTATCATGTCTTTGTTATTTGTGATCTTGCATGCTTTCCGTTGTTAGTAGCTATCTTGGCCAAGTAGATGCTAGCAACTCCAAGAGTTAGTATTTATGCTCGATAGTGGGTTCATGCCTCTGGTAATCTAGGGAAGTGACAGAAATCTCTAAGGTACTAGATGTGTTGTTGCTACTAGGGAGAAAACAACAATCCTTTGTTCATAGAACAATCGTATTGTTTACTTTATACGCAGTTCGTAAAGCAATAATCTGTTGCTTGCAACTTAATACTAGAGGGGGTTCGGATGATAACCTGAAGGTGGATTATTAGTCATAGATGTAGTTGGATGGCGGTCTATGTATAATGTTGTAATGCCCAATCAAGTCTCAAAGGAGTCAAGATGATTAGTATATGCATGTATTGCTTTCTCGATGTTTGTCAATTGCCCCGCTGTAATTTGTTCACCCATCATGTTATCTATCTAAGGAGAGCCACCTCTAGTGAACTATGGATCCCGGTCCTTGTCTTTTCTTTACATACAATCTACAAACTGTTTACTGCTTTGTGTTTACTTTCTGCAAACTATTACTTCCTTCCATTCGATACGTTTAATCCTTTGTTTTCCACAAAACACAGTGAGATTGACAACCTCATCGCAAGTTGGGGACAAAGTTCTGTGGTTGTGTTGTGCAGGTCTCCACGTTGCTACTAGCACCAGTAGTGCGCCCTGCCAAGGCTCAGCTAGCAACACCTTTGGGGTGTTTCCTTGCTCCTACTGGTTCGATTAAACCTTGGTTTCATACTGAGGGAAACTTGCTACTGTGCTCATCATACCTTCCTCTTGGGGTTCCCAATGAGCTCTACATCAACACCGCTCCAGCATTTTTCTGGCGCCATACACAAAGCCATCAAGCATTTTTCTGGCGCTGTTGCCGGGGAGTCAAGGACATCTTCACAAGGGGAGTCCCTCATAACTAATCTCTTTACTTTGTTATTTTTGTTTTGCTTAGTTTCTTTTTGCTTTGTTTGCTTGTTTTATTATCAAAAACACAAAAATTAGTTCTACAAGTTTGCTTTCTTATTTGAAAACACAAAAATGACTATTGTTGAAAACACTAAGTTGTGTGACTTCACTAGCACCAACAACAATGATTTTATGAGCACACCTATTGCTCCACCTGTGCCTGTAGATACTTTCTTTGAGATAAAACCTGCTTTACTCAATCTTGTTATGAGAGAACAATTTTCTGGTATTGGTAATGAAGATGCTGCTGCCCATCTAAATAACTTTGTTGAACTTTGTGAGATGCAAAAGCATAGGGATGTAGATGGTGATATTATTAAGCTGAAATTGTTTCCTTTCTCTTTGAGAGGAAAAGCTAAAGAATGGTTGAATTCCTTAACTAGGAATAACATTGATTCTTGGACTAAGTGCAAAGATGCTTTCATTGGAAAATACTAAGATCATATCTATGAGAAGTGAAATAATGAAGTTTAAACAATCTGATAATGAGCATGTTGCTCAAGCTTGGGAAAGAATGAAATCTTTGGTTAAGAATTGTCCCACTCATGGACTGACTGCTTGGATGATCATCCAAACTTTTTATGCAGGATTGAACTATTCTTCAAGGAACCTATTGGACTCTCTTTGGAGGTACCTTTATGACCATCACTTTGGGTGCTGCAACAAAACTTCTGGACAATATGATGGTTAATTATTCTGAATGGCATACTGAGAGAGCTCCACAAGGTAGGAAGGTAAATTCTGTTGAGGAATCTTCCTCCTTGAGTGATAAGATTGAAGGAAATATGCCCTGAGAGGCAATAATAAAGTTGTTATTATGTATTCCTTGTATATGATAGATGTTTATTTTGCATGCTATAATTGTATTGATAGGAAACATCAATACATGTGTGTTTAATAAACAAAAAGGGTTCCTAGTTATGCCTCTCTTATAGACTAGCTTGTTGATTAACAAGATGCTCAAGGTTTCCTGATCATGGACATTGGATGTTGTTAATAACAAGGTCACAACATTTGTGAAATGATGTGATGAACATTCATCCGAAGTATAGCATTACAATCAAGTCATTATGTTTATATTGCTATAACATCATACAAAGCAGTCTTAGTCCTTAGACCATGAGATCATGTTAATTGCTAACACCGGAAGAGTATCTTGATAACATCAAACGTCACACTGTAACAGGGTGACCATAAAGGTGGGTTCAGTGCTATGAAGGTGTTATATTGAGGCTCATGGATCAAGAGTGGAATTTGTCAATCCTGATGACGGATAGATATACTCTAGGCCCTCTCGGTGATATCACATTAAGATAGCTTGCAAGCAAGTGATGTGATCACTAGAATGTTATATCACGGGAACGAGAAAAGAGTGCATGTCGGTAACGAGATCAAACTAGGTATTTGGATACCGATGATCGAATCTTGGACATGTATTATATCATGAGACAAAGGGATTAAATTGCTGACGTTAAAGGTTCTCACGATCACAGAAGTCATCGTTGAATATGCAGGAGTCAGTATGGATCTCCAGGTCCCGCTTCTGATTATTGATCTGAGAGGAGTCTCAATCATGTCTGCATTATTCGCGAACCATAGGGTGACACACTTAAGGGTTGCCGGACACCATTTAGGAGCACATATGTTCCAGACAAAAGGTTTGCAAAGCGCAGGAAATGTTTCGAGAAACCGAATTGTTTTCGGTGAAATTGCAGAAAGTGGTTCTGCAAGTGATATTGAAATGTTGCAAGGGGTTTTATGTGAATGTTTGTTAATTAAAGTAATTAACAAAATTCTGAATAAAATAAATAAAAGAGTTTTATTAATTGAGAGTTGCATTTAATTTGGTGGAAATTAAATACATGTGAGTGGGATTTTGGGTGGAGGCCATGTTTATGTGAGTGGAGGTTCACCACATGAATGAAGGAGGGGAGGAGTACCCCCCTCATGCGCCGACTATGGGAGGGGAGGGGTCTCCCTCCTATATATAAAGCCCCTCTCCTCTCACAAAACACACCTCCTCGTGAAGGATCTCTCTCCTCTAGATATTCCCCATGGTCTCGGATTAGCGAGATACATGTTCCCGTGGCCTTGCGTTTGAAGGAGTTCTTGCTTCCTGATTCACTGGAGCGAGGAGGTGGAGGTTGTCCGTGGCTTGAGCGTGTGCGAGGACGGATGCGCTGCTGATTTGCGGCGTTCGGACTTCCACACGATCTTGAGATCGGCAAGCGTACGACTACATCAACCACGAGTTCCTACTCATTAACAAAACTCGTTGTCTTCGAGGGTAAGTTCTCCATGGATGTATGTCCACCGTTTCTCTGTATCTAGTAGATAGATCTTGGCGTATAGTTCTCATCGTAGGAATTTTTTTGTTTTCTATGCTGCGGACCAAACAGTAGTATCAGAGCCTGATTTATGCGTAGGTGCTTTGCATGGGTAGTACACATATGTTTATATGTGGGCGATGATGATCATGTTATTGCATCTTCTATGTACTTTGGATATTGGTGGCATAGTGGGATGAAGCGGCCCGGACCAACCTTACATGTCATCGTACATGAGACCGGTTCCACGACTAACATGCAACTAGTTTTGCATAAGTGGCTAGCGGGTGTTTGTCTCTCCTACTATAGTCAATGTCTGATTTACAACGAGTTGCTAATAACTTGGTTATCCTTGTTGTGGTTCATGTTCGTAGGTAAGACCGGTTCTATCTCCGAAAGCCCTAAGCCACGTAAAACTTGCAATTGATAAATTAGAGGCGTCTAGTTTAGATCGTTGCTGGGCTAGTGTCTTGATATGGTATTGTTGTAAGTAGATGTATGATAGATACTCTTACAACTCACTTAACGTGTAAGTTCCATATACCTTGGCCTTACACACAAAGGAATGATAGAGATCATACCACGATGCAAATGATAGAGATCAAATGCATGGACCATATCACCTCACTTCACACATTAGATGTTAGCATCTTATATTGCTAGTTTGGCGCTTTTGGTAGCATTATAAGATGATCCCTCATTTAGATATCAAGATAAAATGTGTTCTTCCTTAAGTATGCACCATTTTGTGGATCGTGTTTTGAGGCATCAAGTGATGATTGGGTGTTCTCGACTCAACGCTTTCATACAACGGGTGTAAGACAGTTTTACACACGCGAATACTAAGGTTCTTACTTGACGAGCCTAGCATGTACAGACATGGCCTCGGAACACGGACCGAAAGGTTAAGCATGAGTCATATAGTTGATATGATGCCCATATAGATGATCGCCTTTGAAGCTACACCGACTCACGTGATGATCGGACTTGGTGTAGTGGATTTGGTTCATGTAATCACCAAAAGGACACGAGGGATGTCGTTTTTGAGTGGGAGTTCATTAGTAATTTGTATTAGTTGAACTCAATCTATCATAAACTTAGTCGAAATATATTTTACAAATTCTGTTGTAGATAGCACCACCTGCTTTTAATTTCAATGTGTTCATGGAGAAAGAGAACCTTGTTGCGAATGGTAGCAACTTCACCAACTGGGCTATGAATTTGAGGATTCTCCTCAATGCTGCACAAAAGCAATATGTGCTAGAGGCGCCGCTAGGCCCCCCCACCAGCTCCTGATGCCCCTGACGAGGAAAAGAATGTCTATATAACTCGTCAGGAGGACCACAACTTAGTTCATTGCGGCATACTGTATGGGCTAGAGCCAGAACTTCGAAAACGTTTCGAAAATGGCAATGCTTTTGATACCATGGGAGAATTGAAAATGATTTTCGATACCCATGCTACTGTAGAGAGTTATAATGCTTCTGAAAAGTTCTTTAGCTGCATGATGGAAGAGAACAGCTCCGTTAGTGAGCACGTACTCAAAATGTCTAGGTACGCCGATAAGCTTGTGTCCTTGGGAATAACGATTCCCATTGACTTAGGCATACATCGTGTTCTCCAATCTCTGCCACCTAGCTACAAGAGCTTCGTGATGAACTATAATATGCAGGGCATGAAGAAGTCTCTTCCCGAGCTTCTGTCAATGCTTAAGACTGCAGAAGTGGAGATTAGGAAAGAACATCAAGTGTTGATGATCAATAAGACCATCGGTTTCAAGAAGGACAAGAAAGGCAAGCAGAAGGGAAAGAAGGGCGGCAAAACTGTTGCCGTGCCTGAAAAGAAACCCCGAGCTGGCCCTAAGTCTGACACCGAGTGCTACTATTGCAAGGGATCGCCATTGAAGCAATCGCCCCAAGTATTTGGCGGACAAGAAGGCCATCAAGGCAAACAAAGGTATATGTGATATACATGTTATTGATGTGTACTTGAATAGTACTCACAGTAGCACCTGGGTATTTGATACGGGACCGGTTGCTAATATATGTAACTCGGTTCAGGGGCTACGGAACAAGTGACAACTAGCAAGGGATGAGGTCACGATGCGGGTCGGCAATGGATCAAGAGTTGATGTGATCGCCGTCGGAACGCTGCCTCTCCATATGCCGTTGGGATTAGTTATAAACCTGAATAATTGTTATTTGGTGCTTGCACTGAGCATGAACATTGTATCCGGATCGTGTTTGATGCAAAGTGGTTATTCGTTTAAGTCTGAAAACAATGGTTGTTCGATTTATATGAATAATACTTTATGGTCATGCACCTGTGTTGAATGGTTTATTTCTGTTGGATCTCGATAGTAGTATTACGCATATTCATAATGTTGATGCTAAAAGGATTAAACTTGATAATGATATATCTGCATATATGTGGCACTGCCGTCTAGGTCATATTGGCGTTAAACGCATGAAGAGACTCCATTCTGATGGACTTTTGGAATCACTTGATTTTGAATCATTTGATACATGTGAGCCATGCCTTATGGGCAAGATGACTAGAACGCCGTTTTCCGGTTCAATGGAACGGGCGACAGATTTATTGGAAATCATACATACTGATGTGTGTGGACCAATGAGTGTGTCGGCGCGAGGTGGATATCATTATTTTGTTACTTTCACGGATGATTTGAGTAGATACGGGTATATCTATTTGATGAAACATAAGTCTGAAACCTTTGAAAAGTTCAAAGAATTTCAGAATGAAGTGGAAAATCATCGTAACAGAAAGATCAAATTTCTGCGGTCCGATCGTGGAGGAGAGTATCTTAGTTACGAGTTTAGCACACATATGAAATACTGTGGAATAGTTTCACAACTCACGCCTGCCGGAACACCACAACGTAATGGTGTGTCAGAACATCGTAATCGTACTTTATTGGATATGGTTCGATCTATGATATCTCTGACTGACTTGCCACTGTCATTTTAGGGTTATGCACTGGAAACCACTGCATTCACTTTAAATAGGGCACCATCTAAATCCGTTGAAAAGACACCGTATGAATTATGGTTTGGAAACAAACCTAAGCTGTCATTTCTTAAAGTTTGGGGATGCGATGTTTATGTGAAGAAACTTCAACCGGATAAACTCGAACCCAAAGCGGAAAAATGCGTGTTCATAGGATACCCTAAGGAAACTATTGGGTATACCTTCTATCACAGATCCGAGGGCAAGGTCTTTGTTGCCAAGAATGGATCCTTTCTTGAGAAGGAGTTTCTCGCGAAAGGTGTGAGTAGTCGGAAGGTAGAACTCGAAGAGGTTATTGAACCTTCTGTTCATGAAATGGCGAGTAGCGCAGCACCGGAAGTTGTTTCGGAGTTGACTTCACCTAATGAAGAGAGAGCTAATGATATTGATCATGAAACTCCGAAAGAGGACACTACCGAACCTCGCAGGTCAAGCAGGACACGTGCAGCTCCTGAACTGTACGGCAATCCTGTTATGAATTAAATGATTGATGAAATAGATGACCCTGCGACGTATGAAGAAGCGATGATGAGCCCTGATTCCAACAAATGGCTAGAAGCCATGAAATCCGAGATGGAATCCATGTACGAAAACCAGGTTTGGACCTTGGTGGACTTACCTCACGATCGAAAGGCCGTTGAGAATAAATGGATTTTCAAAAGAAAAACTGATGCTGATGGTAATGTAACCATCTATAAGGCTCGACTTATCGCAAAGGGGTTTCGACAAATTCAAGGAGTTGACTACGATGAGACATTCTCTCCCGTAGCGATGCTTAAGTCGGTTAGGATTATGTTAGCAATTGCTGCATATTTTGATTATGAAATATGGCAGATGGATGTCAAAACTGCATTCCTCAATGGTAATATTGAAGAAGAGTTGTATATGATACAACCTAAGGGTTTTGTCGATCCTAAGGATGCTGATAAGGTGTGCAAACTTCAGCGATCCATCTATGGACTGAAGCAAGCATCCCGGAGTTGGAATCTCCGCTTTGATGAGGTGATCAAAGAGTTTGGATTTGTCCAAACTTATGGAGAGGCTTGTATTTACAAGAAAGTGAGTGGGAGCAATGTGGCATTTCTAATATTATATGTGGATGACATATTATTGATTGGAAATGATATAGATCTTTTAAACAGTGTTAAAAGTTATCTAAACAGCAAATTTTTGATGAAGGACCTTGGTGAAGCTTCATATATATTAGGCATTAAAATCTATAGAGATAGATCAAGACGCCTAATTGGGCTATCGCAGAGTACATACCTTGATAAGATATTAAAGAAGTTTAATATGGACAGAATTAAGAAGGGGTACTTACCTATGTTGCAAGGCAAGACATTGAGTAAGACTCAAAGTCCGACTACGGCGGAAGAAAGAGAGATAATGGATAAGATCCCCTATGCCTCAGCCATAGGCTCTATAATGTATGCCATGCTATGTACAAGACCGGATGTGGCACATGCTATTAGTTTGACTAGTAGGTACCAATCTGATCCAGGTTCGGAACACTGGATAGCGGTCAAGAATATCCTTAAGTACTTGAGAAGAACTAAGGATATGTTTCTTGTATACGGAGGTGAAGAAGAGCTAGTCGCTAAGTGTTATGTTGATGCTAGATTTGACACTGATCCGGATGACTCTAAGTCTCAATCCGGATACGTATTTCTCTTGAATGGAGCAACAGTTAGCTGGAGGAGCTCCAAACAACCTGTGGTGGCTGGATCAACGACGGAGGCGGAATATGTTCTTTGCTTGAAGCTGAGAAGCGGTTTGGATGAAGGAGTTCATAACGGAACTAGGTGTGGTTCCTAGTGCGTTGGACCCAATGGTGATCTATTGTGACAATAATGGAGCCATAGCCAACGCCAAGGAACCAAGGTCTCTAAGAATTCCAAGCATATTAAGCGCCGTTTCACTCCATCCATGAGCATGTCAAGGATGGAGATATAAAGATTTGTAAAGTGCACATGACCTGAATGTAGCAGATCCGTTGACTAAAGTACTCCCTAGGGCAAAACATGATCAACAGAACTCCATGGGTGTTAGATTTATCACTATATAAACTAGATTATTGTCTCTAGTGCAAGTGGGAGATCAAGGAAATATGCCCCGAGAGGCAATAATAAAGTTGTTATTATGTATTCCTTGTATATGATAGATGTTTATTTTGCATGCTATAATTGTATTGATAGTAAACATCAATACATGTGTGGTTAATAAACAAAAGGGTTCCTAGTTACGCCTCTCTTATAGACTAGCTTGTTGATTAACAAGATGATTAAGGTTTCGATCATGGACATTGGATGTTGTTAATAACAAGGTCACAACATTTGTGAAATGATGTGATGAACATTCATCCAAGTATAGCATTACGATCAAGTCATTATGTTTATATTGCTATAACATCATACAAAGTAGTCTTAGTCCTTAGACCATGAGATCATGTGAATTGCTAACACCGGAAGAGTATCTTGATAACATCAAACGTCACACCGTAACAGGGTGACCATAAAGGTGGGTTCAGTGCTATGAAGGTGTTATGTTGAGGCTCATGGATCAAGAGTGGAATTTGTCAATCCCGATGACGGATAGATATACTCTGGGCCCTCTCGGTGATATCACATTAAGATAGCTTGCAAGCAAGTGATGTGATCACTAGAATGTTATATCACGGGAACGAGAAAAGAGTGCATGTCGGTAACGAGATCAAACTAGGTATTTGGATACCGATGATCGAATCTCGGACATGTATTATATCATGAGACAAAGGGATTAAATTGCTGACGTTAAAGGTTCTCACGATCACAGAAGTCATCGTTGAATATGCAGGAGTCAGTATGGATCTCCAGGTCCCGCTTCTGATTATTGATCTGAGAGGAGTCTCAATCATGTCTGCATTATTCGCGAACCGTAGGGTGACACACTTAAGGGTTGCCGGACACCATTTAGGAGCACATATGTTCCAGAAAAAGGGTTTGCAAAGCGCAAGAAATGTTTCGATAGAAACAGGAATTGTTTCGATAGAAACCGGAATTGTTTCGGGTGAAATTGCAGAAAGTGGTTCTGCATGTGATATTGAAATGTTGCAAGGGGTTTTATGTGAATGTTTGTTAATTAAAGTAATTAATAAAATTCTGAATAAAATAAATAAAAGAGTTTTATTAATTGAGAGTTGCATTTAATTTGGTGGAAATTAAATACATGTGAGTGGGATTTTGGGTGGAGGCCATGTTTATGTGAGTGGAGGTTCACCACATGAATGAAGGAGGGGAGGAGTCCCCCCCTCATGCGCCGGCTATGGGAGGGGAGGGGTCTCCCTTCCTCCTATATAAAGCCCCCTCTCCCCTCTCACAAAACACACCTCCTCGTGAAGGATCTCTCTCCCCCCTGTAGATATTCCCCCATGGTCTCGGATTAGCGAGATACATGTTCCTGGTGGCCTTGCGTCTGGAAGGATTTGCTGCTTCCGCCGATTCGCTGGAGCGAGGAGGTGGAGGTTGTCCGGTGGATTGAATGTGTGTGCGAGGACGGATGCGCTGCTGATTTGCGGCGCTCGGACTTCCACACGATCTTGAGATCGGCAAGCGTACGACGACATCAACCACGAGTTCCTACTCGTTAACAAAACTCGTTGTCTTCGAGGGTAAGTTCTCCATGGATGTATGTCCATCCGTTGCTCTGTATCTAGTAGATAGATCTTGGCATATAGTTCTCATCGTAGGAATTTTTTTGTTTTCTATGCTGCGGACCCAACAAAGATTGATATTATTATGTCTATGCTTGTTAATGGGAAAGCCCATATTGATCCAAATAATGTTCCTTTAGCCTCCTTGGTTGCTCAAGAAGAGCAAGTTGATGTGAACTTCATAAGAAATAACAACTTTGGCAATAATGCTTATAGGAGTAATTTTGGTAACAACAATTATAAGCCATATCCTCCCAACAATGGTAATGCTTATGGAAATTCTTACAACAATAATGTGCTCCCTCTGGACTTGAAGTTATGCTTAAAGACTTTATTAGTAAACAAACTGCTTTCAATAAAACTATTGAGGAAAAACTCTCTAATGCGGAAAGAAATATAGCATCTTTGGATGAAGCTCAATCTTCTTTGAATAAAATAGCTGCTAAACTTGAAACTAATGATAATCCCTTTGCAGCCACCAATGCTATACAAGTAAGAATTGATGAAAATGTTAGACTATTAGCTGAATTACATGCTAAGTGGGAAAGAGAAGATGAAATTGCTAGAAACATTAGTGTTTCTACTATCACCACCACTAGTGTTGAAGCTAGTAATAGTTCTACTACTTTAGATGATAAATTTCATTTTGATCTTGATGGTTGCAATATCTCTGAATTTATTAAGTTCCTACAAAAGCTTGCTAAAAGTCCTAATGCTAGTGCTATGAACATGGCATTTACAAAACACATCACTGGTACTCTCATAAAGATTAAAGAAGAAAAGATGAAACATAAAGCTTCTATTCCTATAAAACAAGAAGATGGTTGGGAACCCATCATTAATATGAAAGTGAATGACTTTGATTTCAAAGCTTTATGTGATCTTGATAGTAGTGTTTCTATTATGCCTAGAAGGATTTATGATATGCTTGATTTGCCTCCACTTGAAGATTGTTATTTGAATGTCCCACTTGATGATAATGCTAAAAAGAAACTCATGGGGAGTCTTAATGATGTTCTTATTATGGTTAATAATGCCGATGTACCTATTGATTTCTATGTTTTGGATGTTGAATAGAATGCTTCTTGTCCTATTACTTTAGGAAGACCTTTTCTTATAACTGCTGGTGCCATCATTGATATGAAAGAAGGCACCATTAAATATCAACTCCCACTCAAGAAAGGTATAGAACACTTCCCTAAGAAAAGAGAAAAGATTTCTTTTGCCTCTCCTATGAAAACAAAATTTGGTCTTAATGCTTCTTCATTTGAGAACACTTGATTCTTTCTTGCTTCTTATGCCTACCTTAAAGGCGTTAAAGAAAAGTACTTATTGGGAGATAACCCAAAAGTTTTAGATGAGTCTTTGAAGTTATTACTTCAGTAATAATCGCTCCTTATCCTTTTTATTTGCTTTTTGTGCCAAGAGTAACCTCTAATGAGAGAGAAGTAATGATTTGGAAAGTTGCTGTCCCGAAATAGATTTCTGTGCTTCACCGTAAAAATTCGTGTAAAATCTCTGAACGTCTTTTTGAGGCGTGATTTTTTTTGCTTCTGCCCCAGGTTGTTCACTTTAACCTTAATCACTTCAAGATGCTTATGATAGGCGCAATGAGAGCTGAAAGCTATAAGTACCATAATTTTTGGAAGCTCTTTATGAGACTTGAATCCCTACTTCCTTTTATAAAAAGGCCTTTCTTCCACCATTATATATTGAGTCTCCATCTTCTACATTTATGCACCTACATTGAGAGCATAGTGGCCATTCTTAGGTCTATGTGCATTGTCCCAAGACTAGTTGATTGATGCATAACTTGATATTGCTTGTTTTAAACTATTTGTATCTAGTCACTCTTATGAACTGTGAAGGTGTCCTATGCATTTATATTTTCTACTCTATGAGGGACAAGATGAATACTATTATGCTATGTTTTCTTTATGTGAAACAAACAAACATCTTGCAAAGCATTGTTATTCATGAATCTTTTGTTTGTGCCTTTTCATGTTGCATCTTAGTTTCTTTGTCTTATTGCTAGAACTTTGACTTTCATGTTATGATTGAAGTACTATGATCCCAGCCTTGAATGTTTTACAAATACTTTGATCAAGTCTTTGACGGTGCATGTCACCTCAAAAATTATTCTTTCTTTTTATCACTTACCTACTCAAGGACGAGCATGAGTTAAGCTTGGGGATGTTGACACATTGCAAATGTATCTATAATTTTTGATGTTCCATGCTTGGTTTTATCCACTTTCTAGTGTTTTGTCCACACTTTGGAGTACTTTTCATATGATTTCTTGGACTAACCTATTAACAAGAGCCATAGTGCCAACTGCCTGTTTTCTGCTGTTTTTGGTTCCAGGAAAGTCAGAAAATGAATATTCTCGGAATTGGACGGGACAAAAGCCAAAGTGCCTATTTTCCTAAGTCATAAGATGCCGAATCTGAGGCGGAGAGGGGCCAGGGGCCACCACACCACCTGGCCTTGCTGCCCAGCCCGTGCCGGTGGTGGTGTGGCCGCCTGCACCCCTCGGCCTCCCCTTCCGCCTATATATTGCCCTCGGGACAAAAACCCTAAGTGCCCGGTCAAAAATCCACGAAAGAGTCTGTAGCCATCGTCATCTCCATCCCTAGATCGGGAGGGATCTGAAGCTCTTCCCAGCACCCTGCCGGAGAGGGGAATTCACCGTAGAAGCCTTCTTCATCACCATGCAAGCCTCCGGTGTGATGCGTGAGTAGTTCATCCTTGGACTACGGATCCATGTAGTAGCTAGATGGCTGGTTCTCCTCCTTTGTGCTTTCATGTTTAGATCTTGTGAACTCCGTTCATGATCAAGATCATCTATTTGTAATTCTACATGTTGTGTTTGCGGGGATCCGATGGATATTGAGATGCTATTTCAGATTGATTATTGATTCTATCATGTCTTTGTTATTTGTGATCTTGCATGCTTTTCGTTGTTAGTAGCTATCTTGGCCAAGTAGATGCTAGCAACTCCAAGAGTTAGTATTTATGCTCGAGAGTGGGTTCATGCCTCTGGTAATCTGGGGAAGTGATAGAAATCTCTAAGGTACTAGATGTGTTGTTGCTACTAGGGACAAAACAAAAATCCTTTGTTCATAGAACAATCGTATTGTTTACTTTACACGCAGTTTGTAAAGCAATAATCTGTTGCTTGCAACTTAATACTGGAGGGGGTTCGGATGATAACCTGAAGGTGGATTATTAGTCATAGATGTAGTTGGATGGCGGTCTATGTATAATGTTTTAATGCCCAATCAAGTCTCAAAAGAGTCAAGATGATTAGTATATGCATGTATTGCTTTATCGATGTTTGTCAATTGCCCCACTGTAATTTGTTCACCCAGCATGTTATCTATCTAAGGAGAGCCACCTCTAGTGAACTATGGATCCCGGTCCTTGTCTTTTCTTTACATACAATCTACAAACTGTTTACTGCTTTGTGTTTACTTTCTACAAACTATTACTTCCTTCCATTCGATAGGTTTAATCCTTTGTTTTCCACAAAATACGGTGAGATTGACAACCTCATCGCAAGTTGGGGACAAAGTTCTGTGGTTGTGTTGTGCAGGTCTCCACGTTGCTACTAGCACCGGTAGTGTGCCCTGCCAAGGCTCAGCTAGCAACACCTTTGGGGTGTTTCCTTGCTCCTACTGGTTCGATTAAACCTTGGTTTCATACTGAGGGAAACTTGCTGCTGTGCTCATCATACCTTCCTCTTGGGGTTCCCAACAAGCTCTACATTAACACCGCTCCAGCATTTTTCTGGCGCCATACACAGAGCCATCAAGGTTATGTTTGATTATCTGCATACTAAGTATGATGATTCAGGGTTATCCCTGACAGATGTATCGAATCTTGTGGTGAAAGTGTACCACCTCTGCAGAGTATCAAACTATTTGAATAGCCGCGTCCACGGTTATGGATAGTTGGAGTAATTACATCTTGTTTCGTTGTCAGATGTTTTCAAAATAACTTATGGAATGAATGATGAATCTTGACTTGACCACAACAGGGTTGTGATTATGACACTAGCTTCCCAACTTAAGTGATTCTAGAACTTTATTTTATCTTTCTTTATTTCAGAACTCAGCTTAGGTTTCAAACTTAACTGTATAGATAAACTTAGAGTTAGCATTTACATTAGAACTATACTACTTGTTAGTGGTAGTTTAAAGAGTACTCATGGCTTTTGTCCCTGGCTATTCCTATGGCTAGACTATGAAGGAGACTACCAAGATGACGGCCAGCAGGACGGCTATGATAACTAGGACTATCTGCCTTCATCAGCATTGCCTGTGCCCTCTGAAGATGGACCCCACCGCTATGCTCATTATTTATTCCGCTGCTTGTTGTATTAAGACTGGATTATGAGATCCTTATTTGTGTAAGACCTTATTTATGGTTTGTAATGGATGATGTATTGTGATATCCAATCTGTTATGTCTCGCAAAAATGGTAACCATGGGATTGCGATGTACGACATAATAGGCATCTGGGATTAAAAATCCGGGTGTTAACATATTGCAACTATGGTTGAAAGAAAGAGATGCGTTGCATATCCTATGCCTCAGTCATAGGTTCTTCCATATAACCATGTTGTATACTCGACATAAAGTGACCCGAGGTTCTGGTTGGTAGGACAAAGTCTTAACTATAAGAATATGTCTTTAAGTGATTCCTGAGTTGATCACTGAACCAGAATTAACTTTGTACATAAATGGCAAGAAGCAATGTAAGTGGCATAGATGCATTTCATGCACTAGGATCTACATAGATATAGAAGTATAAAGGCTCCATCTGATGTGATGTATAATGTTATGGCAGGGCTAGTTTGCTTTTAACGTAGAATGATGTGTCCCAGGGCCCAGTGCCCATGAGAAAGCCCTCGAGGTTGATCTAAAGTCACTGTAAGCTCCTGGAATCCGGCCTTGTTCTGCTGCCATGACTATAGTATATACACAAAGGATATCAAAGTGTGTTTCGAAATTTAGATGACAACGGTGAAAATGACTGTCATTATAAACACTAGAAACAAAAGTATCACTTTGTTGCCAAACAAATACTTCGACCCATTATAAGATAATGGAGTGAATGTTAAAATTAGGAAGACATTAAAGATTTGCAAAAGACATAATGATCTGGTAAAACAGAACATGGACATGACGTTTCCCATGAGCATGCATGATCTGTAAACGTGTATGGCATATGGTTATATGAGTAAAATGCGAGCTAGTTTATTTGTACTCTAGTGCGAGTGGCAGACTGAAGGAGATATGCCCTAGAGGCAAATAATAAATAGTTTTTTATTGTCATATCTCAATTATTTTATAATAGTTTCATATTGTGCTATAACTGTGCCAAGTAGAAACATTGGTACAAGTGTGGTATGAAGATGATCAAGTCATATAGTTCATTGGTCATAATAGTTTCATAGTAGCCTCTATTCATACTAGTTCGTTGGTCATGAAGATGATCTGGGTTTCAAGATCATGGGCATTTATGCCGACTGACAACGGGATCATATCATTGGAGAATGATGTGATTGGACATTCCTCGAAGGATTGCAACACGATCAAGTCATATAGTTCATTGTTGCAACAACTATACCTAGACTCCTTCTCCTTAGATCGTGAGCTCATATTACTCACTGTTTCCTGAGGCTGCTTTGACTACATCAACCGTCATCTGGTAATACGGTGGTCATAAAGGTGTATGTTGGGTATTCCAAAGGAATAGTTGATGACATGTGACTGCAAGACCGGGATTTGTTCACCCACATGACAGGTAAAGATACATACGGCCGGCTTGGTGAGATTCCATCCATAAATGTTGCAACATGTGACTCGGTCACGGGGATCTAATATCACGGTAACAAGAAAACACAACTTGTTGTGAACTGTTGGGTCCGCAGCATAGAAAACAAAAAAGTTCCTACGGTGTGAACTACACGCCTGAAGGGAATATGCCCGAGAGGCAATAATAAAGTGGTTATTATCTTATTCCATGTTTATGATAAATGTTTATTTTACATGTTAGAATCGTATTGATTCGGAAACATCAATACATGTGTGTTTAATAAACAAAAAGGGTTCCTAGTCATGCCTCTCTTATAGACTAGCTTGTTGATTAACAAGATGATCAAGGTTGCCTGATCATGGACATTGGATGTTGTTAATAACAAGGTCACACCATTGGTGGAATGATGTGATGAACATTCATCCGAAGTATAGCATTATGATCAAAGTCATTATTTTTATATTGCTATAACATCATACGAAGTAATCTTAGTCCTTAGACCATGAGATCATGTTAATTGCTAACACCGGAAGAGTATCTTGATAACATCAAACGTCACACCGTAACAGGATGACTATAAAGGTGGGTTTAGTGCTACGAAGGTGTTATGTTGAGGCTCATGGATCAAGAGTGGGATTTGTCCATCCCGATGACGGATAGATATACTCTGGGCCCTCTCGGTGATATCACATTGAAATAGCTTGCAAGCAAGTGATGTGATCACTAGAATGTTATATCACGGGAACAAGAAAAGAGTGCATGTCGGTAACGAGATCAAACTAGGTATTTGGATGCCAATGATCGAATCTCGGACATGTAATATATCGCTAGACAAAGGGATTTAGTTACGACGTTAAAGGTTCACACGATCACAAGAGTCATCGTTGAATATGTAGAATCGATGCGGATCTCTAGGTCTCGGCTGCTGATTATTGATCGGAGAGAATTAGCGATCATGCGCATTATTCACGAACCATGGGGTGACACACTTAAGGGATCTGACACCATTTGGAGCAAATATGTTTGAGATAAAGATTTAAGCTGGAATCATTTCGATGGAAGCACGGAATTGTTTGGGTGAAATTGCGGCTAGTTACGCATGTGATATTGAAATGTTGCGGGGGTTTTATGTGAATATTTGTTAATTAATGTAATTGACAAAATTCTGAATAAAATAAATAAAATAGTTTTTATTTAATGAGCTTGCATTAAATTTGGTGGAAATTTAATGCATGTGTGAGTGGAATTTTGAGTGGAGGCTTTTATGGGAGTGGGGCTCCACCCACATGAATGTGGAAGAGGTGGGGCACCACCATGGCTTCCGCCATGGCCCTTAGGTGCCCCCTCTCCCCTATAAAGGCCCCTCTCCTCCTCACAAACCACCACCTCCTTGTGAAGGATCTCTCTCCCCTCTAGTATTATCCCCATGGTCTCGGATTAGCGAGATACATGTTCCCGGTGGCTTTATCTGGAAAGGAGTTGCTGCTTCGCTGCTTTCTGGGCGAGGATGGAGGTTGTCGAGTGCCAGGGCGTGTGTGCGATCACGGATGCTGTTGCTTTGTAGTCTTGGACTTGGTGGTCTGGAGCTGGATCGATGGGCGTGCTAGAGCGGACCTCTGGACTTCATCCGATCTTGAGATCGGCAATGTGACTACATCAACCACGAGTTCCTACTAGTTAACAAAGCTTCGTTGTCTATGAGGGTAAGTTCTCATTGCATGTATGTACACCCGTTGCTTTGTACCTAGTAAATAGATCCTGAATCTGAGAAAGTGAGGAGAGGTGGCCTTTATGGGAGGATTCCCTCCTTCATGGCGGCGCATGGAGGTGTCTTCACCTCCTCCATTCATGTGGTGGTAACCCTCCACATTAAAATGCCTCTTCACATTCCCTTTTAAAGTCTCCACTTTAAATGCATTAAATTTCTCCAAATTTAATGCTCTATCATTAATAAAACTCTTTTATTATTTTTATTCAAATTTTGCTAATTACTTTAATTAACAAACATTCATAAAACCTACAACATTCAATATTACATCTTGAACATTCAACAATTTCACCGAATCATTTAGTCTATTGAAATAATTCGGACTCTTTCTTGTTAACATGCATATCGTTATAAAATTCGATCCCACTGCACTAGAGTCAATAATCTAGTTTGAAAACTTTGCGTGAACACCTATGGCTACGGTGTTGCATATCGCTATTGCTAGTGGTTAACATAATCTCACAGATCGCAGAGTTCAGGTCCGTATGTATTTGCATGTCTCTGCGTCTCTACGCATCACTCCTTCTCAAATGAGATGGGATTGTATAGATTTGGTCCTTTGGTGAGACCTCTTAGTTCGTCCGGCTCAAAATATGTTGATATTATTGCCACACAATATATCTTCATAGTATTAGCCCACTTTGAACCACACCTAGTTTGATAACAAACTAGTTAACACAAATGCCCTCCTTTGCTGCTACTATAGCAGTCATATACTTAGCCTTTTGTTGTAGTATCCGTCACAATGTCTCAACTTTGGAACTCATCCAAATCCATCATGGAACATCCTTTCCATTACATTGTGCCACCCATAGTCTAAATTGAGATAAATTTCATTTGTATCTTGTGACAAAACTAGTATCAATGTAACACTTTACAATGAACTACCTTTAACTATTTGTCACTTATACATTATATATTCTTAGTTCTTCCAAAGCTCATAAGAATATCTTTACTATTGTCCAATGATCATCTTATGAATCATTCTGGTATTTGCTCATAACATTTAGAGCATAGGACATTCTGGATATATACATATCATGGTATAATCGATCAAAATCTTCATGTGATTTTACTCACCAACTGTTGAAACACTTGAATTTTGATACAATCCTTTCCATGTAGCAAGAAGCTTTCTTGTTGTTTCCATATTGAACCCTTTCAATATCTCATATATGTATGTCTGGCACAACCATATTAGCGCCTTAATCTATCCATATAGATATTGATGCCTAATATTTCGGGTTTGCCCAAGTCTTTCATCGAAATCTTATTTTATTGAAATTCTTAACTGGTGTCAATACAAGATACATCATTTCCAATCAACAATATGTCCTCTACATAATGTATTAGAAATATGTCTCAGCGCTCCCACTTAATTTCTTGCAAATGCAAGCATCTTCATCATCTCCGATGAATTTAAACTCTTTTAACAGTTTCATCACGGTGAAGATTCCAACTCCACTATGCTTACTTCAACTATTGAAGTTTACATGCCCTTTTAGCACCCTTTGAATTAACAAAACCCTTCGGGCCATGTCATGTACATGTCCTAGGTTACCGTTCTATTAGAAGAGCCTTGTTTTGTTTATTCAACTACCATATACCAAATTATATGTAGTGGTTGCTACATTAATCCGTCAAGACTATATATCGCTATGAAAGATCAAATCTTGTCATAGTCAACTCCTTGAACATTGTAAGTAAACTTCTTTCCGAGCATGACTATTTCATAGATGTTAAACATCCATCTCTTATTTCTTTATAGATCCAAACACGACCGATAGGCTTCACGCCTTTCTGGAGGGTCTTCCAAGTTCAGAAACTTGTTTTCTCGTGTATGGATACTATCAAGGATTCTATGACTTCTAGTCATTTTATGGAGTCAGGGCCCATCATCGCTTCTTTGCATGTAGTCGGTTCATCATTGTCAAAACAATAACAACTTGCTTATCAAATCTTAATATTTGATTCTTACCGACCCACACGGTTCAATTGGAACTCTAATCTCCGAGATCACACCTTTTGTAATCACGAGAGCCATGAGCATTGTGGCCGCCACCGGGACACTTTCGGCCTTGCTTCTTAGCACATATAGCTAAGGTTCAACAACCTTATCAAAGTTCTATTGTCCTCCCACTTAACTTTTCACGAAAAATTCCTTCTCAAGAAACTTCACGTTCCAAGTGACAAACTCTTTTGTCCTTGGTGTTATGGAGAAATTCCCAACAAATTCTTTGGGATAACCTACAAAGACGTGCTTATCCGACTTTGGTTGTAAACATTTTACTTATGCATAGCATACCAAAATTTAAGGAAAGACAATTCAGGTTTTATCCCAAACCATAACTCATATGGTGTCATTTCAACGGATCACGATGGTGCTCTTTTCAGTGTAAAAGCGGTAGTCTCTAAAGCTTCAATCTTTAAAACACAATGGTAGTTTTATAAATGACACCTTTGATCTTACCATGTCAAACATGGTTTGATTTCATCTCTCGAATATGCCATACTCCTATGGTTTACCGGGAAATCCAAATTCATGGAACAATTCCTCAAATCTTAGGTGTTTTGCTAAACATGTAACTCAAATATCTTCCTTTACGATCAAATCATAAACTCTTTTATTTTCTTGTTACAATGATTTTTCACTTCATCTTGAAAGTCTTTGAACAACTTTCAAATGTTTCATACTTCTTCCTTATTAAGTAAATATACAGATATATTCACTCAAATTTTCAAAGAAAGCATATGAAGCAAAAAGATCCATCGCATATGGATACACATAATGGACTATGCACATTAGCATGCACCATTTCCAATAAGCTAGTCATCCGTTCCTCTCTGGCCTATGGATGGAGTTTCAATTATCTCGAGGAAAAGTCTCACATGTGTCAATTGATCAAAATCAAAGACTCCAAAATTCCATCAACATGGAGTTTCTTCATGTTTTCTTTCCAATATAATTTAAACAGCGATGTCACTTCATAAGTGATCTTTCAATCATTTGTCTTGAGACATTTTAGCAATAGTGTTTATGGATGTGATTTCTCCAACTAGACTTGTAAAAGTTCATCCATCCTTTATGGAATACGGTAATTATTTGAACAGCCATTGTTCTCATGATACCGGAACAAAATAACAATTATTTAAACAAATCTTGAAGGCTTGGTTTGATGACAACGAAAAACACAATAACACTTTATTTGTTTTCGATGAACATCATCACTCATTCTCTTGCTGGTTACTTAGGCCATTGTAGTTCATGAATTGCGTTGTCCTGTATGACATTTCATACCAACCAATTCGGTATCAAATACCGGTATCCAATACCTAAGAACCACATTGTTTAACAAGCAAGGAATATATCCATAACATGTATATCTTCTATATACCTAAGTTGGACATCTCCAACCTTTTATTTTCTGCCAAATATTTTATAGATTCTCTTTCAGCAATTCCTTTTCTTTTAAAATAATCTATCAACATCAATAGTGGTGTCATCAACATGACACATGGTACAAAGCGTATATAGTCAAATACTAATACCTTTGGACTTGCACTTTGAAGTGGATCACCATCATCAAATGTTTGGTGTTCTTTCAAAAAATCCATTCTTTAGTAATCTATTAGTGTAGTAAACATTTTACTTATATCTTCTATTCATCCTTATCATGACAACTTTCATGATCAAGCTACTATAGCCTATAAGGAAGAATCGCGAGTATAATATCAGCTCCCAAAACCTTTTTGGTAGATTCGGATGCCTAGCATCTCCATCCTTCACAAATTCTCATACAATATGAGAACATGTATTTTGCTAAATTATACTCTATCATAATGCAACCAAAAACATTGTTTCAGATATCACAATATCTTTCACACATGATGGTTTCTGAAACAATTTTCAGCTCCAATATAATCTTGATATTAAAACAACTTTTTGAATATCAATAATCATGGAGGCAAACATGATACTTTAGATACTAACATTGGGATTCTTACTCTTGATTTAATACTACTTATTAAATTTCATGGCGTAAATAGAGTTTGCTGAAAGTTTGCAATAGGACTTATAAACTTTTTGACATTCAAAACAATACGATACCAGTTCATAAAGTAAATATCCAGAATTCTATAGTTCTATTATCTCAAATAAAAACTAAGCATAAGGTAGAAAACGAATGCCAATGACTACAACAAACTATGCAAATTCACTTTGATTTAATTTATGACAAATTGAGTTCGACTAATCCAAATTACTAATGAACTCCCACTCAAAAACGACATCCCTTGTGTCCTTTTGGTGATTACATGAACCAAATCCACTACACCAAGTCCGATCATCACGTGAGTTGATATAGCTTCAAAGGAGAGCATCTATATGGGCATCATATCAACCATATGACTCATGCTTAACCTTTTGGTCCATGTTCCGAGGCCATGTCTGTACATGCTAGGCTCGCCAAGTAAGAACCTTAGTATTCGCGTGTGTAAAACTGTCTTACACCCGTTCCTATGAAAACGTAGATTCGAGTACACCCAATCATCACGTGATGTCTCAAAACACGATCCACATAACGGTGCATACTTAAGGAAGAACACATTTTATCTTGATATTTAAATGAGGGATCAGCTTATAATGCTACCAAAAACGCCAAACTAGCAGTATAAGATGCTAACATCTAATGTGTAAAGTGAGATGATATGGTCCATGCATTTGATCTCTATCATTTGCATCGTGGTATGATCTCTATCATTCCTTTGTGTGTAAGGGCAAGGTCTATGGAACTTACACGTTGAATGTGTTGTAAGAGTATCTGTCATACATCTACTTACAACAATACCATATCAATACACTAGCCCAGCAATGATCTAAACTAGACGCCTCTAATTTATCAATTGCAAGTTGTACGTGGCTTAGGGCTTTGGAGAAAGAACCGTTCTTATCTACGAACATGAACCACAAGGAGGATAACCAAGTTATTAGCAACTCGTTGTAAATCAGATATTGACTATAGTAGGAGAGACAGACACCCGCCAGCCACTTATGCAAAACTAGTTGCATGTCGATGTGGAACGGTCTCATGTGCGATGACATGTAAGGTTGGTGCAGCCGCTTCATCCCACTATGCCACCAATATCCAAAATACATAGAAGATGCAATAACATGATCATCATCGCCCACATATCAACATATGTGTACTACCCGTGCTAAGCACCTACGCATAGATCAGGCTCGATACCCTTTGTTGGGTCGCACATGGAAAACAAAAACTTTCCTATGGTGTGAACTACACGCCAAGATCTATCTACTAGGTACAAAGCAACGGGTGGACATACATCCAACAAGAACTTACCCTCGTAGACAACGAGCTTTGTTAACGAGTAGGAACTCATGGTTGATGTAGTCGTACACTTGCCGATCTCAAGATCGTGATGAAGTCCAGCAGGTCCGGCTCCAGCACGTCCATCAGATCTAGCTCCAGCACCACCAAGTCCAGCACCGCAGCGGTGCATCCGTGATCACACACCGTCGTGCCCGACAACCTCCATCCCTCGCTCCAGAAAAGAAGTGGAAGCAGCAACTCCTTTCTAGATAAAGCCACCGAGAACATGTATCTCGCTAATCCGAGACCATGGGGAATAATACTAGAGGGGGAGAGAGATCCTTCACAAGGAGGTGTGTGTGAGAAGTGAGGAGAGGGTGGCCTTTTATAGGAGGAGGGGGATGCCCCTCCTTCATGGCCGGCGCATGGAGGAGGTGTCTCTTCACCTCCTCCATTCATGTGGTGGTAACCCCTCCACATTAAAATGCCTCTTCACATTCCCTTTTAAAGTCTCCACTTTAAATGCATTAAATTTCTCCAAATTTAATGCTCTCTCATTTAATAAAACTCTTTTATTATTTTTATTCAGAATTTTGCTAATTACTTTAATTAACAAACATTCACATAAAAACCCCTGCAACATTTCAATATTACATGCAGAACCAATTTCAGCAATTTCACCCGAAACAGTTTTGGTGTCTATTGAAATAATTCCAGCGCTTTCTTAAATCTTTATCTGAAACATATTTGCTCCAAATGGTGTCGGTATCCCTTAAGTGTGTCACCCTACGGTTCGCGAATAATGCAGACATGATCGAGACCCCTCTCCGATCAATAATCGAGCGGGACACAGAGATCCATCTTGACTCCTACACATTCAACGATGACTTACGTGATCGTGAGAACCTTTAACGCTAGTAACTAAATCCTTTTGTCTCGCGATATATTACATGTCCGAGATTGATCATCGGTATCTCCATACCTAGTTTGATCTAGTTCTGAGCATGCACTCTTTTCTTGTTCCCGTGATATAACATTCTAGTGATCACATCACTTGCTTGCAAGCTATTTCAATGTGATATCACCGAGAGGGCCCAGAGTATATCTATCCGTCATCGGGATGGACAAATCCCACTCTTGATCCATGAGCCTCAACATAACACCTTCGTAGCACTGAACCCACCTTTATAGTCACCCTGTTACGGTGTGACGTTTGATATTATCAAGATACTCTTCCGGTGTTAGCAATTAACATGATCTCATGGTCTAAGGATAAAGATTACTTCGTATGATGTTATAGCAATATAAACATAACGACTTTGATCATAATGCTATACTTCGGATGAATGTTCATCACATCATTCCACCAATGGTGTGACCTTGTTATTAACAACATCCAATGTCCATAATCAGGAAACCTTGATCATCTTGTTAATCAACAAGCTAGTCTATAAGAGAGGCATAACAAGGAACCCTTTTTGTTTATTAAACACACATGTATTGATGTTTCCGATCAATACAATTCTAGCATGTAAAATAAACATTTATCATAAACATGGAATAAGATAATAACCACTTTATTATTGCCTCTCGGGCATATTCCTTTCATGAACGATATTGAACAAGGTATGGGATACCTGTGGGGCCCCCGGATTACTCCTCCAAGAATCCTTGTTATGCATACAACCACGATCCCATGATCAGTTAGTCGTGGCACATAGCAGACAAGTATCAAAGTATACATCCACTACATAACGAATACATGTCATACCTTAGTTGCCATTATGGCTACATCGATCAACATCAGCGGAGCTTCATTAAGCCTAGAGCCCGAGCCATGCCTTGACCTACAGGCAACTGACAGGGAGAACGTCCTAGCTCGCTTAGCCGTCAACTTCATCCTCTTCTTGATATCTGACCAAGTTAATAGCCAGGGACAATGCCAGTGAGTACTTTGAATGTACTCACAAACCACCTTAAGAGAAATAATAATAACAAGAGGATATGCATTATGGCTGTGGTAGTAGGAGGGCTCCAAGAGAGGTTCTTTTCTCAATTAGTTTCTCTTGTAGATATAGCATCTACATATCTTTGTTGAAAACTTTTGTAAAACATTTTGGAAACCTTTTTGAACAGTTTTGGAATCACTAGGATTAGGGTACCCATTTGTTCCCGTCTTCAGGTCGTCCCACGACTCAAACTCCTTTCTCCCCCTTCCGACCATCCCATGGTCAAAACCTTTCTCCTTTATGACCATCCCATGGTCAAAGCATTTCTAAAGCCATTTCTTTCCTGAAATCCTTTTTGAAATCAAAACCAGCATTGCTCTACAAAAGTTTGTCCAACCCGTCCATAACCGCGGACACGGCTATTCGAATAGATTTACACTCTGCAGAGGTTGCACACTTTACCCACACCATCCGGGTACACTACCCTAATCTACACCGATCGTGGGTCGAGTAACCGATTAAGACTCTCCGGATGCCCACTCCAACATAAGTGCCTACCCTATGAGTGTTGTTCCCCTCAATACCGGGACGCCCTATATAGTTCCCAAGCCAACCAGAGCACTTTTTGCACTGCACGAGTGTGCGCTTCCAATGAGGGGCTCATAGTAATGCTTGGAGGCCCGTAGACCCTTCGTTCCTTCTCTAGGTCGATGTCCTACATGGACCTTTATAGGAGAAGGCCCACCCTCCAGGGATTTTTATCCCCTGTAGTCGTTGCGAGGCAGCTTATACTAGAATAAACAAACATCAAATCCAGCCCTGTCCCATTCCAGAGTAATGTGGTTGCACAGTTTAAGTTGTTATAGCTAAACTGCAAAGAACCGGGTGCGTTTTCGTAAACATTTTTCCTTCTCAACATCTCTTGGGAGGTCCCACCTCACCAATGTTTTATCATAAAACATTTGGTAAAACTTTTCTGGGGTCTTCCCATCCTATATCTTTGCTTCGGCTAAAATAGGGTCTCCAAAGGGTTATGGTGTTATACACCATCTATTATACTAGGGGATAGTATGTGTCATCAAGGGGGTTTGTACTTAATAGTACAAAAGTGTAATAGTTCGGAGGAGCCAAACGACTACCATATATACATCAACATATAGTAAACAATGCAGTTTTTAATAAACAGTAGATAAAACATGCATAAGTAAAACAGTAGGACAAGGCTTATGAGCAAGAAGGTGGCTTGCTTGAGATCAGTAATATGGCATAATTGTCCCTGGACTTCTTCTTATAATACCCATAATACCAATAATAATAACCAACTTCTTCTGGTCTCCGATATAATCGCATCTATCGTCGATACGGATCACATGCAAGCAAACAAATGACACAATCAACACCAGGCATACAAACATCAATACATTCAGCAAGCAATGAATAATACAAGTTTACAAATCAATAGGTCTTAGGAAGAATGGATTTAATAAGATGGGCCTTATCTTGGAAACATGGAATAAAATCCCTTAGGATTTATAGTCTAGAAACTATCTAAGACATGCAAATACACACGGACCTGAAACTGTCAGATCCAGAGATTATGTTAACCACTAGCAATAGCGTATATGCAACACCAGAAAGCCATAGGTGTTCAATACGCAAAGTTTTTCAAACTAGATTATTGACTCTAGTGCAAGTGGGAGACTAACAGGAATATGCCCGAGAGGCAATAATAAAGTGGTTATTATCTTATTCCATGTTTATGATAAATGTTTATTTTACATGCTAGAATTGTATTGATCGGAAACATCAATACATGTGTGTTTAATAAACAAAAAGGGTTCCTAGTTATGCCTCTCTTATAGACTAGCTTGTTGATTAACAAGATGATCAAGGTTTCCTGATCATGGACATTGGATGTTGTTAATAACAAGGTCACAGCATTTGTGAAATGATGTGATGAACATTCATCGGAAGTATAGCATTACGATCAAGTCATTATGTTTATATTGCTATAACATCATACAAAGTAGTCTTAGTCCTTAGACCATGAGATCATGTTAATTGCTAACATCGGAAGAGTATCTTGATAACATCAAACGTCACACCGTAACAGGGTGACCATAAAGGTGGGTTCAGTGCTATGAAGGTGTTATGTTGAGGCTCATGGATCAAGAGTGTAATTTGTCAATCCCGATGACGGATAGATATACTCTGGGCCCTCTCAGTGATATCACATTAAGATAGCTTGCAAGCAAGTGATGTGATCACTAGAATGTTATATCACGGGAACGATAAAAGAGTGCATGTCGGTAACGAGATCAAACTAGGTATTTGGATACCGATGATCGAATCTCGGACATGTATTATATCATGAGACAAAGGGATTAAATTGCTGACGTTAAAGGTTATCACGATCACAGAAGTCATCGTTGAATATGCAGAGTCGATGGATCTCCAGGTCCCGCTTCTGATTATTGATCTGAGAGGAGTCTCAATCATGTCTGCATTATTCGCGAACCGTAGGGTGACACACTTAAGGGTTGTCGGACACCATTTAGGAGCACATATGTTTGAGACAAAAGGTTTGCAAAGCGCAGGAAATGTTTCGATAGAAACAGGAATTGTTTCAATAGAAACCGGAATTGTTTCGATAGAAACCGGAATTGTTTTGATAGTGTTACAATGGAAGTTTATTTGGTGTTAGAACTGAACCTTAAGACTTATTATCTTGAGTGCACTAATGTTGCTAATAAAGATTGTGTGAAGTTTTGTATGAAGGAAAAATTTCAGGTGTATGGAAGGAATGAGTAATGAGATGAAGGATGGACTAAAGCTCAAGCTTGGGGATGCCACGCATGTAACCCCAAGAGATATCCAAGAAGTAAAAGTGTCAAAGCTTGGGGATGCCCAAGGCATCCCCTTCTTCATCAATAAAAATCCCAGGTTTCTTCCAAACGCTTCATTTTTATTGTTTCATGCACAGTTGTGTTGTTTTTGGAGCGTCTTCTTTTTTGTTTTCGTTTTGGTTTTTCGTTTGATTTTGTTTTCTTAGTTTTCTGAATAAATTAGTTGGACCCCCCTCTTTCATACATTGGTTTGCAAATAGTTTGGTTTGGTTTGGAAAAGAGTAGGAAAGTTCATGCTTATGTGGTAAAAAGAGCTTGTTTTTAACTGTGGCCTATGATTTGTCATGTCATGCTTGATATTGTTTTGGCTTTATGCTTAGTATTCTTTGCTGTAGCATGACTTGTTATAAACAATTGAGATTGCTTAATGTGCCTTGGATGAATCATGCGTTGTTTTAGCATATTAAAGCATAGTATAGTGGTATTCTCCTTTGATGCTTTATTTGGGTTGACTTGGTGCATGCTCACACCATGTTATGACTATCTCAAGTCACCATAGACTTTATGATCCTTTAGTTTTCAACTTGTAGTATCACTTTATGCTTTGATCAATGATGTTTTGTCGCTCTGCATGATTATGACCATTATTGCTCTCTTACTTTGTCGCTCCCAGTCTTTTGCTAGCCTCCACAACAAAGTATGAGTTCCACTCATGCATCAACTCCTAAACCAAGTTATTCCAAAGAGTCCACCATACCTACCTACTAGCTTATGCTATTCCAAGTATATTCATGCTTTTGTTTATCTTCCAAATTAAACTTGTTATGAGAAAACTAGTGATTAAAGCTCTCACGAACTTGATGGCACACTTTACTTTTCTTGCCCTTAATAAACTTGAACCATTGTATAGTCTATGTTGTATATGCTTACTTATTTGTTGGGATTAGCGAACCATGCTTTCATGGGGCGCTTTCAACATTGCACTTGGTACTTGTACCTAGTTGATATCATGCTCTTTTGTATATGGATGTAAATGATTGTGAAATGAAAGGGAGATTGTAAGTCCATGGAGTTATGTATATGTGTTAGAGAAATGCAGGCGCTAGTCTAATCCATCTTGACATGGTGGAAAACTGCGGTGTAACCATAATGAGTATCTATGAAGCATTCTTCTTATAAAAAATCCTATTGAGAAAAAGAAAAAGAAAAAAAGATATTATGAAAAGAGGAAAGAGAAAAAAGCACCATATTCCCATGGTAAATAAGAAGATTGCTGAGATGCTCGTTATGCGCTTGCCTTGTCATTTTATATGGGGATTCTTAGTATCATCGCAAAGTACCCGTTGGCGATTCTCTATGATACACATGTACTTACAATGACAAGAACTTCTTTGGTGACAAAACTTGAGTAGCATGAGGAGGCGACCCTCGTATACAAGGGACATGAGATTCTAACTTATACTTAAATCGAGCATGTAGACCATAGTTTGTTCACTTTAACCTTAATCACTTCAAGATGCTTATGATAGGGGCAATGAGAGCTGAAAGCTATAAGTACCATAATTTTTGGAAGCTCTTTATGAGACTTGAATCCCTACTTCCTTTTATAAAAAGGCCTTTCTTCCACCATTATATATTGAGTCTCCATCTTCTACGTTTATGCACCTACTTTGAGAGCATAGTGGCCATTCTTAGGTCTATGTGCATTGTCCCAAGACTAGTTGATTGATGCATAACTTGATATTGCTTGTTTTAAACTATTTGTATCTAGTCACTCTTATGAACTGTGAAGGTGTCCTATGCATTTATATTTGCTACTCTATGAGGGACAAGCTGAATACTATTATGCTATGTTTTCTTTATGTGAAACAAACAAACGTCTTGCAAAGCATTCTTATTCATGAATCTTTTGTTTGTGCCTTTTCATGTTGCATCTTAGTTTCTTTGTCTTATTGCTAGAACTTTGACTTTCATGTTATGATTGAAGTACTATGATCCCAGCCTTGAATGTTTTACAAATACTTTGATCAAGTCTTTGATGGTGCATGTCACCTCAAAAATTATTCTTTCTTTTTATCACTTACCTACTCGAGGACGAGCAGGAGTTAAGCTTGGGGATGTTGATACATTGCAAATATATCTATAATTTTTGATGTTCCATGCTTGGTTTTATCCACTTTCTTGTGTTTTGTCCACACATTGGAGTACTTTTCATATGATTTCTTGGACTAACCTATTAACAAGAGCCACAGTGCCAAGCCACATTTTCTGCTGTTTTTGGTTCGGAAAGTCGGAAAATGAATATTCTCGAATTGGATGGGACAAAAGCCAAAGTGCCTATTTTTTGAAGTCATCGGATGCCGAATCACGAGGCGGAGAGGGGCGGGCCACCACACCACCTGGCCCCTAGCACGGCCCGTGCAGTGGTGGTGTGGCCGCTCACAGCACCCCTCGGCCTCCCCTTCGCCTATATATTTCCCTGGGGAAAACCCTAAGTGCGGTCAAAAATCCATGAAAGAGTGCATATCCATCATCTCCATCCCTAGATCGGGAGGATGCAAGCTCTTCGGCACCCTTGCGGAGGGAATTCACCCTAGAAGCCTTCTTCATCACCATGCAAGCCTCCGGTGTGATGCGTGAGTAGTTCATCCTTGGACTACGGATCCATGTAGTAGCTAGATGGCTGGTTCTCCTCCTTTGTGCTTTCATGTTTAGATCTTGTGAACTCCGTTCATGATCAAGATCATCTATTTGTAATTCTGCATGTTGTGTTTGCGGGGATCCGATATATATTGAGATGCTATTTCAGATTGATTATTGATTCTATCATGTCTTTGTTATTTGTGATCTTGCATGCTTTTCGTTGTTAGTAGCTATCTTGGCCAAGTAGATGCTAGCAACTCCAAGAGTTAGTATTTATGCTCGATAGTGGGTTCATGCCTCTGGTAATCTGGGGAAGTGATAGAAATCTCTAAGGTACTAGATGTGTTGTTGCTACTAGGGACAAAACAACAATCCTTTGTTCATAGAAAAATCGTATTGTTTACTTTACACACAGTTTGTAAAGCAATAATCTGTTGCTTGCAACTTAATACTGGAGGGGGTTCGGATGATAACCTGAAGGTGGATTATTAGTCATAGATGTAGTTGGATGGCGGTCTATGTATAATGTTTTAATGCCCAATCAAGTCTCAAAGGAGTCAAGATGATTAGTATATGCATGTATTGCTTTCTCGATGTTTGTTAATTGCCTCACTGTAATTTGTTCACCCACCATGTTATCTATCTAAGGAGAGCCACCTCTAGTGAACTATGGATCCCGGTCCTTGTCTTTTCTTTACATACAATCTACAAACTGTTTACTGCTTTGTGTTTACTTTCTGCAAACTATTACTTCCTTCCATTCGAAACGTTTAATCCTTTGTTTTCCACAAAACACGGTGAGATTGACAACCTCATCGCAAGTTGGGGACAAAGTTATGTGGTTGTGTTGTGCAGGTCTCCACGTTGCTACTAGCACCGGTAGTGTGCCCTGCCATGGCTCAGCTTGCAACACCTTTGGGGTGTTTCCTTGCTCCTACTGGTTCAATTAAACCTTGGTTTCATACTGAGGGAAACTTGCTGCTGTGCTCATCATACCTTCCTCTTGGGGTTCCCAACGAGCTCTACATCAACACCGCTCCAGCATTTTTACGCGCCATACCGAAGCCATCAAGGTTATGTTTGATTATCTGCATACTAAGTATGATGATTAGGTTATCCCTAACGAGATGTATCGAATCTTGTGGTGAAAGTGTACCACCTACTGCAGTGTCAAACTATTTGAATAGCAGCGTCCACGGTTATGGATAGTTGGAGTAGCCATCTTGTTTCGTTGTCGGATGTTTTCAAAATAACTTATGAAATGAATGATGAATCTTGACTTGACCACAGGGTTGTGATTATGACACTAACTTCCCAACAAGTGATTCTAGAACTTTATTTTATCTTTCGTTGTTTGAACTCAGCTTGGGTTTCAAACTTAGCGTATAGATAAACTTAGAGTTAACATTTACATTAGAACTATGCTACTTGTTAGTGGTAGTTTAAAGAGTACTCATGGCTTTTGTCCCTATTCCTATGGCTAGACTATGAAGGAGACTACCAAGATGACGGCCAGCAGGACGGCTATGATAACTAGGACTATCTGCCTTCGTCAGCATTGCCTATGTCCTCTAAAGATGGACCCCACCGCTACGCTCATTATTTATTCCGCTGCTTGTTGTATTAAGACTGGATCATGAGATCCTTATTTGTGTAAGACCTTATTTATGGTTTGTAATGGATGATGTACTGTGATATCCAATCTGTTATGTCTCGCAAAAATGGTAATCCTGGGATTGCGATGTACGACATAATAGGCATCTGGGATTAAAAATCCGGGTGTTGACATATTGCAACTATGGTTGAAAGAAAGAGATGCGTTGCATCTCCTATGCCTCAGTCATAGGTTCTTCCATATAACCATGTTGTATACTCGACATAAAGTGACCCGAGGTTCTGGTTGGTAGGACAAAGTCTTAACTATAAGAACATGTCTTTAAGTGATTCTGAGTTGATCTTGAACCAGAATTAAGTTTGTACATAAATGGCAAGAAGCAATGTAAGTGGCATAGATGCATTTCATGCACTAGGATCTACATAGATATAGAAGTATAAAGGCTCCATCTGATGTGATGTATAATGTTATGGCAGGGCTAGTTTGCTTTTAACGTAGAATGATGTGTCCCAGGGCCCAGTGCCCATGAGAAAGCCCTCGAGGTTGATCTAAAGTCCCGTAAGCTCACTGGAATCCGCCTTGTTACCTGCCATGACTATAGTATATACACAAAGGATATCAAAGTGTGTTTCGAAATTTAGATGACAACGGTGAAAACGACTGTCATTATAAACACTAGAAACAAAAGTATCACTTTGTTGCCAAACAAATACTTCGACCCATTATAAGATAATGGAGTGAATGTTAAAATTAGGAAGACATTAAAGATTTGCAAAAGACATAATGATCTGGTAAAAGCGAACATGGACATGGCGTTTCCCATGAGCATGCATGATGCTGTAGCGGCGTATGGCATATGGTTATATGAGTAAAATGCGAGCTAGTTTATTTGTACTCTAGTGCAGTGGGAGGGGAAGGAGATATGCCCTAGAGGCAAATAATAAATAGGTTTTTATTGTCATATCTCAATTAGTTTATAATAGTTTCATATTGTGCTATAACTGTGCCAAGTAGAAACATTGGTACAAGTGTGGTATGAAACAACCAAGTCCCTAATAGCCTCTATTCATACTAGTTCGTTGGTCATGAAGATGATCTGG
Organism: Avena insularis; assembly: GCA_023614405.1. Taxonomy (NCBI): domain Eukaryota; kingdom Viridiplantae; phylum Streptophyta; class Magnoliopsida; order Poales; family Poaceae; genus Avena; species Avena insularis. The sequence continues at coordinate 418,152,301 of CM042693.1, read as the reverse complement.
GTTTCAAGATCATGGGCATTTATGCCGACTGACAACAGGATCATATCATTGGACATTCCTCGAAGGATTGCAACACGATCAAGTCATATAGTTCATTGTTGCAACAGCTATACCTAGACTCCTTCTCCTTAGACCGTGAGCTCATATTACTCACTGTTTCCCGAGGCTGCTTTGACTACATCAACCGTCATCTGATAATACGGTGGTCATAAAGGTGTATGTTGGGTATTCCAAAGGAACAGTTGATGACATGTGACTGCAAGACCGGGATTTTTTCACCCACATGACGGGTAAAGATACATACGGCCGGCTTGGTGAGATTCCATCCATAAATGTTGCAACATGTGACTCGGTCAAGGGGATCTAATATCACGGTAATAAGAAAACACAACTTGTTGTGAACTGTTGGGTCTGCAGCATAGAAAACAAAAAAATTCCTACGATGTGAACTACACGCCTGAAGGGAATATGCCCGAGAGGCAATAATAAAGTGGTTATTATCTTATTCCATGTTTATGATAAATGTTTATTTTACATGCTAGAATTGTACTGATTCGGAAACATCAATACATGTGTGTTTAATAAACAAAAAGGGTTCCTAGTCATGCCTCTCTTATAGACTAGCTTGTTGATTAACAAGATGATCAAGGTTTCCTGATCATGGACATTGGATGTTGTTAATAACAAGGTCACACCATTGGTGGAATGATGTGATGAACATTCATCCGAAGTATAGCATTACGATCAAAGTCATTATGTTTATATTTCTATAACATCATACGAAGTAATCTTAGTCCTTAGACCATGAGATCATGTTAATTGCTTACACCGGAAGAGTATCTTGATAACATCAAATGTCACACCGTAACAGGATGACTATAAAGGTGGGTTCAGTGCTACGAAGGTGTTATGTTGAGGCTCATGGATCAAGAGTGGGATTTGTCCATCCCGATGACGGATAGATATACTCTGGGCCCTCTCGGTGATATCACATTGAAATAGCTTGCAAGCAAGTGATGTGATCACTAGAATGTTATATCACGGGAACGAGAAAAGAGTGCATGTCGGTAACGAGATCAAACTAGGTATTTGGATGCCAATGATCGAATCTCGGACATGTAATATATCTCGAGACAAAGGGATTTAGTTACGACGTTAAAGGTTCACACGATCACAAGAGTCATCGTTGAATATGTGGGAGTCAGTACGGATCTCCAGGCCCCGCTGCTGATTATTGATCGGAGAGGGGTCTCGATCATGTCTGCATTATTCACGAACCGTAGGGTGACACACTTAAGGGATACCGACACCATTTGGAGCAAATATGTTTCAGATAAAGATTTAAGCGCTATTTGAATCATTTGATGGAAACCAGAATTGTTTGGTGAAATTGCGAAGCGGTTACGCATGTGATATTGAAATGTTGCAGGGGTTTTATGTGAATGTTTGTTAATTAATGTAATTGAGAAAATTCTGAATAAAATAAATAAAATAGTTTTATTTAATGAGAGCTTGCATTAAATTTGGTGGAAATTTAATGCATGTGTGAGTGGAATTTTGAGTGGAGGCTTTTTATGGGAGTGGAGCTCCACCCACATGAATGTGGAAGAGGTGGGGGCACCACCATGGCTGCCACACCATGGCCCTTGGGTGCCCCCCTCCCCCCTATAAAAGGCCCCCCTCTCCTCCTCACAAACCACACCTCCATGTGAAGGATCTCTCTCCCCCTCTAGTATTATCCCCATGGTCTCGGATTAGCGAGATACATGTTCCTGGTGGCTTTATCGGGAAAGGAGTTCTTTGCTTCGCTGCTTTGCTAAGCGAGGATGGAGGTTGTCGGTGCGGACGTGTGTGCGATCACGGATGCACGCTGCTGTGATGCTGGACTTGGTGGTCTTTGGGCTGGATCGATGGACGTCTTTGGGCGGACCTACTGGACTTCATCACGATCTTGAGATCGGCAAGTGTACGACTACATCAACCACGAGTTCCTACTCGTTAACAAAGATCGTTGTCTACGAGGGTAAGTTCTCGTTGGATGTATGTCCACACGTTGCTTTGTACCTAGTAGATAGATCTTGGGGTGTAGTTCACACCATAGGAAATTTTTTGTTTTCTATGTTGTGGACCCATTGATGTCGAGCACTGATCTGTCGTGGGTGCTTTGCGGAGTGGTACACATATGTTTATATGTGGGCAATGATGATCATGTTATTGCATCTTCTATGTACTTTGGATCTTGGTGGCATAGTGGGATGAGCGGCCGGACCAACCTTACATGTCATCGTACATGAGGCCGGTTCCACGGTGACATGCAACTTGTTTTGCATAAGTGGCTGGTGGTGTCTGCATCTCCTACTATAGTCAATATCTGATTTACAAGAGTTGCTAATAACTTAGTTATCCTCGTTGTAGTTCATGTTCGTAGGTAAGAACGGTTCTATCTCCGAAAGCCCTAAGCCACGTAAAACTTGCAATTGATAAATTAGAGGCGTCTAGTTTAGATCGTTGCTAGGCTAGTGTCTTGATATGGTATTGTTGTAAGTATATGTATGATAGATACTCTTACAACACATTCAACGTGTAAGTTCCATAGACCTTGGCCTTACACACAAAGGAATGATAGAGATCATACCACGATGCAAATGATAGAGATCAAATGCATGGACCATATCATCTCACTTTACACATTAGATGTTAGCATCTTATACTACTAGTTTGGCGTTTTTGGTAGCATTATAAGCTGATCCCTCATTTAAATATCAAGATAAAATGTGTTCTTCCTTAAGTATGCACCGTTCTGTGGATCGTGTTTTGAGACATCACGTGATGATCGGGTGTACTCGAATCTACGCTTTCATAGGAACGGGTGTAAGACAGTTTTACACACGCGAATACTAAGGTTCTTACTTGGCGAGCCTAGCATGTACAGACATGGCCTCGGAACACGGATCGGAAGGTTAAGCATGAGTCATATAGTTGATGTGATGACCATATTTATGCTCGCCTTTGAAGCTACACCGACTCACCTGATGATCGGACTTGGTGTAGTGGATTTGGTTCATGTAATCACTAAAAAGGCACGAGGGATGTCGTTTTTGAGTGGGAGTTCATTTCTAATTTGGATTAGTCGAACTCAATTTGTCATAAACTAAATCGAAGTGAATTTGCATAATTTGTTGTAGTCATTCGCATCTGTTCACTACCTTATGCTTAGTTTTAATTGAGATAATAGAACTATAGAATTCTGGATATTTACTTTACGAACTGGTATCGTATTGTTTTGAATGTCAATCTAAAGTTTATAAGTCCTATTGCAAACTTGCAGCAAAATCTATTTACTCCATGAAGTTTAATAAGTAGTATTAAATCAAGAGTAAGAATTCCAATGTTAGTATCTAAAGTATCATGTTTGCCTCCATGATTATTGATATTCAAAAAGTTGTTTTAATATCAAGATTATATTGGAGCTAAAATTGTTTGAAACCATAATGTGTGAAAGATATTGTGATATACGAAACAATGTTTTAATTGCATTATGATAGAGTATAATTTAGCAAAATACATGTTCTCATATTGTATGAGAATTTGTGAAGGATGGATATACTAGGCATCCGAATCTACCAAAAGGGTTTTGGGAACTGATATTATACTATGATTCTTCCTTATAGGCTATAGTAGCTTGATCATGAAAGTTTTCATGATAAGGATGAATAGAAGATGTAAGTAAAATGTTTACTACACTAATAGATTCTTGAAGAATGGATTTTTGAAAGAACACCAAACATTTGTTGATGGTGATCCACTTCAAAGTGCAAGTCAAAGGTATTAGTATTTGACTATATCGCTTTGTACCATGTGTCATGTTGATGACACCACTATTGATATTGATAGATTCTTTTTAAAGAAAGGTGCTGAAGAATCTATAAAATATTTGGCAGAAAATAAAAGGTTGGAGATGTCCAACTTAGTTATATAGAAGATATACATGTTATGGCTATATTCCTTGCTTGTTAAACAATGTGGTTCTTAGGTATTGGATACCGAATTGGTTGGTATGAAGTGTCATACGGACAACATGATTCATGAATTACAATCCTAAGTAACCAGCAAGAAGAATAGTGATGATGTTCGCCGAAAACAAATAAAGTGTTATTGTGTTTTTCGTTGTCATCAAACCAAGCCTTCAAGATTTGTTTAAATAATTGTTATTTTGTTCTGGTATCATGAGAACAATGGCTGTTCAAATAATTACCGTATTCCATAAAGGATGGATGAACTTTTACAAGTCTAGTTGGAGAAATCACATCCATAAACATTGTGCTAAAATGTAATAAGACAAATGATTGGAGATCACTTGTGAGTGACATATTTGTTTAATTATAATGGAAAGTAAACATGAAGAAACTCCATCTTGATGGATTTTTGGAGTCTTTTGATTTTGATCAATTGATGCTTGTGAAACTTCCCTCGAGATAATTGAAACTCTGTCCATAGGCCAAAGAGGAACGGATGACTAACTTATTGGATATTATGCATGTTGATGTATATAGTCCATTATGTGTAGCCATATCACGATGGATCTTTTTGCTTCTCGAAATTTGAGTGAATATATCTATATATTTACTTAATAAGGAGGAAATATGAAACATTTGAAAATTGTTCAAGACTTTCAAGATAGTGAAAAATCATTGTAACAAGAAAATAAAAGAGTTTATGATTTGATCATAAAGGAAGATATTTGATTCTGAGTTTAACAAAACACCTAAGATTTGGAATTGTTCCATGAATTTGCACTTCCCGATAAACCAGGAATATGGTATGTTAGAATCAAATCAAACCTTGTTTGACATGGTAGATCAAAGGTGTCATTTATAACACGCCATTATGTTTTAAGGATTAAAGCTTTAGAGACTACAGCTTTTCTTTGAAAGAGACCATCATGATCGTTGAAATGACACCATATGAGTTATGGTTTGGGATAAAACCGAATTGTCTTTTCTTAAATTTTGGTATGCTATGCATAAGTAAAATATTTACAACCAAAGTCGGATAAGCTGCGTCTTTGTAGGTTATCCCAAAGAATTTTTGGAATTCCTCCATAACAGAGGACAAAAGAGTTTGTAAGCTTAGAACGTCAAGTTTCTTGAGAAGGAATTTTTGAAAAGTTAAGTGGGGAGGACAATAGAACTTTGATAAGTTCTTGAACCTTAGGTATATGTGCTTCAAAGTACAGTACGGCGGAAAAGTGTCCTGGTGGTGGCCACAATGCTCATGGCTCTAAATGATTACAAAGGGTGTGATCTTGGAGATTAGAGTTCCTATTGAACCATGTGGGTCAGTGAGAATCAAATAGTAAGATTTGAAATAGAAGTGGTATTGTTTTGACAATGATGAACCCATTTGCATACAAAGAAGCGATGATGGGCTAACTCCATAAAATGACTAGAAGTCATAGAATCCGTGATAGTATCCATACCAGAAATCAAGTTTACTGAACTTGGAAGATCCTCGGGAAAGGCATGAAGCCTATCGGTTGTGTTTGGATCTATAAATAAATAGACATGGATGTTTAACATCTATGAAATAGTCGACATGTCGGAAAGAAGTTTACGACAATGTTCAAGGAGTTGACTATGTCAAGATTTGATCTTTCATAGCGATATATAGTCTTGACGGATTAATGTAGCAACCACTACATATAATTTGGTATATGGTAGTTGAATAAACAAAACAAGGTTCATCTAATAGAACGGTAACCTAGGACATGTACATGACATGGTCCGAAGGGTTTTATTAATTCAAAAGGGTGCTAAAAGGGCATGTAAACTTCAATAGTTGAAGTAAGCACTTGGAGTTGGAATCTTCACCATGATGAAACTGTTAAAGAGTTTAAATTCATGGAGATGATGAAGATACTTACATTTGCAAGAAATTAAGTGGGACTGAGACATATTTCTAATACATTATGTAGAGGACATATTGTTGATTGGAAATGATGTATCTTGAATTGACACAAGTTAAGTTTCATTAAAGAAGATTTGATGAAAGACTTGGGCAAACCGAATATTAGGCATCAATATCTATAGATTAAGGCGCTAATATGGTTGTGCCAGACATACATATATAAGATATTGAAAGGGTTCAATATGAGATATTGAAAGGGTTCAATATGGAAACAACAAGAAAGGTTCTTGCTGCATGGAAAGAATTGTATTCAGATTCAAGTGTTTCAACACTTGGTGAGTAAAATCACATGAAGATTCTGATCGATTATACCATGATATGTATATATCCAGAATGTCCTATGCTCTAAAATGTTATGAGCATATACCAGAATGATTCATAAGATGATCATTGGACAATAGTAAAGATATTATTATGAGCTTTGGAAGAACTAAGAATATATCATGTATAAGTGACAAATAGTTAAAGGTAGTTCATTGTAAAGTGTTACATTGATACTAGTTTTGTCACAAGATACAAATTAAATTTATCTCAATTTAGACTATGGGTGGCAGAATGTAATGGAAAGGATGCTCCATGATGGATTTGGATGAGTTCCAAAGTTGAGACATTGTGACGGATACTACAACAAAAGGCTAAGTATATGACTGCTATAGTAGCAGCAAAGGAGGGCATTTGTGTTAAGTAGTTTGTTATCAAACTAGGTGTGGTTCAAAGTGGGCTAATACTATGAAGATATATTGTGTAACAATAATATCAACATATTTTAACCTGAACGAACTAAAGGTCTCACCAGAGGACAACATTTATACAATGCCATCTCATTTGAGAATGAGTGATGCGTGAGAACACAAAGCCTTGCAAATACACACGGATCTAAAGCTGTCACATCAGGAGATTATGTTAACCACTAGCAATAAGCGTATATGCAACAGCCTTGAGGAAAGCCATAGGTGTTCAATAAAGTTTTCAAACTATATTATTGACTCTAGTGCAAGTGGGGAGAAGGGAATATGCGAGGCAATAATAAACTGGTTATTATCTTATTCCATGTTTATGATAAATGTTTATTTTACATGCTAGAATTGTATTGATTCGGAAACATCAATACATGTGTGTTTAATAAATAAAAAGGGTTCCTAGTCATGCCTCTCTTATAGACTAGCTTGTTGATTAACAAGATGATCAAGGTTTTCACGATCATGGACATTGGATGTTGTTAATAACAAGGTCACACCATTGGTGGAATGATGTGATGAACATTCATCCGAAGTATAGCATTACAATCAAAGTCATTATGTTTATATTGCTATAACATCATACGAAGTAATCTTAGTCCTTAGACCATGAGATCATGTTAATTGCTAACTTAGGAAGAGTATCTTGATAACATCAAGCGTCACACCGTAACAGGGTGACTATAAAGGTGGGTTCGATTACTCTGAAGGTGTTATGTTGAGGCTCATGGATCAAGAGTGGGATTTGTCCATCCGATGGATAGATATACTCTGGGCCCTCGGTGATATCACATTGAAATAGCTTGCAAGCAAGTGATGTGATCACTAGAATATTATATCGCAGGAGCGAGAAAAGAGTGCATGTCGATACGATATCAAACTAGGTATTTGGATGCGATGATCGAATCTAGGACATGTAATATATCGTGAGACAAAGGTTTAATTCTGGCGTTAAAGGTTCACTACGATCACGAAGTCATCATTGAATATGTAGAGTCGATGCGGATCTCAAGTCCGCTGCTGATTATTGATCGGAGAGGGTCTCGATCATATACGCATTATTCACGAACCGTAGGGTGACACACTTAAGGGATCTGAGCACCATTTGGAGCAAATATGTTTGAGATAAAGATTTAAGAAATCGTTGGAATCATTTTGATGGAAAGGAATTGTTGGTGAAGTGCGAAACTAGTTACGCATGTGATATTGAAATGTTGCAGGGGTTTTATGTGAATGTTTGTTAATTAATGTAATTGACAAAATTCTGAATAAAATAAATAAAATAGTTTTATTTAATGAGAGCTTGCATTAAATTTGGTGGAAATTTAATGCATGTGAATAGAATTTTGGTGGAGGCTTTTATGGGAGTGGGAGCTCCACCCACATGAATGTGGAAGAGGTGGGGGCACCACCATGGCTTCCACGCCATGGCCCTTGGGTGCCCCCCTCTCCCCTATAAAAGGCCCCCTCTCCTCCTCACAAACCACACCTCCTTGTGAAGGATCTCTCTCCCCCTCTAGTATTATCCCCATGGTCTCGGATTAGCGAGATACATGTTCGGTGGCTTTATGGAAAGGAGTTCTTGCTTCGCTGCTTTGCTGGCGAGGATGGAGTTTTTGAGTTGGGGCGTGTGTGCGATCACGGATGCCCGCTGCTGATCTTTGGACTTGAATGATCTTTGGAGCTGGATCGATGGGCGTCTTGGGCGGACCTGCTGGACTTCATCACGATCTTGAGATCGGCAAGTGTACGACTACATCAACCACGAGTTCCTACTCGTTAACAAAGCTCGTTGTCTATGAGGGTAAGTTCTCATTGCATGTATGTACACCCGTTTCTTTGTACCTAGTAGATAGATCTTGGCGTGTAGTTCACTTGGTAGGAAAATTTTTGTTTTCTGTCTTATGGGAAACCCAACAACGCACTTCTTGTGATCACCAAAGGTACAAAAGTCGACCATGCGGAATCCAGCCTTTCACCGTTCCCGCCGGTCTTTTGGGAGAGAGGAGTTTTTGGAGGGGAGAAGAGGTATTTTGTGTTCCTTTGGCGGAACCATAGGGGATATGGTTGAGACCTTCCGTCCGTCTTATTTGGCTGAGGAGAGACCGGTGGTCCAAAATTAGATGCGGATGTGTACCGTGCGCTCTTCATCCAGCGCCGCGACGTCTTGGCGTCGGAGGACGGGTTTGGGCCAAGATCTTGTGTCGACCGATGGAGATGCCCTAAGCTGGAACCTCACATTAAAATGGATCGTATGGGCACCTAGAGGGAGGGTGAATAGGTCTCACACCAATTTTTAATACTTTTCAATTTTAGGTTTAGCACAAAGGGTAAATTCTCTAGATAAACTATTTTGGAATTTCCTATATGAGAACCTATCTACTAGCGGTAAAGAGAGTGGAAGAGGCAGAGTAAACCGAAATAAAAAGCGTGGAGACCAATTTGTTTGACCAGCGATGTGTCCTTCCTTGTTAAAGGAAATACGTCTGCGTTGGAGAACATTGGTACTAAGACCACCACACCACAATAGGCCTCTACATTCTCCGATCCAGGCAGGAGATCTCGCCACATTAAGCACGATCCACCTTTCCACTATAGGTACCCGTCGAGGAGGGCACGGTGCCTTTACACAACTAAGCGGGGCAAAAACTCCCACCAACGGAGGCTCAAAATGACAAATGACAACAAGCTGCCTCAAATTGAAAAAAATCCATCAAATACAATGAACAAGATCTAGGTATTGACTATGAATATAGCATGCACCGGTCAACTCCAAATGAATGGAGAGGTTGGGCGATGATCGAAATGAAAGTCACGCTTGATTGATGATAATGATGAACTTCTCCTCCTTCAATTGCCCCAAAGATCAGGATTATGGCCGAATTGGGTGAAGTGGAAGATCAAATTGATGTTAATGTCTTGCACAATAGTTTACGCGGACAAATTCCGAATGAATCAAGAGTTAGCGTTGGGGAAGAAAGGGTATTTATGAACCAAACCCGGCCGTTGGACACTTTAGGCGGATTATCACGGCCCAGATCATCCGTGATGATATAGCTTCAAGGCCTATGGGAAAACACCCATATGACTCATCCGGCCGGATGTCGAAACACCATGTTAGAGCCATATGCATGCATACTAGGCTGCACTGATCGAACTTAGTATTATGGGGGCGGATTATCCGGTCCTATGTGAAAGCGTGGATTATCCGGCTGGGGAGGAAAAACCCGATTCGGATTTCGGAAAATCTCACGATCCACTTGGCCGTCTTGCATGCTTAAGGAAAAGACACTTTTGCTCCAAGCTTTAAATGGGGGCGGATTATCCATGCTACCAAAAAGCGCCCGGATTATCCGGCATAAGGAAGAAACCCGCCCTAATCGGATTTTCACGGAGATGAAATGGTCCCATAAGATCTCTATCTTGCGTGGCCTCTATCATTCCTTTGAGCAATGAGCTATGGAACTTATCGGCCGTTGAATGTATTGTAAGAGTATCCGGTCCCCCCCTCAAATACTCGCACACTAATAGCGCACATGAATAGTCTCCACAGTATTGTTATCTAACACATGGAAACATGGAAAGATTTCTTGAAATGTTCTTTCCAGTCTCCCCTTTTTGGTGTTAGATGACAATACCGAGACCAAAATATTTAATAAGGAGAAGTCACAAGATAACAGTAATAACCATGAAAGAGACTCCCCCTCAATGTGTGCATAATAAATTTTGCATTGGGGCTACAAATGCACACAAATAGATCTATCTACTGTGAATCCTATTCCATGGACATATGAGCAACATACACATACCACCGAGGGTAGAGGAAGGCATCCTTGACTCATAATCCACAGATTATTACCGGGATAACCAATACTAGGCGCCTTAAGAGAGATCCTTCCACAAGGAGGTGTGGCGATGAGATATGAATATATAGATCCATAAGCATATCCATGATATAGAAATCCATGGAGGAGGTGTCTCTTCATCCTCCATTAAATGTCTCAAGCAACCACAAATCACAAATTTAAGTTCAATGCTAAATAGAGGCACAAGAAGCAAGCCGGGCAGATAGAAAAATGCAAGAATTTGCTTATAATTTACCCATGCATATCTCATGGACATCCTAATAGAATACTTCTCCCCTTTGGCTAATTAGACACCAAAAAGGGAGAAAAGCGATATAACACCCCGACCCAACATTTCAATATTACATGCGAGACTCATCCTCTTCCTAGTCTTCATTCTCATCCTCATCCTCATCTTTGGTGTCTGTCATTGATGTCACCTCCTTTCATCATCATGAAACATATTTGCTCCAAATAGTGTCGGTATCCCTTAAGCGTGCCAGCTCCTATAGTTCAATAATGCAGAGGAAAGATTTCCACGAGCATTGAGAAGGGAGGACATGGAGAGGATCACCCAAAGCAGGATCGTGGTGGAGAATGAGCTGCTTTGAGGAGTAGCCAACTCATGGCATTTTGTCTCTGTGCCTCAATCTTGACCCATGCGAGATTCACTCCCATCAAGAATGTTCATACCTAGCTGGAACCCAGTTCAGCTGCTTGATCTCGTTCCCAGACATAACAGGAGGCAGAACCATCTGAGCATCCAGCTGAGCATCCCTCAATGGGCCCTCACGAAGAGGGCGAGAGGAGGTGAGAGGTCTTAGGGAACCTTGTTGTAGATCTTCTTGGCCTTGATGCATATGCCAAGTCAACATGTGGAACTCCTTGGTTAGCACTGAAGCAAGTGCCTGATGAGCATCATACATTAGGGTGTGACGTTTGCATAGGGAATAAGATACTCTTCCGGTGTTGGCAATTAACATAGCATCGGTCGACTCATGGTAAATGAAGTCCATGACATCCTTTTCATGCTGCAGGCTTCATTGCTACTTAAGAAAGCAGCCTCATAAAAGACTGAAGTAGCTGAACAAAGGTTACCACGGATCTGCATCATTGTTGCCCCCACTCGAATGTAATGGAGTCTGGAAGAGACCCACTAAGGCAGCATAGATGGGAGAAAGGCCAGGGTGCCACAATGCCATTGTCCACAATGAGAGGAGAACTATCTTTGTTGGGCTTACTGGGTGATGATGTGGTGGCCAGTATTGGCTCTATCCCTGCTGCGGAAATAGTATCCAAGAACCTCGGACAAACCGCGTGAAAATCCCACTTCAATGTGCCTGTCATGAGTCATCCACTTCATAGTGCGGCATACCCTGAAATAACCAAAGTGGAAGAGGCGCTTCACCACCTCGAGTCAAAGAACCTTTGGAGAGACATGAGAGATCGTGCATCCCGGTTAGGGCACATAGCATCGCATCCACAAGAGTCCCTAGTCATCACTACAAAGCATCAGCAGTACCAGTGGGTGCATAGGCCTAATCGATCAACTTGTCATAGATCTTCATTACAGAGCCGAAGCCATTCTTGGCTTGACCTCAAAAGCGAGTATCTAGCTCATCAAAGAATTAAATTTCTCCAAATTTAATGCTCTCTCATTTAATAAAACTCTTTTATTATTTTTATTCAGAATTTTGCTAATTACTTTAATTAACAAACATTCACATAAAACCCCCTGCAACATTTCAATATTACATGCGGAACCAATTTCAGCAATTTCACCCGAAACAGTTTTGGTGTCTATTGAAATAATTCTAGCGCTTTCTTAAATCTTTATATGAAACATATTTGCTCCAAATGGTGTCGGTATCCCTTAAGCGTGTCACCCTACAGTTCGTGAATAATGCAGACATGATCAAGACCCCTCTCAGATCAAGAATTAGAAGCGGGACATGGAGATCCATACTGACTCCTACACATTCAACGATGACTTCTGTGATCGTGAGAACCTTTAACGCTAGTAACTAAATCATTTTGTCTCGCGATATATTACATGTCCGAGATTCGATCATCAGTATCTCCATACCTAGTTTGATCTCGTTATCGACGTGCACTCTTTTCTCGTTCCCGTGATATAACATTCTAGTGATCACATCACTTGCTTGCAAGCTATTTCAATGTGATATCACCGAGAGGGCCCAGAGTATATCTATCCGTCATCGGGATGGACAAATCCCACTCTTGATCCATGAGCCTCAACATAACACCTTCGTAGCACTAAACCCACCTTTATAGTCACCCACATTACGGTGTGACGTTTGATGTTATCAAGATACTCTTCCGGTGTTAGCAATTAACATGATCTCATGGTCTAAGGACTAAGATTACTTCGTATGATGTTATAGCAATATAAACATAATGACTTTGATCATAATGCTATACTTCGGATGAATGTTCATCACATCATTCCACCAATGATGTAACCTTGTTATTAACAACATCCAATGTCCATGATCAGGAAACCTTGATCATCTTGTTAATCAACAAGCTAGTCTATAAGAGAGGCATAACAAGGAACCCTTTTTGTTTATTAAACACACATGTATTGATGTTTTCGATCAATACAATTCTAGCATGTAAAATAAACATTTATCATAAACATGGAATAAGATAATAACCACTTTATTATTGCCTCTCGGGCATATTCCTTTCATGAACGATATTGAACAAGGTATGGGATACCTGTGTTGCCCCCGGATTACTCCTCCGAGAATCCCTGTTATGCATACAACCACGATCCCATGATCAGTTAGTCGTGGCACATAGCAGACAATTATCAAAGTATACATCCACTACATAACGAATACATGTCATACCTTAGTTGCCATTATGGCTACATCGATCAACATCAGCGGAGCTTCATTAAGCGTAGAGCCCGAGCCATGCCTTGACCTACCTCTTGAAGCATACCCAATACCTTGAGGCGGGAGGCGGAGCCATGCCTCGACTCCACAGAAATCGATAGGAGAGCGTCCTAGCTAAGCAGCAAGTCAACTTCATCCTCTTCTTGATATCTGACCAAGTTAATAGCCAGGGACAATGCCAGTGAGTACTTTGAATGTACTCACAAACCAAAGAGAGGTTCAAGAGAGGTTCTTTTCTCAATTAGTTTCTCTTGTAGATATAGCATCTACATAACTTTGTTGAAAACTTTTGTAAACATTTTGGAAACCTTTTTGAACAGTTTTGGAATCACTAGGATTAGGGTACCCATTTGTTCCCGTCTTCAGGTCGTCCCACGACTCAAACTCCTTTCTCCCCTTCCGACCATCCCATGGTCAAAACCTTTCAACTTTACGACCATCCCATGGTCAAAGCATTTCTAAAGCCATTTCTTTCCTGAAATCCTTTTTGAAATCAAAACCAGCACCGCTCTACAAAAGTTTGTCCAACCCGTCCATAACCGCGGACACGGCTATTCGAATAGATTTACACTCTACAGAGGTTGCACACTTTACCCACACCATCCGGGTACACTACCCTAATCTACACCGATCGTGGGTCGAGTAACCGATTAAGACTCTCCGGATGCCCACTCCAATATAAGTGCCTACCCTATGAGTGTTGTTCCCCTCAATACCGGGACGCCCTATATAGTTCCCAAGCCAACCAGAGCACTTTTTGCCTTTGAGTGTGCGCTTCCAATGAGGGGCTCATAGTAATGCTTGGAGGCCCGTAGACCCTTCGTTCCTTCTCTAGGTCGGTGTCCTACATGGACCTTTATAGGAGAAGGCCCACCCTCCGTTTTATTTATCCCCCTATGAGGCAGCTTATACTAGAATAAACAAACATCAAATCCAGCCCTGTCCCATTCCGGTAATGTGGTTGCAGTTTAAGTTGTTATAGCTAAGCGAAAAGAACAGGTGCGTTTTCGTAAACCTTTTTCCTTCTCAACATCTCTTGGGAGGTCCCACCTCACCAAAGTTTTATCATAAAACATTTGGTAAAACTTTTCTGGGGTCTTCCCATCCTATATCTTTGCTTCGGCTAAAATAGGGTCTCCAAAGGGTTATGGTGTTATACACCATCTATTATACTAGGGGCTAGTATGTGTCATCAAGGGGGTTTGTACTTAATAGTACAAAAGTGTAATAGTTCAGAGGAGCCAAACGACTACCATATATACATCAACATATAGTAAATAATGCAGTTTTTAATAAACAGTAGATAAAACATGCATAAGTAAAACAGTAGGACAAGGCTTATGAGCAAGAAGGTGGCTTGCTTGACATCAGTAATATGGCATAATTGTCCCTGGACTTCTTCTTAGAATACCCATAATACCAATAATAATAACCAACTTCTTCTGGTCTCCGATATAATCGCATCTATCGTCGATACGGATCACATGCAAGCAAACAAATGACACAATCAACACCAGGTATACAAACATCAATACATTCAGCAAGCAATGAACAATACAAGTTTACAAATCAGTAGGTCTTAGGAAGAATGGATTTAATAAGATGGGCCTTATCTTGGAAACATGGAAGAAAATCCCTTAGGATTTATAGTCTAGAAACTATCTAAGACATGCAAATACACACGGACCTGAAACTGTCAGATCCAGAGATTATGTTAACCACTAGCAATAGCGTATATGCAACACCAGAAAGCCATAGGTGTTCAATACGCAAAGTTTTTCAAACTAGATTATTGACTCTAGTGCAAGTGGGAGACTAATAGGAATATGCCCGAGAGGCAATAATAAAGTGGTTATTATCTTATTCCATGTTTATGATAAATGTTTATTTTACATGCTAGAATTGTATTGATCGGAAACATCAATACATGTGTGTTTAATAAACAAAAAGGGTTCCTAGTTATGCCTCTCTTATAGACTAGCTTGTTGATTAACAAGATGATCAAGGTTTCCTGATCATGGACATTGGATGTTGTTAATAACAAGGTCACAGCATTTGTGAAATGATGTGATGAACATTCATCGGAAGTATAGCATTACGATCAAGTCATTATGTTTATATTGCTATAACATCATACAAAGTAGTCTTAGTCCTTAGACCATGAGATCATGTTAATTGCTAACATCGGAAGAGTATCTTGATAACATCAAACGTCACACCGTAACAGGGTGACCATAAAGGTGGATTCAGTGCTATGAAGGTGTTATGTTGAGGCTCATGGATCAAGAGTGGAATTTGTCAATCCCGATGAAGGATAGATATACTCTGGGCCCTCTCAGTGATATCACATTAAGATAGCTTGCAAGCAAGTGATGTGATATCACGGGAACGAGAAAAGAGTGCATGTCGGTAACGAGATCAAACTAGGTATTTGGATACCGATGATCGAATCTCGGACATGTATTATATCATGAGACAAAGGGGTTAAATTGCTGATGTTAAAGGTTCTCACGATCATAGAAGTCATCGTTGAATATGCAGGAGTCAGTATGGATCTCCAGGTCCCGCTTCTGATTATTGATCTGAGAGGAGTCTCAATCATGTCTGCATTATTCGCGAACCGTAGGGTGACACACTTAAGGGTTGTCGGACACCATTTAGGAGCACATATGTTCGAGACAAAAGGTTTGCAAAGCGCAGGAAATGTTTCGATAGAAACAGGAATTGTTTCGATAGAAACCGGAATTGTTTCGGGTGAAATTGCAGAAAGTGGTTCTACATGTGATATTCAAATGTTGCAAGGGGTTTTATGTGAATGTTTGTTAATTAAAGTAATTAACAAAATTCTGAATAAAATAAATAAAAGAGTTTTATTAATTGAGAGTTGCATTTAATTTGGTGGAAATTAAATACATGTGAGTGGGATTTTGGGTGGAGGCCATGTTTATGTGAGTGGAGGTTCACCACATGAATGAAGGAGGGGAGGAGTCCCCCCCCTCGTGCGCCGGATATGGGAGGGTAGGGGTCTCCCTTCCTCCTATATAAATCCCCCCTCTCCCCTCTCACAAAACACACCTTCTCGTGAAGGATCTCTCTCCCCCTCTAGATATTCCCCCATGGTCTCGGATTAGCGAGATACATGTTCCCAGTGGCCTTGCGTCTGGAAGGAGTTGCTGCTTCCGCCGATTCGCTGGAGCGAGGAGGTGGAGGTTGTCCGGTGGCTTGAATGTGTGTGCGAGGACGGATGCGTTGCTGATTTGCGGCGCTCGGACTTCCACACGATCTTGAGATCGGCAAGCGTACGACTACATCAACCACGAGTTCCTACTCGTTAACAAAACTCGTTGTCTTTGAGGGTAAGTTCTCCATGGATGTATGTCAATCCGTTGCTCTGTATCTAGTAGATAGATCTTGGCATATAGTTCTCATCATAGGAAATTTTTTGTTTTCTATGCTGCGGACCCAACAAAGATTGATATTATTATGTCTATGCTTGTTAATGGGAAAGCCCATATTGATCCAAATAATGTTCCTTTAGCCTCCTTGGTTGCTCAAGAAGAGCAAGTTTATGTGAACTTCATAAGAAATAACAACTTTGGCAATAATGCTTATAGGAGTAATTTTGGTAACAACAATTATAAGCCATATCCTCCCAACAATGGTAATGCTTATAGAAATTCTTACAAAAATAATAGGAGTGCTCCCTCTGGACTTGAAGTTATGCTTAAAGACTTTATTAGTAAACAAACTGCTTTCAATAAAACTATTTGAGGAAAAACTCTCTAATGCGGAAAGAAATATAGCATCTTTGGATGAAGCTCAATCTTCTTTGAATAAAATAGCTGCTAAACCTGAAACTAATGATAATCCCTTTGCAGCCACCAATGCTATACAAGTAAGAATTGATGAAAATGTTAGACTATTAGCTGAATTACATGCTAAGTGGGAAAGAGAAGATGAAATTGCTAGAAACATTAGTGTTTCTACTATCACCACCACTAGTGTTGAAGCTAGTAATAGTTCTACTACTTTAGATGATAAATTTGATTTTGATCTTGATGGTTGCAATATCTCTGAAGTTATTAAGTTCCTACAAAAGCTTGCTAAAAGTCCTAATGCTAGTGCTATGAACATGGCATTTACAAAACACATTACTGGTGCTCTCATAAAGATTACAGAAGAAAAGATGAAACATAAAGCTTCTATTCCTATAAAACAAGAAGATGGTTGGGAACCCATCATTAATATGAAAGTGAATGAATTTGATTTCAAAGCTTTATGTGATCTTGATAGTAGTGTTTCTATTATGCCTAGAAGGATTTATGATATGCTTGATTTGCCTCCACTTGAAGATTGTTATTTGAATGTCCCACTTGATGATAATGCTAAAAAAACTCATGGGGAGTATTAATGATGTTCTTATTATGGTTAATAATGCCTATGTCCCCGTTGATTTCTATGTTTTGGATGTTGAATACAATGCTTCTTGTCCTATTACTTTGGGAAGACCTTTTCTTATAACTGTTGGTGCCATCATTGATATGAAAGAAGGCACCATTAAATATCAACTCCCACTCAAGAAAGGTATAGAACACTTCCCTAAGAAAAGAGAAAAGATTTATTTTGCCTCTCCTATGAAAACAAAATTTGGTCTTAATGCTTCTTCATTTGAGAACACTTGATTCTTTCTTGCTTCTTATGCCTAACTTAAAGGCGTTAAAGAAAAGTACTTATTGGGAGACAACCCAAAAGTTTTAGATGAGTCTTCGAAGTTATTACTTCAGTAATAATCGCTCCTTATCCTTTTTATTTGCTTTTTGTGCCAAGAGTAACCTCTAATGAGAGAGAAGTAATGATTGGGAAAGTTGTTGTCCCGAAATAGATTTCTGTGCTTCACCATAACAATTCGTGTAAAATCTCTGAATGTCTTTTTGAGGCGTGAATTTTTTTGCTTCTGCCCCAGGTTGTTATCTAACTTTCATTAGTTCAACACTTTTTGATTTGAGCAACAGAAGGTCTTCGAAGAAATTCGTCTTTACCTGGTGGTCTGTTTTGACAGATTTCTGCCATTTTCTGCATTTGCTTCTTGTTGGTTCCTTTTTGAGTTCTTTTGGGGAATTGAGCTTTTTGAGGGAAGTTCTTCAGTAGCTAGTGTTATAATGGAAGTTTATTTGGTGTTAGAACTGAACCTTAAGACTTATTATCTTGAGTGCACTAATGTTGCTAATAAAGATTGTGTGAAGTTTTGTATGAAGGAAAAATTTCAGGTGTATGGAAGGAATGAGTAATGAGATGAAGGATGGACTAAAGCTCAAGCTTGGGGATGCTACGCATGTCACCCCAAGAAATATCCAAGAAGTACAAGTGTCAAAGCTTGGGGATGCCCAAGGCATCCCCTTCTTCATCAATAAAAATCCCAGGTTTCTTCCAAACGCTTCATTTTTATTGTTTCATGCACAGTTGTGTTGTTTTTGGAGCGTCTTCTTTTTTGTTTTCGTTTTGGTTTTTCGTTTGATTTTGTTTTCTGAATAAATTAGTTGGACCCCCCTCTTTCATACATTGGTTTGCAAATAGTTTGGTTTGGTTTGGAAAAGAGTAGGAAAGTTCATGCTTATGTGGTAAAAAGAGCTTGTTTTTGACTGTGGCCTATGATTTGTCATGTCATGCTTGATATTGTTTTGGCTTTATGCTTAGTATTCTTTGCTGTAGCATGACTTGTTATAAACAATTGAGATTGCTTAATGTGCCTTGGATGAATCATGCGTTGTTTTAGCATATTAAAGCATAGTATAGTGGTATTCTCCTTTGATGCTTTATTTGGGTTGACTTGGCGCATGCTCACACCATGTTATGACTATCTCAAGTCACCATAGACTTTATGATCCTTTAGTTTTCAACTTGTAGTATCACTTTATGCTTTGATCAATGATGTTTTGTCGCTCTGCATGATTATGACCATTATTGCTCTCTTACTTTGTCGCTCCCAGTCTTTTGCTAGCCTCCACAACAAAGTATGAGTTCCACTCATGCATCCAGCTCCCTAAACCAAGTTATTCCAAAGAGTCCACCATACCTACCTACTAGCTTATGCTATTCCAAGTATATTCATGCTTTTGTTTATCTTCCAAATTAAACTTGTTATGAGAAAACTAGTGATTAAAGCTCTCACGAACTTGATGGCACACTTTACTTTTCTTGCACTTAATAAACTTGAACCATTGTGTCGTCTATGTTGTATATGCTTGCACTTATTTGTTGGGGATTAGCAGAACCATGCTTTCATGGGGAACGCTTTCAACATTGCACTTGGTACTTGTACCTAGTTGATATCATGCTCTTTTGTATATGGATGTCGTCGGTGTGAAATGAAAGGGGAGATTGTAAGTCCATGGAGTTATGTATATGTGTTAGAGAAATGCCTGGGCCGCTAGTCTAATCCATGCTGACATGGTGGAAACCTGCAGTGTAACCATAATGAGCTGTCTATGAAGCATTCTTCTTATAAAAAAAATCCTATTGAGAAAAAAGAGAAAAAGAAAAAAAAAGATATTATGAAAAGAGGAAAGAGAGAAAAAAGCACCATATTCCCATGGTAAATAAGAAGATTGCTGAGATGCTCGTTGTCTGCTTGCCTTGTCATTTTGATATGGGGATTCTTCTGTATCATCAGGCAAGGGGTACCCCGTTGGTAGTTCTCTATGATACACATGTACTTACAATGACAAGAACTTGCTGGTGACAAAACTTGAGTAGCATGAGGAGCGACCCTCGTATACAAGGGACATGAGATTCCTAACTTATACTTCGTCAAGCATGTAGACCATAGTTTGTTCACTTTAACCTTAATCACTTCAAGATGCTTATGATAGGGGCAATGAGAGCTGAAAGCTATAAGTACCATAATTTTTGGAAGCTCTTTATGAGACTTGAATCCCTACTTTCTTTTATAAAAAGGCCTTTCTTCCACCATTATATATTGAGTCTCCATCTTCTACGTTTACGCACCTACTTTGAGAGCATAGTGGCCATTCTTAGGTCTATGTGCATTGTCCCAAGACTAGTTGATTGATGCATAACTTGATATTGCTTGTTTTAAACTATTTGTATCTAGTCACTCTTATGAACTGTGAAGGTGTCCTATGCATTTATATTTGCTACTCTATGAGGGACAAGCTGAATACTATTATGCTATGTTTTCTTTATGTGAAACAAACAAACGTCTTGCAAAGCATTCTTATTCATGAATCTTTTGTTTGTGCCTTTTCATGTTGCATCTTAGTTTCTTTGTCTTATTGCTAGAACTTTGACTTTCATGTTATGATTGAAGTACTATGATCCCAGCCTTGAATGTTCTACAAATACTTTGATCAAGTCTTTGATGGTGCATGTCACCTCAAAAATTATTCTTTCTTTTTATCACTTACCTACTCGAGGACGAGCAGGAGTTAAGCTTGGGGATGTTGATACAATGCAAATATATCTATAATTTTTGATGTTCCATGCTTGGTTTTATCCACTTTCTTGTGTTTTGTCCACACTTTGGAGTACTTTTCATATGATTTCTTGGACTAACCTATTAACAAGAGCCACAGTGCCAACTGCCTGTTTTCTGCTGTTTTTGGTTCCAGGAAAGTCAGAAAATGAATATTCTCGGAATTGGACGGGACAAAAGCCAAAGTGCCTATTTTTCCGGAAGTCATCAGATGCCAGAATACGAGACGGAGAGGGGCCAGGGGGCCACCACACCACCTGGCCGCGCAGCCTAGCCTGGCCCGTGCCAGCGGGTGGTGTGGCCGCCCCTGGCACCCCCTCGGCCTCCCCTTCCGCCTATATATTTCCCTCGGGACGAAAACCCTAAGTGCCCGGTCAAAAATCCATGAAAGAGTCTGTAGCCGCCATCATCTCCATCCCTAGATCGGGAGGGATCTGAAGCTCTTCCCGGCACCCTGACGGAGAGGGGAATTCACCCTAGAAGCCTTCTTCATCACCATGCAAGCCTCCGGTGTGATGCGTGAGTAGTTCATCCTTGGACTACGGATCCATGTAGTAGCTAGATGGCTGGTTCTCCTCCTTTGTGCTTTCATGTTTAGATCTTGTGAACTCCGTTCATGATCAAGATCATCTATTTGTAATTCTGCATGTTGTGTTTGCGGGGATCCGATGTATATTGAGATGCTATTTCAGATTGATTATTGATTATATCATGTCTTTGTTATTTGTGATCTTGCATGCTTTTCGTTGTTAGTAGCTATCTTGGCCAAGTAGATGCTAGCAACTCCAAGAGTTAGTATTTATGCTCGATAGTGGGTTCATGCCTCCGTAACTGGGAAGTGATAGAAATCTCTAAGGTACTAGATGTGTTGTTGCTACTAGGACAAAACAACAATCCTTTGTTCATAGAAAATCGTATTGTTTACTTTACACATCTTGTAAAGCAATAATCTGTTTGCAACTTAATCTTTGGAGGGGGTTCGGATGATAACCTGAAGGTGGATTATTAGTCATAGATGTAGTTGGATGGCGGTCTATGTATAATGTTTTAATGCCCAATCAAGTCTCAAAGGAGTCAAGATGATTAGTATATGCATGTATTGCTTTCTCGATGTTTGTCAATTGCCCCACTGTAATTTGTTCACCCAGCATGTTATCTATCTAAGGAGAGCCACCTCTAGTGAACTATGGATCCCGGTCCTTGTCTTTTCTTTACATACAATCTACAAACTGTTTACTGCTTTGTGTTTACTTTCTGCAAACTATTACTTCCTTCCATTCGATACGTTTAATCCTTTGTTTTCCACAAAACACGGTGAGATTGACAACCTCATCGCAAGTTGGGGACAAAGTTCTGTGGTTGTGTTGTGCAGGTCTCCACGTTGCTACTAGCACCGGTAGTGTGCCCTGCCATGGCTCAGCTAGCAACACCTTTGGGGTGTTTCCTTGCTCCTCGTTCGATTAAACCTTGGTTTCATCTGAGGAAACTTGTCAGTGCTCATCATACCTTCCTCTTGGGGTTCCCAACGAGCTCTACATCAACACCGCTCCAGCATTTTTCTGGCGCCATACACAGAGCCATCAAGGTTATGTTTAATTATCTGCATACTAAGTATGATGATTCAGTGTTATCCCTGACAGATGTATCGAATCTTGTGGTGAAAGTGTACCACCTCTGCAGAGTGTCAAACTATTTGAATAGCCGCGTCCACGGTTATGGATAGTTGGAGTGGCCATACTGTTTCGTTGTCAGATGTTTTCAAAATAACTTATGAAATGAATGATGAATCTTGACTTGACCACAACAGGGTTGTGATTATGACACTAGCTTCCCAACTTAAGTGATTCTAGAACTTTATTTTATCTTTCTTTGTTTCAGAACTCAGCTTAGGTTTCAAACTTAACTGTATAGATAAACTTAGAGTTAGCATTTACATTAGAACTATGCTACTTGTTAGTGGTAGTTTAAAGAGTACTCATGGCTTTTGTCCCTGGCTATTCCTATGGCTAGACTATGAAGGAGACTACCAAGATGACGGCCAGCAGGACGGCTATGATAACTAGGACTATCTGCCTTCGTCAGCATTGCCTGTGCCCTCTAAAGATGGACCCCACCGCTACGCTCATTATTTATTCCGCTGCTTGTTGTATTAAGACTGGATCATGAGAACCTTATTTGTGTAAGACCTTATTTATGGTTTGTAATGGATGATGTACTATGATATCCAATCTGTTATGTCTCGCAAAAATGGTAATCCTGGGATTGCGATGTACGACATAATAGGCATCTGGGATTAAAAATCCGGGTGTTGACATATTGCAACTATGGTTGAAAGAAAGAGATGCGTTGCATCTCCTATGCCTCAGTCATAGGTTCTTCCATATAACCATGTTGTATACTCGACATAAAGTGACCCGAGGTTCTGGTTGGTAGGACAAAGTCTTAACTATAAGAACATGTCTTTAAGTGATTCCTGAGTTGATCACTGAACCAGAATTAAGTTTGTACATAAATGGCAAGAAGCAATGTAAGTGGCATAGATGCATTTCATGCACTAGGATCTACATAGATATAGAAGTATAAAGGCTCCATCTGATGTGATGTATAATTTTATGGCAGGGCTAGTTTGCTTTTAATGTAGAATGATGTGTCCCAGGGCCCAGTGCCCATGAGAAAGCCCTCGAGGTTGATCTAAAGTCACTGTAAGCTCCTGGAATCCGGCCTTGTTCTGCTGCCATGACTATAGTATATACATAAAGGATATCAAAGTGTGTTTCGAAATTTAGATGACAACGGTGAAAACGACTGTCATTATAAACACTAGAAACAAAAGTATCACTTTGTTGCCAAACAAATACTTCGACCCATTATAAGATAATGGAGTGAATGTTAAAATTAGGAAGACATTAAAGATTTGCAAAAGACATAATGATCTGGTAAAACAGAACATGGACATGACGTTTCCCATGAGCATGCATGATCTGTAAACGCGTATGGCATATGGTTATATGAGTAAAATGCGAGATAGTTTATTTGTACTCTAGTGCGAGTGGGAGACTGAAGGAGATATGCCCTAGAGGCAAATAATAAATAGGTTTTTATTGTCATATCTCAATTAGTTTATAATAGTTTCATATTGTGCTATAACTGTGCCAAGTAGAAACATTGGTACAAGTGTGGTATGAAACAACCAAGTCCCTAATAGCCTCTATTCATACTAGTTCGTTGGTCATGAAGATGATCTGGGTTTCAAGATCATGGGCATTTATGCCGACTGACAACAGGATCATATCATTGGACATTCCTCGAAGGATTGCAACACGATCAAGTCATATAGTTCATTGTTGCAACAGCTATACCTAGACTCCTTCTCCTTAGACCGTGAGCTCATATTACTCACTGTTTTCCGAGGCTGCTTTGACTACATCAACCGTCATCTGGTAATACGGTGGTCATAAAGGTGTATGTTGGGTATTCCAAAGGAACAGTTGATGACATGTGACTACAAGACCGGGATTTGTTCACCCACATGACGGGTAAAGATACATACGGCCGGTTGGTGAGATTCCATCCATAAATGTTGCAACATGTGACTCGGTCACGGGGATCTAATATCACGGTAACAAGAAAACACAACTTGTTGTGAACTGTTGGGTCTGCAGCATAGAAAACAAAAAATTTCCTACGGTGTGAACTACACGCCTGAAGGGAATATGCCCGAGAGGCAATAATAAAGTGGTTATTATCTTATTCCATGTTTATGATAAATGTTTATTTTACATGCTAGAATCGTACTGATTCGGAAACATCAATACATGTGTGTTTAATAAACAAAAAGGGTTCCTAGTCATGCCTCTCTTATAGACTAGCTTGTTGATTAACAAGATGATCAAGGTTTCCTGATCATGGACATTGGATGTTGTTAATAACAAGGTCACACCATTGGTGGAATGATGTGATGAACATTCATCCGAAGTATAGCATTACGATCAAAGTCATTATGTTTATATTGCTATAACATCATACGAAGTAATCTTAGTCCTTAGACCATGAAATCATGTTAATTGCTAACACCGGAAGAGTATCTTGATAACATCAAACGTCACTCGTAATGGATGACTATAAAGGTGGGTTCGATTACTACGAGGTGTTATGTTGAGGCTCATGGATCAAGAGTGGGATTTGTCCATCCCGATGACGGATAGATATAATCTGGGCCCTCTCGGTGATATCACATTGAAATAGCTTGCAAGCAAGTGATGTGATCACTAGAATGTTATATCACGGGAACGAGAAAAGAGTGCATGTCGGTAACAAGATCAAACTAGGTATTTGGATGCCAATGATCGAATCTCAGACATGTAATATATCACGAGACAAAGGGATTTAGTTACGACGTTAAAGGTTCACACGATCACAAGAGTCATCGTTGAATATGTGGGAGTCAGTACGGATCTCCAGGCCCCGCTGCTGATTATTGATCGGAGAGGGGTCTCGATCATGTCTGCATTATTCACAAACCGTAGGGTGACACACTTAAGGGATACCGACACCATTTGGAGCAAATATGTTTCAGATAAAGATTTAAGAAAGCGCTAGAATCATTTCGATGGAAACCAGAATTGTTTTGGGTGAAATTGCAGAAACTGGTTCTGCATGTGATATTGAAATGTTGCAGGGGTTTTATGTGAATGTTTTTTAATTAATGTAATTGACAAAATTCTGAATAAAATAAATAAAATAGTTTTATTTAATGAGAGCTTGCATTAAATTTGGTGGAAATTTAATGCATGTGTGAGTGGAATTTTGAGTGGAGGCTTTTTATGGGAGTGGAGCTCCACCCACATGAATGTGGAAGAGGTGGGGGCACCACCATGGCTGCCACACCATGGCCCTTGGGTGCCCCCTCCCCCCTATAAAAGGCCCCCCTCTCCTCCTCACAAACCACACCTCCTTGTGAAGGATCTCTCTCCCCCTCTAGTATTATCCCCATGGTCTCGGATTAGCGAGATACATGTTCCTGGTGGCTTTATCTGGAAAGGAGTTGTTGCTTCCGCTGCTTTGCTAGAGCGAGGGATGGAGGTTGTCGGGGTACCGGACGTGTGTGCGATCACGGATGCACCGCTGCTTTGCGGTGGTGGACTTGGTGGTGCTGGAGCTGGATCTGATGGACGTGCTGGAGCCGGACCTATTGGACTTCATCACGATCTTGAGATCGGCAAGTGTACGACTACATCAATCACGAGTTCCTACTCGTTAACAAAGATCGTTTTCTACGAGGGTAAGTTCTCGTTGGATGTATGTCCACCCGTTGCTTTGTACCTAGTAGATAGATCTTGGCGTGTAGTTCACACCATAGGAATTTTTTTGTTTTCTATGTTGTGGACCCAACAAAGTATCGAGCACGATCTATGCGTAGGTGCTTTGCACGGGTAGTACACATATGTTTATATGTGGGCGATGATGATCATGTTATTGCATCTTCTATGTACTTTGGATACTGGTGGCATAGTGGGATGAAGCGGCCCGGACCAACCTTACATGTCATCGTACATGAGACCGGTTCCACGACTGACATGCAACTTGTTTTGCATAAGTGGCTGGTGGGTGTCTGTCTCTCCTACTATAGTCAATATCTGATTTACAACGAGTTGCTAATAACTTAGTTATCCTCGTTGTGGTTCATGTTCGTAGGTAAGAATGGTTCTATCTCCAAAAGCCCTAAGCCACGTAAAACTTGCAATTGATAAATTAGAGGCGTCTAGTTTAGATCATTGCTAGGCTAGTGTCTTGATATGGTATTGTTGTAAGTAGATGTATGATAGATACTCTTACAACACATTCAACGTGTAAGTTCCATAGACCTTGGCCTTACACACAAAGGAATGATAGAGATCATACCACGATGCAAATGATAGAGATCAAATGCATGGACCATATCATCTCACTTTACACATTAGATGTTAGCATCTTATACTGCTAGTTTGGCGTTTTTGGTAGCATTATAAGATGATCCCTCATTTAAATATCAAGATAAAATGTGTTCTTCCTTAAGTATGCACCGTTCTGTGGATCGTGTTTTGAGACATCACGTGATGATCGGGTGTACTCGAATCTACGCTTTCATAGGAACGGGTGTAAGACAGTTTTACACACGCGAATACTAAGGTTCTTACTTGGCGAGCCTAGCATGTACAGACATGGCCTCGAAACACGGATCGAAAGGTTAAGCATGAGTCATATAGTTGATGTGATGACCATATTGATGCTCGCCTTTGAAGCTACACCGACTCACCTGATGATCGGACTTGGTGTAGTGGATTTGGTTCATGTAATCACTAAAAAGGCACGAGGGATGTCGTTTTTGAGTGGGAGTTCATTTCTAATTTGGATTAGTCGAACTCAATTTGTCATAAACTAAATCGAAGTGAATTTGCATAATTTGTTGTAGTCATTCGCATCTGTTCACTACCTTATGCTTAGTTTTAATAAGTAGTATTAAATCAAGAGTAAGAATTCCAATGTTAGTATCTAAAGTATCATGTTTGCCTCCATGATTATTGATATTCAAAAAGTTGTTTTAATATCAAGATTATATTGGAGCTAAAAATTGTTTCAGAAACCATCATGTGTGAAAGATATTGTGATATCTGAAACAATGTTTTAGGTTGCATTATGATAGAGTATAATTTAGCAAAATACATGTTCTCATATTGTATGAGAATTTGTGAAGGATGGATATGCTAGGCATCCGAATCTACCAAAAGGGTTTTGGGAACTGATATTATACTCGCGATTCTTCCTTATAGGCTATAGTAGCTTGATCATGAAAGTTTTCATGATAAGGATGAATAGAAGATGTAAGTAAAATGTTTACTACACTAATAGATTACTGAAGAATGGATTTTTGAAAGAACACCAAACATTTGTTGATGGTGATCCACTTCAAAGTGCAAGTCCAAAGGTATTAGTATTTGACTATATACGCTTTGTACCATGTGTCATGTTGATGACACCACTATTGATGTTGATAGATTCTTTTAAAAGAAAAGGAATTGCTGAAAGAGAATCTATAAAATATTTGCCAGAAAATAAAAGGTTGGAGATGTCCAACTTAGTTATATAGAAGATATACATGTTATGGCTATATTCCTTGCTTGTTAAACAATGTGGTTCTTAGGTATTGGATACCGAATTGGTTGGTATGAAGTGTCATACAGGACAACGCAATTCATGAACTACAATGTCCTAAGTAACCAGCAAGAGAATGAGTGATGATGTTCATCGAAAACAAATAAAGTGTTATTGTGTTTTTCGTTGTCATCAAACCAAGCCTTCAAGATTTGTTTAAATAATTGTTATTTTGTTCTGGTATCATGAGAACAATGGTTGTTCAAATAATTACCGTATTCCATAAAGGATGGATGAACTTTTACAAGTCTAGTTCGAGAAATCACATCCATAAACATTATTGCTAAAATGTCGTAAGACAAATGATTGGAAGATCACTTATGAAGTGACATCGCTGTTTGAATTATAATGGAAAGTAAACATGAAGAAACTCCATCTTGATGTATTTTTGGAGTCTTTTGATTTTGATCAATTGATGCTTGTGAAACTTCCCTCGAGATAATTGAAACTCTGTCCATAGGCCAAAGAGGAACGGATGACTAACTTATTGGATATTATGCATGTTGATGTATATAGTCCATTATGTGTAGCCATATGCGATGGATCTTTTTGCTTCTCCAGAAATTTGAGTGAATATATCTATATATTTACTTAATAAGGAAGAAGTATGAAACATTTGAAAATTGTTCAAAGACTTTCAAGATGAAGTGAAAAATCATTGTAACAAGAAAATAAAAGAGTTTATGATTTGATCATAAAGGAAGATATTTGAGTTACAGGTTTAGCAAAACACCTAAGATTTCAGGAATTGTTCCATGAATTTGCACTTCCCGATAAACCACAGGAATATGGTATGTTCAAGAGATCAAATCAAACCTTGTTTGACATGGTAAGATCAAAGGTGACATTTATAACACTGCCATTATATTTTAAGGATTAAAGCTTTAGAGACTACCGCTTTTTCACTGAAAAGAGCACCATCGTGATCCGTTGAAATGACACCATATGAATTATGGTTTGGGATAAAACCCGAATTGTCTTTTCTTAATTTTTGGTATGCTATGCATAAGTAAAATGTTTACAACCAAAGTCGGATAAGCACGTCTTTGTAGGTTATCCCAAAGAATTTGTTGGGAATTCCTCCATAACACCGAGGACAAAAGAGTTTGTCGCTTAGAATGTCAAGTTTCTTGAGAAGGAATTTTTCACGAAAAGTTAAGTGGGAGGACAATAGAACTTTGATAAGGTTCTTGAACCTTAGGTATATGTGCTAAGTAGCGCAGCGCCGGAAAGTGTCCTGGTGGTGGCCACAATGCTCATGGCTCTCGTGATTACAAAGGGTGTGATCTTGGAGATTAGAGTTCCTATTGAACCATGTGGGTCGGTAAGAATCAAATAGTAAGATTTGAAATAGAAGTCGTTATTGTTTTGACAATGATGAACCGACTGCATGCAAAGAAGCGATGATGGGCCCTAACTCCATAAAATGACTAGAAGTCATAGAATCCGTGATAGTATCCATACACGAGAAATCAAGTTTCTGAACTTGGAAGATCCTCCGGAAAGGCATGAAGCCTATCGGTTGTGTTTGGATCTATAAATAAATAGACATGGATGTTTAACATCTATGAAATAGTCGACATGTCGGAAAGAAGTTTACGACAATGTTCAAGGAGTTGACTATGACAAGATTTGATCTTTCATAGCGATATATAGTCTTGACGGATTAATGTAGCAACCACTACATATAATTTGGTATATGGTAGTTGAATAAACAAAACAAGGATCATCTAATAGAACGGTAACCTAGGACATGTACATGACATGGTCTGAAGGGTTTTGTTAATTCAAAGGGTGCTAAAAGGGCATGTAAACTTCAATAGTTGAAGTAAGCATAGCGGAGTTGGAATCTTCACCATGATGAAACTGTTAGAAGAGTTTAAATTCATCGGAGATGATGAAGATACTTGCATTTGCAAGAAATTAAGTGGGAGCGCTGAGACATATTTCTAATACATTATGTAGAGGACATATTGTTGATTGGAAATGATGTATCTTGAATTGACACAAGTTAAGGATTTCATTAAAATAAGATTTCGATGAAAGACTTGGGCAAACCCAGAATATTAGGCATCAATATCTATATGGATAGATTAAGGCGCTAATATGGTTGTGCCAGACATACATATATAAGATATTGAAAGGGTTCAATATGAGATATTGAAAGGGTTCAATATGGAAACAACAAGAAAGGTTCTTGCTGCATGGAAAGAATTGTATTCAGATTCAAGTGTTTCAACACTTGGTGAGTAAAATCACATGAAGATTCCGATCGATTATACCATGATATGTATATATCCAGAATGTCCTATGCTCTAAAATGTTATGAGCATATACCAGAATGATTCATAAGATGATCATTGGACAATAGTAAAGATATTCTTATGAGCTTTGGAAGAACTAAGAATATATCATGTATAAGTGACAAATAGTTAAAGGTAGTTCATTGTAAAGTGTTACATTGATACTAGTTTTGTCATAAGATACAAATTAAATTTATCTCAATTTAGACTATGGGTGGCAGAATGTAATGGAAAGGATGCTCCATGATGGATTTGGATGAGTTCCAAAGTTGAGACATTGTGACGGATACTACAACAAAAGGCTAAGTATATGACTGCTATAGTAGCAGCAAAGGAGGGCATTTGTGTTAAGTAGTTTGTTATCAAACTAGGTGTGGTTCAAAGTGGGCTAATACTATGAAGATATATTGTGTAACAATAATATCAACATATTTTAACCTGAACGAACTAAAGGTCTCACCAGAGGACAAAATTTATACAATGCCATCTCATTTGAGAATGAGTGATGCGTAGAGACACAAAAGCCTTGCAAATACACACAGATCTAAAACTGTCACATCCGGAGATTAGGTTAACCACTAGCAATAGCGTATATGCAACACCAGAAAGCCATAGGTGTTCAATATGCAAAGTTTTTCAAACTATATTATTGACTCTAGTGCAAGTGGGAGACTGAAGGGAATATGCCCGAGAGGCAATAATAAACTGGTTATTATCTTATTCCATGTTTATGATAAATGTTTATTTTACATGCTAGAATTGTATTGATTCGGAAACATCAATACATGTGTGTTTAATAAATAAAAAGGGTTCCTAGTCATGCCTCTCTTATAGACTAGCTTGTTGATTAACAAGATGATCAAGGTTTCCTGATCATGGACATTGGATGTTGTTAATAACAAGGTCACACCATTGGTGGAATGATGTGATGAACATTCATCCGAAGTATAGCATTACAATCAAAGTCATTATGTTTATATTGCTATAACATCATACGAAGTAATCTTAGTCCTTAGACCATGAGATCATGTTAATTGCTAACACCGGAAGAGTATCTTGATAACATCAAACGTCACACCGTAACAGGGTGACTATAAAGGTGGGTTCGATTACTCACGAAGGTGTTATGTTGAGGCTCATGGATCAAGAGTGGGATTTGTCCATCCCGATGATGGATAGATATACTCTGGGCCCTCGCGGTGATATCACATTGAAATAGCTTGCAAGCAAGTGATGTGATCACTAGAATGTTATATCACGGGAACGAGAAAAGAGTGCATGTCGATGCTTGAGATCAAACTAGTTATTTGGATGCCAATGATCGAATCTCGGACATGTAATATATCGCGAGACAAAGGGATTTAGTTACAACGTTAAAGGTTCACACGATCACAAGAGTCATCATTGAATATGTGGGAGTCAGTACGGATCTCTAGGTTCCGCTGCTGATTATTGATCGGAGAGGGGTCTCGATCATGTCTGCATTATTCACGAACCGTAGGGTGACACACTTAAGGGATACCGACACCATTTGGAGCAAATATGTTTCAGATAAAGATTTAAGAAAGCGTTGGAATCATTTTGATGGAAACCGGAATTGTTCGGTGAAATTGCGTAAACTGGTTACGCATGTGATATTGAAATGTTGCAGGGGTTTTATGTGAATGTTTGTTAATTAATGTAATTGACAAAATTCTGAATAAAATAAATAAAATAGTTTTATTTAATGAGAGCTTGCATTAAATTTGGTGGAAATTTAATGCATGTGTGAGTGGAATTTTGAGTGGAGGCTTTTTATGGGAGTGGGAGCTCCACCCACATGAATGTGGAAGAGGTGGGGGCACCACCATGGCTGACACGCCATGTCCCTTGGGTGCCCTCCTCTCCCCTATAAAAGGCCCCCCTCTCCTCCTCACAAACCACACCTCCTTGTGAAGGATCTCTCTCCCCCTCTAGTATTATCCCCATGGTCTCGGATTAGCGAGATACATGTTCCCGGTGGCTTTATCTGGAAAGGAGTTGCTGCTTCCGCTGCTTTCTTTGGAGCGAGGATGGAGGTTAGCCGAGTGCAGGCGTGTGCGATCACGGATGCTGCTGCTGTCTTTGGACTTGATAATCTCTTTGGAGCTGGATCTGATGGACGTGCTGGAGCCGGACCTGCTGGACTTCATCACGATCTTGAGATCGGCAAGTGTACGACTACATCAACCACGAGTTCCTACTAGTTAACAAAGCTCGTTGTCTATGAGGGTAAGTTCTCATTGCATGTATGTACACCCGTTGCTTTGTACCTAGTAGATAGATCTTGGCATGTAGTTCACACCGTAGGAAATTTTTTGTTTTCTATCTTGGACCCAACATTTATATCGCCATTCTTGACATGCTCACAGATGGAGTGAAACCGCGCTAATATACTTAGAATTCTTGTGAGACCTTGGTTCCTTGGCATTGATATGGCTCCATTGTTGTCACAATAGATCACCATTGGGTCAAACGCACTAGGAACCACATCTAGTTTAGTAATGATCTCCTTCACCAAACCGCTTCTCGCCGCTCAAGTAGCACATATTCCCCTCCATTGTTGATCCTTCCACCAGTTGTTTGGAGCTCATCCAACTAAATCTGCTCTGTTCATGAGAAATATGTATCCGGATTGAGACTTAGAGTCATCCGTGGTCAAAGCTAGCATCAACATAACACTTAGCGACCAGCTCTTCTTCACCTCCGCACAAGAAACATTTCCTTAGTTCTTCTTAAGTACTTAAGGATATTCTTGACCGCTATCCATGTTAGAACTGGATCAGATTGGTACCTACTAGTCAAACTAATAGCATCCACATCCGGTCTTTTACATAGCATGGCATACATTATTGAGCCTATGGCTGAGGCATAGGGATCTTATCCATTATCTCATAGTAGGTACTTTGAGTCTTACTCAATGTTTTGCCTTGCAACATAGGTAAGAACCCCTTCTTACTTCCGTCCATTTTAAATTTCTTTAAAATCTTATCAAGGTATGTACTTTGTGATATCCCAATTAGGCATCTTGATCTATCTCTATAGATCTTAATGCCTAATATGTATGATGCTTCACCAAGGTCCTTCATCGAAAATTTGCTATTTAGATAACTTTTTAACACTGTTTAAAGATCTATATCATTTCTAATCAATAATATGTCATCCACATATAATATTAGAAATGCCACATTGCTTCCACTCACTTTCTTGTAAATACAAGTTTTCCATAAGTTTGGACAAATCCAAACTCTTTGATCACCTCATCAAAGCGGAGATTCCAACTCCAGGATGCTTGCTTCAGTCCATATATGGATCATTGAAGCTTGCATACCTTGTCAGCATCCTTAGGTTCGAGAAAACCTTTGGTTTCATATACAACTCTCCTTCAATATTACCATTAAGGAACGTAGTTTTGACATCCATCTGCCATATTTCATAATCAAATATGCAGCAATTGCTAACATAATCCTAACCGATTTTAGGATCGCTATGGTAGAGAAAGTCTCATCATAGTCAACTCCTTGAATTTGTCAAAAGCCCTTTGTGACAAGTCGAGCTTTATAGATGGTCACATTACCATCAGCATCAGTTTTCTTGTTGAAAATCCATTTGTTCTCAACGGCCTTTCGGTCATGAGGTAAGTCCACCAAGGTCCAAACCTGGTTTTCGTACATGGATCCCATCTCGTATTTCATGGCTTCTAGCCATTTGTTGGAATCCAGGCTCATCATCGCTTCTTCATATGTCATCAATTCCATCTACCATGAAATTGTTTTGTAGCATAGAAAACAAAAATTCTACGATGAGAACTACACGCCAAGATCTATCTACTAGGTACAAAGCAGCGGGTGGACATACATCCAATGAGAACTTACCCTGAAGACAACAAGTTTTGTTAGCAGTAGTAACTCGTGGTTGATGTAGTCGTACACTTGCCGATCTCAAGATCGAGTGGAAGTCAGCGCCGCAACTTAGTAGCGCATCCGTACTCGCACACGTTCAAGCCACTAGACAACCTCCACCTCCTCGCTCCAATGATCCAGTGAGCGAACTCCTTCAGACGAAATGCCAGGGAACATGTATCTCGCTAATCCGAGACCATGGGGAATAATTCTAGAGGGGCGAGATCCTTCACAAGGAGGTGTGAGGAAGAAGGAGGAAGAGGTGGACATTTATAGGAGGAGTACCCCTCTCTCCATGGCTGGCGCATGGGGGTGACCCTCACCTCCCCATTCATGTGGTGGTAACCTCCACATTAAAATGCCTCTTCACATTCCCTTTAAAGCCCTACTTTAAATGCATTTCTAAGTTTAATGCCTTCATTTAATAAAACTCTTTATTAAATTTATTCAGAATTTTTCACTACTTAATTAACAAATATCGTTATTATAGCCCTCGCAATATTTCTCAATATCACATGCGTAACTACTGCAATTTCAATTCAATTTTCGCTTATCGAACAATTCCCCGTGACTAAATTCTTCTGGGTTCCACATATGTGCCTTAAATGGTGTCCCAGAACTCTTAAGTGTGTCAAATTCTATGGTTCGCTTAATAATGCATATAAACAGATTCTCTCGATCAATAGTCGGGCGTGTGAGTTGTGAACTATTCCACTCTCTCATGTGTGTGCTAAACTCAGAATTTAGATACTCACTTCCACGATCTGACCATGAAATTTAATCTTTTCTATTATGATGATCTTCCACTTCACTAAATTCTTGAACTTTCAAAGGTTTCCGGACTTGTGTTTCATCAAATAGATATACCCATATCTACTTCTAAACCATCCGCGGAAAGTAACAAAATAACGACCAATTGCCAATATTAATAATTCTATCGGGACCACATACATTAGTATGTATGTTTTCCAAATCAAGGTTCGCCCATTGTACCGTAAAACGGGTTCTAGTCATCTTCCTATAAGTATGGTTCATATGTATCACATGATTCAAAATCAAGTGATTCCAAAATTCCATCGTAATGGAGCTTCTTCATGCTTTTATCTACTAATATGACCTGTGACGCAGAAGGTAAACATAGTGCATATATCATTAATAAGTTTAGTCTTTAGCATCAACATTATGAATATGTGTATCACTACCATTCGGTGAATTCAATAGAAATAAAGTTAATTCATCACTGTGTGCATGACCATAAAATATATTATCCATATAAATCGTAACAACCATTGTTTTCGGATTAAACGAATAACCCTTTCGCAACAAACATGATCCGAATATAATGTTCGTCAAAGACTAAACCAGCACAAAATTCAAATAACAATTATTATTTAGATTTTATAACTAGTCCCGATGGTAGATGGAGGAGAAAGATTCCAACATCGATCACATCAACTTCTTGATCCATTGCAAAGCACGCATCGTGACCTCATCCCTTGTTGTTGTCACTTGTTCCGCTAAATTTCATTTGGAGTTACATATACAACTGAACATGTATCCAATACCTAGGTCCTCGCTATTATCAGTACCAGCTTGGCAAGCATACATCAATAACATGTATATCAAATATACCCTTTGTTCATCTTATCGGCCTACTTGTCTACCGAGACACACTGGGGTAGTCATCACATTCAGCTCAAAGGGTTAGTCCCCTGCAATAATAAAGCACTCACTATAAGACTTAGGGCCAGCTCGTGTTTTCTTTCTTCGTGCACATCAACATTTGATGCCCTTCTTTCCTCTCTGCTAATCATTCTTCATCGCTCTTCTTGGAACAAGTGGTCTTATTGATCGATCAACACTTGATGTTTCTTTGTTGATCTCCACTTCAGCAATCTTAAGCATCGGGCAAAAAGATCTGTGGAGACTTCTTCATGCCATGCATGTTATAGTTTGTCATCGAAACTCTTGTAGCTAGGTGGCGAGATTAGAGAACATGATGATGTAATGCCTAAGTCAATGGGAATCATTATTTCCAAGGACACAAGCTTTCATCACTGCACGAGACATCTTGAGTAACGTGTTCACTAACAAAGTTGTTCTGCTCCATCATGCAAGCTGCAAGAAGTCTTTTCTAAAGTTATCATAACCTTCTATGGCATCATGGGTGTTGAAAATCATTTTCAATTCATCCATGGTATCAAAGGCATTGCCATTTTCAAAACACTTCAAGTTCCGGATATAGCCCATAGTAGTATGCCACAATGAACCATATCGGTGGTCCTCCGACGCAGTCAAATAGACATTCTTTCTCTTCGGTCAGGGAATTAGGAGCTGTGGGGGCTTCCAGAGGCGCTTTAGCACATATTGCTTTTTATGCAAGAAATGCTTAGGAGAATCCTTGGATTCAGTGGCCTGGCTGGTAAGTTGTACCATTCAGTCGCAAGTTTTCTTTTCTCCATGAACACATTGAAATTATTAAAAGCAGTAGGTGCCATCTACAATAGAATTTGTAGCTGTGTATTATCATTAAGACTAAGTGTTATGATAGATCGAAGTTCAATCTAATCCAAAATATGAATGGTAACTCCCACTCAAAACAACATCCCTCGTGGTCTTTTTTGGTGATTACATGAACCAAATCCACTAGCACCAAGTCCGGATCATCACGTGAGTTGGTGTAGCTTCAAAGGTGAAAGATCTATATGGGCATCATATCTACCATAGCGACTCATGCTTAACCTTTCTATGGTCTGTGTTCCGGAGTAGGGCCATGTTTCAGACATCTCTAGGCTCTCCAAGTAATAACCTTAGTACTCATGCAGGTAAAACTATCTGTACACCGCTTGTATGAAAGCTTTAGAAGTCAAAACACCATCATCACGCGGGTAAGTCTTCGAAATGACGAACATTCTTAACGATGCATACTTAAGGATGAATAACACACTACCATCTTGATATCTCAATAGGGATCATCTTATAATGCTACTAAAGCGCCATATGCAAGCAAATATAAGATGCAAATAAAACATCATATGCATAAAGTAAATGATAGTGGTCCTGCATCGCACGTGATCACTATCATGTGCAATCGTGGGCATGATCTTTATCATTCCTTTATGTGTAAGTGTCA
This sequence comes from Avena insularis, assembly GCA_023614405.1. Classification (NCBI taxonomy): domain Eukaryota; kingdom Viridiplantae; phylum Streptophyta; class Magnoliopsida; order Poales; family Poaceae; genus Avena; species Avena insularis. The sequence continues at coordinate 418,114,789 of CM042693.1, read as the reverse complement.
AGGCTATATCAGTGAACTTACACGTTAAGTATGCTTATAATTCTCTGAGTATCAACTATACTTCAAATTATAACATTGGGTCATATTCATGACACTAATACGAGCAAACAATCTAAACTAGATGCTTCTAATTCCATATCAATTGTAAGTTTTAGACTTGGCTTAAAGGCCTTTCAAAGATAGAAATTGGTCTTACTCTATGAACATGCAACCACAACGATGATAACTAAATTATTAACAACTCACAGTAAATCGACATCGGGACTATAGTAGGAGAGATGTATTAATTGCGCTAGCCACTTATGCAAACTAGTTTTGCATGTTGTCGTGGAACAGGTCTCATCCTGCAAAGGTGACATGTAAAGTTGTCCTGCCGCTTCATACCACTATGCCAACCAATATTATAAAAATATACATCTAAGATAATAACATGATTATCATCAATTCACACATACTCTTTATGTGTTCTAATTGCCGGGCAAAGCATCTATATACACATAGATAAGGCTCGAGTGGCTCACTATTTGGTTCACAACATAGAAAACAAAAAAATTCCCATGAGTAGGAAATACGCTTAAGCACCGAGATCTATATCTACCCAGATACAACAACATGTGGATATACATCCATAGATAAACATATCCTTGAAGGATCGACAGGGCAAGTGCTAAGAGGTCGGACCTGTGGATGAGGATAAGCCAGTTTGCACGCCAAGGCCGATCTCAAGATTGAGAGAGGACAAGGCCAGCACCTCAAATCGCCACATCTGGTGATCACACACATGTCCGGGTCCATCATACAACCTTCTCCTCGGCCCAGCGAGATATACAATGGAAGCAGCAACCCTTCTGCACTAAAAAAGCAACTCTAGAAACATGTATTCCTCGGCTAATCCGAGGCCATGGGGGGATAATTCTAGAGTGGGGAGAGAGATCCTTCACGAGGAGGTGTAAGGATGAGGAGGGAGGGCTTTATAGGGAGAGTGGGCAAGCCTCCCATGGCTCTGGTGGGCCGGAGGTGCCCCCATTTTCCTCTAATCATGGTGGAGCATCCACCACACTTCAATTTCCTTCCACTCAAAATTCTGACTTCATCTCCATTAAATTTCCAATTCAAATTTAATGCAACTATCATTTAATAAAACTTCTTTTATTTATTTTATTCAGAATTTTTTAATTACCATTTAATTAACAAATATTCACATAAAACCACCTACAACATTTCAATATCACATGCAACCAATTTCAAAGCAATTTCACCCAAAACAATTCCTAGATCCATTGAAATAATTCCAAAGCGTTTTGCAATTATTTTCTCTAGAACATATTTGCTCAAAATGGTAGGTATTCCTTAAGTGTGTGTCAAATTTACCTACTGGCCATATCAATGCAGAGCATGATCGAGATCCTTCTCATCAATAACCGCAATGGGACCTAGAGATCCATAATCGACTCATCCACATTCAATGATGACTTCGTGATTGTGAGAACCTTTAACGTTAGTAACTAAATCCCTTTGTCTCACGATATATTATATGTACGAGATTCGATCATCAAGATTCCACACCGGTTTGATCTCATTATCGCATATGCACTCTTTATCATTACCGTGATATAACATTCTAGTGATCACATCACTTGCTTGCAAGCTATCTCAATGTGATATCACCGAGAGGGCCTAGAGTATATCTATCCGTCATCGGGATGGACAAATCCCACCTTGATCCATGAGACTCTACATAACACCTTCAGAGTATCGAACCCACCTTTATAGTCACCTCTTACTGCGGTGACGCTTCATGTTACTGCTACTTTTCTAGTGTTAGTGATCGACATGATCTCATGGTCTAAGGACTAGAATTACTTCATATGATGTTATAGAAATTTAAACACAATGACATTGATCATATTAAGTTATACTGATGAATGTTCATCACATCATTCCACTAATGTTGTGACCTTGTTATTAACAACATCCAATGTCCATGATCGTGAAACCTGATCATCTTGTTAATCAACGAGCTGGTTTATAAGAGAGTCATAACTAGGAACCCTTTATTTGTTTATTAAACACACATGTATTAATGTTTCCAATCAATATAATCATAGCATGCAAAATAAACATCTATCATATACTTGTAATGATATAATAACAAGTTTATTATTGCATCTCATGGCATATTCCCTTCGCAGCACCGGATCAACTCAAACATAGAGGCGCCATGCTAATGAGCCGGATAATATATATGTGAGCCCATCTCGACAAATAGATTTCCAGTAGGGATTTGTTATCTCAAGGCATACTCAACCTTCGATGGTGTGGCTCGCCAGACACCGCTCTAGGATTTCTTCCAGACTATTGCATCGCCAAAGGAGGAAACAACTTGGTCGTGGACCGGTGTCTCCCGCTTATGCCGAAAGAAGGCTCGATCATGGCTCAATGAACTCCCTGAAAACACCATCCACAACTGGTATGATATGCAAAGTGCTTTCTTCGAACTTCAAGGGAACATACAGGGGCCTCAGACGGGGTTTAGAGATCTCAAGCGATGCACCCGTAAACCCGAGAAACTTGCTGGATTACCTCGGACGATGGATCGACACGAAGAACTCCCTCGAGGGAGCAATGACCAGACCATGATCGAAGCTTTCAACGGAACTCCTAATCAATTCGCCTCATCACCAAGTGTGAAAAGTTACCGATTTGGGGAACTGGTAGAAACGGTAAGCAAATATTGACGCTTCGATGATGATCTAGGGATTGTTAAACATAATATTATGCCACAATCGCCACAATAAAGCAAAGTAGTGTGCCCAGAAACCGCGACCGCCAACACAACTTTCTGGTCTAGAGGACGAGGAGGCAAGCAGAGGCTGCCAGGACCAGATCGTAAAGTTCTAGAGTCTAATGTAGAGAGAGACCAGCAACCGTAAAACCTACTCAATGACATCGCCAATAATCCGTGTGTGTATCACCCAGCAAAGAACAGGGCTCGTCCCACACCAATGCTAGGTGTCTTTCAATGATAACATCAAGAAGATCTAACCGTTACAAGCAATGGCCAAGCGATGAAAAGGAAAGAAAAATTATGACAAAGATAAGGAGTCTGAAGGAAGATTCCGACATGGGGAGGCGTGAGGCCCCAAATCCCAAGTCGATGGAAAGAAGACCTTCCCAACTAGAAATACACCCATGTCTTCTTCCTGATCCCAACCAGCTAAGGTCAAAAGGCAAGGATGCATGATTTCAACACAACTATTCCTGGTTGTCCATCATTTTCGACTAGTCCGATGTTATAATCTTTGATCAAGCAATGATCCGCCTAAACCACACAAAAGTGAGGAAAGAATGTTCTGTCATCAATCCACTTATCGACGCCACGGTTCTCCAAGACCCTCATGGTCGGGTGGTAGTAGTATCAACATCATCTAAGTTGAAACACTTCACGTATGAGGATATCGAAACAAGGCTGAATCACAGCTGTGGTTTTCCATGGAGTTGTCTCGCATTTACGTTTAACCCTCTAGGAGAAATTCACTTTGTATGTTACATTTGGAACCCAAGGAACTATCGGATTTAAGCACTATCTTTGAAGTGGTCCCATTCAAGAGCGCAAACCATGCTATCTTTGGGAATAATTCAGAGGGGGAGAGATCCTTCACAAGAAGGTGTGAGGAAGAAGGAGGAAGAGGGTGGTTTTATAGGAGGAGGCACCCTCTCTCCATGGTCGTGCATGGGGTGCACCTCACTCCCATTCATGTGGTGGTAACCCTCCACATTAAAATGCCCTTCACATTCCCTTAAAGTCCCTACTTAAATGCATTAAAATTTCCAAGTTTAATGCCTCTCATTTAATAAAACTCTTTATTAAATTTATTCAGAATTTTGTTAATTACTTTAATTAACAAAACGCTCACATATAGCCCCTTGCAATATTTCAATATCACATGCGTAACCACTTTCTCTCTGCAATTTCACCCGAACAATTTCTGCTTTCTATCGAAACAATTCCCACGCTTTGCAATTCTTTCTGTCTCAAACATATGTGCTCTAAAATGGTGTCCGTAACTCTTATGTGTCACCCCACGGTTCATGAATAATGCGTATATGATTGAGAGTCCTCTCATCAATAGTCGGTTTAGACCGAGATCCATACCGACTCGCATATTCAATGATGACTTCTATGATCGTGAGAACCTTTAACGCTTGTAACTAAATCCTTTGTCTCTGATATAATACATGTCCGAGATTCGATTACCTGTATCCAAATACCTAGTTTGATCTCATCGACATGCACTCTTTTCTTGTTCCTGATATAGCATTCTAGTGATCACATCACTTGCTTGCAAGCTTATCCCAATGATATCACCGAGAGGGCCCAGAGTATATCTATCTCATTATCGGGATTGACAAATTCCACTCTTGATCCATGAGCTCAACATAACACCTTCATAGTACCAACCCATCTTTATAGTCACCCCGTTACGGTGTGACGTTTGATGTTATCAAGATACTCTTCAGGTGTTAGAAATTAACACGATCTCATGGTCTAAGGATAAAGATTACTTCGTATGATGTTATAGCAATATAAACATAATAACTTGATCGTAATGCTATACTTCGGATGAATGTTCATCGCATCATTCCACCAATGGTGTGACCTTGTTATTAACAACATCCAATGTCCATGATTAGGAAACCTTGATCATCTTGTTAATCAACAAGCTAGTCTATAAGAGAGGCATAACTAGGAACCCTTTTGTTTATTAAACACACATGTATTGATGTTTCCGATCAATACAATTCTAGCATGCAAAATAAACATCTATCATATATAAGGAATACATAATAACAACTTTATTATTGCCTCTCAGGGCATATTTCCTTCAGTCTCCCACTTGCACTAGAGACAATAATGTAGTTCACATAGTGATAAATCTAACACCCATGGAGTTCTGGTGTTGATCATGTTTTGCCCTAGGTGAGTAGCTTTAGTCAACGGATCGCTACATTTAGGTCCCGTGTACTTTTGCTATCTTTATATTCCATCCTTGATATGCTCATTGGATGAGGAAACCGGCGCTTAATATGCTTGGAATTCTTCTGAGACCTCTGTGCCTTTTGTTTGGCTATGGCTCCATTGTTGTCACAATAGATCACCATCGGGTCCAACACACTAGGAACCACACCTAGTTCCGTAATGAACTCTCTTTCATCCAAACCGCTTCACGCTTCAAGCAACAACATATTCCGCTCGTCGCTGATCCAGCCACCACGGTTCTTTGGAACTCCTCCAACTAATCGCTGTCTCGCTCAAGAGAAATATATATCCGATTGAGACTTAGAGTCATCCGTATCGGTGTCAAAGCTAGCATCGACATAACACTTAGCGACTCAGCTCTTCTTCACCTCCGTATATATGAAACATATCCCTAGTTCTTCTCAAGTACTTGAGGATGTTCTCGACCGCTATCCAAAGGTTCTAACCTCGATCAGATTGGTACCTACTAGTCAAACCAATAGCATGTGCCACATCCAGCCTTGTACATAGCATGGCATACATTATAGAGCCTATGGCCGAGGCATAGGGTCTTATCCATCATCTCTTCTTTCTTCCGCCAGAGCGGACTTTGAGTCTTACTCAATGTCTTGCCTTGGCAAAGATAGGTAAAACCCCTTCTTACTTTCGGCCCATATTAAACTTTTTTAATATCTATCAAGGTATGTACTCGCGATAGTCTGATTAGGCGCCTTTGATCTATCTCTATAGATTTTAAAGGCTATATATATGACGCTCACCAAGGTCTTTTCATCGGTAAATTTGCTGTTTAGATAACTTTTAACACTGCTTAAAAGATCTATATCATTTCCAATCAATAATATGTCATCCACATATAATATAAGAAATGCCACATTGCTCCCACTCACTTTCTTGTAAATACAAGCTCTCCATAAGTTTCACAATCCAAACTCTTTCGATCACCTCATCAAAAGCGGGAGATTCCAACTCCGTGATGCTTGCTTTAGTCCATAGATGGATCGCTGAAGTTTGCATACCTTTATTAGCATCCTTAGGATCGACAAACCCTTAGGTCGATCATATACAACTCTTCTTCATTATTACTATTGCGAACGCAGCTTTGACATCCATCTACCATATTTCATAATCAAATATGCAGCAATTAAGCAACATAATCCTAACCAACTTAAGCATCGCTACTGGAGAGAATGTCTCATCATAGTCAACTCCTTGAATTTGTCGAAACCCCTTTACATAAGTCGAGCCTTATAGATGGTCACATTTCCATCAACATCAGTTTTTCTTTTGAAAATCCATTTATTCTCAACGGCCTTCGATCGTGAGGTAAGTCCACCAAGGTCCAAACTTGGTTCTCAGACATGGATTCCATCTCAGATTTCATGGTTTCTAGCCATTGTTGAACTGGCTCATCATCGCCTTCATATCGCTGTGGTCATCCATTTCATCAACCATGAAATTCACAACAGATTGCCGAGTTCAGAGTCTACGCGGTCCCGCTTGACCTCGCGAGGTTCTGTAGTGTCCTCTTCAGAGTTTCATGATCAATATCATTAGCTCTCTTCATTAGGTGAAGTCAACTCAAACAACTTACTAACGGTGCTGCGCCACTCGCCATTTCATGAAGAGAAGGTTCAATAACCTCTTCTAGTTCTACCTTCCGACTACTCACACCTTTCGCGAGAAACTCCTTCTCAAGAAAGGATCCATTCTCGCAACAAAAATCTTGCCCTTGGATCTGCGGATAGAAGGTATACCCAATCGCTTCCTTAGGGTATCCTATGAAGACGCATTTTTCCGCTTTCGTTCGAGTTTATCCGCTGAAGTTTCTTCACATAAACATCGCATCCCCAAACTTTAAGAAATGACAACTTAGGTTTGTTTCAAACCATAATTCATATGGTGTCGCTTTCAACGGATTTAGATGGTGCCCGATTTAAAGTGAATGTTTCCAAAGGCATAACTCCAAAATGACAAAGGGTAAGTCAATGAGACATCATAGATCGAATCCATATCCAATAAGGTACGATTACGACGCTCCGACACACCATTACGCTGTGGTGTTCCGTAGGCGTGAGTTGTGAAACTATTCCACACTCTTTCATGTGTAAAAGCTAAACTCGTAACTTAGATATTTCCTCCTCCACTAAAGGGACCGTAGAAATTTGATCTTTCTATTACGATGATTTTCCACTTCATTCTGAAATTCCTTGAACTTTTCAAAGGTTTCTGACGAGGGTTTAACTCGTCAATGCCCATTGTTATGGACTTGGGTTTTGTAGAAGGAGGGAGCACTGGAAACATCTATCGGCTAGCAAACAAGCACACAGGGGACAAAGGATTTACCTGTGTTCGTGACTCAGAGAGGTCTCTACTCTCGCTTGTCTGCCGTGGAATTATCAAGGAGTCTAAAGTTACAATGGTGCAGATGCAATCCGCAAGGCTAGGAAACTAGGGTTGCGTGTCCTCCTCGCCCTACTAGCCTTTATATAGATAGTCTAGGTCTCGTAGCAGGTCGAGTCATATGTTAGGGTTTTCCTTCAAACTTTCTATCTTTAGCTTCTTCTTGTCTTTCAAGCAATCGAGAGTCCCAGGTTACTCGAGTCCCTCCATCCGGGCCTTGCACACCGTGGGCCTGTATGTATTTGGACCGTGATACCAAGCTTGAGTACCGTAGGGTATACCCATGTCAAAGAATTTCTCGAGTGTCTAGTGGAATCATAGATTCAACTGGGACTTTTGAAGGCTTCGAAAGCCCAAATGAGTACATTTTGATTGCTTGTATTTGTGTCATAGGGATTGTTGATATACGTGTTCGATATAACCAAGCATCAGTACGCTTAACCACCTTAGGGTGAAACAACGCATCTACTCGAGTCCCCTGACTCAATCCTAAATGCCGTGTAATTCAACTCAGCCACGGGAGGTCTTACAGGAGTCGAATTCCAGTTATATGGGTGCGAGCACTTGACGCGTCCGTCAAGGCATGTTCATCGTGCCTGTAGGCACAGGTATGTTTCTGGTAGTGCGCAGTTAAATGCGTTGTCAGGCCTTATTCAGGTCTTACCTTCACGCCGTAGGCGCGACATCTGAATTTTATCATCGCGGAGACGATTCAGGTGACCCAGGAGACGCAGTCTCTTTGTAGGGGGAAATTATGAGGCGGTGTCACCATGAATTTCGAGTGTGGATGTTATCAACACACAGTTTTTTGTACAAATAATCATAGGGTGCGCTATACAGCGCCTCCCTATGGAGTAGCCCGAGTGCCTCGGTTGAGTCAAGACTCAGGACTAAAGAACTTTTGCGATCGCTGTCGCTTTTGCTTGCTTGTTCACCGATGACCCGTGCAGGTACTAAAACACTTTCACGATCGTTGTCGCTTTTGCTCGCTTGTTTCACCGATGACTCAGCAGTACTAAAATATTTTCACGATCGTCAGTCGCTTTTGCCCGCTGTTTTCGGGCCCCTATGGGAGTAACACATGTCCATAATCGAACTGTGTTTCGAGTGGTTGAGTTTGCTTTGTGATTGTCCATGTTCCTGCAACAAGAAAAAGAAAAGAGGGTGCGCGTCAGCGCCCCTATGGAGTGCTCCTCGAGTGCTTGATGGAGTCGAAGACTCCAGCAAGGACTAAAATAGTCGAAGTTTTCCACGATAAGATTTAGACGCTGCTGACGCTTATATGACCTTAGCTGTCAGCGTGAGCGGTTTTGACGGACGTGATGAGCGGTGGGTCCCACTTTCGACTTTGATTTGACCGGGCATGCGTGAATCTTATTTTTAACCGCGCTTCCTCGATTTCGCATGTAATGGCAGAAGTGGGGAACGGTTCGCGCTTCCTCTTCCACGTTGTCCTACGATGCGTGCCACGCGATCCAATAGGGTTTTTGTCACCGTTGGATTGCATCTCCCAAGGGTTAAGTAGCTGTTGCGTGGTAATTTCCCATCTGCGTTTTTATTCCTTGCCGCCATCGCCATTGCCGCTGTTTTTCTCGCTTTCCTCTCGCCCATCTTCTCCATTTATCGACGCGACCAGCTCCGCTCGCTCCCAAGCTACTTCTTCGCCTCATCGCCGCCGCCAGCAATGGGGAAGAAGAAGGGAGGCGCCATCGCTGATTCCGTGGCCACCCCGCCGCAATCAAGAAGAAAGGTGGTCGCCGCTGGCACCAGCCGCCACCGTCAGAAGAAGAAGGTCGCGGCACCCGCTGACTAATGGCGATGCCGCCTCTATCATCAAGGCGTGATCTCTGTCTTCTTCGCCAAGACGGGTTATTTCGCAGCAGTCAGCCGATTACAAGGCCCCAATGCCGTGAGACCATTCGTGCCTCCCGCTGGTTATCGAGTGATGTTTCTTGCTTTCATCATTCGCGGTCTTTCCTTGCCTCTTCACCCTTTCTTCGGGCCTTCGTTGTTTCTATGGGCTCCACCCACCGCTTGTCCCTAAATTATCTCCTCCACATCACTTGTTTCATCATCATGCGAGTGCTGGCTCGGAATCGAGCCACACTTTGGTATTTTCAAGCGCATCTTTAAATTGAAGGCCGTCATCCGGCTCTTTAGTTTATGACGAGGTGGTTGCGGAATCCATGTTGACCCATCCGCCACCTACTTCGAGTATCAAGCTTACCAAGTCCGCCCAGGATGGAGGGACAATGGTTCTATGTGCACCACAAGGCCAAGGACGAGCACTTTGGACTCAAGGCCTTTCGATCCCGCTACCTCGCAAGAAGATGCATTCTTGAAGAACGGATCATGCCTTCCTAACTCGTGGAGACAGACATGTTATATCAGGGCTGAAAAGTCGCTGGCATTCGACATCGCCACGACTTGATGTAGCCCCGAGGTCATCGGGTCGAAGAAGCCAACCGCCCGTAGTTAGTTTCTTGTAATAGCTGGCGAAGTTGCTCTTTGATTGGAGAACATGTATGTTGGTGAATATGTTTGTAGATACTTTTGTTGATCCTGAATGCATCTGCTTTTTTGACTTTGAGTTGGTCGCCTTTATTTGCCTCCGGCTTAATTTCTTGGTAGGGTACATCAAGTGGTCCTGTGGGGGAACCCGACCGCCATCTCTTGAGGATGCAATGGCACCACCATGCTCCGGTAGAGGAGCTGTCCTTGCTTTCGCTGATTTCGTGATCGCGGAAGCAACTAGGAGCGTGAATTGCCCGTGATCCGTGGTAGCGCCGGACGCAGTGGAAGTCCAAGGCTGAAAAGCCGCCGCCTGCGTGAGCAATATCTGCTGGCGAGGTGATTTAATCGGGCTACTCAGCTTAAGTGTTAGTTTGTTCATCCTCGCTTTTCCTTTGTAGATAATCGCAATACGTTGTACTCATGTTGTTGATGTCGCTTCGTAGTTGTTAGCACACGCCATCCACGGGAGGAGAGGGATAGATTGTTATCCGCCTTCATGATCTCACCCAGAGCAAATTCGTGAGAGTGGATACTGGTAGATCATGATCGTACATCACGTTAGCGACTCCGCAGGATCGCTACCGCGAGTGCTGCTCTTTCTCAAGAAGTCGCAGCGTGGTTTGAAGAACATCTATCGGCATGTTCCCGGATGATACTCGCTGCTCGCTGGCCCTTCCGACCAAATTTCAAGATATGTCCGTTCGCGAAAGTGAAAGCGTGAGGCAGCAGTTGGTGGCTGGTGCCAAGGTCGCCTTTCCGCGGGTGCGCGCTTGCACAGGCCCGACGTGATATCGCCGCCATTGCCTTCCTGGGCCACCAGCACTACCAGCAGATCTTCCGGAACATGGTGCCGCACTATCAGGTTGTGGATCGCCTAGCCGAGGAGATCGTCGACTTCTTCGAGGAATGTATCTAATGTTCTTCCATGTAAGGGTAGCCAAATATGTATCATGCATATAAGTGTACCGCTGTAAAGCTCATATATATTTGTAGATAATTTATTGTTGAATGTATACAAATAGCTTTATAAGGGTGGGGTGCAACTTATGCGAAGTCCTTTTTCGTTAGCCTGCCATCTTTGTATCGCTCCTTGTCAACTCAAAAGCGCGTAGCTGGGCTGAGTTTGTGCTAAGGGTTCGATTGATGTGCCCACTGGATGTCGCTTTTTTGAAGAACATGTGTGTATAGGGTATGAGCCCTCTAGTATGAAAGTTGACAAAAGAAAAGAGAATACTGGAGTTTTGGGGCACTTAGCTTTTATTTATTCAAGATCAAGACGGAGTACAATGCGGTTAAGTAGCCTTGGCTGAATAGCCTTATTTGGCATGCAAAAGTAAAGAAGAAACGATTATGATAGAAGCGCCGCAGCCAGCGACGCTCCAAGGGTTGGAGTGCGTAATTCGCCTCTAAATCTTGAAGGCGATAGCGCCACCGGGATTACTTCAGAATCACATACGGTCCTTCCTGTGGGGACTCGAAGCTGAGATGTCCTCGCTACTAGTCGCAGGACTAGGTCACCTTCGATTTAAGGATCTGGGCGGCTCTTCGTTATGATAGCTGCGCAGTTCCGCCGTAGATCGTGGATCTTTTGTGGCATTTCTTTTGCTTCATCAAGGAGGTCGACGAGTCTTCGAAAGTAGGGATGACTCCTCGCCGCTGGGTCATTTAGGAGGGCATTACGCGGGCGCTTGTACCGTATTTGGCCTTGGTAGTCGCCCGTACCATAAAGAATGGCGGTAGCCGGTGGCACTGCTTGAGTTGTACGCTGGCTCCAGAGTACGACAGCTTCATCTCGCCAGCAGCCCGCGCTTGTCTCGAGTGGTCAGGAGTCGCTTCGATGGCGCTGCAGACGAGCCCATGGTTTTTCCTCGACCGTTGGTCTGGGGTAAAAGCATCGAGGCGAGCTGATGTTGATCCCTGTTCTCGCGAGAATTCTTGGAACTCCTTGGATGTAAAGTTCGTTCCGTTGTTGGTGATGATGCTTGTGGCACACCAAGCTTGTAGACGGCGGACTCGAGGAACTTTACTACGCGCCTCGCTTGCTTGGTCACGGCATGGCCTCAATCCACTTGGTGAATTTGTCGCTGCACTGTGAGGTAGACGAAGCCTCCTCGCAGGACCTTGAAGTTTGCCAACCATGTCGAGTCCCCATCGGGCGGCGGGCCAGGCCAATGGGATAGGCCGAGTTCTGCTCGTGCGTGGTGGTTTATCTGCTAATCACCGACAAGCATTGCACTTTTGGACTATATCCTGGTGTCGCTGCATGGTCGTGCTAGTAAAATCCAGCTCAGAGAGCTTTGGCAATGAGGGCACGATCGTCATGGTGCCCGCAGGTCCCTTCATGGATGTCGAGGAGGACCGCTCTTCCATCGGTTAGAGACGATCGCTGTAACACGCCTGATGCTGCGTTTATACATTCGCCTGCTGATAACGGCGAATGCCTTGGAGTGCCGTGGCGATGTCGTAAGGCCAGAGGGTCGCCCGCAGGCGCCATCGAGGAGGTATGTAATGCACGGGCGCCTAGGATTGTTCGATCATCATGACGCCATTGGTCCTCGAGTCCTGTGTCGAGCTCCAAGTCATCGATTGTCATTGCTCATTGGGTGGCGAGTTCCCCCGAGTCCGTTGTCGCGCTTGTTTTCTCTCTCGCAGCCTTCGGCTGATGGAGGTGCCGTCAGATATGCGCCGAGAAATACCCTGTGGTATGGGTGCGCAGTGGAGCCTATGTTGGCGAAAAGGCCCGCCTCATTGCTTTCGCTGACCTATGTGTCGCAACTCGCAACCATCAAGTCTCCTTCAAGTGTGTCGTAGAGGTCGCGGTATGCATCATGTTGTCGCTTAGTGCGCCGCACTTCGGCATTGTTTGTTGACTCACCAGCTTGGAGTCACCATATATGATTAGCCTCTTTGCGCCGCAGGCTTTTGCCATTCTCATTCCGTGTAACAGGGCCTCATATTCAGCCTCGTTGTTTGAGGCTGTGAACTGCATTCGCAGGACGTACTTCAGCTTGTCCCCTTGAGGCGATGTCATTATGACACCTGCTCCTGCTCCATCTTTCCTCTTGGACCCATCTAAGTGCATTGTCCAGAGGTAGGACATGTCTGGCCTGTCCGGGAGTTGGTTTTCCATCCAATGTATGAGGAAGTCAGGAGAACTTATGACTTGATTGCGCCGCCAGAATGGATGTCTCGTGAGATGGTTCATTCCCCAAAGCGACTCGCCCTGTATGCCCAAGGTTATTGAAGATATGTCCCAATGGGGCGTCGTTGACTACCACGATTGGGTGTTCCTGGAAGTAATGGCATAGTCGACGGGCGGTCATAAAGACGTCGTACGCCAGCTTCTGGTAGTGCGGGTACCGCTGTTTTGTTGGCGTGAGGACCTCGTTGAGGTAGTATACCGGGCGTTGTACGTCAGGACCTTGTTTTCTCGCCTGCTCAACGCATTTAGCCAGCTAACCACTTGGTTGGTGGCGGAGATGTACAGCAGTAGTGGTTCCCTTTCTCGTGGAGTTACCAATATCATGCGAGGTGGATAGCGTACTTGAGGTCTTCAATCCTTCTTGCGCTTCGCTTGGTCCATTCAATTTGTCGCCTTTATGGAGGAGCTGATAGAAGGGCAGCGCCTTTTCTCCCATTCGACCGACAATCGATTGAGGGCCGCGATTCGCCCTGCTAGTTGTTGAACGCTTCTTATGTTCTTTGGCTTCTCCATGGCCAGTATGGCTTTTATCTTTTCGGGTTTGCCTCAATCCTCTCGCAGATAAGATACCCAGCAGCTGCCCGAGGGTACGCCAAGGCGCATTTGTCCGGATTGAGCTTTTATCCCGTAGCGACGAGATTAGCGGGGTTTCGTGTAAGTCGCCGATTAGAGAGGCTTCTTCCTTGGTTTTGATTACTATGTCGTCATAGACTTGAATGTTGCACCAAGTTGCTCCTTGAGGCAATCCTACATGCACCGCTGGTACGTGGCTCTGCTGCTTTTTAGCCCGGCGGCATTGTGTTGTAGTAGAACACGCCAAGGGCGCTTGTAAACGCGGTCTTCTCCTGGTCTTCCTCCTTCATTCAATTTGGTTATAGCCTGAGTAGGCGCCGAGGAAGCAGAGGCGCCGTGATCCAGCGGTGGAGTCATGATTTGATCGATCCGGTAGAAGCGGGAAGTGATCTTTGGGCAGTGCTTGTTTAGAGAAGTAAAGTCCACGACATCCGCAGGATATCCGTGTCCTTTTGGCACTAGCACCGACATGCAGCCAAGTGCTTTCCTTGATCTCAGATGAATTTGTCCTCGAGGAGTCTGCTGATTCATTCGACCGCTTCGTTCGGGCCCGCATATACCATTGTTTGCTTGATCGCCTTGCGCTGGTTGACGTTGAGTGCGTGCTCGGCGAATTCCCTAGGAACTCCTGGCATGTTTGCAGGACACCAGCAAAATTTCCCGGTTTCACGGAGAATTCGACGAGCGAAGTTCCTGCGCGGGACTCAAGTTGTTGGCGGCGAGGGCCGCTTTAGCGGGATCGATGGATGGACCTGCACCTTCAAGGTGCACAAATGAGTCAAGGAGAGGTCGTGAGCTTGGCCTACTTGGGGGGGCATCGTCCGTCGCTTCTTCAATCGCTGCGCCCTCCCGATGCCGGCAAGGACCGAGATTCTGCTGAATTCCTTGTCACAATCGCTGATTACCGAACTCCCGCTGATCGTGATGACGCCGTTGGGACCTGCATTTTCATCTGCAGGTAGGCGAGGAGGTAATCGCCATGAACCCAGCGAACGCGACGCTACCGAGGATGCAGTGGTATTGTGAGGGCCACCGACAACTTCAAAGTCGATGTGTGCTCGCTGAAGTTCTTCGCGTCAATATGACGAGGTTGATTTTGCCCAGGGTTATACGCCTTTTCCTAGGACGATGCCGTGGAACATTGTGTCCGATGCTCCAAGTAGGTTAGAGGGATCTCATTGCTCGCAAGGTACTCGCGAATATGAGGTTGATACCGCTCGCCGTCCATGAAGACGCCGACTCATGTCGGCTTCCAATTTGCGCTTTAGTACGAGGGGCAATGACCTGGGCGAGGTACTTGAGGCGGTGGTCGACGGTCGAAGGTACGCATGATTTCACTACCACCGAGGTACTCTGGTGGATGGTGGCGAGCGGGCCGATTGACTTGGCGAGTGATGGCCTTCGCACCCGCTCGAGGGGCGCCCTTTTGATCATCATGGTCGGCGGCCCGTGGGTATGGTTTGCCTCGCGACGCTGGTCCGTGCAGCCCGCTCGGGGTGGCCTGGTGGTGGTGGTGCGCCATGTGCCATCGCTACCGAGCGGTTCCGTAGTTCTTTTCGATCAAGCTGCGGTTCATCCGCACTAACCCTCGTGTAGCTTGAGGAACTCGGCAGTCCTTGAGGAGGTGACTGACTTTCTCTTGCCGCCATGCTTGTCGATGTAGAAGTGTACCGCGTATGGTCCGACAGTTTGTTCGGCGGAGGTCGCGGTGCTTCATCGCGAAAAGTGCGGCGCTGCCATACTTGGCGTGGTTTTCCGGAGTCGCGTATCCGCCGCTGCGTTATCGTCGGCCTATTGGCGTAGCCGGCCAAGCGTACCATGTTGACGCCATCGTGATCGCCGAGACACGCATACGACGCTTACTCCGCGGTCGCCTTCGCTCGAAGTTCTTCCTCCTCGTTAGAGTGAACGCGTTCTTCAACGACCTTCCCCATCGCCCACCGATTCGTGATCTCCATCGTGGTCGGCGGTCTTGGGCTTCGAGCGCCTAGCTCCTCCCTGAGTTCCATGCGGCGGACACCACCATTGAATGCATCAATCGCGCGGTCTTCTGAGATGTTCTCCACGGAGTTCTTGATGATGGACCATCTTTGGATGTAAGAATGCAGCGATTCGCCAGATTTTTGTTGGCAGCATCTCAGTTCTTCGATTGAAGTGGGGCGTTTGTATGTGCCCTTAAATTGCGCATCGTTGTAGACTAGCTCATCCCAAATGCGAATGGATCCGCGTGGGAGGTTATTGAGCTGCCTGGCGGCCTCGCAGCTGTCAAGCATTGCATGGCAATACTCGACCGCCTCCGCACCCTCATGGAGGAGATGTGATCCTCCAGCCAGATCTTGGGGTCCCGCAGATTCAAATTTCGGGTTCTCCGATGGGAGTTTGAACCCTTTAGGCATTCGCTTGCCTGATGGATCCGCTAAAGCATCCGCGCCACAGAGCTCCCCATCTTCTTCTTCCGAATCACCGACCGATCACGCCGTGCCCTTGACTTGTCGATCTTGTGCCGCGTGAGTTCATCGCGGCATCGAAGTCACCGTGTCGCTTGAACGGGCGACGCCGAGACAGTCGTGATTGTCATCGCTGACGAGGGCGCAGGAGTAGCGTTGCTAACACTTTGCCCTTTTTTGGGTCTGCATCGTTCTTTGTCGAGGAAGCTCGATTAGCCCTGTGCCCGCGATCGTAGATCGGTGCATGGCCGTTTGGGATCTCTCACGGTGGCTGGTTATTGAGAAGGCATGGTGGCCGCTGCCACGCGCCTGTGGGCGCCCCGGGAACCATGTTGCTTCTCGTGTCGATCGCCATAGAGTCAAGTCGAGGACTTTCACGGGCGCCTATGCATTCTTGTTTGGTGAGGTGAGCCATCCGCGATTTCTCTTCTCGAGATGCTCAAGGTTTCTTGAGGAGGATCCTCCATAGGAGGAGAGCCTAGATTTAAGGCTTGACTCGTCTGCCACCTTTTTACGCACCTCAAGTTGCGCTGATTTCTTGTTTCGGGCGCTTGAATTCTCTCTTTAGGAGCCAGCAGTAACCCATCAAGAGTTCCCGAGGGGACCAAGGGTAGAGGTGCACCTCGTAGGGCTTCGTGGCGCTGTCCCACTCTTGCTCGCTGAGCCTGATCATGACGCTGTCACCGGTTTGCTCATTGATTATGTTAGTTCGACCGCTCTCCATTGCCGTTGTTGCCACCGCTGGCGGCGTATGGGCGGTCGGTGTCGCTGGTGTTACCATCGTTGCCGTTGGCGGAGGTGTCGCCTGTGTTGATGACATCGACATGAAGTGATTTGGGAAGATGTTGCTTCCATAACTTTCAGATTCGAACCGTAGGTTCCATCTTCAAAGGGGCTGATCGCTTAGGTCGGAGTCGCGATCGCGGCGACCATGTTCCCAATTGTCACGAGCGCTGAGCTCATTGAGGGTGCCGATCGATGGAGGGAACCATGATGTCGGGCAATCGCCAAGCTGTCGGCTGATTGGGCATGAAGCGTGCCCATCTGACCAACTTGAAGTGGAAGCTCCTAATCGCCAGGTTGATTCTGGCCACGGACTCAAGGCTACGAGAGAGTAGCTGTGGTGGATTGCAGTGCAACAAAGCGCCACGAATCTCCGTTGTTGCAGAGTTGTAGATCGCATTTGATGGAGCCGAAGAAGCCGCAACATCAGCACTCCCAATTCCCACAGACGGCGCCAATTGACGAGGGTTTAACTCGTCAATGCCCATTGTTATGGACTTGGGTTTTGGAGAAGGAGGGAGCGCTGGAAACATCTATCGGCTAGCAAACAAGCACACAGGGGACAAAGGATTTACCTGTGTTCAGGGCCTCATAGAGGTCCCTACTCCGCTTGTCTGTCGTGGAATTATCAAGGAGTCGAAAGTTACAATGGTGCTAGATGCAATCTGCAAGGGTTGTGGAAACTAGGGTTATGGTGTCCTCCTCGCCGCCCCCTCCTAGCCTTTATATAGATAGGCTAGGTCTCAGGTAGCAGGTCGAGTCGGTTACAAGTTAGGGTTTTCCCCTTCAAACTTTCTATCTTTAGCTTCTTCTTGTCTATCAAGCAATCGAGAGTCCCTAGGTTACTCGAGTCCCTCCATCTGGGCCTTGGCGACACTGTACAAGATGTATTTGGACCGTATATACCAAGCTTGAGTACTGAGGGTATACCCATGTCAGCTTCTGACTTGTGTTTCATCAAATAGATATACCAGATTCACTCAAATCATCCGTGAAAGTAACAAAATAACAATATCCACTTCGCCGACACACTCATTGGTCCACACACATCAAGATGTATGATTTCCAATAGATCTCGCCTGCTCCATTGAGCCGAAAACAGCGTTCTAGTCATCTTGCCCATAAGGCATGGCTCACATGTATCAAATGATTCAAAATCAAGTGATTCCAAAAGTCCATCGAATGGAGTTTCTTCATGCTTAACGCCAATATGACCTAGACGGCAAGGCCACATATATGCGTATATATCATCATCAAGTTTAATCTTTTTAGCATTAACATTATGAATATGCGTAATATTACTATCGAGATCCAACAGAAATAAACCATTCAACATAGGTGCATGACCATAGAAGATATCATTCTTATAAATCGAACAACCATTGTTTTCAGATTTAAAGGAATAACCACTTTGCATCAAGCACGATCCGGATACAATGTTCATGCTCAGTGTAGGCACCAAATAACAATTACTTAGGTTTATAACTAATCCCAATGGCATATGGAGAGGTAGCGTCCCGACGGCGATCACATCAACTTTTGATCCATTGCCGACCTGCATCCTGACCTCATCCCTTGCTAGTTGTCGCTTGTTCCGTAGCCCCTGAACCAAGTTACATATATTAGCAACCGATCCCGTATCAAATACCCAGGTGCTACTGCGAGTACTAGTCAAGTACACATTAATAACATGTATATCACATATACCTTTGTTTGCCTTGCCGGACTTCTTGTCCGCCAAATACTTGGGGGCGCTTATGCCTAATGGCTAGTCCCCTTGCAATAGTAGCACTCGGTATCGGACTTAGGGCCAGCTCGGGGTTTCTTTTCAGGCGCGGCAACAGATTTGCCACCCTTCTTTCCCTTGTGCTTGCCTTTCTTGTCCTACTTGAAACCGGTGGTCCTATTGATCATCAACACTTGATGTACTTTCCTAATCTCCACTTCAGCCTTAAGCATTGATGTAAGCTCGAAGAGTCTTCTTCATGCCCGTGATATTATAGTTCATCACGAAGCTCTTGTAGCTAGGTGGCGATATTGAGAACACGATGTATGCTCAAGTCAATGGGAATCGTTATTCCTAAGGACACAATCTTATCGGCGCATCACATTTTGAGTACATGCTCACTAACGGAGCGTTTCTCCTCCATCATGCAGCTAAAGAACTATTCAAGAGCATTATAACTCTCACGGCATGGGTATCAAAATCATTTTCAATTCTCCCATAGTATCAAAGGCATTGCCATTTTGAAACGCTTTCAAGTTCTGGCTCTAGCCCATACAAGATGCCGCAATGAACTGTTAGGTCCTCCGACGAGTCACATAGATATTATTTTCCTCGTCAGGCATCAGAGTTGGTGGGGCCTAGCGGCATCTAGCACATATTGCTTTTGTGCAGCGTGAGGAGAATCCTCAAATTCATAGCCCGCTTGGTGAAGTTGTTACCATTCGCAGCAAGTTTCTCTTTCTCCATGAACACATTGAAATTAAAAGGTGTGGTGCCATCCACAATGTAATTTGTAAAGTTTATTTAGACTAAGTTTATGATAGAGTGAGTTCAACTAATCCAAATTACTAATGAACTCCCACTCAAAAACGACATCCCTCGTGTCCTTTTGGTGATTACATGAACCAAATCCACTACACCAAGTCCGATCATCACGTGAGTTGATGTAGCTTCAAAGGCGAGCATCTATATGGGCATCATATCAACTATATGACTCATGCTTAACCTTTCGGTCCGTGTTCCGAGGCCATGTATGTACATGTTAGGCTCGCCAAGTAAGAACCTTAGTATTCGCGTGTGTAAAACTGTCTTACACGCGTTCCTATGAAAGCGTAGATTCGAGTACACCCGATCATCACGTGATGTCTCAAACACGCATCCACGTAATGGTGCATACTAAAGGAAGAACACATTTTATCTTGATATCTAAATGAAGGATCATCATACAATGCTAAAGTGCCAAACTAGCAAAGATAAGATGCTAACATCTAATGTGTAAAGTGAGATGATATGGTCCATGCATTTGATCTCTATCACTTGCATCGTGGTATGATCTCTATCATTCCTTTGTGTGTAAGGCCAAGGTCTATGGAACTTACACGTTGAATGTGTGTTGTAAGAGTATCTATCATACATCTACTTACAACAATACCATATCAATACACTAGCCCAAAGAACGATCTAAACTAGACGCTTCTAATTTATCAATTGCAAGTTTTACGTGGCTTAGGCTTTCGGAGATAGAACTGTTCTCACTTCACGTAATATGAACCACAACGAGGATAATCTAAGTTATTAGCAACTCGTTGTAAATCAGATATTGACTATAGTAGGAGGGATGTACACCGCCAGCCACTTATGCAAAACAAGTTGCATGTCAGTCGCGGAACCGGTCTCATGTACGATGACATGTAAGGTTGGTCCGGGCCGCTTCATCCCACTATGCCACCAATATCCAAAATACATAGAAGATGCAATAACATGACCATCATCGCCACATATAAACATATGTGTACTACCCGTAAAGCACCCACGCATAGATCAGGCTCGATACCACTGCTGGGTCCGCAGATAGAAAACAAAAAATTTCCTACGATGAGAACTATGTCAAGATCTATCTACTAGGTATAAAGCAATGGGTGGACATACATCCAACAAGAACTTACCTCAAGACAACGAGTTTTGTTAACTAGTAGGAACTCGTGGTTGATGTAGTCGCACACTTGCCGATCTCAAGATCGAGTGGAAGTCCCAGCGCCGCAACTCAGCAGCTGCATCCGCACTCGCACACACGCTCAAGCCACCGACAACCTCCACCTCCTCGCCAGCGATCCAGCGGAAGCAGCAACTTTTTCCAGACGAAATGCCACCGGAAACATGTATCTCACTAATCCGAGACGATGGGTAAATAATTCTAGAGGGGGAGAGAGATCCTTCACAAGGAGGTGTGAGGAAGGAGGAAGAGGGTGGACTTTTATAGGAGGAGGGGGTACCCCCTCTCTCCATGGTCTGCCATGGGGTGACCTCACTTCCCCATTCATGTGGTGGTAACCCTCCACATTAAAATGCCTCTTCACATTCCCTTTAAAGTCCCTACTTTAAATGCATTAAAATTCTCCAAGTTTAATGCCTCTCATTTAATAAAACTCTTTATTAAATTTATTCAGAATTTTGTTAATTACTTTAATTAACAAAACATTCACATATAGCCCCTTGCAATATTCAATATCACATGCGTAACCACTTTCAATTTCACCCGAATAATTTCAGCCTATCGAAACAATTCCGCGCTTTGTAATTCTTTCGTCTCAAAACATATGTGCTCCAAAATGGTGTCCGTAACTCTTATGTGTCACCCTACGGTTCGCTAATAATGCAGATATGATTGAGACTCCTCGCATCAATAGTCAAAGCGGACCTCGAGATCCATATCGACTCCCGCATATTCAACGATGACTTCGTGATCGTGAGAACCTTTAACGCTTGTAACTAAATCCTTTGTCTCTTGATATAATACATGTCCGAGATTCATCATCGGTATCCAAATACCTAGTTTGATCTCGCATCGACATGCACTCTTTTCTTATTCCTGTGATATAACATTCTAGTGATTACATCACTTGCTTGCAAGCTATCTCAATGTGATATCACCGAGAGGGCCCAGAGTATATTTATCCGTCATCGGGATTGACAAATTCGCTTGATCCATGAGACTCAACATAACACATTCGTAGTACTGAACCCATCTTTATAGTCACCATGTTACGGTGTGACGTTTGATGTTATCAAGATACTCTTCAGGTGTTAGCAATTAACATGATCTCATGGTATAAGGATAAAGATTACTTCGTATGATGTTATAGCAATATAAACATAATGACTTGATCGTAATGTTATAATTCGATGAATGTTCATCACATCATCTATAATAACGAAATAGGTGATCCCACTAAGTCTAATTCTCTCAACATGCAAGTTTTCCACCTAAGCGAGTTGCCACCTCAGCAAAAAATGCCATCTCATTCTTCTATTTTTATCAGAATAAATCATCTATTTTGGTTATGCCCTGTCATCTTCTCCATAATAATTTTGTTTGCCCGCAGCAATCCAGCTCCACCATCTCTCTGTCTTCCACGTTTAATTCGCCCAATCTCTTCTTATTCTCTACTATTACTCCCATAAATTAATGGGCGCATGATCAAACTGATGGTGGCTACTAAAGCAGCTAGCATCTCCCGGTTGTCATTTTTCAACAGGCCTCGTGAAGCTCTTTTGCTTCCTTTCTCATTTATCTCATTTTTCTTCTGAAAACTGACGGCAATGACCTGTTCCTTTCATCGCCTTTTCTCATGCGCTATATTTACCCGTTCCTCTTTCATGATCCTTCCGCTCTTGGATTAGGGCGCCGCAGCCATGATCTTAAGACCATTAATACCATCCCGCACTACACTCAGGTAAGCTGCAACCCCTTTCCTCTTCTATTTTCTTCTGGTTCTAAATTTCTCTTTGGATGCTCTCTGTCTATCATCTCCTATTGTAGCGCATTCCGCCCCATGGGAATTTCTCAGGTGATAGAGTCAAAATGGTATCTGAGTGAGATGATATGATTTTTGGTGGTGATAGACCTAGATTTTGTTGCTTCATGTGCTCCAGCTGATGACTACAGCTGATGACTACCTTCGGTCCTGCACTTCTGCGTACATCTTGTGATCAGGGTCTTGGATCTACTAGGAGTCAAGAAAATAAAATGTTATGTTCTCTTCTTTTGTTGAGATTTATTCCCACGATATACTGCAGAGTAATACCATTCCAAATGTATGCTTAGTTGCTAACATTTTTTTGTTCGCTTACTCATGTTGATGCAGCTAAAATTAAGATTCATTAATTGGATCATTGCTATTCTAATTAATCAACTTCAAGAATGCACTCTATTCTTACTACCAGCAGCCACTTTTGCTTCATCTTCTCCTGTAATTGGTCAGACGAACCATTTTTTTTGTCTAAAATGAGGAGTCACTAATTGGATCATTGTTTTACTGATTCATCAATTTCACGAATCTATATCTAGATAGGAGCCTCCCACTATCTTATTTCTCTGCTCTCACCATATTCCACGTCACTACATTTGCTCAATACGTTAACTTTACCAATTTCCGTGCAGAGAGCAACTGTTTTTCTTCGTCCCACTATCTAGATAGAAACTGCATTTGAACTATCGGCTCAACTGTTTTTCTTCGTCTCCTAAAGGTTCAGAGAGCTTATCAATTCCACAACCTGAGTCAGTTACATACAAGTCAGGTGAGCAGGCATCGTCTTATATTCTTCTCCATTCGCAAACTTCGTGCCTGTATAAATGTCCTACTCCACCAAGCCAAGGAGTTCTTCCTCCCTTCAGCTGGCCTCCTCCCATTCTAGGCCACGATCAGCACCCACAAACACACCATGGCCAGACCTCTGCGTTGTTGTGCACTTGCATTCCCGGTTGCTCTCCAGGCCCCACTGAAAGGCCAGCACCACCGTGTCGCAAGCGTCCAACGCCAGCGAGTCCGTGATCCAGGCTGTCGACTTCAGGATAGAATTTTTTAAGAAGCGGAGGTAGCAGATTTATTCCAACCCTGGACATACTCATTCATGCTTCCTACATCTCCCTAGGCATGGCCGAATTGTGTTGTTGCCTCTGTAAGTTTAATTTTATAAGTATGTTGGCTAATGGATGTTCATGTTGCATTTGCGAGCAGACCTGAAGAGCTAGAGGAAGAGGCGCACAACTGCACATCATGTGGTCATATTGCTATATTACCCCACTGCAAACAATCGGACAGTGGAATTGGATGTTTTTGTCTATTCTCTGCCATACCTGTCATCTCAAATATAAAAAAACCAAATGATAGATGCATCCGAGTATGGAAGTGTACCTCAGGTAACTGTTATAGTTTTTCATCTTTGGTTGATCTAGAAGTGCTTCCACTTATTATATTCACTTTGCATAGTTGTTAAGATCCTCTTCACTTATCAGCATTCATTGTCATAGTGTAGTTCTAAGAAAAATATAAATGATTGTCTATGGACTGTTTCTAACCTGACTTTCCCAACTCTAAGACTTCATATCGTGTTACCTGCAATAGAATCATGCAAATTATTAAAATATTTTGTGTACTCTATTGGTTGGCCATGCTTATTCATATTTTATTCAGTCAATTTGTATCACTAATTTATTTAACCATGGAAACTTATTTTGTCACTGATTTCTATATTTTCAGTTAACTCAAGTGTCATGGATTTGTATAGACGTGGTGAAATATTGCACAAACTAAATTTGTTTTTTACGGATTGATGAAGTATACATTTAATAGTATTTCATGTATAGTTTGTTGTGATCAGCTAGCTGGGTTAGTCTACAAATAGGTGTTGATGATTTTAGGATTAATCTTTTATTATTTGTTTTCCATGTGATTGACCGACACTGTATATCCAACATTATACTTCCTAGGTTATATTTAGCAAGGTGAAAAGACTTTGCTCAACCATTTATGTATGATATGTCATCAATATTATACTAGAAACACTTCACCATGCAACGTCATATTTTTCTCACTTCTCTGGTAAATCGCTTTCATTTGCAATGATCCAGTGTGTACACCGGCCACAACCGTTGATATGTTCAAATTTCTACTCCAATGCACACGCCTTATATTTCCTTCCAATTTCACATTGATCAATCTCATGAAATAGCTTACATTTTGGTGACACAGGTTGTGGTACCTTACCAATGGATAATCAAATTATTTATTATCCATTAGTCTAATATATTCATCTTTTTTACCATAAATCCTGCCGCAACGCGCAGGGTATCGTCTAGTTCCACCAATGGTGTGACCTTGTTATTAATAACATCTAATGTCCATGATCAGGAAACCTTGATCATCTTGTTAATCAAAAAGCTAGTCTATAAGAGAGTCATAACTAGAACCCTTTTTGTTTATTAAACACACATGTATTGATGTTTTGATCAATACAATTCTAGCATGCAAAATAAACATTATCATATATGAGGAATACATAATAACAACTTTATTATTGCCTCTCAGGCATATTTCCTTCATCCAGCTTATTGGGGTTTTATGTCTCAGCCTTATATTTTCAACATGATGAAAATTCCAGGTCCCAATGGCATCATCACGATCCGCGGAGACCCGAAGAAGGCACGAGAATGCGAAGATGGAAATGTCGCCTCTTCTGAAGGTGTACTGCATGCCGAGGAGTACCAGGAGATCAAGAAAAACATTGACCCGTCCGAGATGCTCGTGATGAAGAAGGAGGTGACAAATCGACTCAGATTTCAGGGCATCGAAGAGATGAAGATGACACCGCTTGAAGGATGATGACCCTCCAAGGTGATGCAGAAGCGAGGTTTAGACCATGCATAGGAAAGCGTTCGCCAAGTTCCTCAAAGCAAATGAAGATATCTTTGCGGCAACCTTCGACATAACCGAGTACCTAGGAACTTGCTGAGCACTCTTTAAACGGTATCCTAATGCTAAACCCACAAACAGCCCCACGATGTTTAGGCGATGAAAAGCGCAAAGCAATAGCTAAAGAACAAGCCCTACTCGAAAGTTAGCGGATTTATAGAAGAGGTCATCCACACCGAAAGTGGTCAAATCCTACAATGGTCCCTAAAAAGGACTCCACTAATTTAAGGATGTGTGTTGATTATACGCCTTGAATAAGGCTTGTCCCAAAGATCTGTTCGCCTACCTAGAATCGATCAAGTTATCGATTTGACGTTGGCTTAGAACTCCTATGTTTTCTCGATGTATACCCGGATATCACCAAATTGGGATGAAGGAACCAGATAAACAAAAGACTTCGTTAATCACCCCTTCAGAACCTTCTGCCACGCAATAATGCCTTTTGGGCTAAAACGAGGAGCTACATACCAAAGGCACTATGCAGCGTTTCCACCGATCTAATCGGACGTAATGTACATGCATACATGGACATAGTTGTGATGTCCAAAAATAAGGAAACACTCATTTCCGACATGGAGGAAAATTCAGCAATCTACTAAAATATAATATAATGCTTAACTTGAAGAAGTGTTTTTTGGAATACCAGCGTAAAAATTGTTAGGTTTCATCGTCCCAAAGGGCATGAGGTGAATCAAGACAAAATAAAGACTATACTCAACATTACCAGCCGACTACTAAAGGACATAAAATGGCTCTCTGGCTGCATTGCTTCATAATCGGCCCATAAGTCGGCTATGAAAGAGCCGCACTATTATACAAGCTCTTGAAAAGACCAAGAAGTTTGTTTGGACTAAGAAGCTAAAGCTGCACTACAGACCTAAAACCGATTTTCGTCCACCCCTATCCTTGCGGCAATCAAACCACAGGAATTGATGTTGCTCTACTTGGCCGACAAATAGAGTCATCATGTCATCATGGTGGTGGAACAAATGAGGAAAAATAGGAACAATGTAAAGATTCTGACTTATTATCTTAGTGAGGTCCGACTGAATCGAAACAAAGGTACCCTCATTACCAAAAGTTAGCCTATGGTGTATTCTTTGCATCCGCAGCTCCACATTATTTTCAAGAGCACAAGATTACCATGGTGATCACACCTCCCATGAGAGACATAATCAACAACAAAGCAATGCTATAGGACGCCGCTAAGTAGGGAATTGAGCTAATAGATTTTGACATTGAGTATAAACGCTGTGATAGCAATGAAATCCTAGACACTTGCCGATTTTGTCGCTGATTGGACAGAAACAATAGAAAACACAAATCTCCTGGTTAGGATGGAAATTTTACCCATGGTACTGGGTACCATGCAAGAACAGTACCCGCATGGGTAGGGTATGGCACACTTTTGTACTCACGGCAATACCCATACCCCACCCAAGAGCCCAGTGCACGGGCATAGACTTGTACCCATGGGTATACCCATACCCTGCCCGCTTAAACTAACATGTTAAGCTTACCTATAGAATTTAAACCTATGTGACCGAAAAACCTAGGGATGAGTATGAGATTGCGAGTCCTAAACTTTGATTCTTGCATGTACTCGTCTATCTCTTATTTAGTAGAGACAATTGTCTTTTTTTCAAATATGTTATTTATGAAAATAAAATTATGAATAACTTGTGTACTCTTGGATCTGACCTGCCTGGTGCACCAATGGGTATGAGTACCCATCGGGTATGGGTATGGGTAAAGTTTTATACCCGCGGGTACGGGTATGGGTGAACTTTTGTACCCATTGACTAAATGGGTATGGGTATGATATTTCTCTACCTCGCCCATACTGCACTCCATTTCCATCCTTATCTCCTGAGTCGGAAGTTTGGACCTTGCAGCTTGACGGGTTGAAAGCGCCGAGGATCGGGTCATGGTGCTCAGTCACCCCAAGGAGACAAATTATTCTATGTGTTGCGATTCACTTCATGGCGACAAATACCATTATTTAATATGAACTCTACATAGAATTCAATTGCAAAATATTGGCATTCGCCAACTCATGTGTTGTGAAGATTGGATTTAGTTACTCAAATAAGTATCTCGACATATGCAATGCAAATACACATGGAAGCATATAGAGTCATGGATAAACTGGAAAATCCTTCAAGGGTTTGAAGTTCAACATATTCCCGAACAAAAAACAAGGAAGTGTATGCTCTATTAAGAATAGGCTCTACACGGAAAAAGGTCCCGATGGTGGTTTTCTGGATCTCTTAAGAGTTCCCTCTATCACAGGAGTTGATGAGGAGTATCCGAATAAATCTGACTCATCGCTCATAGAAGTTTTGGCTATAATTCCCAACTGGACAAAACCCTACCTAGAATTCTTGGCAGATTAGAAGATTACCCAAGACAAAGTTCTTAGCCGATGATCGTCCACATGGGCAAAATCCTACGTAGTGAGTGGTGAGCTCTATACAGCGAGTGTGTCCGGGTCTTTAGCGATGTGTTTCTCCTAAGAAGGAGTTGAAATCTTAAGGGAAATCCATGAAGGCGAATGCGGACATCACGTCACAGCCAAATCTTTAGTGGCATAAGCTTTTTGACATGGATTTTTCTAGCTTATAGCTAAGGCGAATGCCGAGAGGCTGGCCAAGGCGTGCAAAGATTGCCAAAAGCACGCCAAACAAGCCCATGTTCGCTGATCTACCGTGAAAATTCGATTACATGGCCATTTGCAAATCGGGGCTTGACATGGTAGGATCGTTTAAACGTGGTTCCAATTGGATTTACTCACCTCCTAGTGATGGTGGATAAATTCTTAAATGGATTGAGGCTAAGTCCATCACAAGTTGTGATGGAGCAATAGCCAAAAGATTCGCCGAGGTCGTTATAATCCGATTTGGATATCCGCTACAAAGATACATAAACAACATGAGTAACTTTTCAATGGGAGAACTTGCCAAATTTTGGGATGATCAAGGGATATGACTCGATATTGCATCAGTTGCACATCCACAATCCAATGGACAAGTCGAAGGGCAAATGGTTTAATTCTACAAGGCCTCTGCCCCCAATCGAAGCACCACTTCACCGTACACGGGGCTTGGGTGGATGAATTGTCGTTATATGGAGTCAAGAACTACTCCAACAGTCAACCAGACATACAACCTTCTTCTTGGTCTACGGTGTAGAGGCAGTCCTTCCGTGCTATTATCCATACTTCCCCGAGTCACCCGTATATCTAAGATGATGCTGAAGTTGTGACAAGATGACCTCATATACTTGAGGAAGTTCGTGTCGTTCTTTAACAGAGATCTGACTGTCGGCGAAGTTATGCAAGTATCATAGTCAGAGTCAAAAACCCATCTTTTAAGAAGGGCGATCTAGTTCTCCCAGCTAGTGCAAAAAGAAAGCACAAACTTTCCCCAATTTGGGAAGGTCCTTTATGGTTAGTAGAGTATTGCACAATGGTTCTTACTACCTAACCGACATGAGGCCGGAAAAGAAAGACCTTCTACTAAGAAGAGAAAGAGAGTCGAGGTAGTACATATCCTGATGAATTAGATCGTCCATAAAATATTGCTCACCACGTCCTTTTATTCTTAAAATTTTCTTTCTAATCATCTCAATGTACATGTTCAAAGTGAAATAAATTATTGGTCTCCTCAATGTTTTTTCTGAGATGTTTTTAAGTACCATCTTATTTCAATGATCATGTCATAGTCGAAAATCCCACAATACTTGAATATACTTTAGGCTCATATTTGTTCTTGTTAGATTTCGATTCTAAAAATGTTACCTGTATAAGTCTAAAATTTCAATTTGTACTTGGGTTTTTGTCGATTGTTGATCGGTATTTTTAAGTAGTGAATTGTTATATGAGACCGGCTTTGATTACGGGTTTCAATCAGTTTAGCAATTAAGCTCCATTTCTCAAAGTTTTTCGTCTTTGAGGTTTGCCGACTCATGAAAGGGACATGGTGAGGCGTAGCCGTATTAAACGATGAGTATAAACAAAATAGTGCGTAAGTACTTTGAGCACTAAAACAAAATATATAAGTGCTAAGAATTAAAGCATAAGTTCTTACAAAGCCATGCGTCAAATAATATTCTAGCTATTACATCAAACTGTTTTCAAAATAACACATTGTTTTTAGCAAACTTCATGATGCAGGTCAAGAGAGGATCTGCTAGTCATTGAGACGCCACCTACATCACCTCGATATCTTTCGAGACAAGTACATTAGACTCAATTTGCTCTTCATCTTCAAAAGCTTCAGCAACTTCTTCTCTAGGGGGTGGCACTTCAATAGGGTTGAAGAACGGATTCTCGTAGCTGGTCAAATCAGCCACACGACAAGCGCATCCAGCACAAGCGTCCCAAATTTCTCCAATATTCTGCTCCTTACCGTCTTCATCAATAGTCGAATAACCCTTGGTAACTTTCCATATCTCCATGCTTCCATGGTGGCTCATTACCATTGTCGGGGCATTCGTGTCAGCCGCATGCATATGACATGTTCTAATCCTTGACAAGCCTGAACATATCCTTCGTCTAGTCTCATACTTCAAAAGGCGGACATCTTGTCTAGGCCGAGAGCTTGATCGGTTTCACCGATTTCCTCCAAAGATTGGCGAAGTCATGAATCAAATCTCCAAGCAAGAACAAGTCGGATGGTACGAGACTCGGATGAAGAGGCATCAAGAATATTGAGAGGACCTGATAATAAGAAAATAAAGTCAACAAGATATCTGAGTAAACAAAGTCGGGAAACAAAAATTTAGAGACAGCAAATTTATCAAAGATAGCATCATCTACTGGTCTTCTCCTCGAAGACTTTGGAGTTCATCCCGAAGAGCTGCGGTAGTATCTTTTGCCATGTCCATCTCATCCTTCAAGTTCGAGATAACTTTGTCTTGTTTAGCTATTGTTCGATCATGCTCTTCAGTAGCGTGATTGCTGGATTCAAGAATGTTGTTGATGATGTGATCATGATCTTCCTTAAGCTTATCTAGCTCAACTCGTAAATCAGCATTTTCTACTTCCAAGACTTTGGAATCTTCAGCTTGTTCAATAAAGTTGCTGGATCTTCACTAGATCTAGAGCTAAACAGCAAGAAAGGAAGTCGAACAAACATTCGCCAATTCAAAATGATTATGAAAATGAAGTCGGAAATGCTTACCTTCTGCTTCATCTTTCGCAACCTTAAGCTGCGCATTTTCAAGTCGAGAGCTATGATCTCTCTCCGCTTGTTGGAGATATTCTTCAACAATTCCTGGTTATAATCATTAACTTTCTGTAAGTCAGAATGGTAACCAGAGTCAGAAGTCTACTAAGACTCGGGCTGCTATTTTCACTAAGTTAAATATCAACAAGAGTCTTGGGGGCTATACTAGTTCATTCTTTAGCATCCTATAAAAGCATAAATTTGGATTCCTATCCAACTTTATGCTTAGAACTAGAGGATATGATATAAAATATAATAAAAGAGTCGAATACAACTTACATAATGTTCATGAGTCGCTTTGTTGATGCT
Source organism: Avena insularis (assembly GCA_023614405.1). Lineage (NCBI taxonomy): Eukaryota > Viridiplantae > Streptophyta > Magnoliopsida > Poales > Poaceae > Avena > Avena insularis. The sequence goes on along the minus strand of CM042693.1, from coordinate 418,083,814 downwards.
CATGTTGACTTCAAGAAACCTTCTCGGTGAGGGTTAAAGAATTCTTGGTGGAGGCTAATCAAGACCGCTCCTTTAACTTCTCTTAGCGAAAGGCGATGAGTCATATTTGCATCATATTTTATATTATTATTTTGCATTGTGATTTAGGATCTTATTTCTGGTATTTTACAGCCGCGCATATTTATACTCTGTTTTCACTAGATCGACGTATGATGGATCCAATGGATGCAATTATTGAAGCATTTGTACTATGGAGAAAAGGAGTAAAACAACGTAATCGCTTATTTGGGAAATATTAATAATATCATAAGAAAACCGTAAGCAAACAAAGGAGGCAGAGAGCATAACGACCAACTATGACGGTGGAAAATTTCTTCTACCGTATAGCTCCGGCAGATATAGTTAGCGTATATATTCGCCTCCTCGTCGAAATAGTTTCACCCGCGCAATTGGTTCGATGAGACGACATACATAACACCAAGAAATGCGAAACCTCACCTCGGAAGGCATCTGGGGGAACTCATCCATAGGGGATCCATCTTGCCCTACGCAGATCCGAGAGGCTAAGGCATCGAGCTTCATCATCCATCGCCGCATCACCACCATCTCCATCCATCCCATCTACATCTTGTTCAGATCTTGTTGTAATTCCTATACTCGTTGTGGATTTATACAAGTACTATTCATCTATGATTGTTTCCATTATCATTGCCATGATGTTGATTGCCTCCATGTCTGTAGATCATTAGTTCTTGGGGAGATGGAGAAACCCTAGTATGAGATTGAAATAAGATAAAGTCTATTATGATATTCATCGATGTGACCATGTGTTAGATTCTCTACATCTTGTTGTTGAGAGAAGTCGACCTCTCAATATTTGCCTCTCGTGGGGACTTGATGGAGGAACTACTTGTTGGTAGATGGAGGTGTGCTAGCACTTACAAGGACTATAAACTGAAGCACTACTTATGTATCAACTTGGGAAATCGAGGAAACTCACGGAACACTATCCATGCCATGGGATACGCCATACAGGATTACGCCCCTAATAGTCTGATAATTTGATTAATGTCGATTCTTGTCATCGCAGGGTTATGAGGATGATGTAAGTGCGGTCTTTGCCTATTCATTCACATACGGAGTTCCTCCCACACATACATAGTTAAGAATGTTCATGATGATAATCTTTATCTTAGATCTTCACAAATACTAGTGGTGTATCCGCTACTCGAGAATGCTTTCCTACTATAGTTCAATCTCTCTTACATACTCGATACTTTACGTATTAAGTTACTTTGTTTTACTTTATTATTTCTCTTATACCCAAAACCCAAAAACACTTTTTTACAATACTGTGATTTTATCTTGTTACTTAGAACTTTATCTAGCATTTCTATCGCGATATTTATTTCAAGATTATTAGACTTGAACTCCTGCCCATGTGGGATCAATATCTTTATTTTGAAACTACGCAAACATTTGTGCACTTAGTCATCAAGCTATTTTTTGGCCCGTTGACTGGAGCTGCGATGTAGGTCTTTTAGTTTTTGCTATTTATTTTTGTCTTGCTAAATTTTTTTTTTGTTTTGAGTTACTGGTTTCCACCAACATAATGGAGTTTGAGCATATGACTAGTGCTAACCCACTCAACCACTTTGGGAATCCCTTTGATATCTATAAAAGAGACAACTCAATGAGAAGACAAGGGGTTTGAAATAAATCCTCTAATACTTAGTATTCTACATAAGAAGCAATTTATTGGAGATGAAGAAGATCCTGATCCATATGAGCATATTGCATCTTTTAAAGATATATGTGGCACTTTCCTATTATCGTTGGATATATCATTGATGAGGTAAGGGTTAAACTTTTTAGTCAAACTTTGACAAGTACAGCTCTCTCATGGTATAGATCTCTACCACCTGAAGCCACTACTACTTGGGATAATTTAGCTTGTGAATTTCTCTCAAAATATTCCCCCTTATCAAAATCTTTTGGAATCAAATAATGACTTGGAAGAATCGTTCTAATGAAGGACTAGTAAGAGCTTATATTAGATTTAAAGATTTACTACGACTATGTCCTCATTATGATTTGCTCAATGGTATTCACTACATATCTTTTATGGCAGTTTAATTGAACCTAATAAAATTGAACTAGACTCTTTCACTGAAGGAACCATTATGAATCTTCCTATACCTAAATCTGGGCTTTTACTTAATAGAATTCGTGATCATAGAGTTTCATGGAATTTTGGTCTTGGAAGTGAAGGAGTCATAGAGATAGAGCATGATTGTATTCATGACTATAATAAAAATAGTCCATGTGAAAGAATTGTCTAAAGAACTTTATCTGGATTCAGATCTTGTGTTGCAAGTTGTTAAAGCTTTACATAACACATTAAAGCTCCAAAGGAGGGTCCAGGTCAAGTATGATCCACCACCCGAACTAGAAAGAAACAAGATAAAGCAACGCTTTCCTCCGAGAACAACATATGAAGTGCCTTTCCTAACACTACACAAAAGCATATTTTTGAACATGAACAGGTCAAAGTAGTACAGGAAAAGAGGGAAGAGGAAAGCATGCCAGAAGTCACGAAACACCTAAAAGAAAACAAAGATGAAGAGGTAACCAAGGAAGCAATTATAGTATGTACTCACACTATAACAGTTGAACTTGATGTAGACACTTCCATATTGGTTGAAGGTAAAACAAAGGTAAAAGATGTGGGTAAGCCTATTCTTCCCTGCATATTTAAAGAAACCTCTCATTACGGTTTATGTGATCTTGGTACCAAAGTTAATGTTATATCTTATGATTTCTACCTAGAAATAAAAAGAAGAAATAGAATCCCAAGCTATAATTGAAAATCTCTTGATATAACAATTATATTTAGCCAATAAAAATCTTAAATTTGCAATGGGAGGTAATTTGATAATGCAACTATCACAATTGGCAACAAAAACTTTCCCATCGTATTTTTTGTAGTTGTTGATATGTGGTGATTACTTTTCCCCTATTATATTTGGAAGAACCTTTTGGGTGATATAGGTTACTATGTTAATTTCAAGAAGTACATTGTGACTCTTAAGCTTGGGGAGCGGAAAATAAATTCCATTTTCAAATTTAAAGACATGCCTCCACAAATAGAAGAAGAAGAAGAGGAAGAGAGAACCATTGAAATGGTAGCTCTTTTCTTTAGTAATCAAAAGAAAAGCAAATGAAGATCCAAAATTATGAAGAAATAGTTATGAGGACAAGTCCTTAGAAGAAGAAGCCTAGAAAGATGAATTCGATTCACTTCCTATTTTGGGACCTCTAATTGATGAGGCTTTTTGAAGGAAACGAGAAGAGAGGACGAGGAATTACTTCACCCCTAGAGTTGAAGACTCTACCGGATAATCTCAAATACAGGTTTTTAGATGATACTTAATAAATTTCCTATTATTATTAGTACTAAACTTTCGGAAAAGCAAGAAGAAAGAACTCATCGTGATACTTAAGGAGCATCATGAAGCCTTTGGGTACTCAATGGATGACTTGAAGGGCATTAGTCCCATGATAGCGTCCATTGGATATTGATGGAAGAAGGTGCAAAACCAAATAAGTTGGAATTTAATAGAAGATTAAAGCACGAAATGAAAGAAGTGGTAAGAAAAGAAATTGTATCGCCCTCTTTACGGCGCATATAATTTATCCTGTTAAAGAGAGTGATTGGGTAAGTCATGTTCATTTCATTGTGTCCCTAAGAAGAGGCGGTTTTACTTATTGTTAGAATGAAAACAATGAACTAATACCTACTAGAACTATTGTTGGAGCACGGGATGTGCATAGACTTGAAAATTAAATAAAGAAACTAGGAAAAGATCACTATCCATTACCATTAAGTGAGATCAAACTTTAGAAAGGTTAGCAAACCATACTCATTTTTGTTACTTAGACGGATATTCTGGTTTCTCTCAAATAGTCAAGACTGTTCATCCGATGACAATGACTTAAACAATCTTTCATAAGTCCCTTCTGGTTTACATGCTTAGGCGTATGCCTTTTGGTCTATGTAATGCTCCGGCTACTTTTTTAATGATGTATGACCTGCTATTTTTGCTGATTTCATAAAACTTATAATGGAAGTATTTATGGATGACTCTTTCTGTCTATGGAACTTCATTTACTAGTTGCTTTGCTAATCTCAAGAAAGGATTTTCAGCGATATGTTGTGGAAGAAACTAATCTTTGTTCTAAAAAGCTGGGAGAAGTGCCACTTTATGGTCAAAAGAAGGTATGACCCTCGGACATAAAGTATTAGGTAAGGGAATTGAAGTAGATAGATCTAAGGTTGAAGCAATACTAGAGAGAATGCCACCACCTAGGGATAATAAAGGTATAAGAAATTTTGTTGGTCATGTGGGTTTTATGAAGGTTCATTAGAAATTTCTCCGGGATATACTAAACCTTTGACTAACCTCTTGCAAAGGGAATAAGATTTAATTTTGATGATAAGTGTCTTGAAACAGTTTTGATAAACTAAAAATGCTTTAACTCGTGCTCAATCATTAGACCACCTATCTAGGATACAACCTTTGACTTAATATGTGAAGCTAGCGATGATGTTGTAGGAGTAACTCTTGAGACTTAACATATTGGTGGAAGTAGATTTAATATTATACATCATGCTAGCAGAACTCTTAATGGTGCTCAAAAGAATTACCCAGAAGGAAGAAAAGGAATTGTTTGCTGTATTTTTCTCTTGTGGGATAAATTTTGTTCTTATATATGGATTGTTGATGCAAAGGTGAGATTTCATACGGATCGTGATGGCGAACATAACTCCTTGAGAGCTGATCCATTGGATTCTTTTCTTTCATTATAAGAATTTGAATTGCAGATTATGTAGAGGCAAGAAATAAAGATGTTAGGGATGCGGTGTCCATGTTTGCCCGGGAGGACACCAATCTTATTGGAGGAACTTTAGTCCTCGTGATTTTAATTCGTTCATGAATTATTTGATGAACTAAAAGTCAATTCCTCCAAGATAGAGGAGTCGCTTGTTGTGGGAGTGAGACTTTTCATCCCTGATCAAAAGTGGTAAAGTGTTCTTACTCAAATAAGTGATTTCTTTTCACAACTTTTACTCTTGAGACTTTGTTTCAAATTCCTTGTGTTTTAAAGTTTAGAGGGTTTCTGGGTGGAGCTATACTCGACCGGAGCAGGGGCTCCCATTGTATAGTTGGTCGTTAAACTCTGTCCGTATCATCTTTGTGAAATTATTTTCGATACACGAGCATGTCTGATTCGTAACTTCTCCCGACCAGAGCAAAAATTCCGACTATATAGTTGGTCGTTGAACTCTCTCGATAGTTTGCTTTTTGGTGTTTGTATCTATCACGGTTATTTAACTTTACACAGCATGGCAAGCAAAAATTCTGGCTACATATAGTTGGTCTGGTTAAACTCGAGGTACTTTCTTTGGTTTTGGTGTTTGAAACTATACTACAGTGTAACTATCGACAAGAGAAAAAAATTGACCATATAGTTGGTCGTTAAACTCTCGAGACACCTTCGTTTGATCTTTCTTTATTTTTATTTTAAAACACGTTATTATCGATTTTTGGTGCAGTGATTTAATGAAGCCTGGACTCGAGATATTGTAGAAATATCTGCGGAACAAACTATCTACGGGTTGAGCCTATACTTGGTCGTGCGCATTATAGTTAGTGCGTTATGGCAGAGGACACTTCCAAATCTATGATTTCTTTTTTTGCGTTTTAATTTGGATTCTTTTCTTGGGCGATAATTTAGTGTTTCTACTTGAATTTTACCGACCTCGACCCCTCTTATATATACTGCCATTGTCTCTCTCTCTAATACATAATCTATAGAAACCAATCTAGCAATCGTTATCCTTGAGCCGTGCTGCAGGCCATTAAAGCCCATGGGGCTCATTGCTCCTTCCGAGGAAGACCGCTCTAGTACTCCGTCCATGGAGGACGATGATGAAGGAAGGTGGAGAGGTTTAGCCCGAGGTACAAGGAGTCGCATCAACCAAGCTACTTCAACTTGATAATGATTCAGATGGTGATGATGCCGTAGTTGATGTCTACATCCAGTCGTAAAACATCTGCAGTCCACCGAGGAGATCAATTGGGTGCGATGAAGAAAGCTCAACAAGAGAGAAGATCACAAGCCACATGGAAGTGGGCGTGTGGATTGATCAAGTTCGTCACCACAAATCCAAGGCCCATATGCGTAAAGGGAATTATCTAATATTGGTGAAGGTGCTAGCAAAAGAAGGGGAAGTTCCACTCTGAGGCCAACCATTGGTGTGCTCGTATGAAGGGATTAAACCACAAGAGGTGGAGAATTACGTTTCACACTTCCACGAATCCATCAATTATGGATGAGGAAGAAACGAAGCTATCCTAGGACCAAGTATATCGTAATCCGGGCACTAGAGATATATCGAAGCAGAGCTACTCATCGCGTCGAAGTCCATCAAATCTCAATGAGATGGAGAAGAAGGAAGACCTCCCGCCATTGGTGACCAAGCTCGGCCGATAGAGTGGATACTACGCAATCTGATCCGTGGTCTTGGTGCTATGCCAGATAACTCGCTGCTGGAGGATATGACCTAACAAGAAGCTACGCGACCGTAGTGTTAAAAGCCATGGATTTCCCATGACTGTAATACCACGGTGGCGTCAAATGTTAACATGAGGATGGCATTTGAATCCATTTAATGATTTCAAGCCAAAGGAGATCTTTTTAAGACTTGTAATATATCTTATAAGTTTTTATTATTATTCTTGCATTGATTCAAATCTAGAAAGGTAAAGTTTGCATCATTAGAATTCCCTGAGGAATAGCTTGATCCCTTTATGAAATTCCAAGTTTATTATTATATATGGAGCAATATTGAGTTTGTGTTTGCTTTATTGATATATGAATAAGCCTGAAAGGTATGATTCTTACTTGCATTGGAGTGATAGCAATAGGAGTCCTCCTCCACACCATTGGTATTAATGTAAACACATGAAAGATAATTTAGTAATATGTTTGTAAAGTCTACGGTATTGATTCACAAAAAGAAAAGGAAAATTATCTATACAATTAAGTTGAAAAAGGAAACCTTGGAACAAAAAGGAAAATGAAAGTGTTATCCTAAATAGAGTGAGAACAAGTCATGGTAGAATCTCAAGTCATATAGAATGCTTCATATATAGTTGGAATTTGATAATTATTGGGTGAACTTTACAATTCCTACATATGAAGTGGAATATATGTCTAGCCTTCACTTTTTTGCATGTACTTAAAATAAAAGTGTGAGTATATATGCGAAAAGAAAAAGACAAAGAAGAAGAAAAGAGCAAATGTGCAAAAGAGCAAATAGGCACTACCAAAATTGTATTGTAGTATGCACAAGAGAGACACTTTTATATTTGAATCCCAAGGAATACGATCCAAAATGACTTGGGACTACTCTCTAATAACTCATTCAGTTGTTCCATTTTTACATTACGTTGATACTACCTTTATGAAACTATTATAACTATGTGGAAGTTTTCCAATACTATTCTGGAGATGGTTTTGAGTAAGGTACTATTCGTGAAATCTGGCCTCTCAGATTTACATGATAAACATGTCGTAATTGCCTCATTTATTTTATCGACTACCATGAATATGAGGATTATCCATTAAGTTAAAAAACTTGTTTTATGGTTTCTAAGTTTGGGGAAGTTGATGGAGTATATTAGCCATGTTTTATATTACGGCTTTTGCATCAGAGATGTAGGATCTTGTATTTTACTACTGCACATTTTATGTCTGTTACCCGTGATTTTCAGGATGTATGATGGACCTAATGGATGCAATTATTAAAGCAGCTCAGACTATGGAGAAAAGGACAAAAACAACGTGAATCGCCATTTAGGAAATATTAATACATCAAAAAGAAACTGTGGCTAATGTGTTGAGAGCGTGAGCGACTAGAATTATAATGTATGGGGAATTTCTTCCACCCAGATAGCTCCATCCATATAGTTGGCAATCTCCGCTTCTGGCCAGCAGTTTTTCCACCCTGCAATTGGTCTTAATGAGACATACGTAACACCCAAATCAGTAGAAACTCACCTCCAGTATATCCTGAGGAATCACTGTTAGGGGATCCATTCACCCCATGCATCGAGGTTATGCATCACCATCATCCACCGTCAGATCACCACTCATCTCCATCCATCCCATCTATATTCTTGTCTAGATCAAAGTTAAATTCCTATAATTGCCAGGATTTATGTTTAGTACTATTTGATCTATGGATTGTTTAATATCATTGCTATGATATTGATCACTTCCATGTTCCGTAGTAGATCATTAGTTCTTTGGGAGATGGAGAAATCCTAGTATGAGATTGAAACAGATAAAGTCTATCATGATATTCATCGATGACCATGTGTTAGATTCTCTACATCTTGATGTTGAGAGAAGTCGACATCTCAATATTTGCCTCTCGTGGGGACTTGATGGAGGGAACTACTTGTTGGTAGACGGAGGCGTGCTAGCACTTATAGTGACTATAAAGCTGTTAGCACTACTTACGTATCAACTTGAAATCGAAACTCACGGAACACTATACATGCCATAGGATATTGATCGTCCATTTTGCATCATTGTTCTATGTCTTAATTCACTATTATTCTTTGAT